>CM061544.1:92446068-93166068 GCA_030864215.1 Capsicum pubescens | reverse complement strand
CCTTGTCCAGATATTCTTATCATAGCATTTCCACCGAGGTTGAGAAGATTTGAAAGTTTGTGAAGGGTTTGGTTGTCTCCCTTCAGTTAGATACGTCTTATATGGTTGTGCTTGGAGCTACTCTTTAGAGTATTGTTGATCACACTAAGATGATAGAGGGTATTATTAGTGAATCTCAGGGAAGCGCTAAGAGGGTGCGTCATTTTGGTGAGTTCAGGAGTCAAACCTATCGAGGTAGATTTTAGTGGTTCTCGTGGATAGTGTAGGCCAGTGCAGGTAGTTTTATAGAGTTCAGGTGTTGTACTTTCTAGTTCAGCAGTTTATGGTAGTTGTTCGGTCCTAGTTATACATTCTCCTATTGAGACTAATCATAGAGGTTGCTATGTGTGTGATGAGATTGGCCATATGGCCAAGGACTATTCTCGTCATGTGTCTAAACGTACTCTTATTTCATCTGTGAGAGGTAGGGGTTCTACCAAAGATGCGAGAGGTAGAGATGGTAGAGCCCTTGGTGGTGGTCATGGGGCCACCCAGTCAATTAGTGGTCATGGTCAATGTTATGATATACCATCCAGACTTGAGGTAGAGGCTTGTGATGTTGTGATTACAGGTATCTTCCTCATTTGTTTCAGACTTGCATCTGTATTATTTGATCCCAAATCAACTTTCTCTTATGTTTTTGTATATTTTGCTTTGGGTTTTGATTTTGTTGGTGAGCCTCCTGCCATGCTTATTTATGTATCTACCCTGGTAGGTGATTCTTTAGTGGTGGATCGGGTGTACCGATCTTGTGTTGTGACTTTTATCGGGCGTGATGAGACTTTGTTAGATTTGCTTATATTAAATATGGTCGATTTTGATGTTATTTTGGGTATGGATTGGTTGGCTCCTTATCATGCTATCTTAGATTGTTTTGCCAAGACTATGACTTTAGCTTCATCGGGTATGCCAAGGATAACTTGGGAGGGTACACTTTATTCGGGTCCTAAGAGGGTTATATCTTATGTTCAGGCTCGTAAATTGGTTGAGAAAGAATGTATATCTTACTTGGCCATATTCATGACAAAAGTGTTATTTTTCCTTCTTCCTTGGATTCTGTCGGTATTGTCCATGAGTTTAGGGAGGTGTTCCCTACGGACTTTCCTAGTATGCCTTTAGATTGAGATATTGATTTTATTATTGATGTTGAGTCGGCCACCAAGCCCATTTCTATTCCTCCTTATAGGATGTCCCTAACAGAGTTGAAGGAACTGAAGGATCAGTTGCAGGAGTTATTGGATAAGGGATTTATCTGACCTAGTATTTCACCTTGAGGTGCGCCTGTCTTGTTTGTGAATAAAAAGGATGGGTCTATGCGGATATGTATTAATTATCAGCAGTTGAATAATGTAACGGTTAAGAATAAGTATCCTCTTCCTCGCACGATGATTTGTTTGATCAGCTTAGGGTGTTGTAGTGTTTTTGAAGATTGATTTGAGGTTTGAGTATCACCAATTGAGGATTAGAGTTTCGTATATTCTGAAGATAGCTTTTCGGACTCGATAAGGTCATTAAGAGTTCTTGTTCATGTCCTTTGGGTTGACCAAGGCCCCATCCGCATTCATGGAGTTGATGAATTAGACGTTTCGACCGTATCTTAACTCCTTTTTTATGGTATTTATAGATGATATCTTGGTTTATTCAAAGAGTGAGGTTAAGCATGAGGATCATTTGCCGATTATTCTTTAGAGATTAAGGATGAGAAGTTGTATGCTAAGTTCTCTAAGTGCGAATTTTGGTTGGAGTCTATTTCTTTCTTGGGTTATATGGTGACTAAGAAAGGTATTATGGTTGATCCAGCCAAGGTTGCAGCGGTTTGTGATTGGGCTAGACCTACTTCGCTCATCGAGATTCAGAGTTTTGTTGTCTTGGCAGGTTATTATCAGCATTTTGTTGAGGGTTTTTCTTCTAATGCAGCTCTTTTGACTAAGTTAACTCAGAAAAAGATTTCCATCTAGTGGTCTGATGCTTGTGAGGCGAGCTTTCAAAAGCTCAAGGACTAGTTGACTTCATCTTCTATATTGGTTTTGTCCAAAGAGGGTGTGGGCTTTACCGTGTTTTGTGATGCTTCTGATGTTGGATTAAGTGTTGTGTTGATGCAGGAGGACAAGGTGACTGCATATGCGTCTCTTCAGTTGAAGCCTCATGAGAGGAATTATCCTACCCATGATTTGGAGTTGTGCGCAGTTGTGTTTGCCTTGAAGTTATGAAGGCACTACTTGTATGGAGTTTGTTGTGAGATCTTCTCAGATCATCGTAGCCTTCAGTACTTCTTTACCAGTGAGATCTTAATATGAGGCAGAGTTGTTGGCTTGATTTGCTTAAGGATAATGACTTGACTATTGTCTACCATTCGGGCAAGGCTAATGTAGTTGCGGATGGCTTGAGACGAAAGTCGACTAGCATGGGTAACTTTTTATATCTTTTGACATAGGAGAGGCCCTTGGCCTTAGAGGTTCAGTCTTTAGCTCAACAGATGGTTAGACTTGATTTTTTGACACCTGACGCGTGTTTTGGCATTTATGAAGGCTAGATCTTCTCTGATAGAGTAGATTCCAGCTCATCAGTTTGACGATGTTGGATTGAGGTTGATTCGAGATAAGATGTTGAGTGGGGAGGTTAAGGAAATCTCACTTGATTCAGATGGAGTTTTGAGGATTAAGGGCTGAGTTTGTGTGCCGAGAGTGGTGATCAGATTAGGTTGATCTTGGAGGAGGCCCATTGTTCCAGATATTCTATCCATCCAGGTGTGACTATGATATATTATGATATGAGACATCACTACTGGTGGGGTGGTATGAGGCAAAATATAGCAGATTTTATGGATCATTGCCTATGTTGTCAGCGGATAAAGGTCGACCATATGAGACCTGGTGGTTTGCTTTAGAGATTACCCGTTCCCGAGTGGAAGTGGGAATGGATCACTATGGACTTTGTGACTGGTTTTCCTCATACATCTCATAGTTCTGACAGTGTTTGCATCATCGTAGATCGATTGACCAAGTCAGCTCATTTTATTCTGGTTCATGTCTCATTCAGTGTTGAGAGGTTAGCCCATATCTTCATTCGTGAGATTATGCATCTGCATAGTACATCGGTGTTCATTATTTTAGATCGAGGTTTTGTGTTCACATCTCACTTTTAGAAGACTTTTCAAGATAAGTTGGGTACCACGTTGATCTAAGCACAATGTTTCATGCCCAGATTGATGCCAGTCAGAGCGGACTATACAGGTTTTGAAAGATATGCTTCGCGCATGCATGATGAATTTTGGTGGCCAGTGGGGGGGGGCAGCATTTGGCTTTAGCAGAGTTTGCATACAATAGTAGTTACTATTCTAGTATTGATATGGCTCCTTCTGAAGTATTGTATGGTAGGCATTGTCGCTCCCCAATATATTGGTTTGATGTTTCAGAGGTGAGACCTCGAGATACGGACTTGCTTTGTGAGTCTTTAGATAGAGTTCAGGTCTTTCAGGATAGACTTAGAGCGACTCAGAGTATGCAGAAGTGCTATGTTGATCATAGACTTCGTGCCTTGAGATTTGGGGTTGGAGATCGTGTTTTCCTTTGAGTTTCACCCATGAATGGTGTGATGAGGTTTGGGAAGAAGGGCAAGATTAGCCCCAGGTATATTGGTCCATTTGAGATTCTTCAAACTGTTGGTGATGTGGATTATGAGTTGGCTTTTCCCCTAGTTCTATTAGTTGTTCATCCAGTTTTCATGTTTCTATGCTTTGTTGCTATACTCTTGATGAGTCTCATGTCATTCGTTAGGAGTTAGTTCAGTTAGATGAGCGGTTTTCCTTTGTTGAAGAGCTAGTTTCCATTTTGATTACGGATGTTAGGCGGTTGCACTTTAGAGTTATTCCTGTGGTTAAGGTTCAGTGGCGACATCGACCTATAAATGAGGCTACTTGGGAGGTTGAGTCTGATATACGTAGTTCTTATCCCCAGCTTTTCATTAATTCAGGTATTTCTTTGCCTTAGCTCGAGGATGAACTAGATTTTTAGTGGTGGATGATGTAACGACCTAAAAATTTTATGAAATATGTGAAATTTGTGATTTTGTGTGATTTAAGTATTTACCCCTCCCCGTAGTTGCATTATGATATTTCTGGTGTGTGGGAGTGATTGACATGATTTTTGATGCATTTTAGTATCATTCATGCAATATTGTGGTTTTTGATGGCTTTAACAGCCTTATTTTAGAATTATGTGGATATCTTTTGATCCGTGTGACGGATGGTCAACAGACTACTCCAGCAACTGTGAAATATCAATTTTAGGCTGGGTAGATCTTTGTTTTGGGTCTCGGTGCACCCGACCTCATTTCGACCTATTGATCGGAAAGTTGAAAAATTAGAAATATGAGTGTGGGACCCACATTTGATCAAAATGATCTCGGATGGAAAATTCAACTTCGCCAGCAGATCCGCAATATCTATTTTAGGGTGTTAGCATGTTGGTATAATTTTACAGCTTTTAAATCTCATTTTGACCTTCGGTTTGAAAAATTATAATTTTGGATTTCGAGGTCAACTTTCTGAAAATGATATTTTTTTGAAAATCTGATATCGTCATAGCGTTTGAAAAGTCGAATTTAGTGTGGTTGCATAGTTAGTTTGCATGTATCGGACTTCGAACGAATTTCGGGCACCCAATCGAAGTCCGGAGTGGACTTTAAAAAAAAACTGCAGCTTTTTGTTTCTTCTAGTGCAGAAAATCTGCACTATATAAATAATTTTTGGATCCATTTTACTTACTTTTCATCTTGCCTCTTGAGAGTTAAACCCTAAATAGTTTGGGAGCTTAAAAGTGAAGCTTGTGGGAGCTCGAAAAGCGAGATTAACATCTATTTATTTTATTTTATTACGGATTTAAGGTAAGAATTCACTCCCTTTTTAGTAATTTCTTGATAAATTCCTCAAAACTTCAAAAATCTCAGAGCATGATTTTAAACTCAAATTTCATTCCTTTCACTTGAATAATATTTTTATCTTATAATTACTAGTTTTTCATCAATTTAACCTTCAAAACAACTCTGATTCTTGATTTCAACCCGGATTTCAAAGATTTTACCCGGTAAAGCTCAAAAATAGTTTTTCTTCAATTTGAACCCCGTTTTTACTCGATTTAACTTGGGTTTTCAGCTGTAGGTTCCTAAATATATGTGAAACATGTTTTTGAAGTAAAGTTTTGATTTTGCCCTTAATTTTTGAAAATCTATTTTGGGGGTCTGTTTTGACCCCGGACCAAAAGTAGTCAATATAGGTGTCGTTAGTTTTGTCTTGACGCATAAATTTCATATTTGATATTTTTAGTAAAGTTTGGGATTGTTCGTGAAAAGTAAGGTCGCGGGTTCAGGTATAGCGGACCGATTTCGTCTTTCGAGGTAAGTTATGGCTTAACTCTTTCAGACTGAGTTGGATAGTAAATGATGATACAAAATGCATGTTAATGGTGGAAACTAATCATGAAAAAATAGTTATTTATGTGTTGTGCCCGTGTGAGAGCCTATATGTGATGTAATTATCAAAATTGAGTTATTATGTGGTATGTGTGACCGTGTGGGGTCCTATGTGATATTGATAGCCTTGAATACATGTGAATAATTGTATTGTATGGTTAAAATGCTTAATGTGGTACCATTGGTGTATTGTGATTAAATTCATATTTTATTGACATATGCGACATGTGGAAATTGATAGATGAAATGAAAATAATGAGTGGATATTGCCTCATGTGGTTTGTTGTGGAAATATATCATGTGGTTGGTTGTGAAAATACTCACTGTGATTGGTTGTGATCACTACATCTTCATATCATACTCATTCAAGAAATATTGGTACCACCGTGGCAACATCTGAGAAACACTAGCAACATCTTTTTAAAAAATATTGTAACACCTTATAAAACCCTTTCTGTGAGATATGCTAGAAAGGAGATACGAGATATGTGGATTATATACGGGTTGACGAACACCCCATGGGTCCTTCATTGGGAGGCTTGTCTCCGTAGGTGTATACGGAGATTGTGCGACGATCTCGGAGGTTGTGCGACGACCTCGTGCATCATCATCATCATCATCATCATATACATTGCACTTCCTTTATTATGTTATGTTGTGTTGTATTGACGTATTGACTTGTCATCTATGTATTTATCATATCTTTTTTTACTTGTATTTGATGATATTGTATATGCATGTTCCCCTTGTTCTTTTTATATGTGATATAATACGTACTTTTGTTCTATCTTGGTGTGATGTTGCAATATATGTGAGATATATTAGACTGTTAGTGAAAGCGGTGTGGGCTACCGTTGTGGGACATTTTCTGATTGCAGGTGACGTGCCCTTAGTGTATATTTTGTATGATTTATTTACTACTTTGCTTGGTCGGCCTATGATACCTACTGAGTACAAGTGGACGGTACTCATGCTTACTGCGCCCTTTCGGTGCAAGTCCTAGCTTGAGTGCGCCTCAGTTTGATTGACTCGGGCGATTGTTGGAGCTTCCAAGGTAGCGGTTGGACATTCATGCGTCTGAAGTTCACCTCTATCTTTCTATAATAGTTATATCTTTATTAATATCCGAAGACACTTATTATTCATTTGTAGTTATTTTTTTTGATGTATTTGACTCTTGGATTGTATTAGTAGTTCTTACACTATTGACACCTGGTTTGGCCATGATTGGTATTTTGGATAAGTTTTTTCCGCATTGTTATGATTACTTATATGGTTTGGCTTCGTTCTAGAAGCCTTACCGTGGGATATTTCTGTTTTTTCCTCTTTTCATATCAGTTTGGGTGATAGGCTTACTTGTCAAGGTACGCCGCGACAAGTGCCATCATGACCCTCGTTTTTAGGTCGTGACAGTCTCCTTACAAATGCCACATGAATTACCCAGATAAGAAAATACGTCTCCTTACAAATGCCACTTATATTACTCAGACAAGGAAATACGTCTCCATATAAATGCCACTTGAATTATCCAAATAAGGAAATGCGTCTCATTACGAATGCCGCTTGAATTACCCAAATAAGGAAATGTGTCTCCTTACAAATGCCGCTTAAATTACCCAGATAAGGAAATGCATCTCCTTATAAATGTCACTTGAATTACCCAAGGAAATACGTCTCCTTAAAAATACCGCTTGAATTATCCGAACAAGTAAATACGTCTCCTTACATATGCCGCTTAAATTACCTAAACAAGAAAATGAGTCTCCTTACAAATGCCACTTAAATTACCCAGATATGGAAATGCATCTCCTTATAAATCCCACTTGAATTACCCAAGTAAATACGTATCCTTATAAATACCGCTTGAATTACCTAAACAAGTAAATGTGTCTCCTTACGTATGCCACTTGAATTACCCAAACAAGGAAATGTATCTCCTTACAAATACCACTTAAATTATCTAGACAAGGAAATGCGTCTCCTTATGATTAAATGGAAGGCCTCAACTAGAAAGTGCTACATCTAGGAGTGAAGGTTTAATTTAGGAAGTGCATCACCTAATAAATGAACCTGAATTACCTGTATAAGGAAGTGTGTCTTAGAGAGAGATTGGATTATGAGTTTTACCATGATTCTGATTACCAAACCTATGCAACAACATTACCTCTTGCATTTGCATATATGAGAAATTACCGCCTTTGATGTTTAGGCTTTGAAATCATTGATTTGAAGGTAACATGTGTTCCTATTTCATACAAAGAAAACTTGTGAGTTTAAAACATGGTGGCTGATTTATGGCTTTAGCTTTTGCGGAAATCACTCTTTCCCTCATCAAATTTAATATTGCTTCCAACCATTAGCATATGTCATTGACTTGCGGCATCATTGACCCAAACTCAGATTATTAAGAGTGACTCTGAAACGAACATATTATTTCTGCTTTGCCATGCTCTTCAAATAAACCCTTTGAACCTTGGTATTTCCATGAGTTCCCAGACTTTTTTGTTAACAAAACTTTCTACATGCCTTATTTCAGCTCACAATCATGTCTCTTTCATGTGCTGACCTTTTGTCTTGCTTTGTGCAATTGAAGAAGTTGGTAGCCAGTTTTGAAATCTTTTCTCACTTGCTTTGACATTGATTTGACTCAAAGAAACAAGAAAAATGACTTTCCATTTGAATAACTAACTTAATAAAACACAAATAAAAAATATAAAGAAGAAAGAACAGACAATGAAAGTCCCCATTAAAATAGAGAAATTTTTTTTTTATCTGAAAGTGACAGTCAACTCTAATAATTATGACATGCATTTTGGATTAAGCTGCCTAATCCTTCTATCCAAACTTTCCCTCAATTGTTGTTGAGTTAATGACGCTGAAACTGAATTACTTCCTTGAGTCAATTGCACTTATAGACCTCATTTGGCTAGTGACGCCTTGAAGGTTTTTCGCCAACAAGCCTCTTTTTTTCTCTCAACTCACCATTTCTTACGATGTCCATGAGGATTTTCACCAACAAGATTCTCTCATTTTTATTTTTTCCTACTCACCACCATATTACGATGCCCGTGAGGGTTCTCACGAATAAGAATCTCTCATTTCATTCTCTCAACTCACAATCATCTTACGATGCCCGTAAGGGTTTTCACCAATAAGACTCTCATTTTAATTCTCTCCTGATTCCTTATGCTAAGGAAGACAAGTAGTTCCCAAAATGCATCATCATATCCATTGCATGCTTAGCCATAATACTATCAAAGATTAATCTGAAGGTCTTTCTTTGATTGTTATTGGCTTTTGGATAAGGTTAGAAAGAAAGGATAGCATGAGGCCTAAACGACACTTGAAGTGGGGTGTGACTTACAACTTTTGGAATCAACACAAACAATGGAAATTAACCAATGCTCTTGTTTCCTTAACTTGGTAATTCTAAATTGTTTATTTGGTTGGACCGAGCACAGAGTAGGACAACCTACGTATCCCAACCCCGAGAGAGAAGAATCAGGTCACACGTAGTTTCGACAACTTGTTCTTTTGCTTGACTCTGATTCTTTTTTCATTTGTCGACTCTTTTTCTCTTTGGGATCTTTTCTGACTCTATTTTTCCTCAACACTCTTCTCTTTTTTTTACATACTTTTTTTTATCTTTTTTTTTGAAACTTTTCTAACTCTAATCTTTTGCTTGACACTTTTCTTTTAAACTTTGCTGACTCTATTTAATTCCAAAAGAGGGGTATGAAAGAAAATAGAATTAAAGCTCAAACGGGGTGAATAAATGATGACACAATATTTGGATAGCAGAATGAAATTCCTTTGTCATATTAATCCTTGAAAATACAAGTACATATCATGCAATATGATAGTGAAAGATAAAGATCATTTGTGATATTTTTTACAACACTAACTTTAACTGAGCCTTGCATCATTACTTCTTCTGCACTTTTCCTGCATACAACTCTACTTTTGTTATACATTCCCCGCATTGAATGACTCATGATTTTGTGGAGTTGGTTTTATTTCTGTTCCTCTTTATATAGGATTGCGCATCCACAATTTGACCTAATTAAGATATTCCTTTCAATTGATGATCAAGTTATTCATGTGATTCTTAAGATAATTGCGTTAATTTTTAAAGAACCCTTCAACTTGGTCACCCAATGTCTCAAAACTCTACCTATTTTCTCAGATGTTTTTTTCTAACTTTAGCCCTCTGATTTAGCCAGATCTGGCTGAAAATTTTGCATGCACATCATATTATTAGAATCAACATAAAATGTACCGTGTAAAGAAAACAAACAAAGAACTCATATTTAAACACAAAGGGAAAAAGGATACTCCATTTAGTTGAAATGAAATATAGAAGGGTTTGAACATAAATGACTAAGGTACAAAACAAGATAGATCTCAAACTACAATCCTGAAATACTTTGGATAACATAAAAGAAGACAAAATAAACTACTAGACCCCTTCCTAGTAAGGAGAGAAGTGACTTCTCAATTGCTGAGTCTGACCTCTTAGCCACTGGTTTGTACATCAGCATGACTAGATATTTCACCACTGTCAATGTTCTGCACCATAATCAATTTATCTTGAATTATCTTTTCTATTTCTCTTTTCAAAGCTCGACAATCTTCAATACTGTGACCCTGAACATCAGAATAATAGGCATATCATACATTAGGATCAAAATTTCTTGAATATTGGTTAGGAGTGTACCCAAGGAAAGGAGTGATCAGGATCGACTATACCAATCTCTTGAATAAACTAGCATATAACTCTCCAATTAGTGTAAAACTATCTCTCAACCTTCGCCTCATTTTATTGTTTGGCTTGGATAAAAAATAAAGCCTAGCAGGGCTTTGGTATGTTTGTAGAGTTGGAGGATGACTCTGAGGAGTTAGTATGTGCCATTGTGAGTACGATGGGGGTTGAACATGTGATTGTGCATTGTATATTGGATATGGAGGTGGGGAATAAAGTTTAATGGATTTAAGGAGTGATTATGTAGAGCTTGGGATTGAGCCTGAGGGTAACGACGATGTGGTATTCTTGATCGTGCCTATTGTCCAACTACAATAGCAAATGCATCTCTTCATTCTTATTCCCCACCAACACTTCCTGAACCCTTTTGAATTGCTTGAGTAGTTGCTTTCAATGTTGCAAAACTCACAATGCAACTGGTCTTAATTTCATCCTCTATCATCTCCCCCATTTTAAGGACCTCAATAAATGGCTTTCCTAATGCAGGTAACAAGTGTTGATAATATATTTCATCCTTCTCTTGAATAAACATCTCCACTATCTTACTTTATTTTATAGAAGATTTCACCCTAGCAGCTTGTTCACGCCATCTAATCGTATATTCCCTGAAACTATCAGTACTCTTCTTCTTCTTCTTCTTCATGTTAGTTAGAGATTTATCATCAGGAATAAACTCCACATTTTATTGGAATTATTGCACGAATTGATTACCTAGGTCATCCCAACTATTCCACTTGTCGATGTCTTAGTCAACAAACCATTCCTAAGCTAGACCTGAAAGACTCTTACCGAAATAAGCCATGAGTAATTCTTCCTTCCCTCAAGTGCCCGTTAGTTAGTTACAATAATGTCTTAAATGTGCTATAGGATTACCGTGTCCATCATACTTCTCAAACTTTGGCATTTTAAAACCAAGAGGAAGGTTAACACTTGGAAACAGGCACAGATCTTTATACGAGACACTTTTATAACCCTCGAGTCCTTGTAATTTTCTCATGGCTAGTTCTAAAATCTTCAATTTTCTAGACATTTCCTCTTATTTTTCTGCCATAACAGATTTTTTAGCATTAATAGAAAATTCAGGTGGGTGAGTATAGCCATAAGGACCAGTCAACTTAAATATGGGCCCAAGAGCATAATGCTGATCACCAAAAATATTCAATACAGGCTCGCTTGCAGAGTGAGGAAGCATAACTGTTGGATGGCCTTCAGAAGTAGGAGCTTCATGTGGGGTTGGAGCTGCAAAAAAGGGAATTGCAGGTGGAGCCGAGTATGTGGTAGTTTTGTATTGAGGAGCTAGGAGAGGAATATTGAAAGTGTTAGGATAGTGTTGCCCCGAAGTAAATCCTGATGCATGTTGTGGCGTGTTAACAAAAATAGGGCATTGTGCATGTGATACTGGAGGCAAGCTAGAAAGATATCCAAGATTATTAGTGGAAAATAGAGCTCGATGTATTTCTATCATTTGTTGCCTTAATTTATGAATTTCTTCATTAGCTCCTAAATTCTCATTCCCAAAACTCCCTATCTGATTAGAGACAACTCATTAGCTCCTAAATTCTCATTCCCGAAACTCCCTATCTAATTAGAGACAACAACGTCAGTATCCTTGTTGGCCATAACTTTCTCTTCGACCTAGTGCAATATGGAGGACCAGCCAAAATGCCAACAAATCAACCACATTAAACTAACTGAAAAACAAATAATAAAGGCATTAGAATGCAACACTTTTTAAAAACTCTTTTTCTTTTTCTTGTTTCTTCTTTTGAAAATAGCACCGAACCGGAAAAGGACGCCTATGTATCTCACTCTCAAAAGTGGAGAATCAAGTGTGCGTAGTTCATAAAGTTTTGGCACAACATGGCCGATCAAACTTTCTTTCCCTTTTTTCTTGAAACTTTAAGAAGGAAAGAAAATAACAAATTGTCAAAAGAATTGACAAAAAACTTTTTGAATTTTTTAGCTTCAAAATCCTATACAAAAAGAAATCTATGATTACCAAAGAAAATCTTTTTGGGTTTTCAATTTTGAATTTCACTTGAAACTATTAAAGGGCAGTTTTTTTTGTAGTTTTCTTTTAAAGATGTATATGACACCTACGCTAAATGAAGAGTGAAGAAAATCCTTTTGGATTTTTGAAATAAGATCACCGAACCCTGGAAGGGCGGCCTACGTATCTCACTCCCGAGAGAGGAGAATCAGGTGTGTATAGTTCGACCTGATTGGACAATTAAATAATAACGGACAGACATGAACCACGACTTGCGAGACACGACCACAAACAGACGATGAAAAATGTCAATAAAATCTTTTTTGAGTTTTTAATTTGATACTTCACATAAAAATGACATCAACAAGTCTGAAAGAAAAATCTTTATGGTATTTTCGTTAAATGAAATGTGTAAAATCTCTACCATATTTTTTTTGAATTTTCCTTTTATAAAAGATCCTATTGAAAGAAAATCTTTTTGAAATTTTCGAATTATGAATGCTCACTAAAGAAAAGTAAGGAAATTTTTTTTGATGTTTTTTTATTTTTTTTAGTGAAAATTAGTGCAAAAGCTAAAAAAAAAAAATTAAAATTTTTGAATTGTGAAAAACAAAAGTCATAAAGAACTCTAAAAAAATTACGAAACTCTTTTTTTTAACTCACTTTTTCTAATTTTTTTTTTCATTTTTCCTTGCCTACACACTTTCCTTTAATTCTAGCACATGCTTTTCCCCAAATCAATCCGTCAAATGATCCTATTACCCTCAAAGATGCAACAATTAGCACGTAGGGATGTTTTAGGAGTGAGTCTCCTACAAAGGACCATGTGGGTCCCACTAGGTCTCAAAATGATGCAGATAAGCATGACCTAAAGGCTGACCTACGCTAGGGTCCACTAACAAGTCAGTTCGGGGGAGCGTATGATTGATAGTGGATACAATAGCTTTCTACCCACTCCATACTATCCGATGGGTCCCCCTCCTAAAATAAGGATGACTCAACTAGAGGTCGTGTACACAGCGTGTACACGGGACTTGTTGCGAAAAAGATAACTCGGGTTATGCAAATGATGACAGATATAAAGCGGTAAAACATAAGAAAAATAACTGTAAACATGTAGCACATAGGCACTCAACAATGATAAAACAACAACACAACTATAATACAAACAAGGCGTCTATATACCTATAGTGTCACACTAAGCCGATACAACTCAAAATAAAGATCAAATTCTGAAAATATCTAGCGAAGTTGCCAGAGATGTCACACCCCTTTTGTTACCAAAAAGATAGATTGATTTTAAGTTTGAAAAAGGTTTTATTATTAAGTGACAAAAGAAAATAATTTATTTCGAAAAGGACTTTTAACAATCAAAACTCAAAGTCGCCACTTGACATAAATTTGGTGTGCCAAGTCACCTTTGAAAATCCTTTTTCAAAAATAATTTTTGACTCTTTCAAACTGGTCTACGAACAGAGATTTCGGTAAAGGAATTCTACTGACCGAGGGGAAGGTGTTAGGCATCCCTTGGTCTCGTGGTTCGACCATGGTCACTTCATAGAGTATATCGGCTAGTATGACACCATAAAATGCATAAACCAATAAAACACATAAACAAGAATACAAACAACCAAAACAATCAAAATTCAAAAATAGTGTCCAGTCCAATTTATTACAAATCAAAATAAAAATCCTGAAATAAAACCTAGACTATTCTAATTGTCTTAGCCTTGATTTATCCGATGCCTCGAAACTTGATCACAAGCCTTCTTTGCGTACATGATACTTAGGGGAATTCCCCAGTGAATAAGTACAATGTGACCTTGGGGAATTTCCCGGCGAATGAATACATTTGATGAAATGTGATAAAAGTAGGAAAATCACTCAACAAAAATATTTACACATGTGATGATATAAAAGCCTACAAGTTGCCTACCCCGAGACCTAATATTTGCCTATCGATTCTCGCCCTAAAACATGATACTATCGAGTTCGACAGAATTAACATTCATTTCAAATCTAACAACAATCGATGAATCAAAGCGCAACAATATTCACTTTTATCGATTTTCAACTCCCGCCCCAAATTAAGATTTACCCTAAAATGAGTTTGAATCATTCAATTACTCAATTCAAATGAATCAATAAACCAACATCAACCAATATTTATGATTCAAAAATCATAAAATCACTTAAAACAAACTTCACACAATATGAATTCGTCACACATAGCATCAAACAATAAAATTAAATGAGAATGAGATGAGAAATGGACCTTAACATCGGTTTCAATTAAAATTTCTCCTTCCGACTAAAACCGGTAAAATATGCATTCAAAACCTCAAATAAAGCCTCAATACGAACCAACTTCAACAGAAAATTGCTAGAAAAAAAGAGATCCAGATAGATTTGACACCAATGGAAAAACCTCCAATCAATGCTTTCCAACTGACCTTGAACGAAATCCCACCATAATCGGGGCTGGGTTATTTTTCACACTTCGTTAGAGCTCCAATGAGCTCCAGCAGTAACAAAACCCATATAAAAGATGGAAAAACATGGAATAATATTTCCGGTGAGTGGCGGGTTGTTTCCCGGTGAATTTCTGATCAAAAAATAGGGGTAGTGTTGACGTTCTGCTTTTATTCTTGGTGATTTCTGGAGAGAAACTCACCAGAAAATTCAACAACTATAAATTTTTCCCTTCGTCGTTCAACCCACGACTCTCCTTGTATTCAAAAACTAACTATTTTTCTCTCTATCTCCCTCAATTTTCTCTGTTTCAGCTCTCTATGTGTGTCTCGATCTCTCCATCTCACTGTTCCTCTCTTCTCCTCACTGTGTGTTTGAATATCATCTGTGGAGCTTTCTCTAATCCATGGAAAATATAGTTTTTTGTGAGAGTAATTATGTGTGAGGTGTATATATATGTTTTTGTGTGTGATGATGTGAGCTATGAGTGTATATGTATGGATAGTGTGTGTATGTGGTTTTTTTCTTTTCCAGTGAGTGTATTGTATGTCTATTATTCTGTTATGAAAGGGGAGAAAAAACATGACAAGGCAGGGGGGCCTAGGGGAGGGGGTACGTGAGTTAGGGGTAGGGGTATGTGGGGTAGGGTTAGGTAGTTATTTTTGTTAGGGTGAGGTGTCAAAGTAGTTATGGATTTGGTTATTTTTTGTTCTTTTGGGAAAAATTATGGAATGGTGTGGAGTGTATGGTAAGGAGAATTAAATAGGTAAAATTGACATTTCGGAGGAACAGAATTACGTGTCTACAAAGCTATGTAAGAATCGAAAGATGATATGCGTGCTAGATATCTCTCATTATTTGAGTCTTCAGACGAAGACATAGAAGGTATGGATCCTAAGCTTACTTTTACTGTTTTATATGTTTTCTTAAACCATTCTAAATGTGTCCTAAGTCATCATTCAGGGATGAATGATCCCAAGAGAGATAATATAATGCCTCGAGAGCTATAAATAAGCCTATATGACCCCTAGATCAAGTGTAAGACACTTTAGGAGGAGTTCTAAATTATTGGGAGAAGTTTTGGACATGAAAAAGGGCCATGCATTGTAAGGGGAGCCTCGTGTGAAGGTCCCGCATAACCTAGACCACCGCAGGGGGCTACAACTTTACCCATGTGGTGGACTCACACCACAAGGTGGTTGTATCTCATTTAGACTCGCACCAAAATGGTAGGCCACTCTTCCAAGCATGCGCCGGACCCCTCCTTTCATAAACGAGACATCATTTTATTATATTTTATGGGTGGTTGAGTCTTTTTACACTATTAAAACGTTCTCCATTCAGCCCAAAATGTTTCTAATCCCTTACGAATGTATTTTAATCATTTTAATCTCCTGGTAAATTTACCCAATTCCCTAAAAGGAAGAATTAACTAGGGTTCAAGATTTGAAGGCTCTTTCAGCAAACTCTTGCCAATAGAGATATTGTAGAACGACCCTACATATATTGAATTTGAAAGTATGTTTATCTAAACATCTATATATGTATAAAGTATAGATTTTCATTTAATTTCAAGCGCGTGTTCCTAAATTTCTCAATTTTTCCAAGAATCATCAGATTTTGCTAAGTATGTTAATTGTTTTATGATTAATGAAAAGGTTGTGGTTTTGAATGTTTTCCGTTACCAATCATTCATTATTTGTGTAAATGATTTTGAAGGTTATTTCTCATGTTAAAGTTGCTCTTTTTCTCATGGCGATTATTTGAATACTTGTAAGAGATGATTCCACCTTAGAACTTTATAGAAGTCTGGAATGAGAAACATCCTCGGTTAAACCCTTACATTAGTTTTGAAGAGCATTATTGTTTGATCCTTGAATTACTTTATGGTTCAATGATTTATTGAACGAAAGAGATGAAATAGAATACATGAGATGACTTATATGTCTTGCAACTCTTGAATTACTATTCAAAAATTTACGAAGGAAAGTCACAATAACGGTGGACTTTGGAAGGTATGGGTCAATCAGTAAGTTATGAATATTTCAAATTTCTCCTTGTTTTGTGGAATTTTAGATTTTCATAGTTTGGGGAAAAGTAGTATAAGCAAAACGTTATAAATACGACATTAAAGATAGGGAAAAGGTTAAATTTATCTATGTACTTAAAAAATGGCTAACTATACTTTTTATCAAATGTTGGCGTCAAATTTATCCTTTTTGTCATATTTTGAAGGTAAATTTATCCTCTAATTTAAAAAATTGATTAAATATACCCTTCGTTATATTTTGGGGTCAAATTTATCCTCGATGTCATATTTTGGGGTCGAATTTACCCTCGTTATTAAGAAATTTTTTATATGTACAGTTCCTTTAATAGAAAGCTCAAATCAACATTCAATTCCCTATTTCTAAAAAAATATAACACACCCTAATCTAACCCACCGACCCAACTCGAGAAACAAAAATGACACAAACAAATGTTCCCCTCTTAGTTCTATTGGTCAAATTTTTTGCATGAGAATAAGCCACTAGATATTTATCAGTGCAAAACTCATGAAAAATAGATTTGCATCGGTATAAACACAAATAAATACACCTCTCCCTCAGTTCATGGATCTGCATCAGTGCAGGGCTCGGGAAGAATGACACTTAATGGCCAAATCCAACGGATTGAGCCCATAGGATATATTATTGAATGATTGAGTCAAGAGGCCTCTTTATGTTTGTATCATGACATATCTTCGTTCTTATGTCTTTATATACAATTTGAATCTACACAAATTTTTCATCATGTTATTTACTCATCCACTGATTCTAGAATCTAGATGGACATAGAATTGCATACCAATTTTGATATTTGAACACTATTAGAACAAGATCAGAGTTTGTATTTTCTCAAGTTTCCTCCTTCTGTATATCCTATTCAATCTATTTTTTATTCATTTGTAAACACACCTACCTACATTGCAAATTAAAAAAGAAGTGTATTCGTTCGTTGAAAAAGTTTGACCAACAAAATTGAAGGAGGAGTATATTTGTTTGTGTATTTTTTATAGGTCGGATCGGGCGAATTAGATTATGGTGTGTTTTATTTTTAAGAAATGGGTCATTTAACGTTGATTTGGGCTTTTCTGTTAAAGGAAGGGTACATGTGAGAAGTTTCTTAACAACGAGGGTAAATTTGGTCCCAAATAATGACATCAGGGGTAAATTTGGCCCCAAAATATGACGAAAGGTATATTTAGCCAATTTTTCAACGTAGCAGGGTAAATTTTGCACCAAAATATGAAAACAAGGGTAAATTTGACTCCAAAATATTACGAAGAATATATTTAGCCAATTTTCCAAAGTAGAGGGGTAAATTTGACACTTTTCCCTTAAAGATATAATGGAGGTTCAACAATTATTTATTTTATGACAGTAATGAAGTTTTAAGGTGTCTTTTATCAAGTTTTCGGTGAAAACAAAATAGATTAAGTAGTTAAGAAAATGCTTTTTGTTCACTTAGTGCATGATTCATATAGGTTATTTCATCAATTACTAAAGCTTTACGTGCAAAGTACATACGTTTAAACTAGAATATAACAAAAGAATGCACGCATTAAGTACTAAATTCATCAACAAAAGTAAAACTTGAAAAGTATTGAAGGTTCATTAATTTTAAAGGATAAATTGGAGCAAGTTTTTAACAACAGGGACATATTATTTAAGCATTAATTCAATTAGAGGGTAAATTTGTTCTATTTTTTTTAGTTAAGGGGTAAAAAATATGAGTCATTCCACTTATAATAAAATGTATCTAATAACTTTTACTCAAACGGTATACTTATGTACAATTATTAACTTTAGAATCACTTAATATCATTTGAAGTCGTCGTTTTAAATTTTAGAATACATAAAGTTAAAATCCTCATTTTTGTCTCTAACAGTCGACTGCTGACAAAGTTTTTAGATCAATTTTGAATTTACAATGTGAAACTTGACAATCGTGTTAAGGTTATATTCAAATAAATTAGGTATGCATTTTAGATATGGATCTCTTCAATTGTTTCATAGTACATATATAGAGACCCATATTTCAAAATAGAATATTTAGTTTTTTCTTATGAATCCAATGAGATACAGATATACAAAACAAAATATCTCTCCATAGCAAAAATGTTATATGTAGTTTTGATGATAAGAAGCTTACTGCAAGGGATCAGGTCCCTTGATGTGCAAGATTCAGTACAACTGGCACGCGTTGTCTGCACAACTTTGTCCTCTTGTGTAAAAACCTTACAGGTGCCATTTTGTACTAATTAAGACAACTGATCCAATGATCTTTCATCCTTAATCATCACTCAGCTATAAAGAGAAAGAGACGCCTCTTCATAAAATTGATTTATTTTTTGCAAAAATCTAAAGAGTAAAGTGAGGCAACATAAACTCCATTTCAAGATTTCTCAAGCATTGCTCATGCTCTTATCTTTGTAATACACCTAAAGAGTGAGTGAGTGAGTGTACTTGAGTTAGTACCGATTTGTAATTGAACTACTCATGTTGTAAGAGAACTGTTTTTCTCTTTAAGAAAGGTGCTTAGGTAGAGTTAAGCTTGATACTGATTAGAGTTAATCAGTGTAGAGGGTCCTTGGTAGAGTTACCAAGATGAGCTTGTAGTAGAGCTATTACAAGCAAAATGAACCTAGAGGTAGGATAAAATCTTGACTGTAATCAGGAGATTGATTATAATGGATTTCTTTAGTTATTGTAAGGTAAAGCCGTGGTTTTTACCTTCGTGGATTTTTACATAAAAATCCTGTGTTTTTACTTTCTCGTACTACCTTTATTTTTCCAGCACCTCATAGTTGCTTTACTGCTCTATTACTTGTGTTTGACTTTGAGGGACCTAGTTCCTTACTATGTGGTGCAACCCCCAAGTATTCGAATAATTGGTATCAAAGCCAGGTTCACTCTAAAAGGTTCATACCTAGAGTGTTCTGGTCATCATGGCTGCTACAGTTGAACTAGGAATGGAAAGAAAGGAAACAAACAGGGACAGATTCTCGATCTTGAAGGCTTTAGAATCAGACCCAGGTGAAGAAGACACTGATGTTGCACTTTTGGAAACAAGAATTGTTAGAGCTATAAAAAAGGATTGTCGGGTTAGAAAAAGAAATGATAAAATTAAAGTATGTATAAAAGGTGGTAGCTCTCAAGAATTCATGAAGAACTATCCAATGCAGGAGAAGGACCAAAATCCTGAGAAGTCAAGAAAGAAGGTTTCGGCTAGCCTTATAGTTAAGAAGGTATTGGCAGCATGGGGAGATTATTCCAGTGATTCAGATGAAGATGAGAATACTGGAGATATCTCTATGCTAGTAACGGAAGACAATCCAGTTATCTATGATTCCTTGTTTGCATTCATGGCAAACTTAGAATATAAAAAGGAAAAAGAGGTAACTCTTTCTAATCTTATGATGACCTAGATAACTACTTTACTAAGAAGATAAAGAGGAATGCTAGTGTGTTGATAGACTCTGTACGTCAACTAACTGCTGAGAAGAATGCTTTAGAGGAGAAATTAGAGAATTAAGAACATGAATTGATTGCTTTAACTCTCCAAATTTCTGAAACTGAAGAGTTGTTCACAAATATAAAATCTGAAAATTAGAGTTTAATGAGTAATATGAAGAAAGCAAATGATGGAGATGAAAAGAGGAAAGAAAGAAGCTTCAAGGCTTCAAGTTGATCTTGAGGGATTCCCAAAAACACCTTATATTGGCGCTTCACAAGAATGAAAAGTTTGAAAGGGACCTGGTCCGCTTAAGAGAAGATTTGAACAAGTCTCTTAAATGGATTGCTCCTTCATAGATTATCTCTAATCTGTTTATTCAAGGTGTTAATAATGGTGTAACGCCCCGGGAAAGTACCCCGAACGTTACACGGTGCTCAGGACTACAAGTAGTCCCAAGCTAACCTTTTAAGCTTTCTACTAATTCTAAAACTCATAATAAAGAAAATCTAGGCATGCGAAATACTGAATTATTGTCTGAACTAGACTGAGTTTAACTGAACATAATACCTAAAAGTATTTAACTTAGAAATCTAGTCAACCAACACTTTAAATCTGAAATGTAACTAACAGTAGGACAAACCTCTACTACTAGTAACTAGAGAGCCACTGGGACAGACCCCCAGCTGACTCGAACTGAACTGAAAAAAACTAATCAAAATACTTCATGAAGCTAGAAATCTAAATAAATGGGTCCTCAAACTATGAGGACTCGCTAACTGTCGAGATGTAAATAGAGATGCTCACGGTCAATCACGCTACTGGAACTGAGCATCAGGACCTGCATTATTAAATAATATAGAACATAAATGTATATGTGGATCAATACTTTTTGACTGTACTGAGCATGTGGGGTGAATGCTTAAGTAAAATGGTAACTAAATGTACATATAACTTGCAAAGAATGCATGCTAAGTGTAAATGACTCATATTGGCTTGAATAATATAAAAGCTGCATAATATAAGCATACTGTAGTAAAGCATAAAGACAATCTTTGTGAGCCATAACACTTAGTTCTAAAAGTTATACTTTTACTTTTTCTAGTAGTGGAATAAGTAAGACTGAAGTTAAGTATGTTTTCAAATTATGTAAGCTAAGTGTAAAAAGGGACTCACCTTTATCATCTATAATATGAAGGCTGAAATGTCATAGCGAATGTCTTATGTAAAATAATATCTGAATAAAATTGTGATCATTTACACTTAGTTTCTAAAAGTCGTTCTGTTATTCTATCTTAGGACTTAGGGAGGTTTTTCTAACCAACATAATCCATGTGAGCTATTTATGGAGTCCAATGTCTAGTTCCCCTGTGGGGAAAAACTCACATTGGGGAGAGCTGTCATACTCTTGCCAAGGAGTAGAACCTGAGCTAAGTGATCACAATCTGTATCTGCTTACATATAAATGGGGAATAATCCGAACCTACGTTGGCTCATAGTTCTGGGGCATGTGAACTGAGACACATACCAAACTCCGTGCTAAATACTACTCCCTTACTTATATGCTCATTCTGTAGGAAATCCACCTTAAAATAGCAAAAGGGTTTATAATGAAAACCAGTTATGCATCTGTCTGTTTTAAACTATAATCAAAACTAAATGTGTGGATTTCATATCTTAGTTGGGATCAAAAGATCAAATCTTGCTTAAAATCTGAAGACATGTTTATCAAAGAATGCTTAAACATCACTTTCCTTGAAATATCAAGGCTTAAACTTAGAGCTTATAACACATGCTTGAAAATCATGTCAAATCACAACAAGCTTCATGCTCAACAATAAAAATCTTGAAATACTTTAAAAATTCTAGTCAAGATAATGAAATTCAATTCTCAATATATGAAATCAAGTCTCACGCATAAACTTGTAAAAGTAGATATGCAATTCAATATTTAAATCACTTGTAACTTTATAAACTTCAAGTAATGATAATTGGGTATAAACCCTAAATTGAAATTCATGTAAATTCAACTTTTAAAACTAGTTTTAGGAACAAAGATGAAAAAAGTATCCTTTTTCATAACCCCACATACCTTATTAGGTTAATTTGATGTAGAAACTTGGACTTTGAATTCCTAATGATGTTCTTGGAGGTTTCTTCTTAAAGTTCTTGAACTTGGAAACTTAGATTCTTGATTATCTTGAAGAGGGTGTGATAAAGCTTTAGATTTCTTGGAGCTAAATTAGGGTTTCTTGGAGACGATTTTGATCAAGAATGAGTGCATTATGCTTAGAATGACCTCTAATCTTTTGTTTTTATGACTTGGGGTGAGGGTAAATGACCTAAATACCCATTTGGGGATTAAAGTCACAACTGTAATGGTGTTTATCATGCCACGTCAATGCGGTACTTATGTCACCACGATTATATAGGCTAATTACGTTGAGCTACTGGAATTAAAATCCAAACACAGCTCAAAGCTCGTCCAAAAATTCCTAAACTTCTCCTAGACATGCTCCTTACACCCCTGAACATGAATCAACTCAAAAACCATCGTCTTGGAGCCTGAAAGGTCAATTTAAAAATCCTTAAAGTTAAGAGGTAAAAAATATGACACTAAGTCTCCAACACTTAGTTTATTTTCAGGTTCTAAGTGTCTTAAGCAAGTACTAAAGGCTGAGTTGAACTAAGAACGTACGGGGCATTATAATATCTCCCCCTTGAGAACATTCATCCTCCAATGAGACCAGCTAAACTGAGGTACTGCGATTATGCACTAAACTCGCATGACTGAAAACATGGTTACATGACTGAACCGATTCATGAATGCATAAAGTGACATAAAAATGATGATATATAGCTAGAACTGGGAATGGAAAAGAGATAATCTAAGGAAACTTGTTACCTTAACTGAGTCTAAACTTATGTAGAAAATATGAGGGTACTTGGTTTGCATATCTACTTTCGCTTTTGTAATACCCTAGCACTTTTTCTAGCTCAATTTAGCTCCTAGAAAGTCAAGGGTTAGATTCAAAAATGAATAACCTTTGTTACGTATAGAATTTCCCAGCTCTAGACCCTCCATTGTGTAGAAATTTGAATTATATTTTCAACAATACCAATTTTGCCTTAATTCGATACTCGGTTGAAAAGTTATGACATTTTTTGTAAAACAGTACCCCAATTTGAGAAGCACTGCATCGCGGTGACATGCAAAATGACAGTTGTCGATTTCAAGTGGACCTCTGCGATAAGCCCGCATTGCGGTTAAGTCCTATTTCTCATTTTTCAATTTCTAGTAGCTCACCACGATGGTGGCGCGTCGCGGTGATGACCTAAATGACATTTCAATAGCATACCGCGATAGCTCCGCGTTGCATTGATTTTTCAGTTCCCAGTTATCAAAATCCAGTAGGGCACCACAATTTATCCGCGTTGCGGTGGTGCCCAATTTACCAGTCGTCCTTTTCTTGTGAGCCACCACGATAGTGCCGCGTCGCGGTGGCATGCCAAATCGGAAAATTTCTTCAATGCCAGTTCCAACGAAAATTTTAAAAAGGGCAATTTGGTCAATTTCTAAGCCCTCAATTTGTCATAAACAAAGAATTAAACCTATTTCTAAGCACTTTATACCCATTATTCATCAATTCTCTCTTAAACGAAACCCTAGAGCTCAAAACTTAACCTCAAAGAAATCCAATTTCCTTCTTTGTTTCTCCAAGAAAACCTAAACTTGAGGATTCCCAAATCAAGATAATCAAGAGTTCATCTTCAAATGCTCAAATAGGAATCTAAAGTTCAAGTTTCTTCATCCAATCATCAATTAAGGTATGTGGGGTTTATGAACAAGGATCCTCTTTCATCCTTGTACCCAAAACTAGTTTTTAACTATAAATTTACATAATTTTGTATGAATATACATGAGATTTAAATTAGGGTTCATACCCACTATTGTTATTTGCAAGATTATGAATTTTTGAGAGATTTTGAAGTTGAATTGCATGTTTATTTTCATATTTTCATGTGTATTGCAGTAAATTCCAGATTTGAGTTGAATTATCATTATTCTCATTACCAAGCATGAACATTATGATGTTTTGACATGAAATCAATGCATGGGTTATTATACATAGACTGAATATTATTATTCCAAGAAAGATTATGCTTTAAGCATCATATGATCAGTTTAATTTCATATTTTCAAAAAAGATTTGATCATTAATCATCAAATAAGATTTGGAATCCACGTTACAAATTTACTACAATTTACAAAAATAGATTTGCTTTATTTACAGATCAAATCAAATAAATGCATGATTGGTTTCATAATAAACCCTTATGCTAGCTTTTAAAAGTGAATTCCCAACAGAATAAGCATACAGATTAAAGGGAGTAGTATTTAGCACTGAGCAGAAGGTGTGGATTTAGCGCATCCTACTTCTACAGAACTACGAGCCAACGTAGGTTCAGATTCAGATTATTCCTATTTCTATATTGATGACAGTTACAGATGTGATTAGTTATATTAGGTCATACTCCTTGACAAGAGTATGACACATCTCCCCAATGTGAGGTTTTACTATAAGGTAACTAGACGTTGGACTCCATGATAGCTCACATGGTTTTTGTCGGTTAGAAGAACCTCCCTAATAGTAAAAGTAAATAAATAACTTTTGAGTGAATTTCCCTAACAGTAAAGAGTAATCCTAACAGAAAAGATTTCAGAAAAGAAATAGCAGAAAAGATTTTAGAAACTAAGTGTAAAGTCTCACAGTTTTATTCAGATATTGCTTTATATAAGCCTTTAGATACAAATTTCGGTTTTCATATTTCAGAGATAAAAGTGAGGCCTTTCTACACTTAGAAATATGATTACAGACAGAAAAAATAGTATAGCTTTTAGAACTAAATGTTATGACTCACTAGATTATTAAAGTATGATTACCACTCATGATTATAAGTTTCAGTTTTCAATTACTCAAGCTTATGTGAGTCATTTACATTTAGCATGCATTATTTTATAAATAGTGATGATGTTGAGATATTATTTTACATATGCATTCACCCCCATATACTCAGTATAAACCAAAGTACTGATTCATATATATGTCTATGTGCTACATTGTCTCATAATGTAGGTTCGGGAGCTTAATTTCATCAGCATGAGTGATTTCGAGCATATTCATCTACATCCCAATAGTTGGTGAGTCATCATAGTTCGGGGACTTAGTTATTGAGATTTTCATCTTATTAGTTAGATGATACAATATTCTTTTGAGACAGGTCGAGTCAGTTGGGGGTTGTCCCAGTGGCTCTCTAGTTATTAGTTGTAGAGGCTTGTTAGACTGCTAGATTTGATTCAGATTTTCAGTACTGATTTATCAAACTTTTGAGATCAGTATTTTCAAATATTCTCAGTTAACTCGGACAATTTTCTGCATTTATTATGATTTTATACCCATATTACATTATTATGAGATTCAGACTTAGTAGAAGGCAGACAGGGTTAGCTAATATTGTGAGATTCAGAGTTAGTAGAAGGCTGACAGGGTTGGCTTAAGACTACTCATAGTTTTGATCACCGTGTGACATCTTGGGCCCATTTTTGGGGCATTACAGCTTCCCAAGTGGGAATTTTTTTAAAATTGAGTCAAAATTTGGGAATTTTCTCACCTCACACTTAAAAATCTACTTTGTACCCAAAGTGAATTTAAAGGTAAGAGATAGAAATACTCCCTGAAGACTCTAGGCCTAGCTAGTATCATCTTCACATGAATGAGATACATGGAAACCCACACTTAATCTTTGTCATGCTTCAAGCTTAAGCTCACGGTACTCAGACTTCCCATCAACCTGTGACTCAACCAAAAACAAAAATTGCGTGAAATAAAAAAAATAAAAACTGAAAATAAAACATACCTTAGCATGGGTTGCCTCCCAAGAAGAGCCTAATTTAGTGTCGCGGCATGAACTATATCAACTTTTTCCTCCACCTTGAGGATATGAATTTCACCCCCAACATCGCATCCATTTTTTTGCCTCGCTCATAGGGAGGTGGTATAAAAATTAAGAAGCCGAGTAATGGATTGATCATGATAAACCACTCGGCCTTAAAGTGAGGTGTGTTTTTATGTTTTTTTTTAGTGTAAAATCAAGAATATAGGATTCTTATTCCTCATCTTCACACTCTTCTACTATTTTAAATGATTTCACAGACAAGATATCATCTAAACATATTGTAGAAAAGTGCTTTGAATGAGGACCAACCAATACTACTTCAAAATTTACACTATCCTCAACACCTTCACTTTAATTCTCCTTCTCAATATCAGTCTCAAGATAAAGATGACAATCGAGTGACTGCAATTCTTGTGTTTGTTCCACAAGTTGGCTAATGTCCACCTCATATTCTTCTTCCCTTAGCCACTGTGGACATGGTGGCAGTGGTAACACCTTAAGACTTTCAACAATTTCAGTTTCCAAGTACTCAGAATTCCTCAAATTATCAACAACTTTCTCTACAGTCGGTTGGATATACTCTTTATCTACAGCCTCCCTATGGTTATTCAGATCTGCCAACAACTGTGTTTGAGACACTAAAAGTTGTTTCAACATCTCTTCCAAATGGCTCATTTGAGTTGTGGCCTGCATGTTTAGTTGTTGTTGCTGAAACTGTTGTTGGTTGGTCTATGATTGAATTTGTGACTGAGTCAACCCTGTTCGATTGCATTAGTTTATATAATTTTGCAATTGATCATAGCCCATAAACATTATTGAATCGGGATTTCTAGCACGCATATCTTCTAAATGATCACTTTGACCACAAACCAAACACCAACTTGCGTCTCACTCCACAGATAAAAATTCATCATCACTCAAAAATCATCTATCCAAGAAAGACATCCCAAGAAGATTGTGAGAAAAATAGAAATAATAAAAATAAAAAGAAACAAAACAAAAGCTATGTACAACTCAATATAGAAAAACTAAAAATAAGATAGTTGCCTAATAACAAGTCCCCGGCATCGGTGTCAAAAACTTGACAGCGCCCAAGTGCACACGCAAGGGTACGTGGTCTTATCAAGTAGTAAAGTGGCTTCAAGGAAGCCCAAGAATCTATCTCTCAGGGACTTGCGTTCGCCGCCTATCTAATTCTAGTTTAACTAATTGAGAAAAAGTAAACAAGGAGAGAGTTTGTAATATTGCAAATTAAAAATAAAATAAATAATGCATAAAATAAAATACTTAGGACAATCAATGGAAGAAAATCCAGGGTTAAATCACTTCGAACAATCATACTATGTTATAGAATTTCATTCGTCAACTTGCTTATCGTGGTTGTTGATTCATAGGGTTAATTGCATGATCAGGGTTTCCCAACCTCTAATATTTTATCTAATATGGACATTACAACTACATCATTGAGCGGAGATGCAATAATCCAATAAATTTAATCAAAGCTATCATCTTACGTTTGAATCAAGTAAGGCATCTAAATACATCCCTATCTTAGACTCTAAGTTTAATTCTTTATTTTATAAAAGAATAAAAACCCAAACTTTGTTTATTCTCATGTTCTATCTCCCTATTCCCTCTTCCGAGATCAAAAGGTCGACAATATATGTATTTTATGGGTGATAAATCCACAAAATATTTAAAACAAGAATAAACAAACAACCAAATATAATAAGCAAAATTAATCGAAATTAATCCAAAACAATAATAATCATATTCTTGACTTTAACCCTAGAAAGAGGGTTTATCCTTGAATGAAAATATTCATCATCCAATCCCTTGGAATGATGATACAAACCATAAAAAAACTAAATTAAAGAATGATAAAACCTAAAAAGAAGTTGTGGTAGCCTCCAATGTTGTTCCAAGTTGATCTAGGGTTTCCAAGAGGTCCCCAGATGTTTAAAACGTTTTTTAGGATGTTATATTTATAGTAGAAAAGTTATAAACCAAGTTAGATTAGGTTTACACGCTGTTTTACTTCAGTTGGGCCAAATTTTCCCGATTTTGGGCATCGGCGCGACGCAGTGACATGCAAATTCACAACTGTCAAAAAATTTGTCAAATTCCAGTAGTTGTTCGCGATTTCCGCGCATCACAAGGCCTCCTTAAACTCCAATATAAGCTACACACTCTAGATGGTCAAAAACCTGGGCCTCTTATGAATCTAGTGATGTTTTGAAATAATCCATTGGCCATCTGTAAAGTATACACGCGCCCCATACTTTTCAGGGGTCCAAATTGCGTCCAGCTTGTGTCTTGTGCTTCCATGGTCATTTACGAGCCTTTTTGAGTTTTTTACACTTGATTTGAAGCTTGTATATTCTTCATATATCATCATAATCCATTCAAAAATTATCATAAATCATTAAACACATCAATTAAGAGGTCAAAACAACACAACATCCTCACTGATGAACTAGAAACACGAGCTAAGCATAGGCTAAATTCACATTGAGCTTTAACTCATTGTTTTCACTCTTTTGTTGATCCAATTGACCCTTGAATATTATAAATACGTTGTTTTACATATAAATACCTAATAACAACCTTAGTAACTTATTAAAATACATTAGAACTGAACACAAGAGACTTGACAAACACCTAGCTCAAGCTAGTTACACTAGTTTTCTTGGTTGACTTCTAAATGTTCAAATTGAATCAAAACTCATGTGAAACCACCATTAAACATTGTAAACACATACTTGGACACATAAATGCTCATTTATATCATTATCAATAAATATAGCATAAGAATCATCCTCAAAACAAGGCTAAATAAGCTAGAATAGTAGCTCTAGAATGCATAAATTCACCCAACATCACCACCCCACACTTAAAGCCTTGTTCGTCCTCGAACAACTCTTAACTATAAACACCATGATCTGTAGAGATTCCACACTTCTACTGCATGCAAGAAATTCAAGTTAGCAGTACAATGACTACACTAATGCAAGTTTCTACACTATTTACATAATTGAAAGCTCAAGAACACTACTCCAAAACAACCTAGCCTTAAGAATTGACTCACCTAGTTGGAAAACTCATGCTTATTTCTCAATAAAGGACATCATACAAATCACCCACATTCATCAAACATGTGCCCCTCACAACAAGAGAGTTATCCATAATCTCTTAAAATAATGCAATTTATAACATAATGGGTACAAGAATCAAATTATGCTCACTCTCACAAAGAATTAACAATTTACACATAATGAACCATAGGCTTTCCCTTAGTGTACTGCTCCACTAATATCGGAATGATGATCTTAGGATCAATTAGGACTTTTTCGGGTTGTAATATAGGCTAAGGGACGGGTAGGAACTATTTTGGCCGGGAATAGTGACTAACCTCTCTAAGAACTTTAATGCACTACATTATACATTTAAAATAAATCTCCAACAACCAAATTGCACTTTTTAATCCACCCATATCTTTTATTTTTTCGCCCCATATCTTTTAAGCATTTTCATAAACAATTGGTGGGCACATAGTTTACTACCACAAGAATCAATTTTTTTTCTTTTTTTCACAATCATGGCAATATTTTTAGCATAAATTATATCACAGCTATCCACCACACATCAATTATACACCAATAACTATTACCTTGGGGCATCAATTTCACCTTTTTATTCTTCAATTTTTCAACTCCTTACTCAAATTCATTTATATTCAATTAAAGCACTTAGAAACTTTTTGGATCAAATTATGGTCTGTCAAAGAAGGAAATTAGGCTACATATGAGTCTACCAAAGAAAAATCTAAAGGCTCAATGGGGTTTAACTAGGATAATGCACAAAGGATAGGATAAATAGAAGGTATAAACTAAGGCTATCAAAGAAATGCCTATATCATCTCCTAAACCCACACTCTTTATTTCGCTTTACACACACACTAGGCAAGTTCTAGACATCACATGCTACAAGGAATATACAAAAAACCCTACACACACATGACACATGCTCAACTCAATAGGATCATCATAGACTCCCAACCAAATAATAGCATGAATTCAAAATTAAGCCAACATGTACAAGAGTAACAAACATGAGCCTAAGAGTCTCAAAAATAGCAATTCACATAATTCAACATGCTTTTACAAACAAACACACTTGCATCATGTAATAAAAAATAGAACCAACAAGAATATCTCACATATTCCTAACCTAAATTTTTTTAAAATTGAGTCAAAATTTGGTAATTTTCCCACCCCACACTTAAAAATCTACTTTGTTCCCAAAGTAAATTTAAAGGTAAGAGATGAAAATACTCCCCGAGGCCTCTAGGACTAGCTAGTAGCATCTTCACATGAATGAGATCCATGGAACCCCACACTTAATAGCTCACGGTACTCAGACTTTCCATCAACCTGTGACTCAACCAAAACCAAAAATTGCGTGAAATAAAAAAAAAACTAAAAACAGAAAATAAAACATACCTTAGCTTGGGTTGCCTCCCAAGAAGCGCCTAATTTAGTGTCGCGGCACGACCTATATCAACTTTTTCCTCCACCTTGAAGATATGAATTTCACCCTCAACATCGCATCCATCTTTTTGCCTCTCTCATAGGGAGGTGGTCTAAAAATTAAGAAGTCGAGTAATGGATTGATCATGGTAAACCACTCGGCCTTAAAGTGAGGTGTGTTTTTATATTTTTTTCTAGTGTAAAATTAAGAATATAGGATTCGTGTTCCTCATCTTCGCACTCTTCTACTGTTTTAAATGATTCCACAGACAAGATATCATCTAAGCATAATGTAGAAAAGTGCTTTGAATGAGGCCTAACTAATACTACTTCAAAATTTACACTATCCTCAACACCTTCATTTTTATTTTCCTTCTCAATATCTACCTTAAGATAAAGATGACAATCGAGTGACGGCGATTCTTGTGTTTGTTCCACAAGTTGGCTAATGTCCTCCTCATATTTTTCTTCCCTTAGCCACTATAGAAATGGTGGCAGTGGTAACTCCTTAAGACTTTCAACAATTTTAGTTTCGAGTACTCAGACTTCCTCAAATTATCAACAACTTTCTCTACAATCGATTGGATATACTCTTGATCTACAGTCTCCCTATGGTTATTCAGATCTGCCAACAATTGTGTTTGAGCCACTAAAAGTTGTTTCAGCATCTCTTTCAAATGGCTCGTTTAAGTTGTAGCTTGCATGTTTAGTTGTTGATGCTGAAACTGCTGTTGGTTGGTCTATGATTGAATTTCTGACTGAGTCAACTCCGTTCGATTGCAGTAGTTTATATAATTTTACAATTGATCATAGCCCATAAACATTACTGAATCGGGATTTTGAGCACACATATCTTCTAAATGATCACTTTGACCACAAACTAAACACCAACTTGTGTCTCGCTCCATAGATAAAAATTTATCATCACTCAAAAACCATCTATCCATGAATGACATCTCAAGAAGATTGTGAGAAAAATAGAAATAAAAGAAACTAAACAAAAGCTATGTACAACTCAATATAGAAAAACTAAAAATAAGATAGTTGCCTAATAATAAGTCCCCGGCAACGGCGCCAAAAACTTGACAGCGCCCAAGCACACACGCAAGTGTATATGGTATTATCATGTAGTAAAGTGGCTTCAAGAAATACCAAGTATCGATCTCTTATGGACTTGCGTTCGCCGCCTATCTAATTCTAGTTTAACTAATTGAGAAAAAGTAAACAAGAGGAGAGTTTGTAATTTTGCAAATTAAAAATATAATAAATAATGCATAAAATAAAATACTTGGGACAATCAATGGAAGAAAACCCAGGGTTAAAGAACTTCTAACAATCATACTATGTTATTGAATTTCATTCGTCAACTTGCTTATCATGATTGTTGATTCATAGGGTTAATTGCATGATCAGGGTTTCCCAACCTCTAATATTTTACCTAATATGAACATTACAACTACATCGTTAAGCGGGGATGTAATAAATCAATTAAGTTAATTAAAGCTATCATCCTACGTTTGAATCAAGTAAGGCATCTAAATACATCCCTGTCTTAGACGCTAAGTTTAATTCTTTATTTTATAAAAGAAAAAAAACCCAAACTTTATTTATTCCCATGTTCTATCTCCCTATTTCCTCTTCCGAGATAAAAAGGTCGACAATATATGTATTTTATGGGTGATCACTTCACAAAATAATTAAAACAAGAATAAACAAACAACCAAATATGATAAGCAAAATTAATCAAAATTAATCCAAAACAATAATAATCATGTTCTTGGCTTTAACCCCGGAAAGAGGGTTTAGCCTTGAATGGAACTATTCATCATCCAATCCCTTGGAATGATGACACAAACCATAAAAATCTAAATTAAAGAATGATAAAACCTAAAAAGAAGTTGTGGTAGCCTCCAATGATGCTCCAAGTTGGTCTAGGGTTTCCAAAAGGTCCCCAGATGTTTAAAACGTTTTTTAGGATATTATATTTATAGTAGAAAAGTTATAAACCAAGTTAGATTAGGTTTACACGCTGTTTTCCTTCAGCTGGGAAAAATTTTCCCGATTTTGGGCATCGGCGCGACGCAGTGACATGCAAGTTCACAATTGTCAAAAAATCTGTCAAATTCCAGTAGCTGTTCGCGATTTCAGCACGTCACGAGACCTCTTTAAACTCTAATATAAGCTACACGCTCCAGATGGTAAAAACCCTCAGCCTCTTCTAAATCTAGTGATGTTTTTAAATCATCCATTGTCCACCTTTCAAGTATACACGCGCCCCATACTTTTCAGGGGTCCAAATTGCGTCCAGCTTGCCTCTTGTGCTTCCGTGGTCATTTACGTGCCTTTTTGAGTTGTTTACATTTGATTTGAAACTTGTATATCCTTTATATATCATCATAATCCATTCACCAATCATCCTAAATCATTAAAAACATAAATTAAGAGCTCAAAACAACACAACATCCTCACCGATGAACTAGAAACACGAGCTAAGCATAGGCTAAATTCACATTGAGCTTTAACTCATTGTTTTCACTCTTTTCTTGATCCAATTTACCCTTGAACATTATAAATAAGTTGTTTTACATATAAATACATAATAAAAACCTTAGTAACTTATTAAAACACATTAGAACCCAACACAAGAGACTAGACAAACACCTAGCTCAAGCTAGTTACAATAGTTTTCTTGGTTGACTTCTAAATGTTCAAATTGACTCAAAACTCATATGAAACCACCATTAAACATTGTAAACACATACTTGGACACATAAATGCTCATTTATATCATTATCAACAAATATAGCATAAGAATCATCCTCAAAACAAGGCTAAATAGGCTAGAATAGTAGCGCTAGAATGCGTAAATTCATCCAACATCACTAACCACCATTGGTACCAAATAATGCGCCTTAAGGAGGAACAGGGAGACCTAGTGGAGCTGTTGGGCTTGTAGCCTATGTTTGGGGATGAACATCCCGGCTTCCCTGCTTAGCATACGGGAACTCTTTGATTCCATGACCCAACTTACCATATCCATAACAACCTTTCTGTCCCAATAAACACTCACCAGAATAATTCTTACCACATTTGCATATGTCGGATAACTGGGCCTTCCACCCACACTATTCTGAGACCTGGACATAGAAGTTCTACCCTACTACTCCTGCCTGGTTTTGGGTATGGGAGCACTAGGTTAAGATGGCACTGGCATAGATGAGAAACCCTTAAACTATGAATGATTTCCCCCTCCAAAACTTGTTTGGTCATACTCAAACTATCCGATTCTAGACTTTTTATTTCCCCTCTCTCCCTCCTTCAACTTCTCTGTCTCAATCTGTTGAGCATGAGTTATCAACCTAGCAAGATCCATATCCCTAATAAGAATAGAAGTTCTTCACTCTTTGACTACCAAACTAGACACTCCAGTAACAAACTTACTCATGCTCAATCTAGGGCCAGCTATCAAGTCGGAAGCATACTTAGACAACTGATTAAACTTAAGAAAGTACTCTTTCACTATTATCGAGCCCTGGTTCAGGTTCATGAACTCCTAAATCTTATCTTCTCTCAGCTTATGCAGAAAGACCCTGTCTAGAAACACATCCTAAAACACTACTCATGGAGCTGCATTCTCACCTCTACCATTCTTCCACATAACCACCCAATCATAAGAAATATCTTTCAGCCTCTAGGATGCCAATTTTACACTTTCCTCCTCAGTAACATGTATCACTTGAGTGATCTTCCTCACCTCATCAAGGTAGAGTTGTGGGTCCTCACCTACTTTTGACTCGAAGAACTCAGGCGGATTTATTCTCATGAAGTCACGAAATTTGGCTGTAGCTAAGTGACCATTACGCTGAAGTGGGACTACAGCCTGATGGTTGCCTTGAAAATTGGCAGTCACAGCTTGGGCCAACGCCTAAAAGGCTGCTCAAAATTTAGCAAGGGACACATTCTCACTTAGAGGGTCAGCAGACTGGGGTGGTCGGTTATTATTTCTACGTGTATTAGCTCAGCGAGGAGGCATATTTTTTCACATAAGAGCACGACTTAAAGAAGATAGAGAAAAATGTAATCACGATAGATTCATGAAAGAAAAATGATAATTTCCTAAATCGTTCTGTAGCCTCTTTCTCAGCCTAAATCAAGACTGAGTCTCCAACAATTTAGTTTTATTTTCAAGGTCTAAGTGTCTTAAGCAAGTACTAAGGGATGAGCTAAACTAAGAATGTATGGGTTATTACAGATGGCAAAGCACCAGTATATCAAGGAGAATTCCAACCTATTGGGTGGTAAGGAAAGACTGTCAATGATGTAAGAAAGAAGGCTCTCAAATTTATAGACAATCATTGTGAAAAAAATGGGCATTCTAAAAGGATCTGTCAAAGCTGGAAAGGTGAAGAAATAAACAAATTAAGAAATGTTCAGCAGGAGAATACACAGCCAAATGGATTCAAGTACTTGAATAAGATAAAGATGAACTCTCTACCTAGATTGGCCAAGAAGGTTTTGGTCACTCCATTGTCTTGCTACTGGGAACTCAGACATAAGTGGGTTCCTAAATCTAACAAGTGATCATGGTCTCATGAATGAGAAAGAGAGTTTGCATCCAGGAACGATCATTATAGATGAGTGATAAAAAGGCTCAATGATTGAAAGGTCTGACTGTATTTTCTCTCTCAAGATATTTCAAAGTTGAAGTGTCTTAGGTGAAATATTCAACTTCAAACACCTGATACATGGCAGAATATAGCTAAAAATCTCCATAAAAAGTGGAATCCTGTGAAATAAAGAAATACGAGTGATGTTGTTGAAGATAGAGAGGCAAAAGGGCTAAAGTAGGAGTGATCTAATCAATCTAACCTATCTTATGATTCAGTGCTTCTACTCAAAATTAGTTATGCTTAGGAGATAGGTATCCGTGGTAAAATAGGTGCATGTGAGTCTAACATAGTACTAAACCCTCACAGTTATGCACCCATGGGAACAACTTAGGAAGTGAACAAATGTGACACAGTACAAACTTGAAGATTCACTCAAAAGAGAAATACCTAGTCCCATCTCTCAGGTTAGCACATATACATGACGCTCTAATAATAATCATAAAGTATTGTCTAAATAGGACATGTGTCCTTCTCTACAAAGAAGTCAGTTCCTTGTTACAAAATTAAGGGTCATACTTAGTAAATTCAGACATGCCATTTTAAAAGTGACCTCTTTTATTAACAACTCTCCAAACACAAATGTTCCAATTTAATCTCTCTCACCTTTATAATTAAATGGCTAATGATTCTACTTCCTATTACCAAGTTAAAAGTTTTGAGGTAGACAACACTCTACAAAATTAGGCTGAACATTCTCAATAATCTGATCCTTCAACAACAAAAGTCAAAGATAGCATTTTCATGAGTCTCCAACCAAACACCGAGTCAACTTCATCCACCGAGTCATCTTTACAAAATTTGAAATCTCTGAATGAGTCACTTCCAGTTGAACATTCCTCAAACTTAGAAAGTTGTGTTCACCTAATCATGATAGAGGATTCTAATCGAGGTTTTGTGTCACCAATCGAACATGAAATCTCTCAAACTAAAATTTCCCTTCTCAAAAAGTCCAAAAGTACCTAAAAGTTCTCAGACCCCCGGGTTGTCTGAAGAACTCAAAAAGGCTGATATTTCTAAAAAATTTCAAGAATCAGGCTCTCATACACCCTCAGATTCAAATATTATTTTTTCTCAGGTATTTGGTGAAGAAATTCTGATAAAAAGAGTTGATATTTCCTCAAATGAGATATGGGTAGCTGAAAACTTACTCCTACTTGCATATGACACCAAAGAAAGCTCAGTTGATAGAATGGAATAGAAAGTACGTGTTGATGTTGAAATAAGTGAGGGAAAAGATATATTGGTACCACCAAACGAGGAGAATGGAGAGGAGGATGAAGTAGAGGAAAGGAGAAAATGCTGGACTCTATGGTGAAAATGACTAAAAACTATTCTACAAGAGGTTCTGAAAAAAATTTATGGAAGATGAGATGAAGTCTAGCAAGACTTCAACCATGAAAAGAAGAAGGATTATAAAAACTGTGCTAGTAAAGGAGAACAGAAATATTGAAGTTGTGGAGATTGAAGGGGGAGAGGACATGAATTCAGGAGTTGTTGCGGTTGTAGAGAAAAGAAAAAAGAAAGTTCATGTTACTGAGAAGACCAGTTTCTCTGAGTAAAAGTCTAGTATCAATTATAGAATTAGCTATATACACATAAGTGTCAAGAAAAGGAAAGACTCTGAGGGACCTGGTCCCAAGAAGAGAACAAATGTGGTTGAAAAATGAGTAGTAGTCCCATGAGAAGCAGAAAATGCAGAGCTCAAAGTTAAAGTGTTAGAGTTGATTGGTGAAATTAAATGACTTAATACTAAAGTAAAGGTCCTCACCAAATATTTGATTGGATACCCATGTTGCTAAAAGTGCAAGAATGGAGATGCTAATTAAATCTTTTTGCCCCTAAGTCTCCCTCTACCTGAACTCCGTTATCCCTTTTCCCTCATCAACCCCATGTCAGTTTCATGTCCTAATACTCATGTCGTCCTTTAAAGGAAATTGCTTTATGATTTATTATTTTATCTTACTGCACTGGTACTGACTTATATGAATGAATGAAACTTGTTTTGTGTTCTTCATTTGTCTTCTTTATATTAAGTTGTTCTTAATGTTAGTGTTGACCTAATAGCCATGAGTTAATTATCTTGTACTTATATTTACCCTTGGTTTACTATTATTTCTTTTCAATGATGCCAAAAAGGGTAATACACGAATTTCATATATAAGGATCAGGTTACCAGTTACCAGGTGTGTGTGCTCGTATGGTGCACGCTGATAGAAGGACGTAAGTTATGTGCTGAGGTGAATGATAAGGAATAATGACAAGGGGAATTATGCATATGAACTAAATGAAGGTGCATGAAGACAACATAAAATTAGAGTTTTTATTGCAAATGACAACAAAGGACCAGGTCCCGATGTTGCATGATGGAGGAAGCATGATGATAGGGGGAACATTCTTCTTTAGGTTGTAATCACACTGATTAAATGTGATAAATGTACACTGATGCTCAAATCTGAATGGTTGGTCTGTCATCATCAAAAAAGAGGAAATTGTTATATGTAGTTTTGATGGTGATCGGTTAACTGTAAGGGACCAGGTCCCTCAATGTGCAAGATTCAATTAAGCTGGCACGCATTGTCTGCACAGTTTTATTCTCTTGTGTAACAAACTTGTAGGTGTTATTTTGTACTAATTAGGACAGCTGGTCTAATGATTTTTTAACCCTAATAATCACTCGGCTATAAAGAGAAACAGGTGCCTCTTCATAAAATTGAGTTTTTTGCACAAATCTAAAGAGTGAAGTGAGGCAACAAAAACTTCATTTCAAGATTGCTCAAGCATTGCTCATGTTCTTATCTTTGTAATATGCTTAAAAAGTGAGTCAGTGTTCTTGAGTTAGTACTGATTTATAACTAAACTACTTATGTTATAAGAGTAGTGTTTTTCTCTTTGAGAAAGGTGGTTAGGTAGAGTTGCCTAAGCTTCATACTGAGTAGAGTAATATATGTAGAGGGTCCTTGGTAGAGTTACCAAGATGAGCTTGTAGTAGAGCTATCACAAGCGAAAGGAGCCTAGAGGTAGGCTTAAATCTAGACTATAATCAAGAGGTTGATTATAGTGGATTTCTCTGGTGCTTGTGAGGGAAAGCCGTGACTTTTCCTTTCTTGGGTTTCCACGTAAAAACCTATGTTTTTACCTTCTCGCACTGCCTTTGTTTCTCCAGCACCTCATAGTTGCTTTACTTCTCTATTACTTGTGTTTGACTTTGAGAGACCTACTCCCTCACTGTGTGGTGAAACCCCCAAGTATTCTAACATAAAGATATTAACTATAAACTCTTGCAATAAACCATAATGAAAAATATTGAAGCCTAAATCCACATATGATTCCTCTTTCTTCTTTAACTTCTCATCTCTTGAATTCAGCTGCAACATGAGAAACAATTAAAGCACCACCTCTAACACCTATAGGAGCAGCCATGGAAATAATAACACCTCCTCCAACGGGTACAAATGTCAATTTTTTGCGGTCAGTAGCTCTATAAAAGATGTTTGCACCAAATAATTTTAAGACCATGATGGCGTACACAAAAGGTATGTGCATTTACCTTCTCTACATAACCTCTAAAACCCCTTGTCAACATTCTATAGAACTATATCGGAAGATAGGACCTAAGGAACAGAGATAAGAAATGATATTCACAACAATGTAAAACAAACGATATATAAGAACAAATCTACCATCCGAAACAACCGGCCAAGCAAAACACCAAGATCCAGTCTCTTATTTCCATAATTATCCCTATCATCTTTATTCCTTCGCCCAAGGGCACATACTAGAATCCAGTGGATGGTATACCTAAAATGAGTAGGTTTAATATCATGAGAAACACGTGCACTACTAATTATAAGAAAGGGAGAAAATAACCAAGCCTTCCTTCCTCAATGCAGCAAGTGCCTCTCCAATAAAAGAATAGCCTTTGGAAAGTTCATTATCCTCACCATATAAATATGTGTTATTTTCACCTGATCTAAGCAATCCAACCGACGAGTAGAATATGGAAGAGAACCAATACAGTTGTAATAGAAATTATGTTCATATCAAGCTTTGAATATTCTAGTGCTAAGTCTTTTAGAGTAAGGTTATAATGTGCTCTTGATATCAAGATATGAATTCTTTCTTTATTACAGTTCATATCAAGAATCAGTGCTTCTTTTGTGAAGCACCAATTTTAGCTATAAATACCTAAATTTTTTCATAGGTAAATGCATAAAATTTTTAAAGTGAAAGAATATTTTCTTCTTTCTAAAAACTCAAGTGTGATCTTCAAATCGTTGAGTGAGTTCGTTGTTCCGCAAATTTGAGGTACCGTTATTTGCTGAAGTGAATTATTTTATACTAGGAGGATATATTCCATAACAGAAAAATAAATTCCTTAAGGAAACACCGCGTATTTGATGAAATTGATTCTATCATTTTTGTCTTCATCTCTTTCTTATGTTCTACTATTTTTCAAAAAATAGTTGAAACTTCATTTTGATTGTTCATAAATTGTTTGAACTCGTGTTTGGAGTTGTTTGAACTTCGTTTTTGTTCTTGAACTTAGTGTTAGAGTTCTTATTGTTAATACGAATGTGTATCTAGAAAACAATATGTGTGACCCCCAGTTTGGAGATTCTGTTTTGCCGCCAGTAGAAGATCGTACCGCCATTCTCTTCATCGTTGGTAGAAGATCATGTCTTCATTTTCCTCACTATTGTCCGTAGATCATACCATTATTTTATTTATCATTAATGGAAGATCGCACCCTCATTTTTTTCACTATGGGTGATAATCATACTATCTTTTTCTTCACCGGCAGTAGAAGATCGTACCATTGTTCTCTTCATAGTTTTTCAAAGATCATATCACTGTTCACCATCGGTGGAAGATCATACCGTCTTGTCAACTTTCTTTATAGATTTACTAAACCAAGAGTAACAATTCAGAGAGAATAGGGGAGAAAGAAAGTAGAGAGAGAATTATTTCATTTCAACTTTTTCAGTATGGATTATAAAATTTCTTCACTCCTTATATAGAAGCTTACACCGACCTTCTAGATAGTCACATGCCTGACATGTTCAGATTCCAACTAACTCTTAGCTATTTATAACTAACTAAAAAGTCTTTAATACACTTTTATAAGCCTGCTAATACTACTAGTATTTGATCTCTCCCATCAAGCTGTAGAGCGGTATGCATCTAACACTCCCATCTTGGTGAGAAATAATTGATGTTATTCTGTTCCCAAGCCTTTAGTAAAGATATATGCAAGTTGCATTTTAGTGTGTACATGTATAGGTTTGATCATCTCTGTTTTCACCTTTTCTCTGATGAAATGACAATCGATTTCTATGTGCTTGATTCTCTCCTGGTAAATTGGATGTTTAGCTATCTGCATAGCTACTTTGCTGTCACTGTACACTGTTATAGGCCTCTCTCCACTTCTATTCCAAGATCTTATAGCAATCTAGTTAGCCTTATAAGCTCTGCAACTACTACTGCCATGCTTATGTACTTTAATTCAGCTGAACTTCTACTGATTTTCTATTGTTTCTTGGACTACAAAGACACTAAAAACTCTCCCATCTTTATAGCATACCAGTGATTGATCTTCTTGTGTTTGGACAAGAATCCCAATCCGCATCACACTAAACTATGACCTTTATGATGTTACCTTTTGTGAAAATGATCCCTAAACTAGGTGATCTCCTTGGATATCTAACCATTCTCAAAGTAACCTCCCAGTGTGACACCTTAGGATGTTGCATAATTTGGCTTAAGACCTGTACTCCAAAACATATATCAGGTATTGTAGTAGTTAAATACAATAATTTTCCAATAAGTTGCTGATAACTTGTAACATCCTCCAACTCAAGATCATCATTAACTCCAAGTTTCTGATCATATTCTTTAGAAGTTAATTTGGTGTTGAATGCTAAAGGAGTGCAAAATGTCTTAGCACCACTAAGCCCAGTATCAGACATCAACTTCAAAATATACTTTCTTTGACTCAACTAAATTCCTTCTTTGGACCTCAATACTTTAATTACCAGGAAATATCTCAAATTACCCAAATCCTTCATTTTAAAATATGATTGTAGAGTTTCTTTGGCTCCTTAAATCATGGCTTCATCATTTCTAGTGGTTAAAAGATCATCCATATAAACCAGAATAATCACCATAGTTCCACCTTTCTTCAAAATAAAATGTGAATGATCTTGAGCATTTTAGCTATATCCAACACTCAACAATACCTCAGAGAGTTTGATGTTCCATTGTCTGGAAGCTTGCTTATGTCTATAAAGAGACTTATGGAGCTTGCATACCTTATTCTCCCCCTGAACAACAAAAAAAGAGGCAAACACATGTAAACCTTATAAAGGCCACCTTGAAAGAAAGCATTATTAATATCCATTTAAAACATTGTCCAACCTTGAGAATTTTCTATACTGATCACAGTTCTCATAGTGACCATCTTATCCACTAGAGAGAAAGTATCATGATAGTCTAACCCCTTCTTCTAGTTGTAACCCTTGGCTACCAACCTTGCTTTATATCTTTCCACTTCACCTGATGCCTTGTACTTGATCTTATAGGCCCACTTAGAACCAATAGTTTTCTAACCTAATGAAAGATCCACTATTTCCCAAGGGTAATTATCTTTTAGAACCTGTATTTCCTGATTCATAGCATGTATCCATCTGTCTTCCCTTGAAGCTTCTTGATAAGATTGTGGTTAAAGTGTAGCTGAAAGGCCCTAAATAGGGATAATATAATGGTGAAAATTATCATATGATACATGATCTATGATAGAGTAAATAATGGACATGGAAAGAACCACATGGTATTTGATCCGGATAGGAGGCATAACAGTTCTCCCAATTTTCCTCACAGGCGAAGCTGGTGCTGAATCATTGCAGGACTTAGAGCTCATAAGAATGACATCTACAGGAGCAACAGGTTCCATGGAATCCAATGATGATGTACTAGAACTTAGTGAGGAATAATCAACTTCAATCAAATCTTCTATTAGAGGGGCAATCGGACACAAATTAGGTGCAACTTTTTTTATATGCATGACTAAAAGGGAAGATGTGTTCTCTGAACACTACATCTCTACTCACAAAAAAAATTTTGTTCTTCAAATAAAATAATCTGCATCGATTTTGTGTATCAGAATAACAAATCAAAACTACAGTCTTTGTTCTAGCCTCAAACTTTGTTCCTTTAGGCAAGACAATGGTAAAACACAAACAACCAAATAGCCTAAGATGATCCAGGATAGCCAGTTTTCCATGTAATAACTCAAATGGAGATTTATAGTCTAATATGATGCTAGGCACTCTATTTATCAAATAAACAACAATTTTAATACATTCACCCCAAAATTTATCTAGTACCTTGGATTGGGTGTTTAATGTTGTACCCATTTCAAGTATATGTGTATGCTTTATATCTACCCCCCATTTGTTGGGGTGTGTAAGGACAACTACTTTGATGAATAATGCCATTTTTACTTAAAAGTTTTACAAACTGGTTATTGAAAAACTCAGACCCATTGTCAGATCTAGGCACCCTTATTGTAGTATCAAACTGGTTACACATCATTGCAATGAAATCTTTCATCATCACCACAGCTTCTACTTTAGACTACAACAAACAAACCCAAGTACATCTACTGAAATCATCAACTATCGTGACAAAAGAATGTTTCTATCATGACTAAGATATTTGTGAGGACCCCATACATCTATGTGAACTAGTTCTAAAACTCTACTAAATTTAGTCATTTCTAACTGGATATTTTAACCTGCACTATTTTGCCAAAGGGCATATCATGCAATATTCTTAAACAACATCCTCTACTATATTCTGCAATGATGGAATATGCTTCATAGTCTTCAATGATGTATGTCCTAATCAAATATTCCATAACCTTGAATCCTCCTTATTCTTTGAAACTATTCCAGATACAACTAAAACTTTATTCTTCAAGATATAGAGGCCACTAGACTCTATACCAATCCCAATCACCTTTCCATTGAAGCATGACTTCAATACCCATAAGTCAAGGTAGAAAAACATACAAAAATTGAGTGTATTTGTCAACTTAGACACAGATAGTAAGTTGAATTTGAAATCTATCACATGAAAAACATCCTTCAGGGTAATGTTTTCTAAAATCTCTGCAGATCTTGTTCCTTCTATCTGTATTTTGGCTCCTGTTGGAACCTACACCTTATTGAAATTTTAATCCTTTACTACTTTGTGATTAGTTAATGCCTCTCTACGATGTGTGATGTATTGTGAAGCACCAAGGTCAATGATCCATTCATACTCTGTAATACTTAGTTGTAATGAAGTCATACCTACCATGTTGGACTTATATTTCGATGCTGACTCCTTGTCTAATATGTTAAGAATCTTTTCGTATTGTTCCTCTGAGAATTACCTTGCATGAAACTGTTACTTGGAGCTACTTCCTGTCTCAAATGATAAAGTATGTGCATAAGACCTTTCACCTCCAATATGTCCATATTTTGATGAATTTTTCCTTGTATCATGTATCATATTGGAGTTGTTTTCTTGTTCATTTCGATTGTAAGCATATTTTCTAGCAATGTTTCCTTGTTCATTCAATTTTTTTTCATGCTTTTTACTCTTAAAATTTGGTGGATAACCTTTTAAATGATAGCAGTCTATGGAAAAGTTCCCTTTGCACCCATAGTGAATACATTTCTCGTCTCGATCACTTCCTTGAAATCCTCGATAATGTTGATTCTTCTGGAAACCTTGATTCCTTCCGGCAAACAAGGTTAAAACCTCTTTCCCAGAATCTTTTATTACCAATTTCCTCTGTCTTTCTTCATGATTTACTATTGAATACACCTGATTCACACTAGGTATAGGTGTTTTAAGTAGGATAACACTTCTCACTTACGGCAGGCTTTCATTTAATCCAACAAGGAACTATAGTAAACGTAATTGCACCATGTGTTAGATAAAGGCTTTGTTTCCTCATATTCACACCCCAATAATGGTACCATAACATCTAATTTAGCCCACAAGTCTCTCAACTTAGAGCAATAGGCAGTTACTGAATTTATATCTTGCGTGAGTGAGCCTATCTTCTTCCACAAATGAAAATTTTTATTCAAGTTTGGTTCATCAAATCATTCCCAGAAATCATTCCAATTTTTTTGTGAATTTGAAGCATATATGATGCTCATCACCAAATCGGGAGCTTTTTGATTTTTTGGGTAAGAGCTTTTTACCTCTCCCATTGTGCCTCTTGATTTTTTGGGTAAGAGCTTTTTACACAAGTCCCGTCCACAAACCCTAGCTTATTCTTCACCAAAAGAGCTAATCTCATGGAGAAACTCCATAGCCTATAGTTTTTATGTCATGTAAGTTTTACTGAAATCAAAGAAACACTTGGAACATCAGAATTTCCCAAATACAGGGGATCATTGTTGTCTGTTTGTGTCGGATCTGTAACACCTATATTTTGGGCTTTTGCCATTATCAAAACACTGTAATTTCTTCAATGTCCTTCCTATCAACCCCCTTTACGTAGTTCTGGACCTAAACCAGAAGCTCTGACACCATGTCAACTTTCTTTGTAGATTTACTAAACTAAGAGTGACAATACGGAGAGAATGGGAGAGAATTATTTCATTTCATCCTTTTTGGTATGAATTACAAAATATATTCACTCCTTATATTGAATCTTCCACTGACCTTCTAGATAGTCACACGCCTGACATGTGCAGATTCCAACTAACTCTTAGTTGTTCATAACTAACTAACAACTCTTTAATACACTTTACAATCCTGCTAATACTATCAGTATTTTATCACATCTTTCTCTTCAACGTCAGTGAAAGATTTCACTGTAAATCATAAGGTTTAAAAAAAACCCACTGAAAACATCGATGTCTGAACAGAAAGATGAAATGGGGGATTGTTTGTGAAAAACTAAACTAGATGAGAAGATAAAAGTAATAAAAGAATTTCTGATTTGTAACAATTAATGTTTATCGCCGGTAAAAAGCTCAGTAAAGAAAGATTTAGCGGCAATTGAGTTAATGTCACTAAATGATTGCCACTAAAAGTGACGTTTGTATTAGTGGGCTGACATTTTGTACAAATTTCAATTAATCCTATTAAAGAAAATTCTTTGGAATTGTACTTCATTTTAGTTTGTCATTTCTCAATCGTGTCGGATTTGCTTATTTTATTTTTTAACTAACCATGAAGTAAATGTTATAAAAGTTGCTCGAATGATAAATATCTCTCATGGCCTTTAACTTTAAGATTATAGTTCGAGTCATTAAGAAAGCAAAGGATGCACAGAGTCCTGAAAAGAGTTGAACCACAAGGAACGATCGTATGCAGTTTTAGTGTCTTGCTCTACATTTCTGCAAGAGGATATTTCCACTCGTAACCTCCTAGTTACATGATATCAACTTTACTAGCTAAACGAAGAATCTCCTTTAATTCATTTTTTTAAAAAAGAATTCATTTAAATTCAAATCAATTGAGTTATTAACCCAGTTGTTGTTGGATTTAACTTAATTAGTTGAACTCAAAATCACATATCAAGTTATTACGTTAAATAGTTTGATTCAACTTGTCAAAATGTAACTTATTCAACGAAATGACAATTGTGTTAACTTAATCTGATAATAATTTAAGAAAATACATACCTTAACGTTTTTTTTTTTTTTCAAAAAGAAACATAAAGGAGTTGTAAGTAAAATTTTGTTGAAGATTATGGTTTATGAGCCATTATTAGGTCGTCCATCTTAATAAAATACATTTTAGTCAGGATTATCAGAATTGAGTCAGGATCTTTATATTAATTTGATCCATTTTAACTTGATTAAGTTTGACCAATCAACTTCTTAGGGAGAAATAAAAGAAAAGTTGTGATGATATCGTTGGGACCGTCAAAAAGTAGGAATTTTTACAGCGATTTTCTCAACAAATGCGTTGCGGGCCGAATTGATTAACCTAACCCACCTTTAAGGATGATTTTTCATAGTTGGATGTAGGGGCGATAATTTCAGTCCATATTTGTAAAAATAATTTATTTAACTCATATTTAGTGAATTGGATCACTCATATTTTAAATGGATAAATATAGACTTTAACTCATTTTAAAAGTTCATACAAATATGGATAAAATAGATAAAATATGGGTACCCATTTAAACACAGAGATCACCCACCTATGCTTAAAGTTTTAGTTTTTTTTCTTTTCTTCTACTTTTTTTTCTTTCTTTTTTCCTTTAATTTATTTTTTTTCTTTTCCATTTTTTTTCTTACTTATTCCTTATAATTTCTTTTTTTCTTTCTCATTTTTTCATCTATTTTTTTATTTTTATTTCTTTTTTCTTTGTATTCTTTTTTTTTCGCTTTCCCCTTTCTCATTCTTATTTCATCATTCGTATTCGCTTGAGACCTACATAGGTTAATAAATATAAGCTTCTAATTATCCAATTTAACCTATATAATTCATAACATCTCTTATCAATTAAATATAATCCATAGGTCAAGGGTATGACCCTGGTTATGGAGAAAACTCTGTTGAGAGCGTTGTCACCTTAATGGGCCCTGCAACTCCCGATCTGGATTAGTCGGGGCTCCAATGCAGGCACCGAACTCCGGATGAAAAACAAAAAAATATATATGAATTAATTGTATTTTCTTGAGACTAAAATATATATGGTTGAGGATCCACATAGCCCTCGAATTATAAATGTTGGGCGAATATAAATCAATATGCGCTTATGATATTTCGTTATCATAAAAAAAAAACCAAAAATAGGAAAAAAAATAGAAAGAGAGGTAGAAGTTAGAGATAAAAGAGAAAAAAACGTAAAGAAAGAATTGAAGAAAAAGAATAAAAAAAATAATGAAAAAGGAAAAAAAAATGACGGTGAAAATAAATATACTGAGTGGTTACGATATTTTAGTCATCATCCATAATTTGTATTCGACTTAACCATGTTCTTCGAAAATAAAAAAAATATAAACATAAAATACAACCAAAAAGGAAAAAAATGAGAAAGAAGTAAAAACAAAAAAATAGAAAATAGAAAAAAAGGAGACTAAAAGGGAAAAGAAAAAGAGAGAGAAACAAATGGCAAAGGGTAGAGATAGAAGAGGGAGAGAAAAAAAGAAAACTAGAGGCTACATATAGAAAAGAGACAAAAAAAAAAAACTAAAAAGAAAAAACTAAAAAAAATTGAAAAAAAAATCAAGTTGATATGATATAGAAGTTTTAAGTTTTTGATTTAGAAGTTAAAGTGGGTTGAAACCATTTTTACCCAATTCATATTTGACCAAATTCATATTTACCCATATTTATATGGGTGGATTGCAATCCAAACCATTTTTACTCGATCAATATTTAACCCGTCCAAATCCAATCCAATCCGTCTGTTTGCCCTCCCTAGTTGGGTGTACAACACTACTAGAAAATTGCTTATTACCTGGGGATTTTCATAGAGATAATGTGGTAAAATCTCCAGGTAATTTGATTACCTGCGGATTTTCTTACCAATTAGAATCTAAAGGAAATACCTTCGTAGGTAATTATTACCTGCGAATTTATAAAATCCCTAGATAATTTAGTTGCGGAAATAAATCCACAGGTATGTTAGTTGCAGATTTACCTGCGAATTTTCACGAAAAAAATCATAAATTATTCCCCACGAAGATTCTCAAGTAAATTCCTAGGTAATTTAGCTGAGGAAATAAATCCATAGGTACGCTATTTGCAGATTTATTTGCGATTAAACATCAAAAATTTGCATGAATTATTTGGTAAAATTTCATAAAAAGAATTTTACCTGCGAATTTTCAGGAAAAAATTCCCAAATTATTCCCCACGAAGATTCCCAAGTAAATTCCTAGGTAATTTAGCTGCGAAAAGATTCCCTAGTAAATCCCTAGGTAATTTAGCTGCGAAAATAAATCCTCAGGTATATTATTTGCGGATTTATTTACGATTAACCCTACAAACTTTGAATGAATTATTTGGTAAAATTTCTTGCAAATATTTATGAAACTATTCCGCAAGAAAATTCGTATGAAATACCCAAAGTAAATCTGCAAGAACAAATTTTTTTAAGAAAATTTTCATAAATATTTAGCATGTACATCCCCCTAAAAATTCCCAAATAATAATTCACACGTAAATTACTAAAAACATTTCACAATTAATCAAAAATCTATTCAAAACCTTCAATAATACGCAAAAACATCCTTCAATTCAAATCTAATGTAAACCCTTACAGCTAACAAAAAAAAATTCAAAACATCCACATCAATAATGTATAATTCTTAAATGGTCCAAAACAAAATATTTTAAACTTGAATCCTCAATAAAAAAACCAACAATCAGGATCAGATCACTTTCATTCACATTATCAGGATTATCAATTTCATTCATGTCGTCAGAGTCACCATCACTTTCATCCTCATAAGCTTGGTTGTCTTCTTGAGATGGACGTTCATCATTTGCAGATGATTTCTTGTATACATGCTTCATCAACAAGTCTAATTCCTTTCTCATCCCCCTTCCACATTGATGCACTTTGAACAGCTAATATTTATTGTTTCTTTCTTTCAAACTCATTCTGCATAAGAATATGTTAATTCAGGTCATAAAAAGTGCTAAAAATATATTATTAGCATAAATTATATGATATTATAGTATCAAATAAAATCATAACAATCAACAAATATAAATATGTATATATTAGCATTTTTAAGTAACTATACTTCACCATTTTCAAGTCACTACACTTAACCATTTTCAAGTAACTAATTACATTTCAAGTCACTACACTCAACCATTTTCAATTCACTAGTACATATTTCAAATCACTACACTTAATCATTTTCAAATAAATAATTCACATTTCAAGTAATTATACTTAACCATTTTCAAGTAACTATACTTAATCACTTTCAAGTAACCAATTCACATTTCAAGTAACTACCCTTTAACAATTTTCAAGTCACTAAATCATATTTTGAAGTAACTACCACTACTAGAAAAAAATAAGAAAAGCGACCACATGTGGTCGCTTTTCCTATTTTCACTTCATGTCACTAATTCACTTCCCAAGTTACCAAACTAAACTAAATTCAAAATAAAAGTTCACATTTCAAATACCTACACTTAAACATTTTCAAGTCACTAATTCACTTCACAAGTTACCAAACTAAACTAAATTCAAAACAAAATTTCACATTTCAAGTACCTACACTTAAACATTTCAAGTCACTAATTCACTTCACAAGTTACCAAACTAAACTAAATTCAAAACAAAAGTTCACATTTCAAATACCTACACTTAAAATATTTTCAAGTTGCTAATTCACTTCTCAAGTGACCATGTACTTTACTAAATTCAAAACAAAAGTTCACATTTCAAGTACCTACACTTAAGCATTTCAAGTAACTAATTCACTTCACAAGTGACCATGTACTTTACTAAATTCAAAACAAAAGTTCACATTTCAAGTACCTACAGTTAAACATTTGCAAGTCACTAATTCACTTCTCAAGTGACCACACTTTGCTAAATTCAAAGCACAAATCCACATTTCAAGTACCTACACTTAAACATTTTCAGGTCATTAATTCACTTCTCAAGTCATGTACTTTACTAAATTCAAAACACTAGTTCACATTTCAAGTACCTACACTTAAACAAATCGAAGTCACTAATTCACTTCTCAAGTTACCATGTACCTTACTAAATTCAAAACAAAACTTCACCTATCAAGTACCTACACTTAAAACATTTCAAGTCACTAATTCTTTTCACTGGTTACCAAACTAAACTAAATTCAAATCACAAGTTCATATTTCAATTACCTACACTTAAACAAATCAAAGTCACTAATTCACTTCTCAAGTGACCATGTACCTTACTAAATTCAAAACAAAACTTCACCTATCAAGTACCTACACTTAAAACATTTCAAGTCACTAATTCACTTCACAAGTTACCAAACTAAACTAAATTCAAAACACAAGTTCACATTTCAATTACCTACACTTAAACAAATCAAAGTCACTAATTCACTTCTCAAGTGACCATGTACCTTACTAAATTCAAAACAAAAGTTCATCTTTCAAGTACCTACACTTAAACATTTTAAGTCACTAATTCACTTCACAAGTTACAAAACTAAACTAAATTCAAAACACAAGTTCACATTTGAAGTGCCTACACTTAAACAAATCGAAGTCACTAATTCATTTCTAAAGTGACCATGTACCTTACTAAATTCAAAACAAAAGTTCACCTTTCAAGTGCCTACACTTAAACATTTCAAGTCACTAATTCACTTAACAAGTTACCAAGCTAAGCTAAATTCAAAACAAAAGTTCACCTTTAAGGATCTCAAGATTTCACTCACTCCCCAAATGTAAGGGACCATATCAGGCCTACCTATAATAACATTTCAAATTAGGCTTTAAACGTAACTGACAAAATTTTCATATTCCAATGAGAATCTTATGCCTTCATCGAAGTATAATTTGTTACCACATTATTGGTGGGAAAGCTATTACATATTCATAAGTATCATGCAACACAATAATTAATCGATTAAAATATAATCATTGTCCTTTCTGGTAACTAAACTACGTATTCATAAGAGTTAAAATATAAGCATTGTCCGTTCAGTCAACTAAACTACGTATTCATACGAGTTCAAATGTAAAAGTTAATGAAAAATGCATCTCTCATATAAACAGAGAAATTGACAAAAAGTTCCTAATATTTGACAGGTGTGAAAGATTAAATAAAAAGAACTAAAAGAATTTCATTAAATCCTAGAAATTTTAACATAAAAAGTTATACTAAAAACTAAACCAAAAAATAATAGAAATAGCAATGGTAAAGCTACACCAAACTCTAGAAAGAGATAAAAAACAGTTGAAACTGGAAAAAAAATACCTTTAAAAGGTGGTTGTTTCGCCGGACGGGTCCGTCGACGGGCAGCGGCGCGTGGACTGTTTGGTTGGTCGCCGTTTGGTGGTTGCACGGAGATGATGGTGGCGACGGTTGAGCAGCGGCGGCGACACCATTGATGGTGAAGAGGTCTTAGAGAAAGAGAGAGAAGGGTAGAGAGAAGTATAGAGAGAGGGAGGGGCAGATGAAATGAGGAGATTAGGGTTAGGTTTTGAAATTTTTTGATTAAAAAGGAAAGAATAGGCTTCTTTTATGTCAGCCGTCAGATTGGTTTTTAATCGATGGTTGAGATCTAGAGGTTGAGAATTTAATTAGGATTTGACTAAAATTTAAAAATTGAATAACAAATTGACTATGATTGTAATAAATTGGCTATAATTGTAATGAATTAAATAAAATAGGATAAAATTATAAGAACTTGGATAAAGTTAGGTTAAAGGGTAAATAAATTGAGTCTAATTAGATATAATTTGGCTAGAATTGTAATAAATCGGGTATAATTAATTTAAAATTATTATGAATTGACAAATTGAATTATAAAATACACAAATTTTAAAAATTCCCGTTATTTTAAGAATAATAGATAATGTATTTTGATAGAATGATTGGATAAGCTCCAATAATGAGGGAAAACAGAGAAATCGTTTGAAATTATATGCTTGCAAACACCCTTAAATATTTTATAAATATTTTTTAATTATATTTTTTTTAAAAAAAAAAACGACCACAAGTGGAAGAAAACGAGGGAGAATTTATTAGAGAAAGCGAGGGAGAATTTGCCGCGTTCATTTTGGTGAAAAAGTGTGAAAGAATAAAAAAATTGGTCTTATATTAAATAAGTAATAACAAAAATTAGATACTAAAAAATAATAAAGCAATATTTGTGGGGGTTGTGCGAACCCCCACAATATGACCTCAATAACTCCCAGAAAGTAAATTAAATTGCGGGAGTTTTTAAAGTGCCACAATATAATAGAATATGTGGGGGGTTTGATAACCCCCTCAATATAACTCCCGCAAATTTATCTATTTTTTGTACTGTTAGTTCAAGAAAATAGACTGAAGCTATCCAATTTCAAGAAAAATATTAGTGAAAATTGATTTAATATTAGCCGTTGATCAAATATGATGATCGATTGAGATTAGACTTGAGGAGATGAGTCAAATTGGGATTAGATATTGGATTAAATAAATTGAATTGAGGATTTTGATTGAGTCAAATTAAACTCAATTGACACAAATTGACTACAAAATGGCTAGAATTTAAATAAATTAGGAAAATAGAATTGAATTAGGTTGATATTTAATAAATATAGTAACTATATAAAATTAATATTAAAAATAAATATAATAATAATAAATAAATGTTGATCAACGGCTGAGATCTAAAGAATAAGAATTTGGTTAAAAAAATTGAATGAAATTTGAAATTGAGTTCAATTGGACACAATTTGGGCTAGGATTGTAATAAATTGGATTAAATTAGGCTAAAATTGTTACAAATTGGCAAAATCAGATTAGAAAATAAATATATTGAAAAATAAAATTGACTAAGGTTTCGGATTAATACAATAATAATAATAGTAAAATAAATAATATAATTATGCTCAGTCTAGTTATGAATAAATTGTGTAACGAAAAGTACGACATATAATATATTACTTTAAAATCAACGATAACACTAATATATATATTTTATTATATATATAAATTTTATATTTATATATATATATATATATATATATTATATTTTATATATTTAGTATAAGTAATATTTATTATTATTGTCTAATTTCTTTGTATTTTATGTTTTTTATTCTTCAAGTTTATCCTTTTTCTATTTAAATTTTTCAAGTCAAAAAAATCCTACGTAAATCTCCAAGAAATAGTTTCAGCTAAATTCGTAGCAACACAAACCCCCAATAATTTTTCAAGTAATAATTTCGTAAGTAAATCCCCAAGAAATAATTTCAGCTAAATTTATAGCAACATAATCCCCCAATAATATCCCAAGTGAGTAAATAAATATTTATGAATTTAAAAAATATATATATTTGTCCATATACCAGCGGATTTTCCTAGAAATTAAATACCCGTCGATATATTTCCCCAGGTAATGTCGCAAGTAATAATTTCGCAGTTAAATCCCAAAGAAAAAATTCCTAGCAAAATTCGCAACACAAAATCCCCAAATAATTTCCTAGGTAATAATATTCATTACATAAATTTCTACCAAAATATCTCTACGTAAATCTTTATGATAAATTACCTAGGAATTTTCCTATGGATTTAAAATATATATATATATCCATATACCTGCGGATTTACCTAGAGATAAAATACCCACCGATACATTTCCCCAGGTAATGTCGCAAGTAATAATTTCGCAGGTAAATCCCCAAGAATAAATTCCCAGCAAAATTCGCAGCACAAAATCCTCAAATAATTTTCTAGGTAATAATATTCATTACATAAATTTCCACCAAAATATCTCTAAGTAAATCCGTAGGATAAGTTACCTGGGGATTTTTCTATGGATTTAAAAAATATATATATTTGTTCATATACCTGCGGATTTACCTAGAGATAAAATACCCGCCGATACATTTCCCCTGGTAATGTCGCAAGTAATAATTTCTCAAGTAAATCCCCAAGAATAAATCCCAAGCAAAATTCGCAACACAAAATCCCCAAATAATTTTTCAGGTAATAAAATCCATTACATAAATTTCCACCAAAATATCTCTAAGTAAATTCGTAGGATAAATTACCTAGGGATTTTTCTATAGATTTAAAAAATATATATATTTGTTCATATACCTACGGATTTACCTAGAGATAAAATACCTGCCGATATATTTCCCCAGGTAATGTCGCAAGTAATAATTTCGCAGGTAAATCCCCAAGAATAAATCCCCAGCAAAATTCGCAGCACAAAATCCCCAAATAATTTCCCAGGCAATAAAATCCATTACATAAATTTCCACCAAAATATCTCTAAGTAAATCTGTAGGATAAATTACCTGGAAATTTTTCTACAGATTTAATATATATATATATTTGTCCATATACCTACGGATTTACCTAGAGATAAAATACCCGCCGATATATTTCTCCAGGTAATGTCGCAAGTACGAAATTTGCACAACATGACGCCAAATTTACCTGCGGAATTTGTTGCAAATATATAGTTCGCAGGTAATATATTTTAATATTGACGAATTTAATAATTTCGTAGGTAAATCCACATGTATTTTCTGCGATATTATTCGCTAGGTAAAATCCCCAGGTAATAAGCAGTTTAGTATGATTTATGAAGGTTAGAGTAGGTATGATATTATCCAAAATGAATGAAGAGATTGGCTCGATATTATATTCTACTACATGATCAAAATGCATTAGACTGTAATTCTATTCTCCAGTAGTTTATCATTCTATAAAAATACACTTTGGTGCACTAAAATTTCCTTATACATAAGATTCGCTAGGCTGAATCACAATGATTTATTATATGCAATCTTATCCTACACATTTGTAAAAGACTATTTCCACGATTTGAATCTCTGGTCTCTAAATCATATCACAACAACTTTACCCTCCAAGACTCTCCTTTGAGTCTAGGACTCTATATTTTGAAGAAAAGTAACCAGAAAAAGAAAAGAAAGAAAGGAAATTAATAAATAATAATGGGACTTTTAAAATTTTTGTATTCCATGCAGTGCACAATGAGTTTGCTGAGAAAATTTAAGGAAAGGTGTATTTTAAGTATTGAATGAAGGATTGGTGACATTGACCAACTTAAAGAGTAACACCCCGCTTTTTCTGAACCGAAATGCTACACGGTGCTCATGACTCCAAAGGACCACAAGCTAACCCATGACTGATATCTATACCTATACACTGCATAATATAACATGAAAATGCAGAAACATGTACTGAATGGCCATAAGGTTCAAATCTGAATAAACATCTGATAAGACAATGTCTGAAAATGGTATAACTATACCAAAACAAATCTGAAATAACTGTCGGACATGCTATAGTATGGAAAGCCTCTAAATTGTCTGAATAAGGAGTTGATGGGACATGTCCCCAACTAACTCCATCTAGAAACTGAACTAAAACAACAAAGAAAGCAATACTCATATCGTCCTCGAATGAAAAAGACTCACTGCAAACTCTGAACACTGGAATGCTACTGCTGATCTGGAGCTCGTGCCTTTGAACATATGGTGTAACATAAGAAAAAACACCATAGCGCAAATGCGTTAGTACGTCTGAATATACTGAGTATACGAGTGAGGTAGGCTAAATGCAAAGGGTTATATGCATAAACAATGCTGACTAATATAAACATGAGAATACATACATGCATACATAACTGTAACTGAACTCATGGAGATACTGACTACTGAGTCTAAATACTAACAACATGAGTGTACTGATACTGAGATACTGAATAGATGAACGACTATTTCTGACAGTTCAAATTATGAAGAACTGGTCTGGTTAATTGTGTCTGACAGTACTGAAGCTGAATACTGATATCATGAATTCTGATAACTGCTATGACTGATAAATGAGTTCAGAAAACTGATATAACGGATATAACTGTGATGATCGGCCTAACCGATGTAACTGATATGAGCAACTGTATCTGACAGTCTAAGTTCTAATGGAACTATCTGAGTTCTATTCTACTTGGAGTAACTAAATCTGAGATCAGTCCTATCTAGCGGGTGATCATAAGTATACTGATAATAAGGATGATTTGACTTAGTTTGAGATCAGTCCTATCTAGAGGGTGATCCTTAAATCTAATGATTTTGATACTGATTAATCATAGTTGAGATCAGTCCTAGATAATGGGTGATCTTGAAGTCTATTTACAATGATAAGCATTGACTGTATCTAACAGTACTAAATCTGTACTACTAAGCTGAGTTGACTGTGTCTGACAGTCCTGAATCTATAACTGAAATTGTAGGATGTGTTCATCTAACCGACATGCCCCAAGCTAAGCTGAATGGGGTCCAATCTCTGCCCTGACTGGAAAGGTGTCAGTACCGCGCCACCAGTAAAGACATCTACTGTGGAGTCAGTCCTAATCTAGCGGGTGACTCCTAGGATCAGTCCTATACATATAAATATGCTAACGGGTGACCCCTGAGTATGTCAGTCCTATCTAATGGGTGATATCTCGTACCTACACTGGAAACGTAGTTCTGGAACTCAGGGATTGCTTCTAGGGATCTCAGTCCTATTCTAGCAGGTGAGCCCCCATCCCTAGGTTTGTTCGGTGCTGAATCCTACTCCCATCTGAAAGACACTAAACTGAATAACTGAGCTAAACTAACTAACTTAACTGAACTGATTTTCTGAACTGATACTGATTAACTGAACTGAAAATAGTGGTATTGTTTAGTGGAGCTAAAACTGAGTTTACTGGATTCCGATGACTGACGGAGTGTACTGAGTTCCGAGGACTGGTTGAGAGTACTGAAGTTACTGAAATTTACTATGATTACTGAGGTTACTGAGCACTGAGATTACTAAGAATACTGAACTACTGAGATTACTGAGTTTTCCTGAGTCACATGACTGACTGATTTCTATAGATCATGGCTTGACTGAGAGTATCGTGAAAAGATGACATGGCTCTAGGCACACAACTATATTGTTCGGGAACAAGTACCCCCAAGCACATTACTAACTTGATCATAAGAGTAGAGTCCATAATCCACAATATCATAAATAAGGGATTTCATGTTAAGCATGGTTCTCAACAATCTATTTCATGGAAGGGAATTTCATACAACATGTATATACTTGCATAGCTTTCAATATCATGCTCATTACATATTACAACCACAATCCATAATATCATAACTTGGGGAATTTCATGAAGTACATGGGTATTCTACATTTTGTACATGAGTGGGTTTTGCAAGTAAGCATAGAATAATTCCATAAGACTAGTTCATGAGTAATCCAATAGTGTTCACAAGACACTTTATCAACTTGGAGGACATTGAATCAGAGGGGCCTATCATGAATCCTTCCCTTAGTCATAATTTAGGTATAATGCATGATTTTTAGTCTCTTAGGTATTTTATCAAACACCTTACATGCACAACTTAGGAATAGGTGTAAATCATGCAATTACTCATCATAAATAATCAAACTTACATGTTTTCAACTCATATGATGTCATAGATTTATAATAACACATAAAGATTCTATCTTGGCATCATTCAACACATAAACATGATCAACAATCCATTCATAACATGAAAACCATAATATATAGTTTTAGAAAAGGGTTCTTGAACTTCATGGATGAAAGAAGTCCATGAATGAACACACGCATACCTTAGAAAGAAAACGTTGATGATTTGCTGGAGAGTTCTTGGATTGGGAAACTTAATTCTTGATTATCTTGGAAAAAGTTTTGAATCTTGCTTTTGAGAGATGAGTTTGATGAAAACCCTAATTTTGTGGTTGAGAGCATAAGTGAGGATTTTTGAAATGCTTAACTGAAGAAAAATGAGAAAAATTAGGGTTATAAGTCGTGGGAAGTGAAGGGAAAAGACCAAAATACCCTTACAAAATAAATTCCCAGTTGCTGAAAATAATAGCTGACGACATTTGTGACAAAGCGTCAAAAATATGGTAAGCCATCAAAAATGTCGTCACACAGGAGCTGGAATTGATGATTTTTGCCTAAGTCCGATGACTTTCGTGGTAGGGCGTAACAAATGTGGTAAGCTACCACGAATGTCATCACTTAGGAGCTGGTTTCTGCCTAAGGATGACGACCTTCGTGGTAGGGCATCACAAATGTGGTAATCTACTACAAATTTTGTCACACAGGAGATAGATTCTGCCTAAGGCTGACGACCTTCGTGGTAGGGCGTCACAAATGTGGTAAGCTACCACGAATGTCGTCACACAGTTTCCAGCCTGACATGCTGGAGTAAAATAGGAATAACTCTTTGCTACAATATTAGATATAGGAGAAATTAGTATCGTTGGAAAGCTAATTTAATTATCTATCTTTTGATAGGTCATGAACTCAAAAATTCCAAGTATAATGAGAGATATGATCGTTTGAATTTGACTATACTAGTATCCTTCTCAAGAATTCAATCGGTAAGGAATGTTTTGATTCGTCTGATAGATGGGAGTTATTTGAATCCTTAATATACATATAACTTAATCATAAAACTATAAAAGAGCCATGATGTACTATGCATGAGCTTGGTACATGGCTCTAATATTGGTTTGGATTTTTCGGGGTATTACAATATCTCTCCATTGGAAACATTCGTCCTCGAATGATGACTGATTGAGAGAGGAGAAAAGATAAAATGACACATATATAACATGAATGACTGATCATGATTTCATGGCTGACATGACTGAAAACTGAGCATATCATACTGTACATACATATCTGATGCATAGGTAGTTGATTTATGAATGTAGGACTGAGTGTTTCGATAAACTGAGTTTCTCAAACTGAGAATGCATATCTAATGCTTAACTGATAAGTTGAATCCATGCATATCTGATGCATGATTATATGACTGACATGATACGTGAATGCATAATGCATGAGATGAACTGAACTTGCAACTACTAGGAGGTTATACCTTGAAATAGTTACTTTCTCTGAGATTTTGGATAGCATGAATAGATCCAAGGATGAGAAAACAAGCTATAAAAATTTGACTGCTCGATTACTAAACTGACTTGCTGGCTTTACTAGCTAACTCATACTTAAACACATGCTCGAATGAGAGAAAGAGATCTAACAATACATACTATGAACATGAAAGACTGGTAACATACCCGAATCTAAGTCAGGGAAACTTTTTGGATTAGGACGGGTCTGGAGTGCATAAAGTCTATTCTGATGCTGACCACTATTGGTACCTTGCTGACGCAACTCCTTACCCCTCTGTGCTTGAACACTGCACTTTCTCATCTTGTGGCCTGGCTTGCCACACCTAAAACATACATCACTGCCTACCATACATACACCTAGATGATTCTTACCACACTCTTCACAAAACGGATAAGTAAGACCTATATTTTCACTACCCTAGGCCTCAGAGCCTGGCGCTCCATCATAATGGTCATTTCTGGACTTAGGTGCTGGTATACTAGCTGAGGATAGAACTAAGACTGAAAATTTATGACTATGCTGAGAACGGTTACCACCCTGTGACTTAGGCTGAGCAAAGCTGAAACTACCTATTCTTGCTCTCTTACTCTGTCTTTCTCTCATCCTAATCTTCTGCTCCTCTATCTGTTGAGCATATGTCATAAGTCTGGCTAAAGTCATATCAATATTCAACATGGCAGATCTGTACTCGTTTACCACACTATCATTCATCCCTGACATGAACTTACTCATCTTAGATCTACCATCTGCAACCACATGAGGGGTATATTTGGATAATTAAGTAAACTTGAGAGAATACTTCTTTACCTTCATACTTCCCTGCTTGAGGTTGATGAACTCTAGTACCTTAGATTTTCTAAGCTCTAGCGGGAAGAATCTATCAAAGAAAGCAAAGGCAAACTCCTCCCACTCTATAGGGCCTGCGTCATCTAACCTTTCTGACTTCCACTGCTTGTACCAAGTATGAGAGACATCTTGTAATTGGTATGCGGCTAACTCAGCACTCTAAATAGTAGTAACCCCTATAACATCTGTCACCTTCTGAACCTGATCTAGGAATTCCTGTGGGTCCTCATCTGACTTAGACCTTGTGAAGGAAGGAGGATTCATTCGGGTGAAGTCCCGAATTCTAGATGCAGCTGAATTGGCCACTGGGTTAGCCAGAACGATAGCTGGTCGTTTATTCTGGGCAGCAACTGACTGAGAAAGAGTCATGAATGCGACCCTCAACTCCGCATGAGAAATATAATCTCCCAAAGGGTCTTCGGGCTGAAGGGATGACTGATTCCCATTTCTTCTTTTAGGAGGCATGTCTGTAGAAGAAAGAGAGAATGGATTAGACTGAGATTATGTTCACTGGCACGACATGAGTACTGAAAGAAGGGAAACTATTCCTAAAGCATCTCATAGCCTCCTTCACATAAGTGTGGTGCATAATACACGTATGTACAAGACTCTACTAGATGCGGCTTTCAGACTTCCTAGGACTCTATTGAACCTTAGGCTCTGATACCAAGTTTGTAACACCCCGATTTTTCTGAACTGGAATGCTACATGGTGCTCATGACCCCAAAAAACTACAAGCTAACCCATGACTGATATCTATACCTGTACACTGCATAATATAACATGAAAATACAGAAATATGTATTGAATGGACATAAGGTTCAAATCTGAATAAATATCTGATAAGACAATGTCTAAAAATGGTATAACAATACCAAAACAAAATTAAAATAACTGTCTGATATGCTATAGTCTGGAAAACCTCTAAACTGTCTGAATAAGGAGTTGATGGGACATGTCCCCAACTAACTCCATCTAGCAACTAAACTAAAACAGTAAAGAAAGCAATAATCATATCGTTCTCGAATAAAAAGGACTCACTGCAAACTCTGAACACTGGAATGCTACCGCTGATTTGGAGCTCGTGCCTCTGAACCTATGGTGTAACATAAGAGAAAACACCATAGCGCAAATGCGTCAGTACGTCTGAATGTACTGAGTATACGAGTGAGGTAGGCTAAATGCAAAGGGTTATATGCATGAACAATGCTGACTAATATGAACGCGACAATACATACATGTATACATAACTGTAACTGAACTCGTAGAGATACTGACTACTGAGTCTGAATACTGACAACTTGAGTGTACTGATACTGAGATACTAAATAGATGAACGACTATTTCTGACAGTTTGAATTATAAAGAACTGGTATGGTTGACTGTGTCTGACAGTCCTGAAGCTGAATACTGATATCATGAATTCTAATAACTAATATGACTGATACATGAGTTTAGAAAATTGATATAACTGATATAACTGTGATGATCGGCCTAATCGATGTAACTGATATGAGCGACTGTATCTGACAGTCTAAGTTCTGATGGAACTATCTGAGTTCTGTTCTACTTGGAGTAACTAAATCTAAGATCAGTCCTATCTAGCGGGTGATCATGAGTATACTGATAATAAAGATGATTTGACTTAGTCTGAGATCAGTCCTATCTAGCGGGTGATCTTTAAATCTAATAATTTTGATACTGATTAATCATAGTTAAGATCAGTCCTAGCTAATGGTTGATCTTGAAGTCTATTTACAATGATAAGCATTGACTGTATCTAACAGTACTAAATCTGTACTACTAAGCTGAGTTGACTATGTCTGACATTCCTGAATCTGTAACTGAAACTGTGGGATGTGTTCATCTAACCGACATGCCCCAAGCTAAGCTGACTGGGGTCTAATATCTGCCCTGACTGGAAAGGTGTCAGTATCGCGCCACCAGTAAAAACATCTGCTGTGGAGTCAGTCCTAATCTAGCGGGTGACTCCTGGGATCAGTCCTATACATATAAATGTGCTAACGGGTGACCCCTAAGTATGTCAGTCCTATCTAATGGGTGACATCTCTTACCTACGCTGGCAACGTAGTTCTGGAACTTAGGGATTGCTTCTAGGGATCTCAGTCTTATTCTAGAAGGTGAGCCCCCATCCCTAGGTTCGCTCGGTGCTGAATCTTACTCCCATATGAAAGACACTGAACTGAATAACTGGTCTGAACTAAATAACTTAACCGAACTGATTAACTGAACTGAAAATAGTGGTATTGTTTAGCGGAGCTAAAACTGAGTTTACTGGATTTCGATGACTGACGGAATGTACTGAGTTCTGAGGACTGGTTGAGAGTACTGAAGTTACTGAAATTTACTATGATTACTGAGGTTACTGAGCACTGAGATTACTGAGAATACTGAACTACTGAGATTACTGAGTTTTCCTGAGTCACATAACTGACTGATTTCTATAGATCATGGCTTGACTGAGAGTATCGTGAAAACATGACATGCCTCTAGGCACACAACTATATTGTTCGGGTACAAGTACCCCCAGGACTCGATGGAAGAAAACTGACACACATGACTGACTTGATCATAAGAGTGGAGTCCATAATCCACAATATCATAAATAAGGGATTTCATATTAAGCATGGTTCTCAACAATCTATTTCATGGAAGGGAATTTCATACATGTATATACTTGTATAGCTTTCAATATCATGCTCATTACATATTACAGCCACAATCCATAATATCGTAACTTGGGGAATTTCATGAAGTACATGGGTATTCTACATCTTGTACATGAGTGGGTTTTGCAAGTAAGCATAGAATAATTCCATAAGACTAGTTCATGAGTAATCCAACAGTGTTCACAAGACACATTATCAACATGGATGACATTGAATCATAGGGGCTTATCATGAATCCTTCCCTTAGTCACAGTTTAGCTATAATGCATGATTTCTAGTCTCTTAGGTATTTTATCAAAAACCTTACATGCACAACTTAGGCATAGGTGTAAATCATACAATTACTCATCATAAATAATCAAACTTACATGTTTTCAACTCATATGATGTCATAGATTCATAATAACACATAAAGATTCTATCTTGGCATCATTCAACACATGAACATGATCAACAATCCATTTATAACATGAAAACCATAATATCTTGATGATTTGCTGGGGAGTTCTTGGATTGGGAAACTTAATTCTTGATTATCTTGGAAAAAGGCTTGAATCTTGCTTTTGAGAGATGAGTTTGATGAAAACCCTAATCTTTTGGTTGAGAGCATAAAAGAGGGTTTTTGAGATGCTTAACTGAAGAAAAATGGGAAAAATTACGCCTCTTTAGGGTTATAAGTCGTGGGAAGTGAAGATAAAAGACCAAAATACCCTTACGAAATAAATTCCCAGTTGCTGAAAATAATAGCTGACGACATTTGTGACAAGGCGTAAAAAATGTGGTAAGCCATCAAAAATGTTGTCACACAGGAGATGGAATTGATGGTTTCTGCCTAAGTCTGACGACCTTCGTGGTTGGGCGTCACAAATGTGGTAAGCTACCACGAATGTCGTCACTTAGGAGCTGGTTTTTGCCTAAGGCTGACGACCTTCGTGGTAGGGCATAAAAAATGTGGTAAGCTACCACAAATGTCGTCACATAGGATCTTGATTCTGCCTATGGCTGACGACCTTCGTGGTAGGGCGTCACAAATGTGGTAAGCTACCACGAATATCGTCACACAGTTTCCAGCCTGACATGCTGGAGTAAAATAGGAATAACTCTTTGCTCCGAAATCGGATTTAGGTAAAATTGGTATCGTTGGAAACATAATTCAATTATATATTTGTTGATAGGTCATTATCTAAAAAATTCTAAGTATAATGAGAGATATGCTAGTTTGAAGTTTACTATACCAATATCTTTCTCAAGAATTCAATCGGTAAGGAATGTTTTGATTCGTCTGATAGCTGGGAGTTATTTGAAGCCTTAATATACATCTAACTTAATCATAAAACTATAAAATAACCATGATGTACTATGCATGAGCTTGGTACATGTCTCTAATATTGGTTTGGATTTTTCGGGGTTTACATAAAGGGTCAAACATAATTAAGAAACTTGTTTAAGTTAATTGTGGACTTAATTAGTATTTTTAAAACTTTTTAATCTTTTCTAAAATACAAAATAACCCACACCCCTCTCCTCTCCGACAAGTACTCTCTCTAACTTACCAATAGTTCTATAAAAACTCCCATAAATCCCTGGTGATTTCAACCTCCAGCGATAAATAGTTTTTAGTTCTTTTTCAACTTTCAACCATCAATCGACGTGACAACATTCTCCAACGACAACAACTTTGAGTTCTTCATCGTCCCTTTTTGACTTTCACAGATAAACAATTAGGGCTTTTTAGTTATGAAGAGAAAAAAAACTTGAGTTAACTTCTCAACTAGTATGGGCTAACAATTTCAATAGTTGTTTATTAAATTTGAAATGGGGACTCAATAAAACCCTAATTTGTGGTATTTCTTCTCTTCTCTTTAAGGAGTGAAATATGATTTTTTGTTGTTAGTGTAGTTCTTGTTGCCGAACTCTTGATTTGATTTATTGGTGTTTGTTGTTTTTTTAAATTTTTTTTTTCTGTTGCTTGTGTTTGTACAAACAAAACAACAATGTTGGTGTTGTTGGTCAATGTTAATGTTATTGTTGTTTGAGTTGTGTGTTGTGTTGCTGGGTTGATTTATTTTTTGTGGGTTATTGTTCTTAGTGAAAATAGTGTATTGATATCAAATGGTGAGATATTATTATTGTTCTATCAAATAAAATCTTGCTAATGATTTATTTTTTACAATATATAAACCATTTGTTGCATCATATGAACCATCTGTTGGATGAAATCTTAACAGCTATTCCAACAAATGACATGTCCAAGACTTTGATTTCTTCCAAAAGATCATTTATCTGTCCAACAGATCATTCATCTGTCCAACAGATAACCCATCTGTCTAACAGATGACCCATCTATTGGAGGAAATCTAAACAATTTCATAATAGTTCTAACAGATCACTCATCTGTTGCAACAAATAAGTGATCTATCGTAATAAATCACAGTAGTATTAAAACTATTTTTATTGTTTTCAATAGATTACTCATCTTTTGCAAGAGGTTAGTTATCTGTTGCAACAGATGTTCAACTATTGCAACAACAGAGTAATATGTTGGAACTGTTATTTTAATGTGAAGTACTTGTTAGATAATATGGATCTCAAAAGAAAAAAGAGAATCAAGTCAAAGTAAAGGAATAAATGAAGCAACTAGGCTACATCCACCACTCCATGAGCTTGATGTACAAGCTATATCTCAATCAGAAATAAAAGAAAATGAACATGGGGAAGAGGAAAGTATCCAAGGAGATGATCTAACTACTAATAGCCCTTCCGCTATAGAGTTAGTCAAAGCCTTCAGCATTGATAGTTATCCTGTGATAATGTAGTGCAATGGTGCCACAGATTTGACTGGTGATTTTGTGGTAAAGTCAGCCATGGAAAAATCTTTTGATACCTTTAGAAAAAAACTTTGAGACCGAAAATTAGATGCTTATTTTAGGGACAACTGCTTTGGCTAATATATTGATTTGCCAGAGGAAAACAATGCTAATTTTCAAATGACCATGGTGTACGATCTTCTCAATCATAAGTTTATGTATAAAAATAAAGATTAGATAGATAAGGTATGGATAAATTACTGTGGCATGCCTGTTTATTTTTGGTCGAAGGATTTTGTCATAGTTACTAGACTAAAATGTGATCCTCCTTCTCATTCTATACCTATTCTAACCCAAAATAACACCATGCACAACAAAATTCAAAGAAAAGTCAAGTGATGATGATGACTTGTTGTTCCTTCTTGGTCCAAGCTTCAAAAACATAAATTTCATAGAAGATTTGAAAAGTAAAAACTTTCAAAGAAGAACAAGCAATCATTGTGCTTGGTTTGGTTAGTACATACTATTCTTTGGATGAGAGACATTAACAACAATATACCACTTGATTTAATAAATCTCTCCCAGGATCTTGAGGTATTTAACAACTATCTTTGGGGTTATGAAAGCTTCAAAATGACCGCCAAATATTTGTTGACTCTGTTGATGCCAAAGACAGTCAACTTATATGGTTTTCTGTGGGCTTTCATGGTGAATATTTTTTTTATTACGATTCATTTATTTTTTATTAAATAATACTTTTAATTTATTGGTATAATTTTATAGGCTTAGGCATTTGAAGTTGTTCCTTATCTCAGACAACAAGTGAACTACCATGAAGAAGTTTCATGTTCAAGTATCCTGAGATGGGTGTCGGCAAAAACTGATAAAAAAGTAAAATTTCTTGATCTCTTCAACCCCCCTGGCAGAAGCAGTAAGTCTCATTCTAATTAAGTTTTTTATTTTAATTAATGATTTTTTTAAAATATTTTAATCATCATTCTAATATATGTACCGATTTATTTTATATTGTACATACGTAGCTTGTTCTGACCAATCGAGAGTTGAAGATGCCATTTTTTCTTTCTTTACAGTCTGTGCAAACTTTATCAGATCCCAAGGTCATTGATAGAAGAGGAATTATTTTGAGCAACAACTATCACAAGAAAAACACTTTGGGAGGGTGGGCTTGTTATTATTTATGGTGTTAGTAGTGGTGGAGTTGTTGTTGGTGGTAGTGATGATAGTGTTGCTGTTGGGGCTAATGATGCTCCTCTTGTAGTTTTTAAAACAAAAACCAATATGATTATGATCATACTGGTTCTACAAATTTTGCCCCTCTTAGCGAATGTTGTGCATGTAAATGTTAAAACTTAAAGGCAAAACATAATGGGGTGATGATTAATACTATTAATGCATTAACTGCTTTTGTAATGGAATTAACATCTAAGAGGGGTTTCATTCCATCAAAGAGGATTTCATATCAATATATTCCATTAGTGATTAAGGCTAAGAGGAGAAGAAAAAAAATATCCAAGGCATTATCAAGCATACAAAAAAGCAAAATTACAACTCCTCTGTCTTTGTCTTGCACATTTGAGCAATGTACAAAAGCCACAGGAGAGCGCCAAGATCAGAAGAAGGTAAATATTTATCATCTGTTCCAACAAATAAATAGACTACTTATATGTTTCAACAGATGACACATCTGCTGAAAATTATCAAACAGATATAGATATCTATTGTAACAGATAACTAACTTGTTGCATCAGATGTATTATCTGTTGCAATATATGTCTCATCTGTTGGATAAAATCAAATAGGTCTTCCAACTATTTTAATTTGTCCCAATAGATTACCTATCTGTTGCGACAGATGGGTCATCTGTTGGGACAAATTACATCAAGACTTCCTACTATTTTAGTTTATTCCAATAGATGAATCATCTGTTGCAACAGATGGGTCATCTGTTGCAACAGATGGGTCATCTGTTAGAAAATATCATACAGGACTTTCTCCTATTTTTATTTATCCCAATAGATGACCTATCTGTTGCAACATATAGGTCATTTGTTGGGACAAATTTAAAGGAAGAAAAACCAGTTTAATTTACTTCAACAAATGAGGTATCTTTTTCCATTTTTTTATATCTCTGTGATTAGCATTGATAGTTCTGGCTTTCCAGGTACATGTCATAGTAGAATCTACTCTGAACAACATACTATCACAAACTCAGTTGATAATCCATCAACTGCTTCTAAAGAGGAAGAAAAAGTAAAGCCCGTCAGCCCGAAAGAATGGAAGAATTATCCGTTTGAAAAGTTCAACATCTCGAACGAGGCTCCAACAAAACTAACAAAGTTGATCAACACCTATTCAGAATAGATTGCTGATGGGTTGTTAAAATTTCATGCCAACAGGTACATAAATTATTTTTAAAAATATTGATTAATATAATTCTTTTTGTAAAAACATGACATTAACGCATATAAATCATGCAGAAAACAAAATGCTGATCACTATAAAGTGAATCAATCGGGTCTTGTTATTGATATGTTCGACTTTTTTATTGCACATCCCAAAATAAAGAATTGGTTATATTTGATGGCACAACCCCAAACTTGCTGGAATGATGAGGTTCATTGTAGGTTATTTAATTGTATCTGTTTATTAATTTTATAGTCTGAATGTTTGATAATATGTGCAGCACATCGATGTCATTTTTTTCTACCTACAAAAGTAGGCCAAGTTGCAAACACAACAACAATACAGATACACAACAAGCAACTGTTTCTTCAATGCTTTCATCAATAATGCCTACGATCTTTGTCAATAACAGATGAAAGTTCCCCAAAATGTGGAATGTTTAATCAACATCATCAAAGGTTTTAGCATTCCAACTGTCTTAACTTGGCATTTCGTGGACGAAGTGTACATCCCAATTAATTGTGGTGGTATATCTCATTGGGTGTTGGCTGTCGTTGTTCTAAGAGAGAGGCGCATCCGATTTTATGACTAGATGTCCAAAGAGACATTATGAGCCGTCATCTGAGATACAAAAGTTGGCTAAAATATTGCCTACTTACCTTGAATTAAGTGGCTTTTTGGATCAAAAGATTCATACTGATTGGTCGATGATTGAAATATATTGGTATAAAACAGGTAATTCATAGGATGTAGAATATATTGAAGGAATTACTCAACAATCTAGCGGTAGCCTTTAAGTATCATGATTTAGTTTCATAAGTTTCACAACTCCTACACTAGTTACAAGATATACAATTATCTAATTTTTACAATCACAGGGATTGTGGTCTTTTTGTTGCTGCTTACGCCAAGTATTTGAGCGATGGATTACATGTACCAAATGATGGACTTGATGCCCAATTACTCCATAAAATATATGCTAATATTTTATGGTGTTATGAGACATGAAGGTAGAGAATCGGTCCATAAGCGGCATTAAAGATCCACGACGATCAAAGCCGAATTCCACACCATCAGATGAAGAACAACTAGTCAATATTGAGTAGATCGTTATAGCTCGAGTCTTGTCAAAGTAATAATCTCTCATTTTCTTAGGAATTATTGGCTTCAAAAGTTAAATTGTAAATATTTATCATCTGTACCCATAACAAATTTTTACATTTTATTTATTTGTTGATTTATTTACTGTAATTTGTGAAGACTTTGATTTATTTTATTTTGTATATGAATTTTATTTTTCCTTAGATTTGAACTTATTAATTGAAATGGAATTGTAGATTCAAATATTTCAACATATAATGGATCTATTGCACATCTATTGTAAATTATCAAATAGGTCTTTGTACTGGTTTGAATTATTCCAAAAGACCGACTATTTGTTGCAATAGATGGTTCATCGGTTAGAACAAATTAGAACAATAGTAATTATTATTATACTAATTCATAAGTTTCAAAATTTAATAAAACAATACAACTGCCATCAAGCATAAAATTTTTTTAAAAAAATATTCTTTACTTAAATAATATACAATTAAGTTAAAAACTTAGAATAAAAATTGTCATCATTCTTTTGCATTTTCTTTTTTAAACACAGGCTTCAAACTTTGATATACGATCCCAGCATTTCAAACCTCTTACATTCTTGCCACAGTGTTGTTTTTCAGTAAGGTCCTTGGTAATGACATTTTGGTGCCGGTTAGCAAACATTCGATATATGCAGGTGAGTATGACCCGCACGTGGCACCGATTTTATTTTTTCCAGGGTCCTTTTGTCACTCTTTAAAATTCCATTTTTTAACACTTCCTCTGGCAAGTCTTTCATTAATTCACTTTACTCCAACAATTTGGGGACAAGCCCAATAGTGGAAGCACTTTACGAAAAAATCCCAGTCCTCGAAGCATGGTAAGTTGCAGTCATAAGCATTAATCTATCTCTCATTGAGGAGGATCTCAAGAGTCAAAAAATATGTTGTTCCAGGTTCATGGCTGCAAGAATTTTCTTTGCACCGATCTAACTCATGTCGCATGGAAATGGCCTCTTCCTTCTAACATAGTTAACCACATCTTCATCCCATTTGACCTGTGAAATTAGCGTCTCAAGATCTAGTCCACCGGGAGTTGCCTCTTTGGTACTGATTACGTCATATCGACGCTTGAAATTGTTGTAGACGTTGAGGTCCATTATTCTATCATCAAGATCATATGTTTCATTGTATGCGAGGTTCCTTGCCCCTATGAGGCTGAGAATTTCATCAACATACTGTTATATAAGAAGAAATTTTTTAAATAGGTTAGTAATTAAAAAGAACTGGAAAGATGCAACTGATTGACCATCTATTACAATGGATGGGCCATATATTGCAACATATGGGTAATTAGTTGCAACAGATGGTCAGACTGTTGCATAGATTCTCTAAATTTGTTAACAGATTACCCATCTTCTGAAACTTATGCAACTGATTACCCATCTGTTGTGTAGCTTCTCTGAACCTGTGTTAATAAATTAACCAATCTACAACTTATACATCAGATGGGTAATATGTTAAAGAAGATGACATACAAGGTGAGTTTATAAAAAGTAAAAACTTACCTTGTCCTCATACCACACATACATACTTTTCATCATATTGAAGTCTTCGGAGAAAAGTGGATTCATCATGAAGCACCTTAGGGGATGCTTGGAATTCATGTAATATCTCAGAGTAATCAGCCTGTTGTTGCTAACTAATGCGTAGATGTCCATCTTCCTTAATTGTACCTAAACTTCATCAATATTTAATGGAGGAGGATTTGCAATTTTTCTTGATTTTCTATTTGAGAGTATACATCCAATTAATTTTTCTTCTTCCTAACCTCTACTGTAGGAGTGTATGGCTCTCTCACATTCTTGGATGGTATGACACCCCACTTAGACGTCAATTCCTTAATAACATCAGTGAGATCATCTATTCTTTTGAAGAGATCATCCAATATTTCCATGCATTTTTTACATTTCCAAAGAGAACGTGAGCTTGAAAAGAAGTGAGTTGGACCACTAAAAGGGATGATCTGAAAATCATCATCTTCTAGAAGGTTAAATTTGGTTTCTAGCATATTTAGTTTTTCTTGAGCATACACAACATGCTCATCAGTATGGCTCACACAAAAATCAACAACTCCACCATCACCACCATCACTACCAACACCCCCACAAGAAGCACCTGAATCTATTGTAGTTGGTTGGTCATGAAAAGCCTCAACATGAGGCTGAGCTTGCCTAACTTCTCTTCTTATGGTAGTTACTTCACCTAATTCCTTCTTTACTAAATCCACTGTTGGGTCTTCTATTGTATGAACAAGACCTAGAGTCATAAAAGAAGTAATCCGCAACTCTTGCTCAGTAGGTACAAGCCATGGATGCACAACCTATAAATAATATTAGATATGTTTAAATCAAATAATAATAATAATTTACAATCGGTTGGGTAATATGTTAACAAAGGTAATAAATGATCTTTATGTTGCAACATATGATTTATCTATTGTGATAAATTAACCATCTGTTGCAACAGATTACCCATCTATTTCATAATTTACAGTAGATGGATAATCTGTTAAGTCCAGTTTAGAGAATCAAAGCAACAGATGGGTAATCTGTTGCAAAAGATGACTCATCTATTGTAATAGATTATCCATATGTTGCACCAGTTAAAAAAGATGGGTAATCTATTAAGATAAATTATATCAAATGGTCCATCTGTTGTAATTTATCTTAATAGATTACCCGTCTACTACAATAGATGGTTCATCTGTTGCAACAGATGGCCCATCTATTTCAACATCTTTCGTTGAATCAAATTATTTTATTTGAAATAAGACTTACTGCATCATCCAGAGGATTAAAGAGATCAACCTCCTTAATTTTTGTATTGATCTTCGCAGCCAACCACCTAAGGATCCTAGGAGGAGAAACCTCTTCCGGTTAATCCTTTACCTTTTTTCTTAGGTGAGGAATGGCTTTAAATGTCAAAGCCTAAAAAATGTAAACATGAAAAAACCCAAAGAAAGTCATAATAATTATTCAATATAAATTAATGAAAGAGTAAACAAATAGTGATTAAATTTATCATGAAAGCCCAAGAAAAGCCGTATAAGTTGATCGTCTTTAGGGATAGTTCTGTCAATAAATATTTGACTATAAACTTGTAGATGTCATATCCCCAGGGATAAATGTCGAATTTATCCAAATCCTGAGCAAGCACCAACAAATCATCTTTTATGACTTTGTTGATGTCTCTTGCAAATATAACGGAATGGACAAAACAAACTAAGCACATTTGCTCCCTGTACTTCTTTGAAATGTCTTTATTCTTGTGATCTTCTATCAACCTCGTGGATTTGTATCCACGTCTAGCAATGGAAAACAACCCATTTATATTTTCATTGTATTTTTTGGTTTTGGTGGGTGGTCTCTTAGACAATGTCTTGCCTTTATTTGTTGGTGGTGGTTTGCGTGTACTGCTCGCCTTGAGCTTTTTGATGGGTGTTTACTTGAGAATAGGTTCATCTAGACGATCGCATCTCAAGCCAGTCATTATGGAAAACTCTTTCATTCAAAAAGAACCTGGCATGCCACAGTAGTTAATCCATATTTCATTCATCTTCCTATCCCCTCCTTCAAATCTTTATCATCACCCGCGTACTTGATCCTGCGTTTGAGAAGACCATATACTATGCTCATTTGGAAACAGACAGTATTGTCCTCAGGCAGGTTAAGAAAGTATCCAAAGAAGTTGGACCTAAATAAATCCTCAAGCTTTTCCTTCCTCAAAATATTCCTAAAATCATCACAATTTTTCCCCATAAGAGATTTAACTACAAAATCACCAGTTAAATCTATAGGGTTATCTATCGGCATCTCAATTTGAAACCTTTCAGTACAAATAGTTTTGACAGGATCACGCCAGGATTTCAATCTTAATTCACGACCCATCGATGATGCATTATCATCATCTTTCTCGTCCTCACTTTCTACTTCCTCTTCTTCTTCTTTATCTTCATCTTCTTTCTCCTCACTTTTAGTTTCCTTACCACCCTCTACAGAACCTTCTTCACTATATTTCTCTATTTTATTTTTATATCTTTACTCAGCTTTACTATTTCCGAAAAGAGATTGTTCAGGAAGCTCCTCCGAATCCATCTGTACTCTAGCATTTTTTGCTAGTTTGTCAAAAGTTGATCCACTTTCACTTTTTTTTGTTTTGGGTGATATCTTTTACCTACAAACAAGATAAAAACAAAAAAAAAATACAATTTATGTTCGCATAATTTAAAGAAAAAATCTAACATAAAATATGTCATCTGTTGGAAGAAATCAAAATACCAACACCACAAATACCAACACCACCAATACCAACACCACCAATACTAACATCGTCACCACCAATACCAACACTACCACCAATACTAGAACCAATAACACAACCAATACCAACACCACCAACACAAACACCGCCAATACCAACATCACCAATACCAACACTACCACTAATACCAACACCAACACCAATACCAACACCACCAACACCAACACCAACAATATAAATAACATCAACTAAACAAAAAAAATAACAAAGCCAATAACAAACTAAATAAAAACTTGGGTTTTCTTGGATTTCTCCTACATTTGAAGCATCAAAACTCAAAATTGTTAACCCATTCTTGAAGATAATACAACTAAAAGTCTTCTTTTTTATGATTAAATAAAATTCCCTAATTTTTTGAAAAAAAAATTTATAAAACCCTTCTCGAACTCTGTTACCTGGGAAGATATAGAAAATAATGGATACAAGCAAGAAGAAAGTTGAAAATAACAACTATATGGTTGAAAATGGAAAGAAAATTGATCTGTTGAGAGGGGTTGAGCAATTTATTGAGTATTGTTGTTTGTATTATTGAGAGAGAAAGAGATTTGAAAAGATGAAATATTTTTCGCTACTTGATGAAATGGTTTGAAAAATGATTGACCCCTTGCATTTTTATTACTCATTAATAATTATGGGTTGATTTGTATTTTGGAAAAGAATGAGAAGTTTTGAAAATGTTAATTTGGTCCCAATTAATCTTAATTAATTTTTAAAAGAGATAAATTTTAACTGTTTGATAATAAATGAAATTAATTTCACTCAAATTAGTTTTTAGTTTTTATCTATTCATTTGTAAATTTAATGAATCTAATATTAATTATATATCTATATATGTTTGATAGTTCCCAATAAATAAAAATATTTATTCCAACATATTACTCATCTATTGCTATAAATGAGTAATATGTTGAAAATGATCAAATAGATAAAATAATATGTTGCAACAGATGAGTAATATGTTGGAATGACCAAATAGATAAAATTATTTATTGCAACGGATGAGTCAGCTATTGCAAAAGATGAATATATTTGTTTGATAATTTCCAATAGATGACTCATCTGTTGTAACAGGTTAAATCATTTCAAATAAAAATGATTAATTGATCACTCTACTTAGGACAAACACAATAGTAGATCATGTGATTGCAATGAGATCGATCTAAATTGTAATTGAACTTATCAATTCATCTTTTATCCTAGCTAAATAAAATTATTATAATAAATAATGTCTTGATTTGAATTATTTCAAGTAAAATTGGTCAAATTGATAGCTCTACTCAGGACGAATACAATAGTAGATCATATGATTGCAATGAGAACAGTCGAAATTGTAATTGAACTTATCAATTCATCTTTAATTCTAGATAAATCAATTTATTTATTACAAATAATGGCTTGATTTTAATCATTTTAAGTAAAATTGGTCAATTGATAACTCTACTCAGGACAAACACAATCATCAATTGAAATTATAATTGAACTTATCAATTCATCTTTAATTATAGCTAAATCAATTTAGTTATTACAAATAATGTCTTGATTTGAATCATTTAAGGTAAAATTTGTCAAATTGATAACTCTACTCGGGACGAACACAATAGTAGATCATGTGATTGCAATGAGATCAAATGAAATCGTAATTGGATGCAATGAGATCAGTTGAAATTGTAATTGAAATTATAATTTCATATTTAATTCTAGCTAAATCAATTTATTTATTATAAATAATGTCTTGATTTGAATCATTTCAAGTAAAATTGATCAAATTGAAAACTTTACTCTGGACGAACACAATAGTAGATCATGTGATTGCAATGAGATCAGTTGAAATTGTAATTGCAATTATCAATTCATATTTAATTATAGCTAAATAAATTTAGTTATTACAAACAATGGCTTGATTTGAATCATTTCACGCAAAATTTGTCAAATTGATAACTCTACTCAGGACGAACACGATAGTAGATCATGTGATTGCAATGAGATCAATTGAAATTGTAATTTAACTTATCAATTCATCTTTATTCTAGATAAATTAATTTAGTTATTACAAATAATGGGTTGATTTAAATAAATAGAGGACTAGCATATTGCATCAGATGACACATTTGTTGAAAATTATCAAATAATTACAGACATAAATTACAACAGATTATCAACTGTTGCGATAGATGACTTATTTATTAGAAATTATCAAGCAGATATAGACATATGTTATAACAGATGACTCATTTGTTGCAAATTATCAAATAGATGTAGACATCTGTTGCAACAGATGACTTATCTATTGGAAATTATCAAGCAGATATAGAAATTTGTTGCAACAAATGACTCATTTGTCAAAAATTATCAAACAAATATAGATATCTATTACAACAGATCACTTATATGTTGGAAATCATGAAACATGTATAGACATCTGTTGCAACAGAAGACCTATCTGTTGAAAGATCTTTTTTATTTTAAAGCAATTATCTATCCAAAATAAAAAAAGATAAAATACTAATAAGGTCAAACATTTTTAGGATAACTCAAAAACCCTCCCTTGTGTTATCTTATCTTGTCTTTTCAATATCACACGTCACACTGTCTCCCTTTTCTTCTCAAACGTTCACCATCATAAATAAATATTTAAATCCATCTCTAGAAGATCCCCTCAACTATAAAATTAATTTTTTCCTCTTTTTTTTCTTTCTCTCTCCTCTTTTTAGGGTAATCCCAACCATCTCCTCATTTTTTTCTTTTTTTTCTCTCCTCTTTCGTTTGAGGATTCAGATCTCATCACCAAACAAATCTATAACTTTTCTCCTCTTTCCACACAAATATTTGTCGTCCACCTCCTTTTATTTTTTTGATCCTTTTGTTTTTGACATGGCAGGTATGGTATACTTTGCTTTTCTGGGGGTCTCTACTATTCTTGCCTTCTTGTCTTTTTGTTTGCTTGTTTCTTGAAATTTTTTATATCTTCTTTGATGAAATTGTGTATATCATATTCTTACATTAGTTATTTACATTTTTTATTTTTATTTATTTAGCCATTACCCATATCATATTTATTTATGAACTATTTTTTATTAAATAATTAAAAAAAGTCATGACCCTTGAGTTCTTTCAACAAATGGTTCATTTATTGTAGTAGATTGGTCATCTGTTGGAAGAACTAAACAACAGGATTGAGTTCTACCAACAGATGGATCATCTGTTACAACAGATGAGTCATCTGTTGGGAGAACTTAAAAAACTTGGAACTATTGGTGTTGTTTGTTTATTTTATTTGTTATTGGTTTTTTTACTTGTTTTTGTTTTGTTAATGTTCTTGTCGATGTTGTTGGTGTTATTCGTATTTTTGGTGTTGACAACAGTGGTATTGGTGGTGTTGGTATTGCAACAGGTGAAACATATGATAGAAGATATTAAAATAGGTCTTCCAACAGATTCTCTATCTGTTGCAACTGATGAATCAGCTGTTGGAATAAATTAAAATAGCTCTTCCAACAGATGACCCATTTGTTGCAACAAATGGATCACCTGTTGGAAGAAAACAAACCAGTAACAACACTATCTTGATTTCTTCCAACAAATGACCTATCTGTTGCAACATGTTGGTCATCTATTGCAATAGATAGGTCATCTGTTGGAATTCTTATTGTAATGTGTTGTATTATTGAATTTTGTGTCACTTTTTTTTAAAATTATGCATACATCAATTGTAATATTTTTTTATTTTTCTCTTATTCATAGATAAAAGATATATTCCAAAAGAAAAGAAAGTGAAAGTGGATCAACTTTTGCCTAACCAACATAAAAGGCTAGGGTAAAGAAAGGTTCGGAGAAATAAGCTGCTTGCAGATAGAACCACTTCATATGTGGGAGGTATGTATTACTGATCATATTATCGTGGAAAAACACATAAAGTACAATGACTTTGTGAATGTTTTTTTTTTTACCAATTAGGCATTGATCATTCAAACAAGATATTGCATTTTATAGTTAAGTTTGATAGGTCCGAACTGATAAGGCTGAGGGATCTAAGAGGTGGTGCTGATACCATTTTATAATTTAATGATAGTTTTGCTCATGTTTATATGTCAAGTTAGGAGAAGGGATCAATTTTTGGTGGCAGTGTAGAGATTCAATAGTGATTGGACTTATTTTAAGGGTTCAACGGACTTTTGAAAGGCCTCCAAAGCCTCTCACTGCTGCAAACAAGAATGGAAATCCCATAGAAATTGCCCTGGTCCAAATTTATATGAATGTTTTCTCAGGGTGATGATTATACAACAGAAGATGCTTAGGAGAATATCTGCGAGAGAAGTGGGAGCTGTTGAAGACTATCTCAACTCACACCTTACTGAACAAAATAAACACAGGGTAGCAAGGAACTTGTAGCGAATTTGGATGATGAAGTTGACATAAAAAATGAGAAAACTGAATGATCTGCAAAAATGAAAATCCATCACTTGTTATTGAAAAGAAAAATGGTAAAGTGAACTGGAGTTGTGCACTTTGCCAGGAACTGCGATTAGTTAGCGTGGTCTGAATGATCACCTCCAAAGAAAGAAATACAAGTCCAAGGAAGCCGCTTTTAAAGCACTGATGGATGGGAAGATGTACATTCAAGAATGATACTTGCGCCAAGAACTCCTGAAGTTAAAATAAGGGATCAAGCCAAGGTGTCAATTTCTGAAGTTAAACTTACATCCTATACCTTCTGTTTGTGGTTCTGGTAACTTCAATCATAGTGGAATGAAAAAGGCATGGGATTTCTTCTCAACTTGCATCCTACTTCTCACGTGTTGCAATAGATGACTCATTTATTGGAATTAACTTCAGGTTCTGTTGACATAGGTGAGTCATCTGTTGCAAAAGGCCAGTCATTTGTTGAATAGATGACCTATCTATTGGATTCATGTTACAACACTATATAACCTATAACATAAATCCGAAAGATGTGTTATCTATTTAACAGATGACTAACCAGTTGCAACAGATGACTCATTTATTGGATTTGTGTTCAGGTCCTATTCATTGTTGAAAAAATAAAAGTAGCAGTGTACCTAGATGAGAAATTCAACAAAAAAATCATAATTTAACTTACCAAAATCACCTATGAAGTAATGCCCAAGTGATATATGAACAAAATTAGCAGCAGTAGCGGTAACAACAATAATGATCAACAAGAAGAAGATGATAATGATGATGATGAACAAAATCACTAAAAAAGCTGTAAAAAGAAACCTCATGAGGTCTCTTTCTCTAAAAAAGAGACTTCAAAAGCGACCTCAACGGATGGTCTCTAAAACGTAGGTCGCTTTTTGTAAGAGACCTCATGTGGTCGTTTGAAAGCAACCTTACGAGGTCATTAGATTATTTTTTGAATTTTCTAAAAAGAGACCTTATGAGATTGCTAAACTATTTTTTTTATAATTATTGTTATTTTATTCAAGGAGACCTCATAAGGTCTCTATTTGATTTGATTTGATTTTTTTATTTTTAAAATTAAAAGACACTTCATCAGGTGACTATTATTTCTTTATTTTTTATCATAAACATTTATTTAAAACATAAGCGACCTCTTGCAGTCCCTTATTTGAGTGCCTAGAAAATGACATTGTGAAAAAGAGACCTCCTGAGGTCGCTTTTGTTCATTTCCTGGAAAATAAAAATACAAAATATTGACTTCATGAGGTCTTTTTTATGCGAAAAAAATTAATGGCAATAATAGCTTTTACATATACCTGCCATTTTAATTCAATTCAATAGTATATACAATCTAATCAACTAAATCGAACTCGAAGAGCTCCCAACAATCAATCAAACTACAACACACACACGTACTAATACAATGAACACTAAATGAAAATCAACTTTAAAGTACCTTGAAATTGAACGAAAGAACATCAAATTCAAGTTTTTAATACAATACTATTGATTATACTACTTCAAAATTGTTGCATTAAAAAATACTCAATAATTCAAGCAAACCATCATAAAGTACATAGTTTTGATTATCCTAACTCGACACTCAACTTTAACAATGCGGCGGTGCATTTTCCACAGAATAATACTCATCATCTTCATCACCGCTGGGCTTCTCAGTCACATCTCTGTATTGATCATATGCTCCATGTGAAATAAGGCGACTGGGGAGGTCAAAGAGGACGAATTGCATCACCGGGACATGGCGAAATCCCCTTGAAGAAAGTAATGCATCGAATTGGGCCTTCATTCCCACATATTTTATATCCCCACATATTGAAGTTTGTAGTAATCTGAGCTTCATGTTCTAGACGCCAATAAAACTCTCTGTAATGACAAGATAAATTAAGGTAAATTAATTTGCTAATGCAGCAAAACAACGTGAATGTTTATCAAATTAATTGACTATAAAATATTTTTTTGAGAAATAATTTACAAATAACGCAATTGAGAAGTCATATATCTATTTTTGTTCTAAAATATACTCCCATTTCTTATGATCCAAAGGTCATAAATCACAGCAACAAACTTTAGTACCATCCGTAGCAACAAACTTACTTAGAGCAAACTCAGAAAAGAGCTCGGAAACATTAAAGGTTAGCAGTTGTAGGTAAGCATTTAAAAAATTTCTATAATTTCCCATTTTACATGGACACGTTAAGAGTACAGAATAGACATGCACAAGATACTAGTAGGTCCACATTCTTTATTGTCTTCAGAGCTTCAGGATCCATACAGATTGCCATATTTATACACTTCAAAATCGATACAGTAGCAACATTAAATAAGAAAACAAAAACACAAAATGATGGCACACGACCACTTCAAGGAAAGATGAGATATTGTAACAAAGACTTTACATGGATGATAGTTATTCTTCTATTTTTAGCATGCTGCATTTTCACCAACTTCCAAGATTTAAGCAAACTTTAATGAATCTTTAACAAAACTAATTTAGTGTAGGAAAGAACTAGAAATTTATGACTATTTAAGCTAGTATAGGATCTGTAGAAAAAATATTAAGCTTGTGTAGGATAGAAACAAGAATTTGCCTTAAGCAACCTATTTTTTTTATATCCTAGAAATATGAGTCCACTGATTTCTTCTCTCTTGAGTTGTTTTTTAAGTCCTCTACTACATTGATTATACTGTGTACAAATAACACATATTGGTAGTGGTATTTTCAGCTTCAATTTTTCTTGCACTCTGATTTTCATGTGATTTGTGGCTTCTAGAACTGCTGGTCTACCTCAGTATGGCTAGCTTGGTCATGCTACTGACAATGAGGTACACTTAAAGAAAAAGTTTCGGTTAATTTTTTAATATTTTGTGACAAGGACAAAGACTTCCAATATTTTCATGTTATATTCGGAAGTTCGAGACTTCACCAATTGTATAACAATCTCAAATTGCAATGTTTCCTAGCAGACAATGATATGTCATGACAAGATCATCCGTTCAATTTAATTGATAATGATGCAACTTATTGGTGATACTACTTCTGCATAAATTGAAATAACAATCAACAGGAAATTGGATGAGTAGTTGTTATCTTTCCTAATTTATTTTGTATTATGTTCAATGCCTTTTTGCCCATTGCAATGTAATGAGCTCTTTATTTATTTTTTTGCTAACAGGGTGGAATTCTTAACCACATTAGGACTAATTTATAAATACTGACATGTTTCTCACCTTTCTACAACATGTAGTTGATAAGTTTTGTGGATAACACATTTTCCACGAAATAATCAGTGTTTTTCTATTTCTAAAAAAATTTGTGTTCTTATCTTTCATATTGGAGTCCTTTACTCTGCATATCACTCTATCATTTCATAATGATCTAAGGTCTAATATTTCTCCAAATTAAGTAGAGAAACCTAGACTTAAATGCAACAAATCGGAAAGACCACATCCAATCTTTTCTCCTTTTATGACAAGACCCTTGATGTTTAAATTTGAAACTTATTGTAACAAAGGCATTCACATAGTAGCATATTTATATTTGAACTGGGAGTTGTTGCTTTCTTTGTTTGATTTAAGGAAGCTCTGTAACATGCATTATAATACCAAAGATAGCTCTGTAAGACTAGCTTATGAATCTCAACCCTGACCTAGAGCTATAGCCTCCTTTTCTGGAGAAACTATAATCAAAGTAGCTTGTGGAACAAATCACATGGGTTCATCTTAACTTCATTTTAATAAATATTGTCCTCTTTCAGATTTGTTAAGTTCAGTAACCTTCTTTTTTCTAGTTTTCAGTTGCCGTGGATAAGAATGGATATATTTACATGTAAGTTTCTGTAGGAAACCAGAATTCTACATATAACCATCAAGCATGTAAATTCATATTACTAGCTCTAAATACTTGCACCAATAACTAAGGGAAAAAAGATGGTTGGAACAAGTTGTATTCTTACTAATGTCATTGCTTGTCATTGCCCTAATATGTGTTTTCTACTCAAGCTTAATCAGGATAATATACATGTACCATAGACCATACAATATTCACCAGGAGAATACAAGTCCAATTCAAAGACCAATATCAGGAATTGAAAAGTAGCAGTAACAAAGAAAAGAAGAGTATGGGAATGATCATACCCTAAACTCCAAGAAAATTTGTTTCATGAGATTTCTTGGTATTTGGACCAACTCGTGACCGCATCCCTATAAAGCTGTGAATCTGCTTATTGCTTGGTTCAATAACTCGTGTTAGATTTATGACAGAGCAAACGGGCACGTACAAATCATGAAAGAAAGAGTCAGTATTTCCTTCTTGTTGGACAATTTACTGTTTCTCATAGGAGCACTCCTCCAAAGCATACAAAAAGTACGTAAATTCAGGTTCATCTCTCGCTTTATACTTGTTACTGATTCATTTCAAGTACCTTTGATTTGTTGCATTAGTCTGTATATCATAATCTAACTAACTGAACCGAATCATTTTTATTAAGAAGAATGCAAGAAAAAACATTTGAACAAAAATTAAATACAGTTCTGAAATCAATAAGAACAATAAAAAATCATATACACAGTTCTGATAATTAATAAAACACCCAACTATTCAAATAATCGCATAAAACCTCCAACTATTCGATCGAAAAGCATAGATTCACATTTTAAAATATAGTTCTGAAAAAAGAACAAGAAAGACGAAAAGCATAGGAACGCAGTTTAAAGACAAGACAACAAAACCATCAACTATTCATTACAATCTTCATATTTTGGGAAAATTAAAGGAGACCCAAGAGATTCATAAATTCACATAAATAAGAAAAAAACAATGCTTACAACCTTACTTGGACTGAAATAGCTGACCTTACTTTGTGAGAGAGAGCTCGAATTTGAGAGAGGGAGGCTCCAATTTGAGAGAGGGAGTTTTGAGAAAGAGAGTCGATTTGAGAATGGAAGCTAGCCTCTTAGTTTTTTTTTTAAACTATAATAATAAATATTTAAAAAATAAATATTTTGCTTCAGACTTCATAAATTAGTGATAGATAATTATTCTTAATAATAAATTTAATTATTAAAATAATAGAGACCTCACGAGATCACAATATTTAAAATTTTAAAAATAATTTTAATTATTTTGACGCTAATTTTTTCGTATTTTATTTTCGACCTGTTGAAGTCTTTATTATTATGGCGCTGGTTTTTTTTTTTTAGCATTTATGGACTTGATGATGTCTCTCTATTTTAAAATAAATTAAAAAAATCAATAAAGGGAATAAGCGGCCTCATTAGGTCTCTTATTTTTTACCCTACTTTTGAAGTCTATTATTTTAGGTCTCTTTTTATAACTTTTTTAGTAGTGTTAAAGAAGAGATGATAACGAAGAAGAAGATGATGATAATGTAAAAGAAGATGATGAATAAAGTAAGCAAAGCAGCAACAAGAAGCAATGAACAACAATAAAGCGAAGAGAGACAAAACAACAATAAATGCGAAGAGAGAGAAACGCCACATTTTTTTCCCTCCTTTTCTAGTTATATTAGGGTAAATTGGATCAAAGTGTAAATTAAAAAAATTGTAGGCTATTCTCAACTTTCTTAATCCGTAATCAAATAACTATCACCTACACAAAATTATTAAAACTTAGTCACCTATACCTCATTTTCAAACTTTTTTATCGCATTTAACTCAAAACCCTGAGCTTGCTTGATGTGAATTTAATATTATTGGGGAACAGCGGTAAAACACCAATAAAATATTATTAAATTATTAACAAAATAATAATATAATAATAATAATATTAGCAGTATAATAACATAATAGTGTATACTAATATTAATACTTCAATAATAATATTATCATCAATATAATAACAATAACAGTAGTATAATTACTTCTTAACAAGTTAATAATACTAATTATTAAACAAATATTATAACGATATGATTTTAAGTAATATATTAATTATACTTGAGTCGTGTTGGGCACTGTCCTAAGAAACCATTTCAGCAGTGTGAAATATTTTCTCAAAATTAAACAAGCACTTCCCTTATTAATTAGAGGATATTCTGAGTTGAATAAATCTTTCCTAATTAATCAGAGGATACAGGAATCAACAAAATTATTGATACAAATATCAGCAAGTTAAACTAGAGGATTACTAAATAATAACCAAAATCACTAAGAAATATAATATAAAAAGGGAAGAGGAAAATGTCGAAAAGGAAGGAGATTTTTTCTTTCTTGGTGTCATTGCAGAATAAGAATGAGTTCCTTTTTATAGATTTAAGGGAGGTCTTTTCTCTTGACAAGTGTCAGGTTAAGTGGCATAAATTGTGGCTTACAAGCTGCCACCACACAAGCTTCCCAAGCACACCTCTTGATGGCTTCCAAAATAAGCATTTTAAGTGATTTCTAAAATACATTTTATAGACATGACTTTTTCAATACATTTTAAGAGTAAATTATTTTGAAATAAATAAATATTTTTCCTACAATCCCCACATTGTTTCAAAATAATTTATAGAAAAAAGAGTTTTAACTTGTTGTATTTGCATGGACAAAATGCAGTGAGTTTGGTGTCTTCTAGATTATGAACCAAACTTAGACCAATAAAATTTAACTTACAGAATTACCGGTGAAATATAATATTTCTATGAACCGAATAATTTTGTTGTAAGTCAGAGATTTTATCAATCACTTTTTGATCATAATTTTATTGTTCAACGCGGTTTTGCACCAATAGGTCATGCGTGTGCCTGGTATTCATGAGAGCTCTAGTGACTAAGGCCAAAAGTCTCATAGGAACGACCTCATTCTACTTCTCATATAGGTGAATTCATGATGTGTACATTGCTTTAAATACACCATCCATAAGGACTATGAATTCATTAAGAGTTTGTAGCTCATCCCTCAATTTTAGTAGCAATTCAAGCATTCTTAGTTAATGCATAAAGTCAATATCGACTTGTTATTACATATATGAACCTACTTCATGGGATCTCCAATCACATAGGTTGGGTTCTCATCTCTATTGACAATCATATTGGCCTTAACCTCATCTTTTTTGAGGCTTGAAGAATTAATTTTGTTCCCACAGGTTTAGTCAGTGAATCGGCCGAATTCAATTCTGACTTCACATAATTAATGGAAATTATTCCATCTTTCAGCAGTTGTTTAATAACATCATGCCTCAATTTCATATGTCTACCCTTACAATTGTAAGATTTATTCTTCACAATAGCAATTGTGGTTTGAAAATCAAAGTGTATATACACAGGAGGCACTAGATCATTCTTTTTACAAGGGATATTTGCTAAGAAATTTCTTAGCCATTCAGCCTCAGTACCAACTAACTCCAAAGTAACAAACTCTGATTTTATGGTTGATCTAGAAATGATCGTCTGCTTAGCTGATCTCCATGATACTGCGCCACCACTAAGGGTGAAAACATACCCACTAGTGCATTTTTTATCGTCTGAATCAGAGATTCAGTTTGCATCACAATAACCTTCTAAAGTAGAAGGAAATCCACTATACAAAATACCATAATTCACATTCTCTCAAATATTTCATCAGTCGCATTAATGCAAACCAATTCTCATTATTTTGATTATGAGTATATCTACTCAATCTGCACAAAGCATAGGCTATATCATGCCTAGTAAAATTCATTAAATGCATTAGACTCCCAATGATCTGTGCATACTTAGACTGAGCAATTGGGTCACCATTATTCCTTTTTAATTTAGAATTAGCATCATAAGGAGTGGCTACAGGAGTTATCTTCCAACATTCAAACTTCTTAAGAAGTCTTTCCACATAATGTACTTTTGACAATATTATACCATCTTCACTCCTTATAACTTTAATTTCCAATATCATATTAACTTCACCCAGATCTTTCATATCAAAGTTAGTAGACAAAAATAATTTGGTACGTTTTATAATATTAAAACATGTACTAAATATAAGCATGTCATCAACATATAAGCAAATTATTACATAATCACTATCTACTACTTTTGTATAAACATATTTATCCACCTCAACAGAAGAAAAATCATCTTTTATTAAGACTTGATCAAATTTCTCATGCCACTGTTTCGGAGCTTGTTTAAGGCAATAAAGAGATTTAATTAATTTACAAACTTTACTTTTTTGTCCAGAAATTACACATCCTTCAGGTTAAGCCATATAAATTTTTTCTTCTAAATCTCCATATAAGAAAGCTGTTGTTACATCCATTTGATGGATAAAAAGCCTATGAATTAATGCCAAAGCAATTAATATTCGAATAGATGAATTTTTTTTACTGGTACAAATGTATCAAAATAATCAATATTTTTATTTTTGAGAAAATCCTTTAGCTACTAACCGAGCTTTATATTTATCTATAGATCCATCCGGATTAAGTTTCTTTTTGAAAATCCATTTACAACTAATCGGTTTTGCACCAGGAGGTAAATCGGTTAAAACCCATGTATTATTTTTCACAATTAAATCAAGTTCAATTTTTATTGCCTCTTTTCAAAATTTAGCATCAGAAGAAGATACAACTTCAAAATACTTTGATGTTTCATTATCAACAAGAAAAGTTTGAAAATTATTTCCATAAGAAAATATTCTTTTCTAGGCCTTTTACTCCTTCTCAGTTCCTCAATATTAGAGGTTAATTCATTTTCTCTTTCAAAAGGTGCATGAGAGATTTTATCAAATAGTGAAAAAATACGTTCAAAGAATTCAACATTCTTTGTCTCGATTAAAGTATTACTATCAGGTACATCACTTTTCAATACAAGAAATCTATATGCAGCACTATGTTCAACATATCCAATAAGCATGCAAACATTAGTTTTAGAATCTATTTTTCTCTTTTTAGGTTCAGGAAGAAGAATTTTAGAAAAGTAACCCTCCACTTTTAAATATTTCAAATTAGGTTTATAACCTTTCCACAATTTATAAGGAGTTTTGCCAGTTTTTTATGAGGAATTTTATTTTGTAAATAACATGCAGATAAAATAGCTTCAACCCACAAATTATCAAGTGCATTAGAATTAATTAACATAGAGTTCATCATTTCTTTCAATGTCCTATTTTATATTTTAGCTACACCATTAGACTCTGGTGAATAAGGCATATATACTTCATGAATAATTTCTTTTTTTTTTCACAAAAAGCATTTAAAGATACATATTTGTAATACCCCATATTTTCGTGCTAGAATTCTAACCGTCGTTCCTACGCATCTAAGCTCTAATACAAGTGGTTCTCATATGAATATAAGTTTCATGATCCTTATCCTCATGTTTGAATTGATTTTGAGGTGACAAATGTTCATAGAAATCATTTAGAGCCAAGTTGAGGTAAGATCCTTTGATTCGTCCAAAAATTCAATAATCGATTCTACAAGGGTCTACTTTAAATATGTATAACTTTTTATATAAATGGAAATTTTCATCTCAAGACCCACCAAATTGTAGATAATTGAATTAACTTTCCAACGATACCAATTTCGCCAAAATTCGATACATGAGCGAAAAGTTACAACCATTTTAGTGAAGAGACAATAAGCCGAGGTGATATGCCTGCGGCACCCTGCCTATTCCGACTAGTGTAATTTTCCACAGTCAAGCTCCACGTCTAAGAGGGGTATTTGGGTCATTTTTCACCTTTAAATAGCCCCCAAAATACGAAATTCAGCCCCCAATAACCAAAATATACTCACTTTCTCTCAAATTCTCTCAAGAACAAACCTTAGGGTTTTAACCCAAGGTTCAAGAATCCTCAAGATTCCACCATTGTTTTTATAAATTGATTCAAGATTCAAGATTCCCAAACCAAGAATTTCAAGAGTCTACATTCAAGAACGCAAATAGAGTCTCAAAAAGCAAGTTGTTCATCTAAGTTCATTGTCCAATGTATGTGGAGTTTGAACAAGAATAATTCTTTCATTCATGTTCCCAAAGACTTGAATTTTATTAAAGATTTCATGATTTGCAAGTTGGGGTTTATACCTAAATCATCTTGATTTGAGTTTATGAATTTATAAGTGATTTAAACCTTGAATTGCATGTTTATTTCACATATTTTATGTTTTGAATTGAGGATTTATACCATGAATTGTACATCCCTATAGTGAATTGATATTTTCAAGTGTTCCCAAGATAGTGTCAAGAATTAAGCCTTATTATGGAATTGTGATAATTTAAGTATATAAATGCTTTAAATCCATGTATGAATTTTGATATCTCGTGAAAAGTATATTATTAGTATGTTTTTAACAAGAAAGCATTCGATTTTTTAAAAAAGGTTGATCTTTGATCCTAAGCTTAGATAGGAACCCACATTATTTATGATTTAAAGCAAAGAGAAGCATAATTGGTCTTTACTATACATCCTTGTACTATTTTAAGGTGGATTTCCTAAAAGTTCCGAGTATAAGTATGAGAGTAGTATTTAGCACCAAGTTGGGTATGATTCCAAGGTCTCATACCCCAGAACTATGAGCCACTATAGGTTTATGATTTGCCCATAGTGGGTTAAGATAGTGATAACTTAAGTTAAGGTTCTATTCTGATGGCAAGGGTAGAAAAACTCTCCCCAATGTGGGCAAGACATTGGACTCCATGTCATCTCACATGGTTTATGTCGGTTAGAAGAAACTCCCAAAGTCCTACAATCCCTAAGTTTCAAAAGAAGGCCCCTATTCTCCTTAAGATGAAAGTATATGTTTTGAAAGTTATTGTTTTAAGATTTCCCAAGTTCCCAAAGCCCAAGTATTTAAGTCCCAAAGTTCTCAAGTCTTAAAAGAAGAGATGAATAGAAAAGCTTTTAGAAAACTAAGTGTAAAGGCTCACAAACTTATTCAAATATTGAATTACTTGAGATTTCAGTTACAAAGTTATAGTTTTTAGCTTTCAGACACAAAGGTGATCTTTTTTTCACTTAGCCTATATGACTTGAGAACAAAACAGAAATGCAGATTTTAGAACTAAATGTTATGGCTCACAATATTTGTGGTTTATTCTTTATTATCTATGATTTATGATCTTTAGCTTTCAGATTTCTCAAGCCTATGTGAGCCAATTACATTTAGTATGCATGATTTTATAAACTGTGATGATATTGAGATATTATTTTACTTATGCATTCACTCTCATATACTCAGTACATCCTTAAAGTACTGATCCACATATACCTCTATGTGCTACATTGTCTCATAATGTAGGTACAAGTTTCAGTATGCATATTCAGATTCAAACAGTTGCAGATTCCATCCTGTGAGATGATGAGTCCTCCTACTTTGGGGACTTCAGTTATACTTATTTACATTATTTACTTTCTTATTCATACGTATTGATTAGCGATAGTTGGAGTAGCTTTCCAACTATTTATAGTTAGTATTAGTAGAGGTTTCATAGACAGTTAGTAGAGTTAATGTATTCAGTTTTAGTTTTCTTTGTAAAAGCAGAGTTGTAATCATGTGAATTCAATTTTGTATTGATCAGATTAAGAAAAGAGTTATCTTCCGCTGATCTTGTATAGATTTATGTATTTTATTCAATTGCTTATGAGTTATGCCAGTAGAAGTGTTAGCTTGGGGTCACTTGTGATCCTAAGCACTGAGTGACATCTCAAAACCCATTTTTGGGGTGTTACAAACTTAGTATCAAAGTATAGAGTTCAAATGTCTTAGGGTGTCTATGAAGTCGTTTCTAGTAGAGTCTTGCGGAATGGTATGGAGACGTCTGTACTTTTCTTCGAGAGGCTACAAGGCAATTAAGAAAAGTCCCCTTTCTTTCTTACTCTAGATCGTACAGTGAAGTTTTTCTCTCAGAATCTCCTTTCTATTCGTGTGTTACCCCAAAATTCCTCATCTATGTATTATTCTTGAGATAACATAATTTATAAATTCTAGTTACTCCCCAAATAATGCTTTAAGATTTACTAGTAGAAATTTTAGAATTCACACAAAGGGGCTTGAGAGGAGATCCCTGGTGTACTAAGTTCCTTAAGTTGAAAGTTTACATCCTCGTCCTTATGAGTTGTTCAGTTGAGACAGAATTCAATAAGTATTCAGATCGCCGTTACCCTTTTTGTACAGATAATTCTCATGAGAAGAGATAGTATGAACCTAGACTGTTAAATGTAGTGTGCATTCGAGGGATATTATGAACTTCAGTGTTATGGTTTATGAATAGTAGAACCTTTTTATAGTTGGAAGTATGAGTATAGAAGAGTAGTGTCAAGAAAAAAATGAGAATGATGATTGATAAAAAGTATAGAGATAAACTTGTGCACGTTATCGAGTTATGTTAAGGTAATATGTCCTTGTATGTTAGTTTGGTGGAGGATGAAGAAAGAGTTATTAGTTAAGGTGAATTATTGTTGCTTGAAGTACGAAAGGAGTTATTGATTTATTTATTGTGTTAGAAGAGTATAGATTATTAATGAAGTACTTGGTGGTTTAGTATTGTCGATTTACGCTTCCCTTGAGGTTGCAAAAAGGGGTTTAGCTGAAATTTATAGAGTTATGATAGTAATTTAGATGTATAGAAGGGTAAATGGTAATGAGGTGTATAATATGGATGTGATGTTTTCTTGGTTAGTGTAGCTAGTTGTATGGAAGTAATCTAGTAGGCCTGAATAGTTTATGAAAGAGTTTAAGTTTATATATATTCACAATTTAGTATGATGTTGCAGGTATGATGTAGAGGTGTGCCCAAGGTGATGTGAAGCTTCATTATTTTTGAAATTTATTAAGTGTTGTGTGGTTAGTAGTACCCTTGAATTGATAAGTATGAATGAGTCTATGTGGTATATGATGTTTTTGTCAGTTAGCTTATGGGTTATACGTTGATGATGTTGGGTATGCTGGCATAAGTTTAGAGATATGATATTAGTAGACTACGGAGGAAGCGTTAGCCGAGAGTTTTACACTTTTAGGTGTAGTCTTTTGGGTTAAGTTCTATTATTTACATGTATTGTAAGACCCCGCAAAGTTCCTTGTTGTCTAATCCCTTTAAAAAAAGCCATGAGAGGTCTCACACTTAGAAAAAATTGGCAAGTGTTGGGACTTGGTCATTTTTTTCAAACCTTTGAACTTTGAGGATTTTATTTTCGAACTTCTCGACCTCCGATAGTTGATTTTTTTTATTCATGATGGGAATGTCAAGAGTATGTCTCGGGTGAGTTTCAAAATTTTTGGACGAGCATAAGGGCATGTTTGGTGTGGAAAAATAGTAGCTCAGGGCGATTAGCCCGCGGTGCCTCACCCAGTCCGTTACCTGGGGGTCACCGCGATGGGAAAGGCAGCGCCTCGCCCAGTCCAGCGGACAAGATCCCGCGGTACCCTGGCTATTCCAGCTGGGGCAAATTCTGCATTCCAACTCCATGTCAGTAAGGGAAAAAAGGGTCATTTTCTCAACCCCAATTCATCCAAACAGAAGACTAAAGCCTATTCTAAGCACATTAGGCATACTTTCATTACTTTTCTTTCTAGCACTTCCCTAAGAACTCTGAAGCTCCTCCTTCAAGAAGTATAGATCCTCCATTGTTACTCCAAGAAAGCTATAAATTGAGGGGTTCCACAGATTTTGAATGATGGCTTAAAGCTAATGGGGAGATGATAGAATGAAAAACAAAGTCAGACTTCCCGATTCTAGTAGTGATGCCAGTGCAATGTAGAAACATCAAGAGAGTGAGGATAGGTCTTAACCCACTCTTATTTCAGTGTTGGTATTTCAGTTATTCCAATATCTACTCATGCCTTATGTGTCTGTTTAATGATCATAGTTCGTGTTCATGCGTATAATAGAGAATTATGTACTCTCCCAGTTCCTAGTATGAGGAGTTCGAGTTCCTTAAGCAGTCGGAATCTCATTTCATAAGTTATGAATTCCAAAATTCAGGTCATACAACTTATGACACATGTACTCATGCAACACTCTTAACGATCAGTGAAATTCAAATTTATATCAGGTACATCCTCAGATTAGATATCTTTAATGAATCCATGCCATGAATTCTCTATTCCTCAGGCCTCATTAAGGTGTCAAGTTATGCTTAGTATTCCTTCATGTTCTGGATCCCGATATTCGAAACTTTCAGTGACCTTCCCTTAGATCAAGATAGCGATGATGAATATTTGTGTAGATAGAAAGAAGTAGTTATGTTATGTTGGGAAGTATTATTGTATGTTTGTTTTATGTAAGTCCATGAGTGGAGAATATTGAGGTAAAGTCCTGTGTATGATTTGGCTAGTTAAGAATAGTTTATGTGTGTCTTTCAAAGAATTGACTAGTGTAGATGTGGATATAAAGATAGGCTTGAATGTCATGTCAGTATGTAAGAGGTTGAATTTAGTTGTTAAAGTGATGAGGAAAATCATCCTAGAGTGAGTAGTTATGATAGTGATCAGAGTGTTGAATTCATGGCTTAGATTTGTATTATAGTGTGGAGTTATGTGTAGCACCTTGTAGTTTCGAGTTAGGCCTTACCATGATAAGGAGAACTAGTTCAGTTTAGACTTTAAAAGATGGATTTATCAATTCCATATGAAAACTTTAAGTTGAATCGAGTGAGTGTAATATTTGAGGGGAATATCATAGTCGAGGAAGCGTTTGAGAAGTATTGCTAAGCTTGAAAGTAAGAAGTTGCATTTCTGTAATGACCCTATTTGCTAAACTAGAATGCTACACGGTGCTCATGACCCCAAGGGACCACAAGCTAATCTATGATTGATAGTTGTACCTGTATACTGCATAATATAACTTAATAATGCAAAAACATGCACTGAAAGGCCATAAGGTTCAATACTGAACATAACTGAATGATATAATATCTGTGTGGGGTAGTAAAATACCAAAAACAAAACTAAAAATACTGAAGTCTAAACATGATAATCTGTATCTAGTCTGAAAGCCTCTACTGTCTGAAGAATCTGAATAAGAAGTTGATGGGACATGTCCCCAACTAACTCCAACTAATAAGCTAATCAATGAGGTACTAGAAAATCATTATATCCTCAAAGGATGAGGACTCACTTCTACTCTGACTGCTGAAACTAGAATCTACTGCTGATCTGGAACTCGTCTCTCTAAACCTATGGTGTAACATAAAAAAAAGCACCATAGCGCGAATGTATCATTACATATGTACCAAGTATACATGTGAGGTAGGCTAAATGCAACGGTTCACATGCATGCTAATGCTAGCTGACTGGCTAACATGAACGTGAGAATGCATACATAATTACATAACTGTAACTGACAATGTGATATCATGATTACTGAATCTGAATACTGATAACATGGCATGACTGATAACATAAATAACTGTATCTGAGTATAACTGATAACATGGGTGACTGTAGCTGACATTCCTGAATCTGATGGAACTATCTAAGTTCCATACTGTAACTGAGTTGACTGTATCTAATAGTCCTAAAATCTGAAGAACTATCTAAGTTCTATTACTGAGACTGATTGACTATATCTGATAGTCTTGATTCTGTAACATGAAACTGTGGGAAATAGTATCTAACTGACATGCCCTAAATGTGCTATAATAGCTGAACTGGGGTCCAATCTATGCCCTAATTGGAAGGGTGTCAATACCACGCCACTGGTAAGGACAATATGTGAGTAACCCTCATGTAACAGGTAACTCTAGAGAGAACGGTGGAAACCCTCACATAACAGGTTAAACCACCTCATCTACCCTCATATAGCAGGCTACGATGTCTCAACCTATGTTGTCTACATAGTTCTAGAATGCAAGGATTGCTTCTAGGAATCAAACCCTCGTAAAGCAGGTGAGTCCCCATCCTTGGGTTCACTCGGTGCTAATTCCTACTCCCATTTGAATGGACACTGAATATGATTTACTGAACTGAACTGAGCATGGACTGAGTTACTGAATTTTTGTGGCTGACGGAATACTACTGATATCTGACAACTGACTAAGTCATGAGATCATGGAGATTTTTCCTGAGTCATAAGACTATCTGAAGTCTAAGAGTTCATAGCTTGACTGAGAGTATCGTGAAAACATGACATGGATCTAGGCACACAACTAATATTTTGGGTACAAGTACCCCAAGTACTCAATGGAAGAAAACTGACATGACTTGATATTCTTGAATACATGATAATCACCACAATACGTTTATTGAAGCATTTCATCAAATGTCTAATAGGTATAAACTTGTACATTTATTGGGATTTTCATGATATCATGCTAGTTAGGCAAATTTCCTTCATCTAGGCATTTTATCAAACATATGGCAGGCATAGTACATGTAAACATCATGGTATAACAATTAAACATCATGGTTCACTTCCAATTTCATCATACAAGGTTTTAGTCATGAGATTTTGTAAATCTTTATCTATACTAATCAACCCACATGGAGTTTATCATTAAATCATGGAATAGAAATCAATTCCTCATTTATCAACATGAAAGAGAATATACAAAGCATGAACACATGAAGAAAATCTATAACTTGTAGGTGAAAAGGGATTCTTGGACTTCATGGACAAAAGGAGCCTATGAATGAACACTATGCATAACTTAGATCGTGGTTTTGTGAAGATTGATGGTGAAACCTTCTTGAAATTGTACCTTCTATGAAAACCCTTGCTTGAGTTCTTGAGAGTATTTGAGAAAAACATCAATATTTTAGATTAATAAGGACTAAATCCCATGTTTGAAAGCTTATATAGGGGGGGGGGGAAATTGACCCTTTTAACCCTGGATACGTAATTTAATTTTCAGTAAAATTTCCCGAATTGGGCCCTTGGCGTTATCGCGCCGTGTCACTGGAAATTGACAATTAGAAAATTGCACGGTGGTGCAACACAGAGCTATCGCGTTGCCACCTTGTCTACGACCTGGAAGTTTGGCGCGATGCGCCTGTATCACGGAGAAACACTGAAAATTGACAATTTTCATTTGAGCTATCTCCGCGACGCGGTGAAGGATCTGGTCAAACACTGTCTCACAAAAAAGGCTTTAACTCTTCGTCTGGGTGTTGGATTTAGGCAAATTATATATCGGTGGAAAGCTTATTCAATTTCCCATATGATAGGAAGTGAAAATTATGGAAATGCCACGTGTATAAGAATGAATTCTTATTTCAAAGAAAGTTCTAACATCCTTGAGATGATTTTCAAGCTAAGAAAAAGCACGGGTATTACAATATCTCCCCCTTGAGAACATTCATCCTCGAATGAGACTGAACGAGAGGGGAAATAATGACCTGAACATGAATAACTGGAACATGATCTCATGACAGACATGATTGACAAGTTGAACATAACATACTGAACATGCATATCTGATGCATGCGTAACTGATTCATAAATCCATAACTGAAAGTTCTGAAGAACTAAGTTTTCTCACAATGAGAATGCATGTCTGATGCATAACTATATAACTTATTTGATACATGAATACATGACTGAATATGAGGTGGTACTTGATACCAATTTTATCATGGGAATATGAACATGAGACTGAATACTAAGTTAGTGATGTACATTAATCATGAAACTGAGTATGCTTAAGGAGAACTGTTACCTTGAGCTTGATCTGAGTTGGCGGGGAAGAGGTGAGGATACTTGGTACACATATTTACTTCTGTTTCCCAAGTATCTCCCTCGATGGACCTATTTCGCCAAAGAACTTTAACCAGAGGGACTTCTTTGTTCCTCAATCTATGAGTTTGATAGTCTAAGATTTCAACTAGAATCTCTTCATAAGAGAGGATGTTCTGAACATCTATGCTCTGAATAGGGACTACGATTGATGGGTCACCTATACACTTCTTGATCAAAGAGACATGGAAGACTGGATAAACTGAGGCTAGATCTGAAGGCAATTCAAGCTCATAAGCTACCTTGCCAAATCGACTGAGAATCTTGAAGGGACTGATATATCGGGGACTGAGCTTTCCCTTCTTGTCGAATCTCTTCATTCCCTTCATAGAAGCTATCTTGAGGTAGACATAGTCACCAATATCGAACTTGAGATCCTTTCTACGAACGCCTGTATAAGACTTCTGTCGGCTCTGAGTAGCCCAGAGTCTTTCTCTAATTAACTAAACTTTCTCTAAGGCGTCGAATACTAAGTCAGGACCTATGACTGATGCCTCACTAACTTTGAACCAACCGATTGGAGATCTACATCTCCTACCATAGAGATCTTCGAATGGAGCCATCTAAATACTAGAATGATAGCTATTATTGTATGAAAATTCAATCAAAGGCAAGTGGTCATCCTAACTACCCTTGGAATCAATTACACACACCCTTAGTATATCTTCCAAAGTATGAATGGTCCTTTCTTCTTGACCATCTGTCTAAGGATGAAAGGATGTACTGAGATGAAATTGGGTACCAAGACCCTTTTGGAATGCTTTCCAAAAATCTGAGGTAAACTGGGTACCTCTGTCTGAGATAATTGATAATGGAACACCGTGTAATCTGACCAGATCCTTGATGTAGAGCTTGGCATAATCCTCGGTTGAATAAGAGGTATGAACTGGAAGAAAAAGAGCTGATTTGGTCATTCTGCCTACAATGACCCAGACTGAATCATACCGACGACGAGTTCGAGGCAAACCCATCACGAAGTCCATGTTTACAACTTCCCAATTCCATGTAGGAATATTAAACTACTGCATAGGACCACTAGGCTACTAATGCTCTATCTTAACTTGATGACATGTAGAGCACTTAGCTACAAACTCTGCAATATCTCTTTTCATCCCACTCCACCAATAGATTTCCCACAAATCACGGTACATCTTAGTGTCCCCTGGATGAATAGAGTAACGCGCACCATGCGCTTCTACAAGAATTTACTTCCTTAAGTCATCTATGTCTGGAACACAGAGATGACCCTGACAATGAAGAACACCATCTCCCTCTTGGGAGAAAACCTCTATTTTCTAATTCTGAACTGACTCTTTTAGCTTGACAAGGCTAGGATCCTTATCTTTCTTTTGTTTTACCTCAGAAAATAAAAATGATTCTGAACTACTCTGAACACATACGCCGCCCCCTGAAGAGTCGACTAAGCGAACGCCTAGTCTAGTAAGCGGGTGGACTTCCCAGACTAACTTCTTCTTACTATCATAAACATGAGAAATGCTACCCATGGACAGTCTACTGAGAGCGTTGGCCACTATGTTGGCCTTGCCCGGATGATAGAGGACACTCATGTCATAATCTTTCAAGAGCTCTAGCCACCTTCTCTGATGAAGATTGAGATCTTTCTGAGAAAAGACATACTGAAGGCTCTTATGATCTGTAAAGACGTCTACATGAACTTCGTAGAGATAATGCCTCCAAATTTTTAAGGCAAATACTATGGCTACTAACTCAAGGTCATGAGTAGGATAATTCTTATCATGGGTTTTAAGCTGTCTGGAGGCGTAGGATATGACCTTACCATGCTACATGAGAACACAACCTAAACCCACTCTAGATGCATCACAATATACTACAAAACAGTCTGAACCATCTGGTAATGCTAGAACTGAAGCTGAGGTGAGTCCAGTCTTTAATTCCTGAAAACTCTTCTTGCATGGATCTGACCACTGAAACATGACCTTCTTTTGAGTCAATCTAGACATAGGAGATGCAATAGAATAAAATCCCTCAACAAACCATCTGTAATAGCCATCCAGACCCAAAAAACTCCTGATATCTGATGGAGAGATAGGGTGAGGCCAGTTTCTTACTACTTCGGTATTTTGAGAATATACTCTAATGCCATCACCGGAAATAATATGGCCAAGGAATGCTACTGATCTTAGCCAAAATTTGCACTTATTGAATTTGGCGAATAACTGATGATTTTTGAGAGTCTGAAGTACTATTCTGAGATGGTCTACATGATAGCACTTAGTGCGGGAATAAACTAGAATATCATCTATGAAGACTATGATGAACATGTCCAAGTACTGCTCGAACACACGGTTCATCAAGTCCATGAAAGAGGCTGGGGCATTGGTAAGAACAAATGGCATGACTAAAAGATGAAGTGACCATACCGCGTACAGAAAGCTATTTTTGGGATGTCACATTCTCTAACTCTGAGCTGATGATATATGGATCTGAGATCTATCTTAGATAAATAACTGGCACCCTGAAGTTGGTCAAACAAGTCATTGATTTTGGGAAGAGGATACTTGTTCTTGACTGTGACTTTATTGAGTTGACAGTAATCTACACACATTCTGAGTGAACCATCTTTCTTGCACACGAATAAGACTGATGCGCCCCATGGGGAAATGCTAAGTCTGATGAATCCCTTATCTAAGAGATCTTTCAAATATTCTTTCAGTTCTTTGAGTTCTGCTGGTGTCATTCTGTATGGAGGGATATTGATAGGATGAGTATCTGAAAGAAAATCAATACCAAAGTGTATTTCCCTTTTGAGAGGAATTCCTGGAGGATCTTTGGGAAAGACATCTGAATATTCATTCACTACTGGGACTGATTCGAGACTGGGAGCCATGGAACTACAATCTCTAACATGAACTAGATAATAAACACACCCCTTAGATATTATTTTTCTTGCCCGAAGGTAGGAAATAAGGTGACCTTTGAAAGCAGATACGCTACCCTTCCACTCTAGGACGGGTTCATTTGGGAATTGAAACTGAACTATTCTATTTCTGCAGTCGACTGCGGCATAGCAGGAATAAAGCCAATCCATGACGAGAATGACATTAAAATTAGTCATCTCTAATTCGACTAAGTCTACTGAAGTGACTTTCTGAAATATCATAATCGGGCAGTTCCTGTATACCCGTTGGGCTATGATGGTTTTACCTACTGGGGTAGAGACTGAGAAGGGCTCTGCTAGAATTTCGGGACTGATTTCGAAATCAATTGCTATATAAGGAGTAATAAAAGACAAGGAAGCTCCTGGCTCTAGCAAAGCATAAACATGCACATGAAAGATCTGTAACGTACCAGTAACTATATCAGGAGAACTTTCCTGATCGTGTCGAGTCTGAAAAGTATAGAGACAATTTGGGCATTGCCCGCTAGTAGCACTGGAAGTGGCACCCTGCTGATTTGGGCGACCGGACTAACTTTAAGAGTGATTCTATTGACCCTGAGGACCTGGCTAAAGACAGTCTCTAGCTCTGTGGCCTAGCTTTCCATAACCAAAACAAATGCCACTACCCACTCTATAAATACCCTGATGGTGCTTACCGCATGTCTGGCAAAGAGGATAGGTGCGGGCACTACTAACATTGTCCTGGGACTTAGATCCTGGCGGTCTATCTTTGTTACCCTCTCTGAACTTAGGAACTGGAGCACTGGCTGTAGAGGGAGCTAGAACTGATGACTTAGGATGAGACTGAGAACGATTTTCTCCTTCTGATTTAGGCTGAGCGAAGTTGAAACTACCTATCTTCGCTCTCTTATTCTGCTTTTCCCTCTGCTTAATTTTCTGCTCTTCTATCTTCTGAGCATGGGTCATTAGTCTAGCTAAGGTCATGTCACTGTTCAACATGGCGGATCTGCACTCATTAACCACGTTGTTGTTCACCCCCGAAGCGAACTTACTCATCTTGGATCTACTGTCTGTAACCATATGAGGGGCATAGCTGGCTAATTGAGTAAACTTAAAAGAATACTCTTTCACTATTATATTACCCTACCTGAGGTTGATGAACTCTAGCACCTTGGATTCTCTAAGCTCTTGGGGAAAGAATTTGTCTAAGAATGCAGTGACAATCTCCTCCCACTCTATAGGACCTGCATCATCTGATCTTTCAAACTTCCACTGTTTGAACCAAGCATGAACCATATCCTGAAATTGGTATTCAACTAGCTCAACACTCTCAACACACCCCTATGGCGTCTGTCACTTTTTGAACTTGATCAATGAATTTCTGAGGGTATTCATCTACCTTAGACCTGAGAAAGGTTGGAGGATTCATTCGGGTGAAGTCCCGAATTCTAGTTGCTTTTGAGTTGGACACTGGTTGGCCGGAATGACTGTTGGACATTTATTATGAGCAGCGAATAATTAAGCAAGAGTGGTAAATGCGGTCCTGAACTCTACATGAGAAACATGACCGCCCAAAGGTTCTTCGGGCTGAGGGGCTGACTGATTTTCATTTCTTCTTTTGGGAGGCATGTTCTGTAGAAGAAAGAGAGAAATAGATTAGAATGAGTGACTGACTTGTGATTATGCTCACAGGTACGACATGAATACTGAAAGAGGGGAAACTATTCTGAAAACATCTCATAGTCTCTTGCATATATATGTGGCGTGCAACACACCCATGTACAAAACTCTACTAGATACGACTTTCAGACTTCCTAGGACTCTATTTAACCTTAGGCTCTGATATCAAGTTTGTAACGACCCGATTTGCTAAACCAGAATGCTACACGATGCTCATGACCCCGAGAGACCACAAGCTACCCCATGACTAATATCTGTACCGGAATACTGCATAAGATAACTTAATAATGCTAAAACATGCACTGAAAGGCCATAAGGTTCAATACTGAACATAACTAAATGATATAAAATCTATGTGGGATAATAAAATCCCCAAAACAAAACTGAAAATACTGAAGTCTGAACATGATAGTCTATATCTAGTCTGTGTCTAGTCTGAAAGACTCTACTACCTGAAGAATCTGAATAAGGAGTTGATGGGATATGTCCCCAAATAACTCCAACTAATAAGTTAATCAATTAGGTACTAGAAAATCATTATGTCCTTAAAGGATGAGGACTCACTTCTACTCTGACTGCTGAAATTGGAATCTACTGCTGATCTGAAACTCGTGTCTCTGAACCTATGGTGTAAAAATAAAAAGAAAGCACCATAACGCGAATGCATCAGTACATATGTACCAATTATACATGTGAGTTAGGCTAAATGCAACGGTTCATATACATGTTAATGCAAGCTGACTGTCTAACATGAACGTGAGAATGCATACATAATTACGTAACTGTAACTGATAATGTGATATCGTAATTACTGAATCTGAATACTGATAACATGGAATGACTGATACATGAATAACTATATTTGAGTATAACTGATAATATGGGTAACTGTAGCTGACAGTCCTGAATCTGATGGAACTATCTGAGTTCCATACTGTAACTGACAGTCCTGAAATCTGAAGAACTATCCGAGTTATATTACTGAGATTGGTTGATTATATCTGACTGTCCTGATTCTGTAACATAAAACTGTGGGAAGTAGTATCTAACCGATATGCCCTAAATATGCTATAATAGCTGAACTGGGGTCCAATCTATGCCCTGATTAGAAGGGTGTCAATACCGTGCCACTGGTAAGGACAACATGTGAGTAACCCTCATATAACAGGTAACTCTAGAGAGAATGGTGGGAACCCTCACATAACAGGTTAAGCCACCTCATCTACCCTCATATAGTAGGTACGATGTCTCAACCTATGCTGGCTATATAGTTTTGGAACACAAGGATTGCTTCTAGGAATCACATCCTTATATAATAGGTGAGTCCCCATCCTTGGGTTCACTCGGTTCTAATTCCTACTCCCATCTGAATGGACACTGAACATGATTTATTAAACTGAACTGAGCATGGACTGAGTTACTGAATTTCTGTAACTGACGGAATACTACTGATATCTGCCAACTGACTAAGTCATGAGATCATGGAGATTTTTCCTGAGTCATAAGACTATCTGAAGTCTTAGAGTTCATAGCTTGACTGAGAGTATCATGAAAACATGACATGGATCTAGGTACACAACTAATATTTTGGGTACAAGTACCCCCAGGACTCGATGGAAGGAAACTGACATGACTTGATATTCTTGAATACATAATAATCACCACAATATGTTTATTGAAGCATTTCATCAAACATCTAATAGCCATATGCTTGTACATTTATTGGGATTTTCATGATATCATGCTAGTTAGGCAAATTTTCTTCATCTAGGCATTTTATCAAACATATGGTAGGCATAGTACATGTAAACATCATGGTATAACAATTAAACATCATGGTTCACTTCCAATTTCATCATACAAGGTTTTAGTCATGATATTTCATAAATATTTATCTATACTAATCAACCCACATGGAATTTATCATCAAATCGTGGAATAGAAATCAATTTCTCATTTATCAACATGAAAGAGAACATACAAAGCATGGACACATGAGGAAAATCCATAACTTGTAGTTGAAAAGGGATTCTTGGACTTCATAGATAAAAGGAGCCCATGAATGAACACTATGCATAACTTAGATCGTGATTTCGTGAAGATTGATGGTGAAACCTTCTTGAAATTGGACCTTCTATGAAAACCCTATCTTGAGTTCTTGAGAGTATTTGAGAAAAACATTAATATTTTGGATGAATAAGGTCTAAATCCCATGTTTGGAAGCTTATATGGGGGGGGGGGAATTGACCCTTTTAACCCTAGACACATAATTTAATTTTCAGTAAAATTTCCCGAATTGGGCCCTTGGCGCGATGCAGCGTTATCGCGCCATGTCACTGGAAATTGACAATTGGAAAACTGCACGGTGGCACAATGCGGAGCTATCACGTTACCACCTTTTCTAAGACCTGGAAGCTTGGCACGACATTCCAGTATCATGGAGAAATACTAAAAATTGACAATGGCCATTTGAGCCATCTCCGCGACGCGCTAAAGGCTCAGGTCAAACACTGTCTCACTAAAAAGGCTCTAACTCTTCACCCGGGTGTCGGATCTGGGCAACTTATATATCGGTGGAAAGCTTATTTAATTTTCCACGCGATAGGAAGTAAAAATTATGGAAATTCCATATGTATAAGAATGAATTCTTATTTCAAAGCAAGTTCTAATAGCTTTGAGATGATTTTCAAGCTAAGAAAAAGCACGGGTATTACAATTTCTTAAGGCCTAGTATTTCTATCCTAGCTTATGATTTATGGGTCTATGTTCTAGGCTATGGAGTGGTAGAAATGTTGTAATTCCTTATTCAGATGTTTTATTCATATCATGCCCAAAGTTCTTTACTCCCTAATAGCATTAGAAATTTCTTAGAAAAGTTTTGAAGAAATACCCTATTTTTGTGTAAGCATCAGTTTCAAATTCAGATATTAAGTTGTGATTCAGTTTGTAAGTATCCTATGTATCATCTCAGTCTTTTCCTAGTTTTTTTTCAACCAAATCAGCATCATTCAGGGATGAACGATCCCAAGAGGAGGATGTTGTAATACCCTAGTTTTCATGTTATAAATCTCTCATCGTTTCTTATGAGATCAGATCCAGCATAAAGTAATAGTTACACATAAGTTGACATTCTCATTTCTATCTTATCCATATAGCTATGTTCATGAGAATTCATGCACTCACAGATTAGTTCAGTAGATCATTATGTTCAAGATTTAGTTTATTTTAGTTGTGCATAATAGTGTATAGCTTCAGATTCCTCAGTATTTTATCTTAATTAGCCATATTCGAGGACAAATGTTCCCAAAATGGGAGATAAAGTAATACCACATATTTTTGTGCTAGAATTCTAACCGTCGTTCCTTTGCATCTAAGATCTAATCCAAGTGTTTCCCATGTCAATATAAGTTTCATGATCCTTATCCTCATGTTTGAATTTCTTTTGAGGTGAAAAATGTTCATAGAAATCATTTAGAGCCAAGTTGAGCTAAGATCCTTTGATTCGTCCAAAAATTTGATATTTGATTCTACAAGGATCTAATTTAAATATGTATAACTTTTTATAACATAGAATTTTTTATATCAAGACCCACCAAATTGTATGAGAGTTGAATTATCTTTCCAACGATACCAATTTCGCAAAAATACAAAACATGAGCTAAAAGTTATAGCTATTTTAGTGAAGAGACAGTAAGCCGAGGCGATATGCCCGTAGCGCCCTGCCTATTCCGGCCAGTGTAATTTTCTGAATTTAAGCTTCGCATCCAAGAGGGGTATTTGATTCATTTCCCACCCTTAAATAGCCCCAAAAACACGACATTCGCCCCCCCAATAATCAAAATATACTCACTTTCTCTCAAATTCTCTCAAGAACAAACCTTAGGGTTTCAACCTAAGGTTCAAGAATCCTCAAGATTCCACCATTGTTTTTCTAAATTGATTCAAGATTCATGATTCCCAAACCAAGAATTTCAAGAGTCTACATTCAAGAATGCAAATAGAGTCTCAAAAAGCAAATTGTTCATCTAAGTTCATCATCCCAGGAATGTGGGGTTTGAACAAGAACAATTCTTTCATTCTTGTTCCCAAAGACTTACATTTTATTAAAGATTTCATGATTTGCAAGTTGGGATTTATACCTAAATCATCTTGATTTTAGTTTATGAATTTATATGTGATTTAAGCCTTGAATTGCATGTTTATTTCACATATTTTATGTTTTGAATTGAGAATTCATACCATGAATTGCACATCCCTATAGTGAATTGATATTTTCAAGTGTTCCCAAAATAGTTGTCAAGAATTAAGCTTCATTATGGAATTTTAATCATTCAAGTATATATATGCTTTAAACCCTAGAAAGAATTTTGATATCTCGTGAAAAGTATATTATTAGTATGTTTTTAACAAGCAAGCATTCGGATTTTTAAGAAAGGTTGATCTTTGATCCTAAGCTAAGATAGGAATCCACATTATTTATGATTTAAAGCAAAGAGAAGCATAATTGGTCTTCACTATACGTCCTTGTACTATTTTAAGATGGATGTCCTAAAAGTTCTGAGCATAAGTATGGGAGTAGTATTTAGCATCGAGTTGGGTATGATTCCAAGGTCTCCTACCCCAGAACTACAAGCCACCGTAGGTTTATGATTTGTCGATAGTGGGCTAAGATAGTGATCACTTAAGTTAAGGTTCTATTTCGATGGCAAGGGTATAACAACTCTCCCCAACGTGGGCAAGACGTTGGACTCCATGCTAGCTCACATGGTTTATGTCCATTAGAAGAAACTCACAAAGTCCTACAATCCCTAAGTTTCAAAAGAAGTCCCCTATTCTCCTTAAGATAAAAGTATATGTTTTGAAAGTTATTGTTTTAAGATTTCCAAAGTTCCCAAAGCCCAAGTCTTTAAGTCCCAAAGTTCCCATGTCTTAAAAGAAGAGATAAATAGAAAAGCTTTTAGAAAACTAATTGTAAAGGCTCACAAACTTATTTATATATTGAATTACTTGAGATTTCAGTTACAAAGTTACTGTTTTTAGCTTTCAGACACAAAGGTGAGCTTTTTTTCACTTAGCCTATATGATTTGAGAACAGAATAGAAATGCAGATTTTAAAACTAAATGTTATAGCTCACAAGATTTGCGGTTTATGCTTTATTATTTATGATTTATGATTTTTAGCTTTCAGATTTCTCAAGCCTATGTGAGTCATTTACATTTAGCATGCATGATTTTATATACTGTGATGATATTGAGATATTATTTTACTTCTGCATTCACCTCCATATACTCAGTACATCCTCAAAGTACTGCTCCACATATATGTCTATGTGCTAAATTGTCTCATAATGTAGGTACAAGTTTCAGTATGCATATTCAGATTTAGACAGTTGCAGATTCTAGCCTGTGAGATGATGAGTACTCCTACTTTAGGGACTTCAGTTATACTTATTTACATTCTTTACTTTCTTATTCTTACGTATTGATTAGCGATAGTTTAAGTAGCTTCCCAACTATTTATAATCAGTATTAGTAGAGACTTCATAGACAATCAGTAGAGTTAATGTATTTAGTTTCAGTTTTCTTTGTAAAAGTAGAGTTGTAATCATGTGAATTCAGTTTTGTATTGATCAGATTCAGAAAAGAGTTATCTTCCACTGATCTTGTATAAATTTATGCATTTTATTCCGTTGCTTATGAGTTATGCCAGTAGAAGGGTTAGCTTGCGGTCTCTTGTGATCCTAAGCACCGTGTGACATCTCGGGACCCATTTTTGGGTCATTATAATATTCTTCCACTCTATTAGATCTAATTTTCTTAATTTTTCTACTAAGCTGATTTTCAAGTTCAGATTTATAAGACACAAAAGCATCAAATGCATCATCTTTATTTCTAAGCAAATATAACTTAGTAAATCTAGAGAAATCATCAATAAAAGTCACATAATATCTTTTGCCACCTCTAGTCATAGTTTATTTTAAATCACCCAAATCAGTGTAAATCAAAGAAAGTAATTCAATTTCTCTATTAACTAAAAAACATGACTTTTTAGTAATTTTAGATTCAACACATATTTCACATTTATCATAATTATTTAAGTTTAAACCAGATATTAAATCAAGCGATTGCATAATCTTTATATAAGAGAAATTAACATGTCCTAATCAAGCATTTTACAAAGAAATAGACTCATTCAAATACGTAGAAGTAGATACATTTTTAGAAATATCATTATAAGTATTAAGCATATATAATTCATGATTACAACATCCATTTCCAATAAGAATATTACTTTTAGTAATATGACCTTATTTTTTTCAAATATAACCTTTATTCCAACTTTTCCTAATAATGCCATAGAAATCAAATTAATTCTGATATTAGGAACATGCGGCACATTACTCAATGCCAAAGTTTTATCAGATTTGAGTTTGAGATGAACTTTGCGTTTTTCAAGAACTTGAATAGTTCTCAAGGTCCCAAGATTAACAATTTCTTCTTCTTTCTCAACTTTGGTGTATGATACAAAATCATTTTGATTTATACAAATTTGCCTACCAGCACCAGAGTCTACCACCCAATTTCTCACATTAATCTCAATATTCATTTTTGAAATGACCACAATAATTATATCATTTCTTTCGCATATTCTCTTGGATTGAGATGCATTTTCTATGAAAACTTTATTATTAGCATTAGGCATGTAACCAAGTTCATTTTCATAACTGTATTCTGCAGTACCATAATCTTCTGATAAACTGACTGGAATGGAAACAGCCAGAGAAACACTAGCATTAGTATTATCAACGATCTTAGGGACAATATTATATGCTATAGTTTCTTAGATTGTTGGGGAACAACAGTAAAACACCAATAACAATATTATTAAATGGTTAGCAAAATAATAATATATCAATAATAATATTAGTAGTATAATAACATAATAGTGTATACTAATATTACTACTTCAATAATAATATTATAATCCATATAATAACAATAACAGTAGTATAATTACTTCTTAACAAGTTAATAATACTGAATATTAAATAAATATTATAATGATATGAGTTTAAGTAATATATTAATTATACTTGAATCGTACTGGGCACTGTCCTAAAAAACTATTTTAGCAATGTGAGATATTTTCCCAAGATTAAACAAGCACTTCCCTGAGTATTAGAGAATATTTTGAGTTAAATAATTCTTCCGCAATTAACCAAAGAATACAACAATCAATAAAATTATTAATACAAATATCAGCAAGTTAAACTAGAGGTTTACTAAATAATAACCAAAATAACTAAGGAATATAATATAAAAAGGGTAGAGGAAAATATCAAAAAGGAAGGAGATTGAAACAGGAATGTTAAGTTTTTTTTTGTTGACGTCATTGCAGAATAAGAACGAGTTCCTTTGTATAAATTTAAGGGAGGTCTTTTCTCTTGACAAGTGTCAAGTTAAGTGGCATAAATTGTGGCTTACAAGATTCCACCACACAAACTTCCCAAGCACACCTCTTGATGGCTTTCAAACTAAGCATTTTAAATGGATCCTAAAATACATTTTATAGACGTGACTTTTTCAATACGTTTCAAGAATAAATTATTTTGAAATAACTAAATAACTTTCCTACAAATATTATATCCATCAAGAATATATATATATATATGTGTGTGTGTGTGTGTGTATGTGTTGTATTCAGAGAACTAAAAATTAATCCGAAAAGGTTTTCATGAATGTAACACATTCGGATGTTAGCTAATTAATGCAGAAAGAAAAACTATTCTTTTCGTTACATCCGAAGACGGACTAGATAATTATGGAGAAATGCAATGTTATACATGGGATTAAACCTTTTATCATAGTGGAAGAAGATGAGATACTTACCCAAGTGAACTAATTCTGAGGAAATGATTTTTTTCAGGTCGAAACTTTTGTCTTTTGGCTAATGAATGTAGAAAGAAAAATATTCTTTATATTCCATCGGGAGAGGAACAGGTAATTAGCAAAAAAGAACACTACGTTATTGATAGTTTGAACCTTTTATCTTAACTTAGAAGGCAGGAAACTTGGGGCTTTGAGCTGTAGGTGACAAAAGAGTTTTAAAATGAGATGTAGGTGACACAAGTCTTAATTATTGAGTGGAGGTGACAATTACTTTATTATGGATTAAGAAAGTTGGGAAAGTTTGAAAATAATCCACAAGTTTTTAAATTTATACTTTGATCCAAATGGTTACCTATATAACGGGAAATGGAGGGAAAAAGGCATCTTTCTCTCTCTTCTCATCCATTGTTGTTTTCTCTCTCTTAGCGATTTTTGTTATTCATTGTTGTTGCTGCTTTATTCATCATCTTCTACTTTATTATCATCATCTTCTACTTTATTATCATCTTTATCTTTTTCTTGTTGATTATTTGTTGTTGTTGTTATTTTTACTGCTATTGTTGCTATTTGACCAATTTCTTAAGTCAAATTTTGTTTCAACTATTACTTTCCACTTTGGCATTACTTCGTAGGAGACCTTGGTAATTCGAATTATGATTTTTAGTTGAATTTGTCATCTGGGTAACTGCTATTGTGCTGTTTTTCCAACAATAGATAGAACTCGATCATGAATCCAACATAAGAGCCATCTGTTTAAATAGATAAATTATCTGTTACGACAGATGAGACATCTGTTTCAATGAAAGACTGATATGTTGGATTCATGTTTATGGTTCTATAGGTCATAACATGAATCAAATAGATGGGTCATCTGTTGCAACATATGACCCATCTATTGTAACAGATTAGTTATTTGGTGCAACGTCATAAATATATGTTTCAAAAAATTAGTAACCTATTGCAACAGAACCTAAACTCGATTCCAACAATAGTGTTGTTTGTTACAATATGGTAACTATCTGTTGTAATAGATTACTAACCTATTGTAATAGAACCTGAACTCGATCCCAACAGATAATAAATATCTATTATAATATATTAGTAACCTATTGCGATAAAACCTGACCTCGATTCCAACAGATCATCATTTATTGCAATAGGTAAGTCATCTATCGCAATAGGTTAATTATGTGTTACAACATGTCACTCATTGTTGGAATTAGCTTCAAAGATAATTTTGTACTGTAATATTTATCCTAACAACCGCTTCATCTGTTACAATAGATGTATAGTCTGTTACAATATATGATTCACCTGTTACAACAGATAACTCATCTGTTAAAATCATCTTGAAGAGCGTAACATAAATCCCAACAGGTAAGTAATCTGTTGCGATTGATCACTTACCTGTTGCAATAGATTACACATCTGTTGGGATTCATTTACGACACTATGAAATCACTATCAACTTTTTTTTAACAAATAACTTTATTTAGGTACCACTAATGGAGGAATCAATAACAATAGGGGTGGATTGTCATGGTCAATGGATCGATAAGAACAATCAATATATATGGCATTGGAAGGAGGGTGAAATGCTAGAGATAATAGCTATGACAGTCCAAAGTGATATTTTGTATGATGATTTTGTGAACTTAATCATCAGCTATTGTGTACTGAATTGTCAATCTGAAGAACTCGTCATCAGCTACATGCACAACTCATTTGAAAATCAGAGAGTACTGTCTTTCAAGATAACCGATTAGGTTCGGTTGCGTGCTTATCTTAGTGATTTATCTAGGCCAGTATTAAGGGTGTACGTGGTTGAAAAGAAGAGAGAGAATGAGAACCAAAACGTAGATGAAGAAGAATAATAAGACATCTTTGATGATAGGTTGGATGATCTAGACATGAATATTCCAGATGATGATCAAACACTTACGTCCATTGATGCGACCAATACGATGTGCAGTTCTTCTCAATTGATACAGTCTGGAAATCTTCAAGATAACAGGATCAACTTTTTTATTGGAATGTCATTCAAAGACAAGAATGAACTATCTAACACTTTGTTTATTTCTTGCTTGAAAAAATATTTCAGAATAAAGAAGGTGATTAATTTGAGCAGTGTCTTTTGCTTTAAATGTGCTAATTTGAACTGCAAGTGGTGGTTGAGAGTGGTGAAGTACGTAAGTTCTGACAGATTCATCATTCATAAATATGAAAAGCATCACACATGTGGTTCGGAGACATATCGGGACAAAATCCTCACTCCATGGTAAAGGTCCTCGGTGAATATTTTAGGAGTAGTTTCCCCGGTGGCAAAGGTCTTTCAAAAAGGGTTATGGCCAATCAACTCCTTACAGAATTGGGTATCTTGGTTAGTTATTGGAATATATATATGGCTATAGGGATTTCCAAGGACTTGGTTAGGGGGACACTCAAGCTTGGATATGCAGTTATGGATGCCCACCATTACATGATTGAGTACACAAATCCCGAAAGTAAGACAGTATTGCATCTTGATGAAAACGGAAATTTCAAGTACTTTTTTGTATCCTATGGTACTGTGATTCAAGGTTTTATACATTTAAGAAAAGGCATAGCCATCGACAATATCTTCTTGAGTAGGTATAATGGAGTTCTGCTAGCGGCGGTGGCATAGGATGCGAAGAATCACATCTTTTCTATTGCTTTTTGTGTAGAGGACAAGGAAAGTGATGCCTCTTATGGATTTTTTTGAACAACTGCGAACCTTCGTCAAAGATGCCAAAGAGTTGTGTTTTGTATCGGATAGGCATCCACGTATTCCAAAGATGGGTTCACTTTTCTTCACTTCTGCTTACTTTGGTTGTTGCATCAAGCATCTTGGAGAGAACATTCAAACCAACTATCACAACGAAAGGGTCGTGACCCTTTTTTATAGAGTAGCTAAAGCATATAGTAGAGAGGAGTTTTTAGACCATTTTAGTGAAATAACGGATGTGAATCCCAAGGTAGCAGAATTTCTCGTATATGTTGGTTTCGAGAGATGGAGCAGCTGTCCGACAGATAGGTATATTTTTATGAATTTAATGTCTTGTTTGAGTTACAAGTTTAGTATCATGTCGTACTAAGTGATTCTTTTGTATAGGTACAATATTATGACATCAAACATAGCTGAATCGGTGAATTCATTATTTGGCGATGAAAGAGAATTTCCCATCAAGGCAATGTTAGAAAAAATAAGCAAGAAGTATGGTGAATTTTTTAATGAAAGGCGTGTGCAGTTCAAGTGCCCAAAAAATGAACCCGATTTGTTCTCGAAATTGAAAAAATAATATCACGAACGTCATTTTGGGGAATAGGTTATTATCTCATAAAATAGAAGATTATAAATTCAGTATCATCGATCATGGTGATGTTTCCACGGTCGATCTTCAAACAAGATCTTATACGTGCAGAGTTTTTGACTTGAACAAAATAACCTGTCCACATGCTATGGCAGCGCTTCGAGATCAATACGGTCATAAATATGGAGCTAAAGTTTAGAGCACTCCTCTCAATATTATTCATTGGAAAAATATTATATGACATATAGTGGGCATATTACTCCGGTGCCTCCCGAAGAATCTTAGGTTGTTCCTGCAAAGCTTATGGAGAGATTAATACCTCCTTCATATATTGACTCAAGCACTATCAAACCAAGACGAAAGCCATATAAGAGGAGGTGTGTAGTTGGAGAATCATTTTCATCAAGAAGAAACAAGTACTCCGTATGTAAGCGCGCTGGCCACAAAAGAACTACATGCCCGGATAGTAATCCACCATGATCGTTGTAATTGAAAAAACTTATGTTGTTGTTTGTGCTGGACTTTTATATATTTAAATGATTGTTGTGAACGTAATGTTATCATTTATTATATATAAAATATCCTTTTTAATAACTTGTGTATCAATAAAAAGAGGCAAAACAATAACGAAAAGATACATTAGACCACAAGTTTTTCAACATATTACCCATCTGTGGCAACAGATGGACATTAGCTGGAAGAACACAACACAGTTCCATCAAACTAGAATATTTTCCTCTAATAGATGATAAATCTATCGCAACAGATGGATAATCTATTGACAGAAACCCAATTGATGACCAATCTGTTCCAACTTATAGTTCATCTGTTGAAAGAACTTAAAAGCCAAAATTGCTATTGCTACTAGATTAAAAATTTCTCCTTACCTCCAACCGTCGGCATGTTAACATGTATGTTTAGAAGAAGCAATAGACGGAATAAAAATTGAATAAGAATTAAAAAACCAAAGTCGACTAAAAATAAATTTTTCATTAAATGAAAAATAAAAACATTAGGTATAGAAAATTCGATTTAGAAAAATTAAAATACATACGCTAAAAGAAAAAACACATTCTAATTATTATTATCATCATCATCATTAATAATGCCAGTCGGCCAATCAAATCACAGTAGTAGGGCCCTCATCAGCATCTGCATCTCTCTGAACATCGTCACTCTCATGGAGACCAACTCTCTCTGCAGGTCATTAACCTGCCTCTGAAGTTGCCCCACTGTGTCGTGCAAAATAGCAATGTCCCAAACAGGATCAACCATATCTAGAATATGTATGAATTGACAAATGTAAAAAAAAGAGTCCAAATGTAATACAATGTATACTACAAACTTGTTGATTTACACCGGAAAAAAACTTATCTCAATGAGAAAGGAATATTCTCTTTGAAGAGAAGTGGTTGAAGATGTCACACGAAAAGAAAAAATTTTCAGAAATAAATAAAGTTTAGCAGAATGAAGATTAAGAAAGAACCTATTTATAGAGGATTGAATATGGATGTGTAAGGACCAAAGGCACGTTTGTTCAGCACAAAAGGCACGTCTGTTCAGCTCTATTGTATTAATTATATTCAAACTAGTGACATTTTGTTTTCTGTGAAAAGTCGCGACTTTTTTTTAAATTAGTTAATACTTCTTACACTTTCAAAATGGTTTCTTCATAACAACTGGTATTATTGAGCTATTGCAACAGATCGCTCATCCGTCGTAACAGATTTAGCATCTGTTTCAATAGATGGTCTGAATATGCAACAGATGGTCTGTCAAAATAGATTTACCATCTGTTGCAAAATATGGATTATCTATTGAGACAGATGGACCATCTGTTGGAGGAGATATTTTGATTTCTTCCTACAACTGATTCATCAGTTAAAACATATGGAGAATTCGATTCATCATCTATTTTGAATGTATTAGAAAAAAAGTCATGACTCTTTACCTCTTTTTCAATAGTCATCACATATGTACAGATGAATAAACACTGACTAGTTTATTGCAACAGATTTACCATCTATTGCAACTTATGAATTATCTGTTGCGATAGCTAGACTATATATTGGAGGAAATATTTTTATTTCTTCCAACAGCTTATTCGTCAGTTGAAACAGATGGAGATTTCGATTCATCAGCTATTTTGAATGTGTTAATATAAAAAGTCACGACTTTTCACACCTCGTTTTTAGTAGTCATCACATGCATGCAGATGAATAAACAATAATGTCTGACATGTCCTGATAGGGTAGGAAGAATAAGGTGCATGCAATGGATACAATTTCATGCGTGGGAGTTATATATATTATTGATCAGGCTACCGTGACAGACACACATAAAGTGCAATGATTTTGTGAATACAATTTTTTACCGATTAGACACTGATCCTTCAAATGAGATCCTACATTGTACAGTTTAGTTTAATAGGTACGAATTGATAAGGACGAAGGGTTCTAAGATGGTGGTGTCGTTACCCCGTTACAATTTAATGATGGTTTATGCTTATGTTTTTGTGTCAAGTTTGGGGAAGGGTTTATGTTTTTGGCGACTATGTAAATATCCAATAAAGATTGGACTGATGTTAATGGCGCAATAGACTTCTTAAAAGGCCTCCGAAGCCTTGCACTGCAACAAACAATGATGAAACCAATAGAAATTTCCCTGGTCCAAATTTATAAAGATGGATTGCTAGAAGAGACTTTTATACAATAGAAGGTGCTTGGGAGAATACCCGTGCAGGAAGAGGGAGGTGGAGAAGGCCATATATCATCTCAGACCTGGAAAGAAAGTAAGTAAGGAACTTTTAGAGAATCTGGCCAATGAAATTGTTATGACAAATGAAAAAAACTATATAAACTTCAAATATGGAAGGGTATCCAAATATAAAAATCCGTTAGTTATTGAAAAAAAAATAATGGTCAACAGGACTGGAGCTGGACACTTTGCTCGAGAATGCAACTAGTGAGAGTGGCGTAAATGAAGACTCTCACAAAGTATAGGACCATATCTCTAAGGAAGAAGCTTCCAAGCATGGAAGGTGGTAAGTGTAAGACCTCGCAAAATTCTAAGCTTAATTCAACCCATTAATGCTTGTTAAGGGGTCCTAGATATAGAAATCTTTAGCTAAGTATTCAGACTTAGTGCTATTTTAGCCTTCATAAGTTGGCAATCTTATTTCGTGACTCTTATGTCCTTTAAATGTCGATATTTAAGTTAATTCATGATTAAGAATATCAATAGAGGTTCCCGAACGAGTTTCAAATTTTTCAGACCTCATCTAGACCATGTTCAAGTGACCCAAACTGTGAGTAGATGCGATCTCAATGCGTCGCGTCATCCATCGTTTCGACAAATAAAATATGCCTCAGCTCAATGTAATTTCTAGTGAATCGACACAAACTCGGTGCGGCGCTGTGGTTATAAAGTTGGTACACTCGACGCGGCACGATGAAGCACATCGCTGGGTCAACTTTCAATTATTAAAATACCACATCCACAGGGTTATTTGGGCCTTTTTCGCCCGCCTCTCAGCCCTAGAACACGTAATTTAGCCCCTTTAGAGGCATAATACAATCATTATTATCAAAATCATCAAGAACAAAACCCTAGGGCTATCAATTCAAGAATCAAATTCAAGAGATTTAATCATCAATCTTTCCAAATTCAAGAAATACGGTATGTAAAGTGTTCATCCAAGGGTTCCTTCCACCCTTGGAGTTCAAGCAACCTTTTTAAATCTTCAAAGTTGATAAATTGATGAATTCCATTATTTGAATTGAATGTATTCATGTCTATTATGTTAATGGAGTTATTAATCCTTATTTAATTGCAAGATTTATGTGAAATCAACTATTATGTGTGTGGTCTCATGTAAATTTATGCTATAATCTTGAAATTGAGATACCCATGTGTTAACTTGTATTATATGCATATACTATGCCTTCCAAGGGTTTGATGAATTGTTCTTGTGATCTAGACAAGAGAAATTATATCATGTAAGCAGGAATGCTAGTTTATGCCATTCAACAGTTTGATAAAATGCCTCTATAGTTGTATTATGAACAAATGTGAATTGTTATGCGTTGCAAGAATATGTGATGCTCTATTTTTATGCTATCGAGTCCTGGGGGTATTTAATACCCAACAATTTAGCTGATTATCTAGAGCCAGTGTCAGTTTCAAGAAAACTCAGTAGAATTCAGTCAGTTACAGAACTCAGGAAAACTCAGTAGTATTCAGAAACCAATCACAGTACCCAGTACAAACCTCAGTAATACTCAACTAGTTAATAGAATTCAGTAGTATTCCGTCAGTCCACGAAATCTCAGTGAGCTCAGTTCAGTTCAGCTATACAGTAAAATCAATAACAGTCTAGTCCAACCTAGTACAGACTAGGAAATTCAGTTTCAGTATCTATTCAGTTGGGAGTAGGATTCTACACCGAGTGAACCCAAGGATGGGAACTCACCTACCAGCAGAGGGTGTGATCCTAAGTAGCAGTTCTTGTATTCCAGAACTATGTAGCCAGCCTAGGTTGAGACATCAAACTTGCCAGATGAGGGTTGATGAGGTGTTTTAACCTGTCAGATGAGAGTTCCACCATTCTTATCCGAGTACCTACCAGATGAGGGTAACTCTTCAGTGTCTTTACCTGTGGCACGATATTGACACCCTTCTAACTGTGGTTACAGGTTGGACCCTAGGTCTATTCAGAAAAAGGACATGTCAGTTAAATCATTATCTCCCATAGTCTTAGTTATAGATTTAGTCTCAGAATAGAACTCAACTCAGTTCTACAGATTTAGGACTGTCAGATACAATCATCCAGTTCAGTATAGAACTCAGATAGTTCTACAGATTCAAGACTGTTAGAAATAGTCTTTCAGTTATCATTTATTATTATTACTGTATCAGCAACTTCAGATATTAATAAGTCTATATTCAGAACTTAATGTTCAGTGTTATCATGACCTCAGTTACAGTTCACGTATTTATGCATGTACTCTCATCCAGTCATAATCATGTTATTCAGTTATTATTGTTGATGTATATGAACCCATGCATTCAGCCTACCTCACTAGGCATACCAGTACATTCCCACGTACTTATGCATACTTTCTTTTATGCTATGGTGTCTTATACTATAGGTTCAGACACACGGGCTCTCGAGCACCCTTAGTAGTTTAGATTTCAGTAGTCAGAGTCAGTGGTGAGTCGTCATAGTTCGAGGACATGATTATTTTACTATTTCAGTATTTCAGTACTTAGTTTATTTATAACAGTCGGAGTTAGTTGGGGGCTTGTCCCATCAACTCCTTATTCAGATAGTTTAGAGGCTTTTTCAAACTAGAGTATTGTCAGCATTAATGTTCACTTTTGGTATTGTTATACCTTATTCAGTTTTATTACAGTATTGAACCTTATGGAAGAATTCTGCCAGATTTCTGCATTTATCTCAGTTATATTGTTATTACAGTATTACTATTATTCAGTGCTCATGAAAAGTACTAGTCATGGATTAACTAGTGGTCCTTCGGGATTATTAGCACCGTGTAGCATCTGGGGTACAGAATCGGGCCGTTACAAACTTGGTATCAAAGACTAAGGTTCAACAATATCCTAGGAAGTCTGAAAGCCACATCTAGTAGAGTCTTGTACACGGGTGTGTTGTGCGCCACACTTATGGGCAAGAGTCTACAAGATGTTGTAGGAAAAGTTTCCCTTCTTTCAGTATTCATGTCGTACGAGTGAGCATGAGCTCATGTTAAACTCCCAGTCTTGAGTCAGTCCCAGTAGTGAATGAATACTCATATATCTTTCCCGAAGATCTTCCTGGAGTCCCTTCCGTTAGGGAAATTGACTTTGGAATAGACCTTCTTCCAGATACTCAGCCTATATCTATTACGCCATATAGAATGACACCAATAGAACTTAGATAGTTAAAAGAAAAGTTGAAGGATCTCCTAGATAAGGGGTTCATCAGACCCAGTGTGTCCCTGTGGGGTGCACCAGTTCTATTCGTGCGCAAAAAAGATGGTTCTCTCAGAATATGTATAGACTACCATCAGATAAACAAAGTCATGATCAAGAACAAGTATCCACTTCCCATAATCAATGACTTGTTTGACCAACTTCAGGGAGCCAATTATTTTTCCAAGATAAACCTCAGATCAGGCTATCATCAGCTTAGAGTCAGAGAATATGACATCCCGAAGACAGCTATCAGATCATGGTATGGTCACTTCTAATTCTTAGCCATGTCCTTTGGTATTACCAATGCCCCAACCGTTTTCATGGACTTTATGAACCATGTGTTCAAGCAGTACTTGGACATGTTCATCATAGTCTTAATAGATGATATCCTTGTTTATTCCCACAGTGAATATGATGATGTAGACCATCTTAGAATAGTATTGCTGACTCTTAGAAATAATCAGTTGTTCGCCAAATTCAGTAAGTGAAAATTTTGGCTAAGGTCAGTAGATTTTCTTGGTCATATCATTTTCGATGATGGCATTAGAGTTGATCTCCAAAAGACTGAAGCAATGAGAAACTGGCCTAGACCCATCTCTCTGATAGATATCAGGAGATTATTGGGCTTGGCCGGCTATTACAGATGGTTTGTTGAGGGATTTTCATCTATTGAATCCCCTATGTCTATATTGACTTAGAAGAAAGTCAAATTCCAGTGGTCAGATTCATGCGAGAAGAGTTTTCAAGAGTTGAATACTTGACTCACCTCAACCCCAGTTTTGATTTTACTAGAAGGTTCAGACGGATTCGTAGTATACTGTAATGCATCCAGAGTAGGTTTGGGTTGTGTCCTCATGCAGCATAGTAAGGTCATAGCCTACTCCTCCAGACAGCTTAAGACCCATGAGAAGAACTATCCTACTCATGACCTTGAGTTAGCAGTTGTAGTATTTGCCTTAAAGATTTGTAGGCATTGTTTGTATGGGGTGCACGTTGATGTGTTCACTGACCATAAGAGCCTACAATATGTGTTCTCTCAGAAGGACCTTAACCTCCGCCAGAGAAGATGGTTAGAGAAATTGAAAGACTATGACATAAGTGTCCTTTATCATCCGGGCAAATCCAAAGTAGTGGTTGATGCTCTCAGTAGGATGTCTATGGGTAGTATTTCTCATGTTGAGAAAGATAAGAAGAAATTAGTTCAGTAATTCCATCAGTTTGCCCGACTGGGTGTCCTCTTAGTCGACTCAGCAGAAGGTAGTGTGTAGGTTCAGAATAGCTCAGAATCATCTCTAGTTTCCTAAGTAAAGGAAAAGCAGGATAGAGATCCCAGTTTAGTCAAGTTGAAAGAGTCAGTCAAAGATCAGAAGGTAGAGGTTTTCTCCCAAGGGGGAGATGGTGTGTTGCGTTACCAGGGTCGACTATGTGTGCTAGGGGTAGATGACTTAAGGCAACGAATTCTTGCAGAAGCGCATGGTGCGCATTACTCTATTCATCCAGGGGACACTAAGATATACCACAATTTGTGGGAGATCTATTGGTGGAGTGGGATAAGGAAGATATTACATAGTTTGTGGCTAAGTTCTCAACATGTCAACAGGTTAAGATTGAGCATTAAAAGCCTAGTGAGTCCATACAGGAGTTCAGTAGTCCCACCTGGAAATGGGAAGAAGTGAACATGGACTTTCTGATGGGTTTGCCTCGTACTCTTCGTCAGCATGACTCAGTTTGGGTTATCGTAGATAGGATAACCAAATCAACTTATTTTTTATCGGTACATACCTCTTATTCAGTCGAGGACTACGCCAAACTCTAAATCAGGGAGTTGTTCAGATTACACGATGGTTCGTTGTCCATTATCTCAAATAGAGGTATCCAGTTCACCTGTTATTTCAGGAAAGCATTCCAAAAGGGTCTTGGTACCCGATTTCACTTCAGTACAGCCTTTCATCCTCATACAGATGGTCGAGCAGAAAGGGCCATTCAGACTTTAGAAGATATATGCGAGCATGTGCGATTGATTTTAAAGGTAGTTGGGATGACCACTTTCCATTGATCGAATTTGCATATAAAAACAACTATCATTCCAGCATTCAGATGGCTCCTTTTATGGTGCTTTATGGGAGTAGGTGTAGATCTACTATTGGTTGGTTTGAAGTGGATGAGGCCGCAGTGTTAGGGCTTGACCTAGTGCTGTGACTTAAATGCGCACGTAAGTGCATGCAATTGTACAAGTACTATAGTGACTTAGAAAGTCAGATATTGTTCCCACGAGGACTAAGCAACTAGAAAATTAACCATCTTTTAGTTTTACACAACAAGGAATTAAGTGTTTTAAGGTATCAAGATGATTGTGAAATTGTAAATAAAAATTGGTAATAAATAAGAAATAGCAATTTGTGACTAGAGCAAGCAAGCAACGGTTGTAAAAAGTAATGATGGGCATTCCAGGGTTGGGGCATTTCGAACAATCATACAAATCTCTATTCTTATCACAGTCTAATTAGTTATTGGGTTGCTGATTCACAAGGTTTATACCACGATCTTGGTCTCCCGACCTCAAATATTCTATCTATTGAATATTGTAGCTACAACTCCCGTAGAGATACAACAATTCTTCTAGATTCATAAAGTTATCTACTTCCAATTGAACCAAATAAGTCTTCTAGGTATATCCCTATCCAAGATGCTAATTCAAACCCCTTATTATTTGAAAGGATAAGAACCTTGTTCCTTAATTTCTTCGTTCTATTCTATGATTCTCCTCCCGAATTCACATAGAAATATAGATTTATTCTAATGGTGTCCACTCATCAAAATAGTAAGCTCAAGAAATTAAGAACAACCCAGATGATAATCGAAAAAGAAACTATGATAAGAATATCAAAGAATAATCGTGTTCTTGGCCTCAACCCTAGAACAAGGGTGTTTATCCACTCATGTTTGAATTCAACATAAAATAATAAGTAGTTAATTATACCCAAAATTAATCTTGAAGTAAAGAAGTTCAAAAGAAATAATAAGAACCCTAATAGAGAGAGTTTTGTGCTTTTCCGTCGCTGCTATGCTTGCCAAAAAGTCCTTGGAATTGTGCTCACGTGTTCCTTTTATACTTGGGAAAATTTCACCATATCTGAAGCCATGACGTGACACATCGCTAATCGAATCAACCAAGTCAACGCGTTGCACCAATATCACGTTGATGCACTGGAATTTGTATCTCAAAATCTGATTAAGTCAATTTCTTCAACACACGATGCGACGCATCGACATCGCGTTGTGTCACTGGAATTGTCATCTCAAAATCTGACCAAGTATAGAAACTTTACGTATAGACGCAACGCGTTGACATCGCATTGATGCACTGGAAGTTGTTCCTAAAATTTTGGCTAAGTCACCACATTCACCATTCGACGTGATGCGTCGAGATAGCATCCCGCACTGGAATTTTTCTCCATTTTCTCTCTCAATTCTCGTAAATCCTAAACTCTTTTAATTTATCCTTTCTCTCGTGCATCTACAAATGATTTTGACTTTGATCAACATGGTCTTTGGCATCTTCATGATAAGTATTCAATTTTCTTCCGAATCCATGGAAACTTTACCTTGTATCTCTAATCACATTGGTTAGCCACAAAACACCATTTAGCTCACAATTCAATATAATTACCACACTTTTTATTCTCATAACAAGTCCAAATATGGCTAAATAACGATGTTTGGACATATAAATACGCCCAATATCACCACCCCACACTTAAAACCTTGTTCGTCCCCAAACAACTTCAAGAAGCACAATCATCAAACATTCTAATCACAACCTAAGAATCATGCTAGTGTTGGGTAAATGAACACTTTATTTCATACTTCACTATCCCATAGTGACATTCAATTTGTTGGATAACTTAATAAAAGTACGCAATCAAGCAACACAATAAGTAATCCGGACTGTCATCCGCATGCACTCTCACATCAAGAAAGTTTTCCCCATATTTCTCACAATTTTTTCACTATTTATATGAGGGGAATATCAAAATTCAGTCACTCGCTCTAAACAAAGAATTCATACATAATAGGTAATGAAACATAAGCTTGCCCTTAGTGTACTACTCCACTAATAGTCGAATGTTGAAATGTAGGATCAATTAGGTCTTTCATGGTTGTAGTGTAGGCTAAGGGATAGGTAGAAACTATTTAAGACATAGTAACTAATCTCCGTAAGTGCTTTAATACATAACCATTTTTACTTGAAATCCCATTCTATCAACCCAATATTGTTTTCACTTTATTACCTTCACACATCCATTGTTTCACCCTAATCTTTTAATCACATTAACAAACCTATGGTAGGAGTATTTTTCTTTTCACATCACAACTTAATTTCTCAATCATTCTTCACACACCAATTCGTGTTATGCACCCCTATGGTATCCACCCTCAACTAAAGCTTTTCGCCTTGGTTGAGGTGCACATTATCCTAATTGGACCAGGGCCAAAACAAGTTCATTGTACAAAAATTGGGTACAAAAACTGAAATTTCCATCATATTTTCTCTACTCCTAACCATAACAATTAATCACATAATAAATACTTCTTTAGAGCTTCACCTTCACCTTTTCTTATTATTAATTTTCACACTTTCTTCTTATTACGTCGTCTATATTAAAGCACTTAAGAGCTATGTATCAAATCGAGGTCTATCAAAGAATGAATTAAGCTACATATGAGGCTACCAAAGAAATCAGGCTATAGGCCCAATGGGCCTGACTATGGATATGCATAAGGGTAGGTAAATAAAGTCTTTAAAATTCGGTTCACGAAGAAATGCCTAAATCACTTCCTACACCCAACACCCTTTATTTTGCTTTGTAAACACACCGGGAAAGTTCTAGTCATTCCTATACATGGAGAATAAAAACAACTACTCACACACTCGGTGCATGATAAGAATCAAGTCGGATCCTTAAGTTTTCCGATATTGCACTTTATCAAATTCAACATTAATCCCATCAAATCAAACTACACTCGTTGTGATTTAACATCTAAAAATATCTCATTTTGTTTCAACACAATTGCATTTATAGTCAAAATAAAACATCTTTGTCCAACACACAACATTTTTCCAAGGTCACAATCAGGGTCCTATCATTTTCTAAACTTCTAAAGACGCACTACCCTTAAGACGGTTGTCATCCATCTATCATAGGGGGAGGCAACTAACTATGACGTTGCATAACGAGAATTGTCAAAAAGGACACACATAATACTTGTAATCTGAAAATTATGACAAAGGGTGAAAATAGAATACTATAAATAAAACAAACAGTTTTAAACTAAATTTGTCAAAGAGGGAAATATTGTCAACTTACAACCCACCACAAAGAGTCTACAAGCTTAGTTCAATTAAAACCCCCAATTAACAAAAGCATTTCACTAATTGAATTGTACATGCTATTTATTATCTACCTTTCACAAATCTAGAATTAAGTTACTCCCTAAATTACTAACTATTCAAACATTCTTTATCATTTAATGTAACTTTGACCAAATTAGAAAAATTGAAAACTTACCTTTGACTTGATGACAAATGGAAGAAGAATCTTTTTAAAATAGGGGATTTTGAGGAGGATGAGGCGCTAGGGTTAGGGTAAATGGTGAAATGGGTTAAAGACATATATATAGAGGTGACCCAAAATTTAACAGTCAACACGACGCGCCATATATCATATTTTAGAATCGACGCAATGCGTTAATTTTGCGTCGCTTCTCTGGAAGTTGTATCAAATAATTAATCTAAGTATTGCCTTCATGCCAATCGACGCGGCGTGATACTTAATGCATTGATAGGACTGACGTGATGCATCAGAATCGCATCGGTTCACTGGAAATAGCATTAGAAATTTTTTCTAAGTGTGGAATTGATGCATATCGACGTGCCGTGCCAAGATAGCATCGATCGACTAGAAATTACATCCACAAAATTTTTTAAGGCTGAATTTCCCATATTTTGATACATCTCTTCTTACCCTTTACCTTTTTCTCACCATGTATCACCTATTTACTTACTCAAAGGCCAATGTTCACCCTCTTCTCATCTTTTCTATCTTCACGACGTTTCTCATTTCTGCACATCAACCAAAAACAACAAAATCATTAAAGAAAAAGTGGGTTGCCTCCCACCAAGTGCCTAATTTTCGGTTGCGACAAGACTCATCTTTTTGTATTTTTTTTATTTTTCTCTTTCTTTTCTAAAAACTCAAAAACAAAATCGAACTTTTCTATTACATTACATTCATGGGTTACCTCCCACGCAGTGCCTTATTTTATGTTGTTACATGACTCAGCTTAGTTTTACTCATCAGCAAGGATGATGGAAACGTTGTGCTTGTCTCTATGATCAACCCAATAATGTTTCAAACGTTGTCCATTCACCAAAAACTTTTTAGTCTTCTCTTTGTTCCACAATTCAACTGCTCCTTGAGGTGTCATACTCACCACCTCAAAAGGTCCAGACCATTTAGAATGAAATTTTCCTGAAAACAACTTAAGCCTCACATTGAACAACAAAACAAGTTGTCCGGGTTCAAACACTGTCTCTTGAATTTGTTTATCATGCCACCTTTTGGTCTTCTCTTTATATAACTCAGCATTTTCATAGGCATGAAGCCTAAACTCATCAAGCTCATTCAGTTGCAATAATATTTTCTCCCCCGCGGCTTTCATATCAAGATTCAACTTTTTCACAACCCAATATGCTTGATGTTCCAACTCCACAGGTAAATGACAGGACTTCCTATAAACCATACAGTATGGAGAGGTTCCAATGGGCATTTTATAAGCTATTCGATACGCCCATAATGCATCATCTATCTTCTCAGCCCAATCATTTCTTTGCCCATTAACCATCTTAGGCATTATTTGCTTTATCTCCTAGTTGGAGACTTTAACTTGTCCACTAGTTTGTGGATGATACGCAGTGGACACCTTGTGCCTGACACCATATTTAGCTAAGAGATTCTTAAACCAAGTGTTTATAAAGTGCATAACTCTTTCACTAATTATAGCTCTTAGAGTGCCAAACCTGGAAAATATTTGCTTCTTCACGAACTTCAGCACTACTCTCGCATTATTAGTAGGACAAGCTGCAGCTTCCACCCATTTAGAGACATAATCAACCGCCATAAGGATGTATAAATTACAATTTAAAGGTGGGAATGGACCCGTGAAATCGATCCCCCAAACATCAAATGCTTCAACTTCAAGGATGTTGTTTAGGGGTATCTCGTGACTCCTTGAAATCGTTCCCAACCTCTGACATTGATCACAACTCCTTACAAAAGCTACCGCATCTCAAAATAATGTAGGCCGAAAGAAACTGGATTGCAATACTTTTTGGGTTGTTCTCTCTCACCTTCATGATGTCCACCATAGGGAGATGAATGACACTTTTCTAACACTTGTGTAAATTCTACTTTCGGAAACATCTTCATATAATTCCATCTGAACCCATCTTGAAAAGATATGGCTCATCCCATATACAAGCACGAGAATCATGGAATAGTTTCTTCCTCTTTTGTGTTGTACTTTCAGGATGGTAAAAGTCACTTGCCAACAAATTCACAATATCTGCATACCAATGAGCTTTATACTCCTTTTATAGACAATAAAGTTTCATCTAGAAACTCTTACTGAATGTAGAGAGATGAATCAACAATATGGTCATGACTCTCCAACCTCGACAAATAGTCTGCCACTTGATTTTCTGCTCTTTTTCGATCACGAACCTCCAAATCAAACTCTTGTAGTAACAAAATCCATCGGATCAATCTAGGCTTTGCATCCTTTTTGTTGAAGAGATATTTGATGGCCACATGGTCTGTATGAACAATAACCTTTATGCCTACAAAATACGTTCTAAATTTATCAAATGCATACACAATAGCTAACATCTCCTTTTCAGTGACTGTATAATTTATTTGGGCATCGTTCAAGACTTTACTAGTATAGTAGATAGAGTAAAATACCTTATCTTTCCTTTGCCCCAAAACAGCTCCTACATCCATGTCACTAGAATTACACATAAATTCAAATGGCAATTCCCAATCCGGAGAGATCAAGATAGGAGCTTCAATCAGCTTTTTTTTCAACTTCTCAAAGGCTTCTTGACAATCAGCCCCAAAATCAAACTTGGCCTCTTTTTCTAACAATTTACACATCAGGCTTACAATCTTCAAGAAATCCTGAATAAAACGCCTGTAAAAACCTGCATGCCCCAAGAAACTTTGCACCCCCTTCACTGTGACGGGATGTGGCATCTTTTGAATCACTTCAATTTTGGCTCGATCTACTTCAAGTATTTTACATGACACTTTGTGTCCAAGGATTATTCCTTTATTTACCATAAAGTGTCTTTTTTCCCAATTCAGCACCAAATTTGTCTCTTCACATCGAGCTAAGACTCGATCTAAATTCTGCAAGCATTTATCAAAAGAATCACCATAAATAGAGAAATTATCCATGAATACCTCTATAAATTCTTCAACCATCTCATAGAATATGGCCATCATACATCTCTGAAATGTCACAGGCGCATTGCAGAGGCCAAAAAGCATACGTCTAAAAGTATAAGTACCATACGAGCAAGTGAATGTAGTCTTTTCTTGGTCCTAGGGAGCAATGGTGATATGATTATAACCTGAGTAACCATAAAAAAATAGTAGTACTTCTACCCTGACAATCAATCCAACATCTGATCAATGAAAGAAATAGGATAGTGATCCTTCCTTATGGCTTTATATAGCATCCGATAGTCAATACAAATTCTCCATCTAGTCACCATACAAGTGGGAATTAGCTCATTTTCTTAATTAGTAACCACGGTCATCCCACCTTTCTTTGGAACACAATGTATTGGGCTTACCCACTTGTTGTCTGAAATTGGATAAACAATACCATTGTTGAGCCACTTGATTACCTTTTTCCAAACTATGTATTTCATCACTGGATTTAACCTACGTTGTTGCTTCACTCTTGGTTTGAAACCTTCTTTAATGTGTATTTTGTGCATGTAAAAAGCTAGATTTATTCTTGTAATGTCATACATCTTCCACCCGATCGCCTTCTTCCTCCTTTTCAACACTATCATTGCTTTCTATACCTACATATCAGATAATCTTACAGCTAAAATAATAGGCAAGGTATCATTCTCACCAAGGTAAACATATTTTAAGTAAGGAGGAAGAATATTTAGCTCCAATTTTGGAGCTTCATTAATTGATACTTTAGGGGATGGACCTATTGGCCTATTTAATGGCTCAAAAGGAAATTTCCTTGTTTTAATGATCGTCGAATTGATGATTTGAATTAATGCCAATGCCTCCACATCCCCATAAAGATCATGACCCATCAAATCTTGCTCTAATGGATCATCTAACAATAACAGCCTCTAATCCAACTCAAGATCTATAACAGATATAGCAGACAACTCCTCATATATAGCTGGTAATTTTAGCACCTTATACACATAAAAAACCTCCATTTTATCATAAGCTCTCATTTTTATTTTTCTTTCCACTACATCAATTAGTGACTATCTTGTTGCTAAGAATGGTCGTCCCAAAATAAATGGAACAATAGGATCAGCTTTAAAGTCAAGAATTACAAAGTCAACCGAAAAGATTTAAGATCCCACTTGCACCAACACTTCTTTAATAATTCCATCCGGCCTCGCAAATGAGCTATCTTCCAACTGCAAAACAATAGTAGTGGGTTTAGGACTCCCAAGATCCATCTTCCTGTACCAATATGTGGGCATAAGATTGATGCTAGCCCCCAAGTCACACAATCCACAAACACTGATGGACTACCCAATAGTGATCTGTAATGTGAAACTTCCTGGATCCTTTAGCTTTGTAGGCAGTTTGTTTTGAATCTTGGATGTACACTCCTCAGTAAGTGCAACTGTGGCATACTCTATCAACCGATTCTTATTTGCCACTATATCCTTCAGGTATTTTGCATATTTTTGCACACTCTGTAGAATAGGAAAAAGTGGAAGATTTACTTGAACCTTCTTCAAAAGATCCAAGAACTTCTTGTAACTCGCCTCCTCTAGATGCTTCTTTGCCCTTTGCGGAAAGGGTAAGGGTAAAATCTTCTTCTCCACATGAATTTCATCAGTTTTGGCTTTTTCCGTGACCTCTTTCTCCTCATTATCTTTAGAACCATCATCAAAGAATGTGGGACTAACCTAATCCAAAACTATCTCCTTGGTTTGCAACCCAGTCCTTATTGTAACTGCATTCACCTGCTTAGGATTTGCCTCTGTATCACTAGGTAATGCTACTTGAGGTCTTGTATTCTATGCTCCTGCAAATTGAACAAGTTAAAACTCCAGATTTCTAGCAAGAAACTATTAACTCTTTAACTATTCTGCAAACTGTGCTTAATTAGACAAAAGTTGCTTCATCATCTCTTCCATACTGCTTGACTAAGTGGCAGCTTGATTATTCTAGACTTGCGGCTGATTTTGTTGCACTGGGAGCTTATTCTGATTATTGCCTTAAGCCTGATTTCTACCCCATGAAAAATTAGGGTGGTTCCTTCAATTTGGATTGTATGTGTTACTATAATTCTGCATTCCTTGTCAATTTGTATTGCCAATATAATTGGCATAATATGGATTACTTTCACATGTTTCTGCTGTATGCTCATTGCTCCCACAAACTTCACACCATGAGTTTACCTATTTGACTGCATTAAGGGTAGATACTGCTTGTGGAACCCCCAACTTTATGTTATTAAATTGAGTAATCATATGATTTTGCATTGCTGTAATCTGTGCTTGTAATGCAGTATACTGGTCTACCTCTAAACCCCTGCTACATTCTTGGGAACACTTCTTGTATTTGTATGCCAATCTGGATTCGCTTGTGAAATCTAATTCAACAGTGTGTATAGTTCTTCATAAGTCTTTTCAAGAGCTTGCCCACCTACTGCTGAATCTAAAAGAATTTTGTTGTTTGGCTCAAGTCCCTCAATGAAAGTGTGAACAAGAACATCATTGGACTGATGGTGGTGAGGGAAATTCCTAAGCATACCTTTAAATCTCTCCCACGCTTGGTAGAGATTCTCTCCTTCTTTTTATTTGAAACTTAGAATTTCACTCCTTAATCGTGCAGTCTTCCCTAATGGAAAGAATCAAATAAGAAGCTTTAGATCACAATCTTTCTATGAAGTGATAGAGAGTGGTGGTTCAGCATATGTAACCACCTCTTTTCTTACCCTATTAGAGAAAAAGGGAAGAGTGTCAATCTGATATAATTAGCATTCACCCCAACATGAATGTACATATCATTTATTTCCAAGAAGGTCTGGATGTCCTGTAGTGGGTCTTCATGTGAAAGGCCATGGTATTGCCCCGCTGAATTCAACAGTTGCACCATATTATGCTTCAGTTCAAATCAACCCCCTGGCTCGAGATTACAAATACCGTTAGTCACATGGTTCGTGAGTGGTATTGCCATATCACGAACAGGTCTTACAGCTGGTTAAGCAGGAATAACTAGAATAAACCAGAGCTGGGATATGTCCGACATTTGGATCAACAGGAGCATTGGGATCAAGAACATTCGGATCTCTTATTTCAGCCATTTGAACCTGTTGACTGGAATATTAGGATTTTCGCCTTTGATGAAAAATCAATTCTAGTTCTGCAAAAGGCTCTACTAACTCTTTATCTCTAGCCAATCCCGTATTCAACTAAACCTGCAAAAATTCAGCCGCTAAGATCAAATTGTTAACACTTAAACATATTATCAAAAACCAAAAATTAAGAAATTTACTAATTATACTAGTCCTCGGCAACGGCGCCAAAAACTTGTTGCGACTCAAACGCACACGCAAGTGCGCACGATCATACAAGTAATATAGTGACTTAGACAGTCAGATATCATTCCCACGAGGACTAAGCAACTAGAAATTTGACCAACATTTTGTCTTAGACAACGAGGTATTAAGTGTTTTAAAGTATCAAGATGATTGTGAAATTGTAAATAAATATTGGTAATAAATAAGAAATAGCAATTTGTGACAATATCAAGCAAGCAACAGTTGTAAACAGTAATGATGGGCATTCCAGGGTTGAGGCATTTCGAACAATCATACAAATCTCTATTCTTATCAAAGCCTAAGTGGGTATCGGGTTGTTTCTTTGCAAGGTTTATACCACGATCTTGGTCTCCCGACCTCAAATCTTCTATCTATTGAATATGTAGCTACAAATCCTGCAAAGATACAACAATTCTTCTAGATTCATAAAGTTATCTTTTTCCAATTGAACCAAACAAGGTTTCTAGGAATATCCCTATCCTAGATGCTAATTCAAACCCCTTGTTATTTGAAAGGATAAGAACCTTGATCCTTAATTTATTCATTCTATCATACGATTCTCCTCTCGGATTCATATACAAATATAGATTTATTCTAATGGTGGACACTTATCAAAATAGTAATCTCAAGAAATAAAGAACAACCCAGATGATAATCCAAAAAGAAACTATGATAAGAATATCAAAGAATAATCATGTTCTTGGCCTCAACCCAAGAACAAGGGTGTTTGCCACTCATGTTTGAATTCAACATAAAAAATAAGTACTTAATCATACCCAAAATTAATCTTGAAGTAAATAAGTTCAAAATAAATAATAAGAACCCTAATAGAGAGTGTTTTGTGATTTTCTACCATTACTGTGCTTGCCAAAAAGTCCTTGGAATTGTGCTCACATGTTTCTTTTATACTTAACAAAATTTTACAAGATCTGAAGCCATGACGCGATACGTCACTAATCGCGTCAACCAAGCCAACGCATCACATCAAAATTGCGTTGATGCACTAAAATTTGTATCTTAAATTCCGATTAAGTCAATTTCTTCAACACATGACACGATGCGTCGATATCACATCATGTCACTGGAATTGTCATCTCAAAATCTGACCAAATGTAAAAACTTTACGCATCGACGCGATGCGTTGACATCGCATAGATGCATTGGAAGTTGTTTCTAAAATTTTGGCTAAGTCAACACATTCACCATTCGACACGACGCGTTGAGATAGCGTCGCATCACTAAAATTTTTCTCCATTTCCTCTCTCAATTCTCCTAAATCCTTAGCTCCTTTTATTTATCCTTTCTCTCGTGCATCTACATATGTTTTTTACTTTGATCAACATGGTCTTTGGCATCTTTATGATATGCATTCAATTTTCTTTCGAATCCATGGAAAATTTAGCATGTATCTCTAATCACATCTGTTAGCCACAAAACACCATTTAGCTTACAATTCATTATAATTATCACATTTTTTATTCTAAAAACAAGTCCAACTATGGGTAAATAGCAGTGTTTGGACATATAAATATGCCCAAGATCACCTGGTATTTGATACCATAGAAAAAGTTTAGTTGATCATGGAAAGGCTTAAGACAGCTCAGAGATGACAGAAATCGTACGCAGATGTGCGAAGAAAGGATCTCGAGTTTGATATTGGTGATTATGTGTACTTGAAAATATCTCCTATGAAGGGAGTGAAGAGATTTGCCAAGAAGGAGAAACTCGATCCCTGATATATCGGTCCTTACCAAATTCTCAGTCATTTTGGAAAGGTAGCTTATGAGCTTGAGTTGCCTTTATACTTAGCTTTAGTCCATCAAGTATTTCATGTCTCCTTGCTAAAGAAATACATAGGTGACCCATCAGTTGTAGTCCCTATAGAGGGTATATATGTTCAAAATAACCTCTCTTACCAAGAGATTCAAGTTGAAATTATTGACTATCAAATTCACAGATTGAGGAACAAGAAGTCTCTCTAGTCAAAGTCCTTTGGCGGAATAAGTCCGTTGAGGGAGCTACTTGGGAAGCAGAACCAGATATGCGGACCAAGTATCCTCACCTATTCTCCGCAAACTCAGACTCAGCCCAAGCTAATAGTTTTCCTTAAGCTTATTTAGTTTTATGCTCAAATTGTCTTTATCAACTTGGTATCAATTACCATTGAATATTCAGTCATGCATTCATAAGTTAGTTCAATCATGTATTCATGCATCAGATATGCATGTTCAGTTTGAGAAACTCAACTTACCAGTAATCTCAGTCATGCATTCATGAACCAGCTCAGTCATGTACCCATGCATCAGATATGCATGTTCAGTATGATAACTCAGTATATTCGTAGCTTCAGTCATGAAATCATACATCAGATATGCATATCCAGTATTCACTTTCAGTTATCAGTTCTCTTCTCTTAGCCAGTCTCATTCGGGGACGAATGTTCCCAAGGAGGAGATATTTTAAGACCCTGCAAAATCCTAAGCTTAATTCAGCCCATTAATGTTTGTTAAGGGGTCCCAAACATAAATTTTTTTAGCTAAGTATTCATACTTGGTGCTATTTTAGCCTTCAGAAGTTGGCAATCTTATTTTGCGTTCTTATGTCCTTTAAATGTTGATATTTAAGTTAATTCATGATTAGTAATATCAATAGGGGTTCTCGAACGAGTTTCAAATTTTTTGAACCTCATCTAGACCATGTTCAAGTGACCAAAACGGTGAGTCGACACGATCTTAATACGTCACGTCATCCATCGCGTTGACAGATAAAATTTTCCTCAGCTCAATGTAATTTCTAGTGAACCGATGCGAGCTCGGTGCGGCGCGGCATTTATAGAATCGGTACCCTCGATGCGGCGCGTCGTCCTGCGTGTCGCTGGGTCAGTTTTAAGTTATTAAAAGACCGCATCCACAGGGTTATTTGGGTCTTTTTACCTATCCTCTCAACCCTAAAATACATAATTTAGCCCCTTTAGAGGCATAATACAATCATTATTCACAAAGTCTCAAGAATAAAACCCTAGGGCTATCAATTCAAGAATCAAATTCAAGAGATTTCACCATCAATCTTTCCAAATTCAAGCAATAAAGTATCTAAAGTGTTCATCCAAGGGTTCCTTCCACCCTTAGAGTTCAAGAAACCTTTTTAAAACTTTAAAGTTGGTGAATTCATGAATTCCATGGTTTGAATTAAATGTATTCATGTCTATTATGTTAATGGAGTTATTAATCCTTGTTTAATTGCAAGATTTATGTGAAATCAACTATTATGTGTGTAGTCTCATATAAATTCATGCTATAATCTTGAAATTGAGATGCCTATGTGTTAACTTGTATTGTATACATATACTATGCCTTCCAAGTGTTTGATGAATTGTTCATGCGATCTAGACAAGAGAAATTTTATCATTTAAACATGTATGCTAGTTCATGCCATTTAAGTGTTTGATAAAATGCCTCTATAGTTGTATTATGAACAAATGTGCATTGTTATGCGTTGCAAGAATATGTAATGCTCTATTTTTATGCTATCGAGTCCTGGGGGTATTTAATACCCAACAATTTAGCTAATTACCTAGAGCCAGTGTCAGTTTCAAGATAGTCTCAGTCATGCCAGAAACTCAGTAGAATTCAGTCAGTTACAGAACTCAGGAAAACTCAGTAGTATTCAGAAACCAGTCACAATACCCAGTACAAACCTTAGTAGTACTCAGCTAGTTAACAAAATTCAGTAGTATTCCACCAGTCCACAGAATCTCAGTGAACTCAATTCATTTCAGCTATACAGTAAAATCAGTAACAGTCTAGTACAACCTAGTACAGAAGAGGAAATTCAGTTTCAGTGTATATTCAGTTAGGAGTAAGATTCAACACCGAGTGAACCCAAGGATAGGGACTCATATGCCAGCAGAGGGTGTGAACCATAGAAGCAATCCTTGCATTCCAGAACTACGTAGACAACATAGGTTAAGATATAAAACCTGTCAGATGAGGGTTGATGGGATGTTTTAACTTGTCAAATGAGAGTTCCAGCGTTCTCATTCGAGTACCTGCCAGATGAGGGTAACTCTTCAGTGTCTTTATCCGTGGCATGATATTGACACCCTTCCAACTAGGGGTAAAGGTTGGACCCAAAATCTATTAAAATAAATGGGGCATGTCATTTAGATGACTACCTCCCACAGTCTCAGTTTTAGATTCAATCTTAGAATAGAACTCAGCTCAGTTCTATAAATTTAGGACTATCAGATACAATCATCTAGTTTAGTATAGAACTCAGATAGTTCTACAGATTTAAGACTATCAGAAATAGTCACTCGGTTATCAGTTATCAGTATTACAGTTTCAGTAACTTTAGATATCAATAAGTCAGCATTCAAAACTCAATGTTTAGTGTTATCATGACCTCAGTTACAGTTTATGTATTCGTGCATGTACTCTCATCCAGTCATAATCATGTTATTTAGTTATTATTATTCATGCATATGAACCCATGTATTCAGCCTACCTCACTATGCAACCGGTACATTCCTACGTACCGACGCATACTTTCTTTTGCGATATGGTGTCTTATAGCATAGGTTCAGACACACGGGCTACAGAGCACCCTTAGCAGTTAAGATTTCAATAGTCAGAGTTAGTGGTGAGTCCTCATAGTTTGAGGACATTTTATTTCACTATTTCAGTATTTCAGTACTTAGTTTATTTACAACAGTCGATGTTAGTTGGGGGCTTGTCCCATCAACTTCTTATTCAGATAGTTTAGAGGCTTTTTCAGACTAGAGTATTATCAGCATAGATGTTCAGTTTTGGTATTGTTATACCTTATTCAATTTTATTACAGTATTTAACCTTATGGCAAAATTCTGCCAGAGTTTTGCATTTATCTTAGTTATATTGTTATTATAGTTTTACTATTATTCAGAGCTCACAATAGGTACCAATCATGGGTTAACTAGTGTTCCTTCAAGATTGTTAGCACCATGTAGCATCTGGGATACAGACTCGGGACATTACACTAAGATTGTCTATTAGAATTGAAACCTGAACCAACAACTCCTGAATTAAAAATAAGGGAAGCTAAGGCGTTAATTTTCAAAGTTTAACTTGCATGTCATGGCTTCTGTTTGTGGCTATGATTAGGTCAATGGCAGTAGAAACAAAAAGGTTTAAAGTTGGGAAGAAATCCCATGCCTTGTTGTTTCCACTTTTTTTTACCTGACCAGATCCATTAAAAGGAGGCATTGGATGTAAGTTTAACTTGAGAAATTAGAAATTACCACCTTAGCTTGATCTCGTATTTTTAATTCAAGAGTAGTTGGTTCAGGTTTCAATTCTGACCGACATTCTTACCACCTTCCGTGCTCATGAAGCTGCTTCCTTAGAGTTCTTGTCCTGCATTCTATGGGTCTTCATTGAGGTCAAGCACTCTAGTTGCAGTCTCTAGAAAAGGGTCTAGCTCTAATCCTGTTAACCATTCTTTTTTTTTTCAATGAGTGACGGATTTTTATATTTGGATGCACTTCCACTTTTAAAGCTCATTCAGTTTTTTCATTTCTCATGTGAAATTCATCAGCCAATTGTGCTACACTTTCCTTCCTACCATGTGTTTCCTCCTAAACAAGATCTGAGATGATATATGGCCTTCTCAACCTCCTTCTTCCCGCACAGGTATTCTCCCAAACACCTTCTGTTGTATAATAGTCTCCTCCAGTGACCCATCCATATAAATTTGGACCAGGGGAATTTCTATTAGTTCTATCGTTGTTTCCTGTAGTGCGAGGCTTCAGAGGCCTTTCAAGAAGTCCATTGCGCCATTAACATCGGTCCAATTACAATTAGATATTTACACTGCTGCCAAAAACTTAAACTATTATCCAAACTTAGACACAAAAACATGAGCATAAATCATCATTAAATTGTAACCGGGTATCGATAACACCCACTTGGTCCCTCAGCCTTACCAGTTCGAACCTAACAATCTTAACTGTAAAATGCCATATCTTGTTTGAAGGATTAATGCATAATAGGTAAAGAACAAACATTCATAAAATCATTGTACTGGATGTGTGTTTTATGATAGGTGGATCAGTAATACATACCTCTCACATATAAAGTGGTTCCATCTGCAAGCAGCTAATTCCTCCGAGCCCATCTTTACTCTAGCCTTTAATGCTGGTCGAGTGAAAGTGGATCCAGATTCACTTTCTTTTATCTGCCAACAGAAATACCTTTGATGTCAAACAAGAGAAGAACAAAAAAAAATATTACAAAAGGGTAACACAAAATTTAGTGAATAAACAAATGATCAATAAGATGCAACAGATTACCCATTTATTCAATTGATGAGTCATCTGTTCTAACAGATGAATGACATGTTGTAATAGATGGGTCATCTATTGGAATATATCAAACCATCCTTGCTACTGGTTTGATTTTCTTTAAACAGTTGCTCCGTCTATTCCAACAGCTGATTCATCAGTTGGAACAGTTGAGGAAACCGTTGCAACACCACCACCAATAGCATCAACAATAAAAAAACAACACCATATGTTCCAACCCCATCAACAACACAAAAACACAAACATCACACCACCACCCCCAACAACAACAATACCAAAGTAACAAACAAAATACATTAAAAAAACTATACTGACAATAAGGTTTTTTAAGTTCTCCCAATAGATGACTTTTTTTGCATATTTTAGTAAAAACAACAGTTCGTTCATTCAAAACTTAAAAGTCACCTTTCCTTCAATTTTCTCAAAAAATAGAAAATTGATAATGGGTAAATCATTAATAGCAATAGATGTAAATATCTAATTTAAATGACATACAAAGAAGAAGATGAGATGGAAAGAGAAATAGTGAATCATACCTGCAATGTCCAAAAAGCAAAGAGATCAGAACATCCAGTTCAGTCGAGAAAAGATATTGATCGGTTGAGATCCAAAAGGATCCTCATCCGAAAGAAGAGAGAAAAGAGAGAAAAAAAGGAAAGAAAGAGAATTGAGAATAAAAAAGAGAGAGAGATGAGTTGAGTTTCTCGTCTCGAGTTTATGGCTGAAGGAGAGAGTATTCTACTCCCTCTATTTCATATTAGTTGAGTTGGACCCTATAGAGATGGCACATCCATTAAGAATAGTATTTATTAGGAGTCTATTTTACCAAATTAGCCTTATTAATTATGCTTTAAAAAATAAATTTGAATATATACAACTTGTTTAGTCATTTAATGATAAGGGGATTATTTGAAGAACATATTAAAATCCTCTTGATTTCATAATTGGGACAACTAAATTGAAACAAATATTTTTAGAAAGAGGGTCAACTAAAATAAAATAGAGGGAGTAGATTTGGGTTTTAAATATTCATTAATAATTTTTAAGGGGCACGAGGAGACGGTGACATTGAAAAGACCAGATAAGACTACTCACTGAGGAGATTTTTTAGTTATCCAAGTAATCTTTTTTACCGCCTTATTATTTTATCTTTTTTATCTCAGACAGAAAATACCTAAATTGATTTAAAAAAGGATCTCAAAACATCAAAGTCATACTTTGCAACAGATAACAATTTCTATTTGAATATTTCCAAAGCTCGTTCATCTGTCGCAATAGATGGCAGTGCCTGTTTGATAATTTACAACAGATGAGTAATATGTTGCAATAGATGACTTAATCTGTTTGATTATATCCAACAGAAAAGACATCTATTGCAAGAGATTGAACATTTGTCTTATACAATTTCAATTGAGTTCATATGTTAGACTAATACATTAATTGATTAATCTAGGACTAGGTATGAGTTCTCATAGGGTCAACTACAACTTCAATTGAGTCTTTTGGCAATTGTATGATGAGAAGGTATTGTGTTCCTCCCAACCAGAGTCGTCGATCGATCATTCTGAGTTGAACCGATTCTTATTACCTCATGTGTTCAACTAATACCTTAATTGATTAATATAGTACCAGGGACAAGTTCTCATAGGGTCAACTATAACATTAATTAAGTCCTTTGACAATTTCATGATAAGACGATATTGTGTTCCTCCCAACCAGAGTCATCGATCGATCACTCTGAATTGAATCGATTCTTATTACCTCATATGTTCAACTAATATCATAATTGATTAATGTAGGACTAGGGGTGAGTTCTCATAGGGTCAACTATAACAGATGGCAGCGCCTATTTGATAATTTACAATAGATGGGTAAGCTGTTGCAATAGATGACTTAATTGATTTGATAATTTACAACAAATTGGTAATTTGTTGCAAAAAATGACATAATTTGTTTGATAATTAACAACAGATAAGTAATCTATTGCAATAGATGGCTTAATCTATTTGATTATACCAACAGAAAAGACATTTGTTTCAACAGATTGAACATTTGCTTTTATACAATTTCAATTGAGTTCATATGTTAGAATAATACCTTAAATGATTAATCTAGGACCAGGGACGAGTTCTCATAGGGTAAACTATAACTTTAATTGAATCTTTTGATAATTGCATGATGAGACGGTATTATGTTTCTCCCGACCAGAGTCGTCGATCGATCACTCTGAGCTGAATCGATTCTTATTACCTCATATGTTTAACTAATACCTTAATTGATTAATCTAAGACTAGGGGAGAGTTCTTATAGGATTAACTACAACAGATGGCAACGCCTATTTGATAATTTACAACAGATGGGTAATCTGCTACAATAGATGACTTAATCGATTTGATAATTTACAACAGATCGGTAATCTATTGTAACAAATGACTTAATTTGTTGGATAATTAACAACAAATGAGTAATCTATTGCAATAGATGGCTTAATGTGTTTGATAATATCCAACAGAAAAGACATCGGTTGTAATAGATGGTTTAATCTGTTTGATTATATCCAACATAAAAGACATGTGTTGTAATAAATGACTTAATCTATTCGATAATTTACAGCAGATGGTTAATCTGTTGCAACAAATGATGTAATATGTTTGATAATTTACAATAGATGGTTAATCTATTGCAACAGGTTGAACATTTATTTTTATACAATTTTAATTGAGTTCATATGTTAGACTAGTACCTAAATTGATTAATCTAGGACTAGGGGTGAGTTTTCATAGGGTCAACTACAACTTCAATTGAGTTTTTTGGCAATTGCATGATGAGACGGTATTGCGTTCCTCCTGACCAGAGTTGTCGATCGATTACTCTAAGATAAATTGATTCTTATTACCTCATGTGTTCAACTGATACCTTAATTTATTAATCTAGGACTAGAAGTGAGTTCTCATAGGGTCAACTATAAAAGATAGAAACGCTTATTTGATAATTTATAACAGATAGGTAATCTGTTGCGACAAATGACTAAATCCATTTGATAATTTACAACAGATGGGTAATCTGTCATAACAGATGACTTAATCTTTTTATTACAGATGCATAATCTGTTGCAATAAATGACCTAATCTGGTTGATAATTTACAACAGATGGGTAATCTAGTTGAACATTTATTTTTATACAATTTCAATTGAGTTCATATGTTAGACTAATACCTAAATTAATTAATCTAGGACCAGAGGTGAGTTCATAGGCCCAACTACAACTTTAATTGAGTCTTTTATCAATTACATGATCAGAGGGTTAAAAATTATGCATATTTTTTATAATTTTAAAAAATAATTAAGATCGATTCAGACTAAATTAACATTTACAAAACTTGTCATTCTTTTCCAAAATACAAATCATCTATTTGCGAGAAAAATGTTTCATCATTTCAAATCTCGAGTTCTTGCTCTTTTTACTTTCTCACTCAACAATACAGTTACAGATAATAACTACTTAATAGATTGCTCAATCCTTCACAACAGATCAATTTTCTTTTTATTTCTGATCGCATAGGTGTTATTTTTGACTTTATTATTTCTAGTATTAGTCATTTTCTCTGTCTTTGTAGGTAACAAAGTTCGAGAAGAGTTCTATATTTGTTATTTTTTTATAAAAATTAAGGGTTTTTAAGTTAATGATGAAAAAGAAAACTTTTAGTTGTATTATCTTTGAGAATGGGTTTACAATTTTGAGTTTTAATAGTAAAATCGTAGGAAGAACTCGAGAAAACCCTAGTTTCTATCGTAGTGTTCCGTTGACTGTCGTGGTATTATTGGATGGTGTTTGTGGTGGTGGTGGTTGTCGTTGTCATGGTGGAAATGGTGGTGGCTGTTGGTGGCATTGGTTGGTGGTGTTTGTGGTGGCATTGGTTGGTGGTGTTTTTGGTGGCTGTCGATGGTGTCGGTATTCGTGATATTTATGGCATTGGTTGGTGGTGGCAGTGGTGGTGGCAGTGGTTGTTGGTGCGTCGGTATTGGTAGTGTTAGTAATGTATTTTTTAAAATTTATGCATACATCAATTGTAATGTAATTTTTGTTTTTCTATTGTTTGTAGGTAGAGGTAAAACATATCTCCCAAAAGAAAAGAAAGTGAAAGTGGATCAACGTCTGACCACCCAAATAAAGCCTACAGTATAGATGGATTCGGAGGATATTCTTGAGAAAAGTGAAGTTGAAGAGAGATATGAAAACAATATTGAGGGAGGTGGACAAGGGTCTGTAGATGGTAATGAAGAAAATGAAAGTGAGAAAAGGGAGGAATTAGAGAGTAAGAAAGAGAAAGAGGATAATCATCAACATGATGATAATGGATCACCAATGAGGCATGAATTAATATCGACATCCCAGTATGATCCTGTCAAAACTTTTAGTATTGACAGGTTTCAAGTTACTATACCGATAAATGACCCAAAAGCATAACTAACTGGTGAAATTGTATTTAAATGTCAGATGGGATTTTTTTTAATAATTTTAGAAAAATTATGAAGAACAAAAACATAGACGGACTTTTTAAGAAGAGCTGCTTTGGACGTTTTCTTGATCTGGTTGATGACCCCCCTGCCCGTTTCCATATGAGAATGGTATATAGTCTTATCAAGTGCAGGATCAAGTATATGGGGGATGATAAAGATTCGGAGGAGGGGACAAAAAAATGGATAAAATCTGGATCAACTACTGTGGCATACCGATTTGTTTTGGCTTGCAAGAGTTTTCCATAGTGACGAGATTGAGATGCCATCGTCCATAAGAACCACCTATCGCCAAGGGAACACCCCACAAAAAATCCAAGGCAAGAAAACCCAAGGAAAAAATAGATGGGTTGTTTGACATTGCTCGACGTGGCTATAAAGCATCGGATTTATTGACAGATCTCATGGATAAAACCATACCAAAGCAGTACAGGGGGCAATTGTGCTTAGTTTTGTTTGCCCATTTAGTTATATTGGCAAGAGACATCAACAATATCATATAGGATGATTTGTTGGCGTGTGCTGAGGATTTTCATAAATTCAACAATTATTCCTGAGGATATGACAGGTTCTACTTGACTGTCCAATATTTACTGACAAAGCTATCGTCAAGGACAGCCATATTATACTTCTTTCCTTAGGCTTTAATGGTAATATTAATCACTATTTTTACTCATCCATTAATTTATATTGAATATAGTTATTATGACTTTTTTTTTCTTGCTTCTTGTTTACATTTTTTAGGCTTGGGCATTTAAAGTCATTCCTCCCCTCTGAAAGCAGGTAATGGATTACCAGAATGAGGTTTCTCATCTAAGGATGTTTAGGTGATTGGCTGCAAGGAGCAACACCAAAATTAAGAAGGCTAATATGTTTAACCCTACGGATGATGCAGTACGTCTTCTTCAAGTAAAATAATTTTACTCAATTGAACAGATGTTATATCTAGTACAACAGATGTTATATTTGATGTACTAGGTAGGACATCTGTTGTGACAGATTACCTATTTTGTGCCAACTGGTGCAACAGATAGATAATCTATTGCGATAGATGATTCATATCTTGCATCAAATTACCTATTTGTTGCTTTGGTTCTCTGAACCCGACTCCTAATAGACTAACAATCTACTGTAAATTATGCAATAGATGTGTAATCTGATTTAACATATTGTTAATCTGTTGTAATATACAGATCACTGTTGCATAATATGTAACCCAACAGATTACCTGTCTTGTGCAACTGGTGCAACACATTGGTAATCTGTTGCGATAGATCATTGATATTTTGCATTAGATTATCCACGTGTTGCTTTGGTTCTCTGAACCCGACTCAAATGGATTTTAACCATCTATTGCAAACTATACAACAGATGGGTAATCTGATGTAACATATTGTTAATCTGTTGCAGAAGTTGACTGTTAAAATATAACCCAACTGTGAAAACTATTATATTATATGATTTAAATATATCTATCTTTTTTTCTAGGTTGTACATCCATGGATTCTGCCTACTGAGAAGGAGTCGGTGATGACTTCCTATATTACTCTAGGTCATGTTGATATTATAAAAGACCCAACTGTGGAGTTAATAAAGAAGGAATTGGCTGAAGAAATAGCCATAAAAAGAGCAGTTAGGCAAGGTCAGCCTAATGTTGAGGCTCTTCATGACCAACCCACTAAGGCAGATCCGGGTGCTACTTCTGGTGGAGTTGTTGGTATTGGTGGCAGGCATGATGATACTTCTACTAATCATGATGATGAGCATGTTGATGCTCAAGAAAAAATAAATATGTTTGAAAACACCCCTTTTTACCCTTACACAGGTCCCTCTCACTCGTCTTCACCTTTGTGTCCTCATTGCGAATGCAAAGAGTGCAAGGAAAACCAGGATAAACTCTTTGAAAAATTAGAGGCTATCTCTAAAGTTGTCGAGGAATTCAAATCCAAGAGGGGTGTTATACCATCCAAGAAGCTGAGGGAGCCATACACTCCTGCAGTGTTGATTAGGAGGAAGAACAAAGCAATTAGCGACGTACACTCCGATCGAAAATAAAAAAAATTACAACTCCCCCCTCTCCAAAATTTGTTGAAGTTCAAAGGCCATTCAAGAAGGTGGACATATACGTGTAACTTGGCGCCAAAGATAAGAGGGATCTGTGATAGGACAAGAACGCCGAGACAGGCGCACCAAATTACACCAGGCATCCTTTCCCCCCTAAGACTTCTAGACTATGATTGATATGCGTATGCGGTACGAGGAAAAGGCAAGTTTACTTTTCCTAACCTAGCCTTCTAATCTACCTCATGAAGAAGAAGCTATGCAATAGATGTGCAACAACTGGGTATTCTGGTGCAACTGGTAGTGATTCTGTTACAACTTATTATACATCTGTTGCATAAGTTGCGTTGAATTATTGATTTAGAGAACCCTATACAACAGATGGACTATCTGTTGCATCTTTACAATTACTAACCTATTTAAAAATTAACTTCTTATATCACAGCATGTTGACCAAATTCTCTGCCTCATGAGAAAAAAACAATTAACGTACCTGAAAGCTTATGACGCTGCCAATAGGATAATAGACCTCGACTTCTGGAAGAAGATCAAGGATAAGTACGATCAACTCAATAGTGATGCGTCACCCTATGGAGTTGGACTTGATTTCTTAGTTTCTATATTGGACTTGGATGAAGAAGAAATGATAAAATATGTTAGAGGGAAGAGAACAAATCCACACGACAAGAGCTGAACCGAGTCAAAGAGGATTCTAGAAGTCATTAGTGTGAACGACATACATTATTGGGCTATTGAGATACTACTCGAGGAGGGAAAGATCAAATTTTATGACTGCAATAAACCTGCCATCGACAAGGTTATTCTTTTTATTCGCGTGCAACAACTGATGGAGTTGTTGCCCATCTTGTTGAGGGAGAGTAAACTGATGAATCATTTTCCAAAGAAAGTGTTGATGAATAAACAATAGGATTTTGAAGGTTGAAACAAGGACATGAACCCTCCAAAAAATAAAATCAATTACACGTGTGGCTTGCACGCTCTTGCACACATCGAATGTTTGCTAACCGACATAGAAATGGCCGAGCCAACGACCTTTCTATGCGACAATGATATGGTAAACCTGCAAGAGGTCTGGTCTTATGGGGTACTAACTAGACGCTTGGAGCCTGTGTATATAGAAGAGCTTGTGAAATAACAATTTTTAATTTCAAGTCACACTTCACTTTACTTTAAATTACATGTACATGTAGTGGCAATAATTTTTTTCTGATGAAAATTGAGTTTTTTATAATGCAATAGATTGTCAATCTGTTGTAAAATATATTCTATCTGTTCTGACAAATAGTTTATCTATTGCAATAGGTTGGTCATCTATTGCATTATACCGATGTTATTTGTATCTAATCTAAGTCTAATCTGTTGCAATAGTGGGAAGACCTGTTTGATAATTTTCAACAGATGACCTAAATTTTACAAAATATGCCTAAATTTGTTTGATATTTTCTAACAATTACGCTTGAATATCTATGTGCTCGAAAACACCAAACCAGTAGAAAATACACCACCATGAAAATTTCACCAATTAGGCTTGAAAATCCATGTGCCCAGCAACACCAAACCAGTAGCAATAACGACAACAATGTAGTATCTTCTTGCGCGATTTTGTTTCTCTTCAAAAGCCTTGACTTTGTTCAACAAACCCCAGATTATTCGATTTGCTTGGGAAGGGTGTCGTTCTTCATACCAATCAAAGTAATCGCATCCACCCAATTTCTATAAAAATAAAAATACAATTACAAAACAATTATAAGTCAATAATTAATCAAATAATTAAATTAAAAAAATATTATCTTTGAAATCTTACAAGAAAAAAACCTAAGACCTGGATTTTGTTGAGTCCAAGAAGTCTTTAATAGAGCTTCATGACCACACTTACAATATCAAAAATCTTTATCATAAAAAACAGTGGAAGATGCGCTCGGCATTGTCAAGCTCAGTTGGAAAAAAATGAAAAAAATAAAGAAAAGAAAGACCAAATCCAAATAATTTAAAGAATTTTGATAGATAAAAAAAGATGATGATGAAGAAGAAGATTTGGGAATTTAGGGTTAAATTTTAGGAAGAAGATGAATATATAAGACAATGGGGGGGGGGAATGACCGTTGGGGGCCAAATGACGGCAAGTCAGCAAAAAGTGTCAAACTGACACATGTGACCCACATTTGATGCCTATTTTATTTTATGTGTTTAAAATGAACATTGTCTAGTACTTGATGCCTATTTTATTTTAGGTATTTGAACTGAACACTGTCGATGGGTTTCACCTTTTTTATTTCAATTCACTTTTATTTTTTTACATGTAGTGGCAATTTTTTATGTCAAATGAAAGTTGAATTTTTATAATGCAACAGATTCTTCATCCGTTGTAACAGTTATTCTACCTGTTCTAACATATAGTTTATCTGTTGTAATAGGTTGGTCATCTGTTGCAGTATGTCAATATTTCTATCTAAGTCTATCTGTTGTAACAATGAGAAGATCTGTTTGATAGATTTCAATAGATTACCTACCTGTTGCAACATATGTCTAAATCTGTTTGATATTTTCCAACAGATGTATTTTCTGTCAACAGATACATTATCTATTGCAATATTTGAATCTAGTATTCCATTTCAATTAATAAGTTCAAATCTAAGGAAAAAATAAAATTCATAGACAAAATAAAATAAATTAAAGCCTTCAGAAATTAGCTGAAATAAATCAACGAATAAATGAAATGTAAAAAATTGTTATGGGTACAGATCTCAATAAATACATCAACAATTTAAGTATTGATGCCAAGGATTCTTAAGAAGGGGTGAGGTTATTACTTTGACACGCTTAAGCTATAAAGATCTACTCAATATGGAAAAGTTGTTCTTCATCCGATGCTATGGAATTCGGCTTTGCTCGTCGTGAATCTTTATTGTCGCTTACATACGGTTTCTGCGCTTTTTGTTCTCCATATTTCCATAAAATGAGTAACATATTATCAATGTTGTTCAGCAGTAGCTTCTACATCCACCTTGAAATCTAGAATTGGTCAATGCTAATCACAAAAATACAATAAAATAGAAAAGGATAACTCATCTGTTCTAGCAAATCAAATAGGTCTTCCTCCGATTTTAAATTATCCCAAGCAAATTATATTTCTGTTGCAACAATGAACCAACTGTTGGGACAAATTTCTACATGAGGAAGACCTGTATGATAATTTTCAATGGATGAATCATCTGTTGCAGCAGATAGGTCATCTGTTGGTACAAATAAAAGTGGTATGAAGAGTTATTTGATTTTCTAAAACAGACAAGACATATGTCGCAACAGATACTTTATCTGGTGCAAAAAGTTAGTCAACTGTTGCAATAGATATATATATCTGTTTGATAATATTCAGCAGATGTGTCATTTGTTGAAACAGATATGTGTCTGTTTGTTAGCTGGAAGACATATATATTCACCTTCTTCAGCTCGTGCTGCTCTTCTTTGGACATTGTACATTGCTCAGTGCAACACACAGACAGAGGAGTTACAATTTCTCTTTTTTGGATGCTTGATAATGCCTTGGAAATCACTTTCCTTCTCTTCTTAGCCTTAATCTCTAATGGAGTGGATAGAATAAAATACTCTTTGATGGAATGAGACCCCTCTTAGATGTCAATTTCTTTATAGAAGTAGTTAATGCATTAATAGAATTAATCACTACATCATGTTTTGCCCTGCAATCTTGACATTTGCATGCAGAACATTCGCTGGGAGAGGTAAAATCCGTATAACTAGTATGATCATACTCATAATGGTTTATTTTAAATACTATAAGAGGAGCATCATTAGCACCAACAACAGCACCACTACCATCATCAACAACTCCATCACCACTGAGACCATCAATAACAACAAGCCCACCCTCCAAAATTGTTTTTCTTGTAATGGTTGTTGCTCTAAATAATTCCATTTTTATTCTGTCGATGACCTTAGGGTCCGATAAAGTTTGTACAGACCGTAAAGTAAGAAAAATGGCATCTTCAACTCTCGATTGGTTGGAACTAGCGACAGATGCACAATCTAACATAAATCATTACATATATTAGAATGATGATTAGATCATTCAAAAAAATTATTAATTAAAATGAAAAACTTAATTATAATTATACTTACTGCATCCTTCGGGGGGGGTGAAGAGATCAAGAAATTTTACATTTTTATCAGTTTTGGCCGACAACCATCTCAAGATTCTTAAACAGAAAACTTCTTCCTGGTATTTCACTTGTTGTCTCAAATAAGGAATGACTTCAAATGTCCACGCCTATAAAATAACGCCAATAAATCAAAACAATTATTGAGTAAAAAAATGAATGATATCATAATAAAAGAAAGAAACATTTACCATGAAAGCCCATGGAAAGCCATTTAAGTTGACTGTCTTTGGCGCTACCGAAGTCAACAAATATTTTACAGTCATTTTGAAGCTTTCATAACCCCAAGAATAGTTGTTAAATGCCTTAAGATCCCCAGAGAGGTTTATTAAACAAACGCTTATGTTGTTGTTAACGTCTCTCACCCTAAGAATATTATGTACAAACCAAACCAAGCACAATGACTGCTTGTGCTTCTTTGAAAGACTTTTACCTTTCAACGTTTCTATCAAATTTTTGTTTTTGAAGCTTGGACCAACAATGGACACCAGGTCATCACGATCACACGACTTGCCTTTTCCTTTTTTGGGTGTGCGTGGTGCTTTTTTGGGTTAGAATAGGTATAACTTGAGAAGGAGCATAACATTTTAGTCCAGTAACTATGGCAAACTCCTTCCAACAAAAAAAAAACAGGCATGCCACAGTAATTTATCCACACCTCATCCATCTTATCTTTGTTTTCATATATAAACCTACTCTTGAGAAGTTTATATACTATTTTCATTTGGAAATGAGCATTGTTGTCCTCCAACAAATTAAGATATTTTCCAAAGTAGCTGTCCCTGAAATAAGCATCCAATTTTTGTTCTCGAAGTATTTTTCTAAAGGTGTTGAAAGATTTTTCCATGGATGACTTAACCACGAAATCACCCATTAAATCTGTGGCACCATCACACTACATTATCATAGGATAACGATCAATGCTGAAGGTTTTGACCAACTCTTTGGTGGAAGGGCTATTAGCATTTGGATCATCTCTTTTGAAATATTCCTCCTTCCTATGTTCATCATATTTTGCTCCTGATTGAGATAACATTTGTAAAGCAAGCTCATAGAGTGGTGGATGTAGCCTAGCTGCTTCACTTGTTCCTTTACTTGGACTTGATTCGGTTTCTGTTATTTTGGGAACCATATTATCTAAAATTAATAGGAACATACAAAAATATATTATAGTTGATAAATACATCATTAAAAATGAAAACAGTAAATCAAACAAGCAAAACAGTAAAATAATAGTTCCAACAAATCATCGATCTATTACACCAGGTATTATATATGTTGCGGCATATAACCAACCTGTTGCAGTAGATAAGTAATCTATTGCAATAATACAAAATATATCACTCATCTTTTAAGATAGATGAATTATCTGTGCAACAGATCACATATTGTTGCAACATATGAGTGATCTATTAGAACAGTTAAATAACTTGTTACAACAGATGAGTAATCTGTTGTAACAATACAAAATATATCGCTTATATATTGAGAAAAATGAATGGTATATGCATCAGATCACACATCTGTTACAACATCATCTATTGCAACATATGAGTGATCTGTTGAACCAGTTAAATAACTTGTAGCAATGGCTGAGTAATCTGTTGCGACAATACAACATATATCACTTATCTGTTGATAAAGATAAATGGTCTATGCAACAGATCACATATTTATTGTAATATATGAGTGATCTATCGAAACAGTTAACTAAACTGCAGCAACGGCTGAGTAATCTATTGCGACAATACAAAATAATCACTTATCTGTTGAGAAAGATGAATGGTGTATGCAATAGGTCACACATCTGATGCAACACATGAGTGATCTGTTAAAATAGCTATCAACGTTAATATTATTTAGATTTCTTCCAACAGAAGAGTCATTGCGGCAAATGAATGATTAGTTTGAAAAATCAAGTCTTGGACATGTCTTGTTAAAAGAGTTGATAGGATTTTATCTAACAGAAGATTCATCTGTTGCATCAGATCATTAATTCGATGGTTCCTCCATTGCATCAAATGGTTAATTTGTTGCATCAGATTTTTTATTCGATGGTTAATCTGTTGCAATATATGTTTAATCTGATGGTTCCTCTGTTGCATCAGATGATTAAGCTGTTGCATCAGAATTTTAATCTGATGATTTCTCTGTTCCATTATATGATTGATCTGTTGCATCATATGATAAATCTGTTGCATCATATGGTTAATATGTTACACCAGATGGATAATCTGTTAATGAAAATAAAAAATAGTAGAACAATTTTGTTCAACAAAAAAACAACAATATCATCATTTTTACCAAGAACAAGAACAGAACAAATAAACCCAAATCGTTGTTTTATTTGTATAAACACAAACAACAAAAATCAAACTTCAAAAAAATGCAACAAACAACAAAAAATAATGATTGACTTCAAAAAGAGAAGAGAAGAAATACCAGAAATTAGGGTTTTATTCAGACAGTATTTCAAATTAAAGAAACAAATATTGAAATTATTAACCAATCTTATAAGAGAAGTTGGCTCAAGTTTCTCGTTTTCTTCAAAAGCAAAAAGGCCATAATTTTTTACTTGTGAAAGAAGAAAAGGAATGGTGAAGAATTTGAAGCTGTTGTGGCCGGAGAGCAAGGCTGTCACGTCAATTGAAGGTTGAAGAATTCGAAGTTGTTGTGGCCGAAGAGCACTGTCGATTGAAGGTTGAAGTCGAAAAGGAACTCGAAGCCCAACTATTTGTCATCGAATGTTGAAGTAGCTGAGGATTAAAAGGAGAAATTTGCAGAACTATTAGTTGGGAGAGAGTTAAGAGAAGCTATCGAGAGAGAAAGGAGAGAGACTGGTTGATTTGGATTGAAGAGGGGTATGGGTTGGGTAGATTTGTATTTTTGAAAAGATTAAAAAGTTTTAAAAATATTAATCAAGTCCACAATTAACTTAATCAAGTTTTCTAATGATGTTTGACCCTTTAAGTTGATCAAAGTCACCAATCCTTCATTCAAGACTTAAAATACACCTTTTCTTTAATTTTCTCAGGAAACTTACCAAGTGAATTAGTCCTTAAAAAGTCCTGAATGCCTTAACTTATAATTTGAGATAATTATACTGTAATTATTGAAAAATAATTAATCCTTTCTAATAAATAATATGTTTGTATTTTAATTTTTCTATATCAATTAAAAAATATACTTATCAGTCAATTGTAAGAGTATTTATCAAAATCATACTTTGTCCATCTTAAATATATAAATCTCACCTAAAAAAACACATCTATCTATATATAAAAATAGAAGCAAAAACGACACGTGTCATCACCACAATAAACAATATTTTACATTAAATTAATTAAAAATTAAAATTAAAACTTAAAAAAAAACTAAAACTACCACACCAAAAAAGGTATAAACACACTGCATAACCTAAATGACATTATTTTTAAACAATAGTTATCATTATCATTATCCTTTTAAAAAAATAGTATTTATTATTAAAAATTAAATATTTGAATAATTATTTAAATCTAAAAGAATGCCAGACATAACACTCAATTAAAATTAAATCTTAAAAAATCTATCTACATCTAATAACCAAGTGGAGTCTGGGGAGGGTAAGCATACGCAGTTCACACCATTATCTCAGGAATGAGATAGAGATATTGTTTTCAACAGACCCGGCTCAAAATAGAACAATGCTCAAAATAAAACAATCTAAATAAGGAATAGTCAAAGGACAAAATACTATAGAAATCAACATATCCAATAATACCATACACAAGATATATCAAGTACTACAACAAAAGGTACAACAGAAAATAATATTATCAATTAAACTATAATTATTGTTAAATATAATATTATAAATTAAAATAACAATTAATTGTCATTATTAAAAATCCTGTTTTAAAAAATATGGCCATGCGTACAGGTTTAGGAAAAACTTTTAAAATTATGACAAAAAATTAAAGGATAAAACTATGGGAATATAAGAAAAAAAAAAGACCAATTGAGACGTTCTGCTACAGAATTTATTTTTCTTTTAAAAAATTGCATATCATAATTTCATATATAAAATTAAAAGTATTAGAAACATGGTTACAATCTGATAAAATATTTGAAAAACAATTGCAACAGTTTATAACTTCCAGTAAATTTATGGCACACTCCACCACAAAATCAACGCTCATTAACAAAACCTCCTTTTTAAGGGTTCAATTACTCGATTATCTCTATTGAATTCTATTGTCACTCAAAATATTGCTTTGTGCATGAAATGATGTCTCATTCAAGGAAGGATTGTATGTTGGCTAAAGCGGAGATGAGATAATTCCATCGAGGATCCTGCAAGTAAGATGAATTGCTTTGTGCATGTAATTACCATTATTCTATATATAAAATTATCATCACTAGGATGTACTTTCATATATTTTTTGTCCATGTTTTGCATATCGTCATCACTCATGACTTTTGTCTGTACTGATGATAAGATGAATTGCTTTGTGCATGTAATTACCATTAATCTGTATAGAAAATTATCATTACTATAATGTACTTTCATATCTTTTTTGTCTATGTTTTGTATGTCGTCACTCATGACCTTTGTTTGCACTGGTGATAAACTGCTCTAACGTCTTCATATTTGGATAGAGCCAGCATATTGAAAAAAAACATAATAAGAGTAACTTGGGGTGATAATGATATTTATAGCCATTATGATTTGACTAATGTATTCACTTAAATGAAATGAGGAGACCTGTTAATTTCTCTTCAAGTACCAATTGGGAGTTGATGTTCAATACTCTACTATATTCATGTAGAGTTGCCTTTCAAATTAACAAAAGGCATCACCATTTATGTCTCCACCATGGTGTGATTAATATTTTCTCCTTTACCACCATTATAATTTATCTGCTTTATTATTTATATTATTAATCTCACTTTTGATGAACATTTACATAGAATTATGTTTATGTCAACAGTTCATTTCAAAAATTATCTCTCTTATTTTTTTTCCTGGTAAATTAACAACAACGAAAAAAAAACTGAACTTTTTAAAGTGTATAAATTAAAGTGGTATAGGATGGGCTACTTATAGTTGTATATATGATATGAAATTTTGATTTTGATAGTTGTTAATTTGATAAAATTGTCATATCGACTTTACTTAATATTTATAGGTCTCTTTATTTACTTTTTTGTAATACTCATTTGTCACAGGATTCAAAATGATATCTATATGCTAAGGATGGTTTCTTTTTAAGTCTATTCATTAATGTTAGCATACACAGAATTCTCCGACAACTATATATGCAAATAAATGTATGAATGATTTCTTTTTAAGTCTATCCGTTGATGGCTTAGTAATTAGTATAATTCTTTGTGGTTATCTTAACACTTATTATTGAAGATAAATATTTTTTAAACTACTTCATTATTATTGTGCTGATCAGCAATTTGTATTTACTCCACGAATTTTTATGGCGAAGTGTGTTAAATATTGACGTGAAGATGTATAAACACACCTTAATAAGTTCTATTCAATAGAATTGTAGATATCATGGGTGGAAGAAATAATATAATGTTACATTACTGAGACATCAGTTAATAATCAAATTCTTTTTTTTTCCCTGTTTTATGTTGTAATTTTTATATTTTTTGGTTATTGTTCATGTCTGTATAGTAAATACGACATATAAACTTTCCTTTCAATTTCCTTTTTAAAGAAAAGCATTATAGAATATTTTTTTTTATTTGAAAAAAAGACAGGTTAGGGCACTAAAGCTATAGGTATACAAATGGTACGGGAAGGGTCGAACCACAAGGACTTATTATATACAGTCTTACCGTGCAGTTCTACAAGAGATTGTTTCCACAGTTTGAACTAATAGGCCGCATAGAGGCAATTTTACCAGTCATAGAGTAATTCTTAATTTGTTCTCATCATTCGTATGAATTTTTTGAATTTATTTCAATTTGATAGATTTAACTTTATGTGCAATATTAGTTACTATTTGTTATTATGAATTTAAGTTAATAATTCACTATTTTTATGTTATAAACTATTAGTAAAATGTGTAAATAATTATTGATTAAAATCTTTCTACAATATGATTGAACTTTATTTCTTATCATGTTAATTAATTTTATGAATTCATCAACAAACTCTAAATTTTATCACACGTAATACAAAATCTTATGATAATTTAAAATTTTCAAAGCAAATAAAATTTAAAAGTTATTTGATGATTGTTCATATGTATTTATATTTGATAAAATATATGTTATTATTTACATTTTGCATCGAAAAATAAGATAATGATTATATTCTAATAAAATCAAAATGATTTAATTTTCAAACTATTAAAATTCTTTCATAACGTCCGCGCATCGCGCGGATACATACTAGTACACTACTAATAAGAACAGTAAGTATGTTTACAAAAATCAATAACTTCTATTTAAAAAAAATACTAAATATCTTGACAGAAATAGATTTTTTTTTATCACCATTTAGACACAAATTGACTACTTTAATTTGTCAAAATAACTAAGTTATATTTGAGAAAGGAGGTAGTACATTATCACTCTTATTAGGTCCACCCTTAATCAATTATCCCAAATTTGAGCATGTAAAAAAAACTATTTAGAGTGTGATTTTCAAAAAATAAACTTTCTAATATATAGATTCAAATTTAATAAAACTTCGATGAAATTAAATATCGAACACCAGATTAAAAATAAAAGGAACCTTTCTAACCCCTTACCCGTCCCCACCCCAAGCAAATATGTCTTGTGGAATTAGACACAATATGCCAAACAAAATAATATAATAGCCTCTCCCTCCCGAAATATATTGCCGACATATATTATTTTTTCTTTCATGAACCATACAAGATTATTTGGACTACAAATTCATTCATCTGTACAAACTATATTATTTAAATATATGCACCGTTAAGTGAATTCATCAACATAAATTAAACTATATATTCAGTACGTCTATTTCAAGTGCATGTACATATTTCTTTTTTTTTTTTTTTTTTTTTGCTTTTTTGGGCTAAATTCTTTAAAAAGTAAGCACGTAATGTCAAATTAATAACGTAACAATTACTATTTGGAATGCAAATTCATTCATTTATACAAACTATATACTATAAGTACTATATGCACCGAAAGTGAATTCATCAATAAAAGTTCAACTTGATGATGATATATATCTAAGTATGTGTATATTTTTTCAGTCTGTTCCAAGTGCATGCATGTACATGTACATAGACACAATAAGGTTACGTCGAAATAAAGTTTAAGTGAGATACTAGTCCTTTTATAGAGCTATTTTGCTGCTGAGAAATTTAAGTGTTGTTAGACGATCTAAAGTTTTTTTTTTCTTTTTTTTTGTTTAAACCATCCGGTGTCCGATACCCGCTTTTTAGGAGTCCGACTATATCCGGATTAGTCCCGTGTCGGGCCCCATTTGGGGGGAGAGCTCCCAACAGACGACCTAAAGTTATTTCAATGCGTAGTAGTTAGAATTTGATATAAAGTTATATTTTGTTGGAAATAGTCACGCTTTATTTTTATCGATTAATAGGATTTTGATTTACGTAATTATATGAATCGACGAACGGATACTAATATTTCGTATTGGTGTTACGTCAAAGCCTTGAAAAAAGTTGCCACTTGGGCTAGATATGGTATCTAACAAAAGCCTGCAAACATTAAGTATTGAATTCATCAACAAAAGTAAAGCTTGAAAAACATTTTATTGAAGGTTCACTAATTTTAATTTGATGGATAACGTGAATCAATTTTTCTAACTATAAGGACATATATATCACTCTTTCTCTTACTTTTTAATTTACTTGTCACATTTTAATTTTTGAGAGTCACATATATAAAATTTGATTAATATTTTTAAGATGTATTTTTCATCACATTAATATAAAAACAGTGTAACTTATAGTATTTTTCATATAATTTTCATAGTTATAATAATTTTAAATCCAAGACATTGAATTATTCAAATTTAATTTAGTTCTGAAGATTAAGTCAAATTGATTCTCGTCAAGCGAATTGTGACAAATAAAAAAAAAAGGGAGTAAGGATTAATAAAATGGAGGGTAAATTAATTTTATTTTTCGTAGTGAAGGGGTAAATATGAGTCATTCAACTAATAACAAGAGTATATCTAATAATTTTTACTCAAAAAATATATTTATGTAGAATTATTAACTTTAGAACCACCGTACCATTATTTGAAGTCGTCATTATAAGATTTAGAATCTATAATATTGAAATACTCATTTCACTCGAGTGGCCGCCGACAAAGTCTTTTGATCAATTCTGAATTTACAATGTGAAACTTGACGATAGGGAGTTGATATATCCAAATAAATTAGGTAAGCAGTTGAGATATGAATCTCTTTTAAGTGTTTTGCAGTGCATGTATACAGACACAAATTTCAACTTCAAAATATAATTCTTTTCCTGAATCCAAACAGAGGCTGACATTTTGTACAAATCTGAATTAATCCAATTAACGAAAGTCTTTGGAATCGTACTTTGTTTTGATTTGTCATTTCTATATGTGCCAGATTTTGGCTTGTTTTGTCTTTCAAGTAACATTGACTATGGGGTAGATGTAACAAAATCAGTTCATTTTTTAAATAATTTGTTCAATTCGTCTAATTTAAATTCAAATTAATTGAGTTATTGACCCGTTTAACCTAATTGATTGAACTCAAAAATCACATATCAGATTATTGAGTTAAAAATAATCGGATTCAACTTGTCAAAATGCAGCTAATTCATCTATTGTGTAAAAAATTATCAAAATTGGAAATAAGAATATGTTAACTTAACCTAATAATTTAATAAATACATAGCTTTGCATTTCCATTTTTTTTTTTTTTTGGTAAAAGAAAAATAAGGAGTAAGATTTTCTTGAAGATTTTGGTTTATGAGCCATTATTAAGTGCATCGATTTTAATACAATATATTTTAATACAAGCAAATTTTCGGACGGGTTATGACCTTTGATTAATTTGATTCGTCTCCATTTTGACTTGCTTAATTGCCCCAATTAGCTACTAAGGGAGAAACAAAAGAAAAGTTGTGATGAGATTATTGGAATATGTCTCTGATAAAATGCCTAGAACTGTAGAACCAAGTTCGTTGATATGGTCCTTAGATATGGGAGAATGAACAAGCCTATTATTGATTGGAAGAAAATGATTGTTCTTATTACATTGTTACTGATGCAATTGCTACTTATAGAGAAAATAACTGACCTCCACTAATATCCAACTCCACTAATATTGACAGCTGTACACCACTAACTCACTAACAAACAATAACAATCTAACTGACTAGTCTCTTTACTCCTCCTCAAGCTGGTGACCGGAAAACATCAAGGACACTCAGCTTGGAAAGAAGAAACTGATGTTGAGCTGCTAGAAGTCCTTTAGTCATGAGATCAACTAGTTGCATATTGGAGGGGGCATGATCTGGTTGCAACAAACCTGATTTGATTCTTTCTCTCACAAAATAACAATCGACTTCTATGTGCTTAGTTCTCTCGTGGAAAATAGGATTAGCAACAATTTGTAGTGTAGCTTTGTTATCACAAAACAACTTCACAAGCATGGTTAAGGTTACTCCAAGCTCTGCCAATAACCCAGTCAACCAAATCACTTCTCCAGTTGCAGCTGCCATGCTCATATACTCGGCTTCTGCTGAGCTTCTGCTCACTGTATGTTGTTTCTTAGACTTCTAAGAAACCAAGGAATCACCAATCATGACTATATATCCTGAAACTGACCTTCTAGTGTTGGGACAAGATGCCCAATCAGAATCACAGTAAACATTCATAGATGTGATCTCATCTGCTTTAAGTAGAATTCCAAGTTTAGGATTACCCTTTAGATACCTCACCACTCTTAGTGCACCATTCATGTGAGACTGTTTAGGTCTCTGCATAAATTGGCTTACTGTTTGTACTGCAAAGCAAATGTCAGGCCTTGCAATAGTGAGGTAAAGCAACTTGCCAACCAACTTTTGATAACCAAGTATGTCATCTATTTCTGGATCATCAAATGGACCAACTTGGAGGTCATACTCTACAGAAGTTAATTTCTTATTAACCTCTAATGGTATTGGAGCTGGTTTACACCCACTTAGGCCAATTTGTGAGATCACTTCCAACACATATTTCCTTTGGTTAAGCAAGATACCTTTGTCAGACTTGAGTACTTCAATCCCCAAGAAGAATCTTAACTGGCCCAAATCTTTCACCTTGAATGCCTTGTTCAGTGTGTTTTTTTGCATGCTGAATCAAAGTAGGATTACTCCCTGTGATGAGCAGATCATCAACATAGACCAAGACCACTACAACATCATGTCCTGATCTCTAAATAAACAGTGAGTGATCGTAGCTACTCTGTGTATAGCCACCAGCAATCAATGCATTTGTGAGCTTAATGTTCCACTGTCTGGAAGCCTGTTTGAGTCCATATAATGATTTTTTCAGTTTGCATACCAGTTTATTTCCTTGTCTCTGACAGCTTTGAGGCAATTCCATGTATACATCTTCATAAAGGTCTCCTTGTAGGAAAGCAATATTTACATCCATTTGCCAGATATCCCACTTCTTGGAGGCTGCTAGGCTAATCATAGTTCTAACTGTCACAATCTTAGCAACAGGTGAGAAGGTATCATGATAATCCAACCCTTCCTGCTGATTGTATCCCTTTACAACTAATCTATCCTTGTATCTTTCAATGCTCTCATCAGCCTTATATTTGATCTTGTATACCCATTTAGAACCTATAGCATGTTTCCCTGGTGGTAGAGGGACCAAGTCCCAAGTCTGATTTTTCTCCAGGGCTTGAATTTCAAGCTGCATAGCCTCAATCCAGTGTTCATCTGTTGCAGATTCTTTAAAATTTTGTGGTTTAATTTGAGCTGAAAAAGGTTGCAGATAGGCTTGGTATGCTGGTGAGACATTATTATAAGACAACACATCTGAGATAGAATAATGGGTCATACCTCCAGACCTACCACCAGATTTAGTGGTTACATAATCCTTTAACCATATTGGTGGATTGACACTTCTAGTTGTCCTTCTCAAGTCTGCTATTTGTGGAATGGGTGGAAGTAAATGTTTCTCTAGTGGCACTTCAACAGTTTCAACTGTGGAATGATGCATAGTCTCTGCAACTTCTGGTATAATAGTAGAGCTATCAGGATCATCATATACAGGGACATGTGATGCAGGCATGGGTATTGGAGAAGGATCATGATAATGATCATTGACAGAGTGTAGAACATAAAAAATAGTTGTTCCTTCATGTGTGATTCCCTTGAAAGGAAAGATGTCTTCTTTGAACACCACATCTCTGCTGACCCAGCATGTGTTCTACTGAAGATCAAATAACTTGTATCCCTTTTTATTCTCAGAATAACCAATAAAAATTGCTCTTTTGTCTCTTGGTTCAAACTTATCTCCTTTAGGTAAAGTGGATGCAAAACATAAGCAACCAAAGAACCTTAAGTGACCATATACTACAGGTTTGTTATATAAAATTGTATAAGGAGACTTTCTTTGTAAGATTGGTGTAGGCAGTTTATTTATAAGATATGTTGCAGTCATAACACAGTCTCCCTAGAACCTGTTAGGGATGAAACTCTGAAATTTGAGAGCTCTGGCTACCTTAATGATGTGTCTATGTTTTCTCTCCACCACCCCATTTTGTTGGGGTGTGTATGGATAGGAGCTTTGATGAATAATGCACAAAGATGAGAGCAAATCAAAACACTAAGAATTGAAGAAATCTCTACTATTATCTAATCTTAGTGTCGTCACAGTAGTACCGAACTGATTCTTTACTTTTAACTAAAAATCTTTCAGAACAACAATCACTTCAAACTTATACTGAATCAAATATGTCCACGTATATCTACTATAGTCATCAACAATGGTAACAAAGTAATGTTTTCTGTCATAAGTAGGAACCTTAAAAGGACCCCATACATCAACATGTATCAACTGAAAAATGCTACTCGAATGTGAGTTACTAACAGGAAATTGTAACTTTGTCTGCTTGGATAATGGGAATATTTCACATAGTTTGTGTGCTTCTCTGCCATTCTGAACAATGGGAATGCAACTTGGAATATTGATGGATGGATAGCCTAATCTCATATGCCACATTGCACCATCAACTTCTTTATGAATTGCGGAACCTGCTATAGGATGTCTTGTTGTGTCATCCTTCAACAAGTACAAACCATTATTTTCTCTACCAATCATCAAGACCTTGCCAGAGTAGAGGTCCTGGAAAACACAAAAATCTGGGAAAAGCATACTGAACAACAAAGATCTTTTGTCACCTTTAACACTGACAACAAGTTGTACTTGAAATCAGGAACATATAGAACATTCTTAAGCTTATGATCTGTCAGTATAACAGTAGTTCCTTTATGTGTAACTTTATATCTACCACCTGTAGGTACTTGAACCTTATTTCTTTCACAACCCTCAAGTTTTAAGGGATTAAACAAGCACTTTTTATATGGTATGATATGGTGAGATGTACCAGAATTAAGTATCCACTTATGTGAAAAAATATTAGATAAATATGCTAGTATACCTGTCATATTAGCCTGAAAATCACCTGAGGTATTGTTGTTACTGCCTGAGGTGTTGTTGGAACTTGTTGTGATTAATTGCTAATATTGTTCCTCAGATATGTACCTCCCCTTTCCTGAAAAAATAGTTCCAATCTCTGTATCCACAGCATTGCCTCGGGCATATGCTTTAGTGGAACTATACTGGCCCTTACTTTTTCTCTTAAAATCAGCTGGATATCTTACCACTCTATAGCAATCCTCTGTTAAATGGTTTCTGTAGCCATGGTGAGCACAATCTGTAGGAAAAAGTGGCTTCTTATAGGTGGTCTGATTTGGTATAGAGGCATCTTTAGACGGGTTAAATGCTGATCCCTTATATCTGTGGCTACCTCCATCCATTAAAGGGAAGGAATCCATTTGTTTGCTACCAGTCCCCATACCTCTTTGGCTTTCTTCTTGCACTACCGGTGCATATGCCTGATTAACCGTCAAGACGGGTGCGCAACAGAATATCACTTCGTACATGACTAAATATCTCATTTAGCCCCATCAAAAATTGTAACAACCTTTGATTCTTTAGTATTTCAGTGGAAGCCTTAGATCTTTCACAACTACAGCCTACTCCTAGTACTAAGGCACCTATCTCATCCTAATAATCTCGCATTTTGGAATAGTAAGCAGTGACTGAGTCCATACCTTGAGTTAAAGTAGCTATATCCTTCCAGATCTGATATATTCTGGTGAGATTTGATTTATCGAACCTTTCCTTGAATTCGTCCCAAACTTTCTTTGAATCAGACGCATATACTATGCTAGAAACCAAATCCGATGAAACAGTAGATCCAATCTAACTCAGAACAATCGCATTACATCATTCCTAGAGATTTCCCAAATCGGGTCTATACTGAGGTTTTGTACAACTGCCATCTACGAAACCGAGCTTGTTTTTCCTAGCAAGGCCAATCGTATCGATTTGCTCCATAATGTGTAATTCTCTGAACCTGTCAATGTAATGCCAATTAACACCAATCCAGGTGTATCAGGATTTTGCAGATATAGAGGATGATGGAAATCAATTTTCGTTTCCATTCCTGCTGGGTTTTGCGATTTGAGTGAAGAGGTAGTGTTGTCCGCCATTGTTGATGATACTCTGGTGCAACAGCTCGGGGATCACCTCTTTGATACCATGATAAAATGTCTAGAACTGTAGAATCAAGTTCGTTGATATGGTCCTTAGATATGGGAGAATGAACAAGCCTATTATTGATTGAAAGAAAATGATTGTTCTTATTACATTGTTACTGATGCAATTGCTGCTTATAGAGAAAATAACTGACCTCCACTAATATCCAACTCCACTAATATTGACAGCTCTACACCACTGACTCACTAATAAACAATAACAATCTAACTGACTAGTCTTACTGACTAGTCTCTTTAGTCTCTAATTCTACGGTAGTTGTATATGGTAAAATTGCATTAATCCGTAAGTTCATTCTCTTGCTACTTCATAAAAAGTAGGTGGATGCATTAAAGCTTTTCTACTTTTGAGATTCCGGCAAATATCAAAATACAAGAATTTATTATACATAATTTTATTCTAAATTAATTTTTTGTAAAAAATTATTTACATGTCTTGAACCTGTAATCTTCAAATGACATGAAATACGCCTTATCTGGCACTCCATATTTTGAAGAAAATTAAAGTAATAACAAAAAGAAAAGCAAGATCTAAAGTTTATCGGACATTTAAAATTGTTTTTATCTATATATCTTTTATTTTTGTAGGTGGGACAAACGTAACCACTTCAAAAGGATGGAGACTGAAAACAACAATAAATTAATTATAATTATTTAATTCCGTGCAGTGCACAATGAGTTCGTCTGATGTGAATTAAATGTCATCATCAATAAAATATACTATATGATATATGTAAATTCTACTGTATTAAAAGAACTCAAAACTACACCCAAAAGATTTTCAAGAATATAAGTAACACATCCGAATGTTTGCTAATTAATGTAGAAAGCAAAATTATTCTTTACTTTATATCCAGAGAGGGACGGGTAATTACGAGAAAAGAAATGTAATATTATTAAAAGATTGGTACCTTTTATCTTGAGGTGAGCAAGAGAAATAATTCTCAGAAAATATTTTTTTCAGGTTGAATTTTTTGTCTTTTGGCTAATGAATGTAGAAAGCTAAATATTTTTTTTATCACATCGATGGAGAAACAGATAATTATGGGGGAAAAAACGTTGCGTTATTGATAGGTTTGAACCTTTTATGTTATCTTCAGAAATGTGGAAAGCTTATCAAGTGAACTAGCCTTGAAAAAATCTTGAGTGCTTTGAATTACAATTTGAGATAATTTTTCGTTAATTACTGAAGAATAATTAATCCTTTCGAACTTATATTATGTATCGTAATTTTTAGTTTTTAGTTTCCACACACCTATTAAAAATAAAATATTTAACAGCAAGAGTACTTGTCAAAATCATCCTTTGACTATCTTAAAAAAACTCCCACCTAATTAACACACTGCTACTAATATAAGTACAGGTATTGTTGAAACGTAGGGGTATACCATCGCTAAGGGACCAGTTCCTTGAAGTGAATAATATGACAATAAAGCAGTAAACACACAAAAATGTAGTAAATAAATCAACACAACGATTTACGTGGAAACCTCCTTGTTCAAGGAAGGAAAAACCACGACTTACACGCACATGCTCTCAAGCTCCACTATAATCAAAACAGATCTTGATTACAGACTCCATTTGAATTTAACTCTAAGTTCCTCTAATTTGTAATAACTCAATTACAGTCACCTCTTGACAACTCTGCTAATGTCACTCTCAATAATGGTTAACTCTAACCAACACAAACTCAGGTAACTCTACCTAAGAAACTCAACAACAAAAGGAGGGCTTTACTCTTAATCTTTGAGTAAATCGATTACAGTAATTGACTCAAGAACACCTATAGTATAGAAAGAAGAGATTTAGAACTTGATCTCAAAGAGAGTTTTCGTCACCACCATGAGATTCTTCAATTTGCAAAAACTATGGAGGAAAGAACATCCTTATGTATTTATAGTAGTATAGAATTGAGTGATAGAATTTTGATTGAACCAGGTGTCCATTCTAGTACGCTGCGCGCCTGCATGTTGTTGCATTAGCAGAAAAAAATATACAGAGTGTGACAGTTGTACCCAGGAAAAGTAGGCAAGGGACCTGGTCCTCCGATATCATTCATTCATCATCAAAACATGAGACAACAGTTTTTCCCCTTTTTGATGATGACAAATCATGTACACAAAGCATCAAAATTCATTTAGATTTAGAGCAATTGCATCTACACATGCACCAATATTCCCCCTATCAGTGGTATTTCTTCACTCTCTCTAATCGCATATATCACTATAGTATCAATGTGTGTTTCCCCTGTCGATATTCCCTCTATCATCAGTACTTCATTCTTCATTACTTATGGTACCTTGTCCCTATCATACTGAATTTAATTTTTCTCCTTTTGGAATCATGAAAAGGTAACAGTAAATCAAGGTAGAAGTAAGCACAAATTGGTTAACTCATGGAAATTAGGGCAATACTAACATGAATTATCAACTTAAAGAAAGAGAAAGAGTTGATATACACAAAATGTGATTCCATTCATTAAAGATAGGCAAGTACCAAATAGTGCAATTAAAATTAACATAAAATTCTTGAACCTCAAAAGCCACTAGAAACAACAAGAGAAAACAGAAACAAGGTTCTTGTAACGCCTCAAGACTACACCCTGGACATGACATGGTGCTTACGACCCCGAAGGACCATAAGCTAACCCATGACTGTTACCTGCTGTGAATACTGAATAATAATCATGAAACACATGTGGAAGTAAAACTGAAAACGCCATAAGGTTCATAAACTGAAATCAATACTGAGTAAAATTGTGGAATAACTGTTAACTGAAAGTGTCTAAACCCTCTAAGCATTTGAAATAAAAGAGTTGATGGGACAGACCCCAACTAACTCACAATTGTTGTTTGAATTTACTGAAATAATGCAATGACTAGATAAGTATCGCGTCCTCGATTAATGAGGACTCACTACTGTGGCTGAGGCTGATCTACTGATCTGGCTAAGTACGGTTAGGAACCCGAGCATCCGAACCTATGATATGAGACATCATAGTGCAAAAAGAGTATGCATCAGTACTTTAAATGTATAGGTACGCTAAGTGAGGTTAGGCTAATATGCATTGGTTCATGTGCATGAGAAATACTCGCCAAATATAAAAAAAGAAACTGGATAAGAGTATATGTAAGATGAGACTACTGCAAATACTGAACACACAATACCAAGAATATATGATTTGTCTGAATTAGACTGAAATTGAAGTACAGAGTTCTGGTAACTGGATACTGATAACTGTAAGTTATGATCGTGTAGAAGTGAACTGAGTTCTGTACTAAATACTGAATACTGAATATTGAAACTTTAACTGTAGGAGTTATCATCTAACCAACATACCCCGATTATAGACAGATTTGGGATCCAACCTATAACCCTAGTTGAAATAGTGTTAGCACCATGCCACAGGTTACTAACACTGGCTGGGTCAACCCTAATCTGGCAGGAAGACTTATGAGAAGTATATGGTTACGTCAACCCTAGTCTGGCAAGAAGACAATTTATCTTACGCTGGCTACATAATTCTGTAACTCAGGGACTGCTACTAAGCGTCAAACCCTATACTGATAGGAATGCCCCCATCCCTCGGTTCGCTCGGTGCTGAACACTACTTCCAACTGAACCGACACTAATCACTAAACTTACTAAGCTTGACTGAACTCACATTGATTCTGTTAACTGACCAAATGCTACTGTTCGGGATACTACAAAACCATTCTATTACGACTGAAAACTAAGTAAGCAGCTAATTTCAGGTATACAATACCCTTAGGACCCGATATCATAGATAATGGAACCATATCACAACTTTAAAAACATTACAATTAGGACATCATGGCCAATTCATTCACATAGACATTTTGTCAAACACTTGGGGAGCATGATTCTTGTACATGAGAAAGAATAACATGGGGATATCATGGCCATAATAGTCAACCCACAATTCATGGGTTATGACATGAGGAGTACATAAATCAACACACATGCTAGTTTATTTACATGAAATTCATAATCTTCTTAGTTTGAGACCCATACAATAACACATACATGAATACAATTTAATTTATGAATGTAAATCATAATTTAAGTTCTCGAAAAGGATTTTTTGAACTCCAAGGGTAGAAGGATCCCAAGTATGAACACCTAACATACCTTAATTATGAATTTGTGAGAATTGATGGTTAATTCTTGAGACTTGGAATTGAATTTGACGAACCTAAGGTTTTGTTCTTGAGAGGTTTTGAGTGAAATATAATTTTGGGGGTAAAAATGCTGGTTTGGGACTCAAATCCCATGTTTTGAACCACTTAGGTGAAGGTAAATGACCCTTTTTTCCCTTAAAAATAAAGAACAAAACTGCAGAAAATACATGGACCAGACTGGCCAGGGCGCCGCGGGCTCCCTCCCAGCATCGGACCGGGCAGGGCGTCACGGGCTAGTCGCCCTGAGCTGCTATTTTGGAGTTTCAAACACGCCCTTATGCTTTTCCGAAAACTCCAAAACTTACCCGAGATGTACTATTGACTTTCCCAATCATGAATTAACTTAGAAACTAACTTTTCGATGTTGGGAAGATAAAGAATAAATTCATCAAAGTTGAGGGATCTATAAATGACTAAGTCGTAACACTTAGTAAAATATTCTAACTCTTGACCTTTTTTGGCATGCTATAAAGGACTGAAATGGGCTAGGACTTTACAGGGTCTTACAGTTCCAATAGGAAACAAAATGGGGGAGAGAGAGGTGGGCTTTGGTAAATGAAGGTTTGGGGGAGAGGGACTTAAGCAACTATTCCATCCTAGCACTCTCTGTAGCATAAGAGCTCAATAACTACTTAGTGAGGTCTTTTACTTCTGCATTCAACCTTTGAACCTCCCATGTAAGTGCTGAGATCTTAGTCTTGATTTTTGCCTTTTCTTCTCTAATTTCATCAGCAACACCTGATCCCTCAATGGAAAGCTGATGGTTCCTCATCTTTAAGTGAAAAATATCTTCATCCTTAGTAGCTAAACTGATCCCCATCAACTCCACCTCTTTGCTTAGCTTTTCCTGGGCTGATAACAATTCTAACGCCTAGGACATGATCCCCACATTACCTTCTATGCACTTATTCTCAATTAGGGTAGACAAGGTGAACATTTGTTTTATAGTTACGGGCGTTTCCTTTTCACCAAATATTCCAAGGTAATCAAATACCCTATTGAGAAAATATTCATAAGGCACCTTATATTTTCCTTCCTTGACATGGATAACCTTATATATGTGCTCTATCATTGGAGCAGGCAGAGTAATAAGATCAAGCTTGCTCATACAGTGAATCATAAAAATATCAACAACATAGGGTATTGTCCTCTTCTCAGAACCGGGCAAAATAACCTTATTGACAAACTCAAACATTAACTGAAATTCACTTTTAAGAAATTACTTTCTCACCCCCGCCACAGATGTTCCCCCTACCTTTGAGGCATCCGCCATAAACTCTAGTGAGGGCTATTGGTTTAAGACAGTCCTCACACCAACAGTAGGAACATCCAAAATTTTTCCAATACTTCTTCATCTAATTTCAGTTTCTTTCCTTAGACTAAAGCAGTTAAACTCAACCCATTATCTGAGAACTTCATTGTAAAGTAGAATTGCCTCACTTCACATTCAAAGAAAGAGGAAACTGGTTCCTCTAGGAGGTGCAACCATCCCTGTTGCCTAAAATACTTAACTAACTCCACCATACCAGGTTTCTCAAAGATTTTATAGTCAAAGACTCTCCCAGTCAAAACTTTTTGAGTTCTTAGTGTCCCATTTGTTTCTTCCTTAGTCAAAATCTTCTCTACTTCCTCCACTTTTGTTCTTTTAGAATCACTATTAGGTTCTTTTTCATCCATTTTTATCTTCTTTGGACTAGGTCCTGCAGTTACTTTCTTCTTCACAACAATATGTTTTTGTTTCATATGGGTTGGACTCCTTGATTTAATTGGGTAGGACCTAGTCCTTTCTTTATCCTGAACTTATTTCCTCCTTTTCTAGGTTGCAGCACCAAATTCATCATCCTACTCTCCAACTTTAACCACCTCTAAATTTTTTTTGTCAACTACTATTACCTTTTTCTTTTCTCTCCTTTTAGCAGTTGCAGATTTACTAGCCTTCATGCCATTTCCTATCAGTTTCTTCTCAGCACTTCTTGTTGTGTAAGTCTTTATCACTTGTATAGTATCATCCACTATCTCTTATCCTTACTTTTTCTTTATTTCTACGCATACCACCTCAGATACAAGACATTTTCATCAATCTCTTCATCTTCATTAGGGGGTGGAACAAACACATTGTTATGTTCATCAGCTTTAGGAAATGTATCACCTATAGGAAGAATATTTTCATCACCAACAAAATGTTCATCCAACCCTATATAACTCTCCTTAGGGTCATTTGAAATCAAAATTAGGTTCTCAATAAGACAATCCTCTTCGGGGGAGATCTTCATCAAAGAGTTGGGCAAAAATGGGATTTAAATTAGGAGGGGTGGGAGAACCAGGTTCGTTCAGATCTTTGGAGTGGTTAGTTTTTTCTGAGACTTCTAAAAAAGTGTGGTTTTGAGGGAAATTGACTTCTATAGGTAATCCAAAAGTTTCACTTTGATCACCTATTATAATAGTTGTAAATGAGGGTTCTATTATTTTTGGGGTTTCTCCTATGGTGGACTCATCCATGGAAGTTGGTGATGAATACGAGTCAACTAATGGTATTTTTGGGTGGGGGTATGGAAGATGAAAAAGGTTCACTGCCTCGAAGAGGGTTTGAAGAAGACTCCTTTTCAGACAAAGACACTAGTTGGGAAGAGGACACAATGAGAGGATTTTCAGAATTGGGAAAAAGAGATTGAACAATTTCAAATTCTTTTGTGGGGATTGAAGAAGAGGTTTTTTCATCCAATTGAAGTTTTTGGAAAATTATATAAAACAAGGAAGGATAATTTTTAGAGAAGGAAAAATTTGCTTTAGAGTAGGGAATTTGGTGTTAATTTTGGAAAAGAAACATGTGAGGAAATTGGTTTGATTTGATTTTAAGGAGAAATAAGGGTGCAATTTTTGGAATTAAAGAGTATAGGACGTGTCTGGTCCCTATAGGTGTGACCTTTTATTTCTTCGACGATTTTATAGTTTATAAATAGGCAAGAAGGACATGGCTTTTCAGATAAGACTTTATGCAAATTTTAAAATGCACAAGAATGATACTAACCTATGGGATAAGATCAGTTCCCTCTCTTGCTTGAGTGAAAATTTTGTATTGTATCTGTGGCATCTATTTCCCTTTAGAGTGTCTTGCCATGCGTATATACCTGTAAAGATATAATACTGAGTTAGACCAAAAAGCACAGATTCTATCAAGGATACTTGTCTCCTAACTATAGCCAATGAATTAAGGAAATTGATCCACCAAGTAGGCTAATTCATCTTGATCAAACCCAACCTCAACATATTCATCACAAACTACTCCTTGTGAAGAGCCTTTCTGAAAATATCAGCTACCTGATCTTCAATTTCTCAAAATTTCATATGAATAGAACCTTTTTTCAACAGTCTCTCAGGAAATGATATCTCATATTAACCTGATTTATCATTTTATGTTGCACAGGATTTTTAGCCATGTTTAGAGCACTTGTATTGTCACATTCAGAGAAATATTATCTGAGACACTCCTAAAATCCTTCAATTATTGTTTGATCCATAACACTTGATCACAACAAGAAGCTCCAACCACATATTTAGTTCAGCAGTAGAGAGTGCAACTGAATTTTGTTTCTTAGATCCCCAAAATATTTGAGAGGAACGTAGGAAATAAGCCATTCCTGAAGTACTTTTTTTGTCCACCAAAAACCCAGTATAATTAGCATCAATATATCTGAAACACCTAAGAGTTTGATCCTTGAAAAATTCTGAGGTTTAAACTTGTTGCCTAGTCTACGACTCTTCTTACGAGTCGTACTGTTTCATTGTGAGTTTAGGGACCCAATTATAGACTAGCCAGTATGTTGTCCAGGGGTTTATGTTGTGACTATGACTAAAGGCTACGAGTCGTAAAGACTCAAAATAAGTCGTATAGTTCTATCCGTAGCCAAACTAGTGTGATACCTAAAGTTTTTTTGACTTGTCTACGACTTGGACCCAACGAGTTATATGGCTTCTTAGAAAATCAAAGGGTGGGAGTCATAGGGTTACCAAAGAGGGGTCCCTCAACTACTGGCCAGACTACGACTCATGCTAATTAGCCATAGCGAGTCCTTATGAGTCGTACAGTGATCCATGGTCATTGGCGATAAGTTTAAGCTTTTTAATTGAGGGCATTTTAGATATTTTCCTCTTTCCTCACTTGATACCCATGACCATAAAACATCCTTGGGACATTATATTCAACACTTTAGCACTCAAAGATCTCTCCCAAACTCTCTAAATTCTCCAAGGTCAAGATACTTGGGGTATCGAATAAGTTGGTCATTTAAGGGCTTAAGGGTTGATTTTTCTCTATAAATCTTGGTATTTCAGGCATGTTACTCTTCTCCAATTCTTATTTAATGAAAATATGTGTTTTAAATGGTTTAAATTATATGTATTTAAATATGGATTTTGTTATGGTCGAGGGTTTTGGAATGTTTGATCCTTGAATTATTTTCCTATAGTTTATATGAGTTGTTCATGCTTTTAACTGAATGTTTTGAACTAATGGGGTGCATGGGTGTGGGGATTGGAATGAGGGTCAAGGTATTTCCCCAAATTGATGTTTCAAACTTGGAATTGATTTTGAATAATTGTGTTCCCTCAACCCACTTGGGTAAATGGCTTTGAATGGTGAAATTGTCACTTCGTTTGAATTACTCCCTTATACTATTGCACTGCACAAATGGATAAATAATGAATATAGATTTTAAAGGCCTTGTTGTCAATATTTGAATTGAAACATGGACAAAAAAGATTGAGGTATTCCTCTTCATTTAATGAACAAAGGGGGTTGAGGCATTCCCCCAAGTTGATGTAATTATTATGGCATAGAGTTTAGCTTGCAAGTGTAAGGGTATGACGATACCCATGGTGTGCCTTAACTGTTAAATCCTTGGTTAAATAAATGGGTTATATGAAACTTGTTTTAATTTGGGCTTAATGGAGGTTATGTAGCTAAGTCGTGAAGGTGTGGTCCTTGGTTGACTTGTACTGGAAACTCATGTTTGCTGACTTGAGGTTTGGTTTTAATGACTATGTGCATAGTTTACATTTTTTATATAATTCTATCTTGGATTGACGTGGGGTTGGAGTATTCCTTAGTCTTCCTTGATACCTCTGGTTCATGCGGCTAACACACATTGGGGCTTTTTTAGTAGGGGGAGCTGAACCCATAGAGCCCATGGGTGCCTATTTTTTACGGTTGAGATATATAGTTAAGGATAAAGTTTTACTTTATGTTAAGCCCTGTTCCTTATCCCAACATAATACTTATATATGTATATGATGATGTATGCATGATTTTGAATTTGATCTAACTTGGCATTATTTTATCCTTTATCCCTGACTTACATTCTAGTTCTCAAACTATTAACCATCTTCAAATGCTGAATCCTCATGCAATGCCGACTCTGAAGGAAATTTTACTTTTCCTACATAGTGTTAGATGGATTAGCTTGGTTCATCCGTTGTTTGCGGTGAAGTGATGAGCTTCCATTCTCCGAAAGACTTAATTATTTCATCACTTTCTATGACTTATCATTAAAGACTTTGCATTAACATTATCATTGTCATAGTCGGGGGCATGTATCGATATTTGTTATTTTTGGATTAGTAGAGGTTTTGTGGATATTGTTGTGGATTGGGTTTTGATGTTGAAACTCTTAGGTATCTTTGAGTTTATTACTTTTGTATCTTAATATATGTTTGGAATTTAGCTGCTTCTAGGTGTGTTATGTTTGATTTGGCTAGGCACCGGGGGTAGTCTCTGGTCCTCGATGGACTTGAAATACCCGTCATGGCTAGGACCTAGTTTGGGTTATGACAAAGTTAGTATCATAGCCTACGTTTGGTGTCATTGTGTGTCCACAAATTTGTGTCAAGTAGAGTCTCTTTTATGGGTGTGTAGTACGCCACACTTATAAGAGAGAGTCTACAATACATCTAGGAATGTTTCCCTTTCTTGTGATTTACTTTTGGGTTGTAGTGTCTCGGGTGTTAAAATCTCCTCTAATTCCCGTTTGTTTGCTTTTTAGATCATGCCTCCCAGAAGATCTGATGCTCGTGGAAACTCCTTTTTCCTACTTAAGGACACTGTAGATGGGTCTCATCCTACTTATAAAGTTCTAACCCAGTCTAGGGTTATTTTTCCTGATTGCCCTCGTGGAGTTCCATCGAATCCCACTGATCCTTCCTCAACTGGTGACACTCCTGCTCAGTCACCTCATTGAGATATTACTAACCTTGAGTTTCATCATTTTATTCATCTGTTGACCCAATTGGTGATATCTCAAACACGTCAGTCGGGTCCTGCTAGTTTTGCTGTGAGTTCTTTTAAGGCCACTAAGGTTTTCTAGTTTATGAGGCTTAATCCTCCAACCTTTACTGGTTCTAGGGTTAAGAAAGATTCTCAAGGGTTCATATAAATGAGATGGAGAAAATTTTTCATGTGATGCATGCTTTTGATTCTGAGGGTGTGTAGTTTGATGCATACCAGCTGAAGGATATAACATATCAGTGGTATGAGAAGTATGATCAGTCTATGGGTGATGATGCGGAGCTAGTATTATGGGAGGATTTATCTGGTGTTTTTCTTAACCCCTTTTTTCCTCAGGAGTTGAGGGAGATGAAGGTTAGGGATTTCATAAATTTGAAGGCAAGATAACTATGAAGGAGTATGCCTTGAAGTTTAAACAACTGTCCTGTTATGCTCCTAAGATGGTGTCTAGCGTGAGGGCTAAGATGAGGAAGTTTTCTTTGGGCTTATCTCGATACTTGGTATTGTAATTAAAGGCTACCTTACTGAATAGTGACATAGATATTTCGAGGCTTGTGGTGTATATACAACAGGTTAAAATAAGAAGAAGAAACACGACGAGATAGATGAGAGGTAAAGTAAGAGATCTCGATATTTTAAGCAAAGTGAAGGCCAGCAGAATAGTGGAAAATATGGCAGGCAGTGGTCTAAGAAGAAATAGGAGAGTTCAGATTCTTATTCTATAACTAGTTCTCCATATTGTAGGCTATTCGGTGATCATCATTTTTAGAGTAACAGTGGGTTTAAGGCATAAGGTTCCCAATCTCAGGACAGTGGGGCCCATTCATCTCCATCATATTCTCTCTGTGGATTTTATGGACAGTTACACCATGGCTTTTATGATGAGGGAGGGAATAAGTGTTTTAGATATGGCCAGCCTGGCCATATTCAGAGAAACTGTCCTCCACGTGATGTTGCTAAGGTTCTGGTTGCTGGTTCTTCATCTTCTATACCAAAGGGTTCTATTTCTGGCTATGGCACTGGTCGAAACCATTTATATGAACTTTTCACCTATTAGGACTCGAAGTCGTCTCTTGATATTATTACTGGTATGCTAAAACTTTTCACTCGTGATGTATATTATCTACTTGATCTGGGGTCTACCCTTTCTTATGTCACCCCTTATATGGATATTTATTTTATTTTTGGTCCCAAGTGTATTACGAATCCCTTTTTTGTGTCCACCCCAATGAGTGACTCTATTATGGCTAGAAGAGTTTATCGGGGTTGTGTGCTATCTATCTATAGTAGGGAGACGTTAGTGGATATGATAGAGTTGAACATGTTAGACTTTGATGTGATCTTGAGGATGGATCAGTTGCACTCGTGCTATGCGTCCCTTGATCTAAGAGGATCGATTTCTGATTCCCTAATGAACTAGTAATTGAGTAGGAAAGTAGTTCTTTAATTCCCAAAGAAAGGTTAATTTTTTATCTTAGAGCTCGATGGTTGATTTCCAAAGGATGTCTCTATCACTTGGTTCATTTTAAAGATTCTAACTTGAAAAGCCTTTCTTTGCAACCTGTCACTGTGGTTTGTGAGTTTCTCGAGGTGTTTACTGATGATCTTCCTGGTGTTTCTCTCGATAGGAAAATTGATTTTGGGATTGATTTTCTTTTTGACACTTTTCCTATTTCTATCCCTCCCTATAGAATGGCTCTAGCTAAGTTGAAAGAGCTTAAGAAGCATTTGAAAGATATTCTTGATAAGGGTTTTATTCTCCTTAGTGTTTCCCTGCGGGTTGCTCTTGTGCTTTTCGTTCATAATAAGGGAGGCTCTATTAGAATGTGTATAGATTACCACTAGTAAATAAGGTGACAGTGAAGAATAAGTATCATCTTACTAGGATTGATGACCTATTTGATCAGCTTTATGGTGCTAAGTACTTTTCTAAGATCGACCTACGGTTGGGTAATCATCAGTTGAAGATTAGGGAGGTGGATATTCCTAAGACTATTTTTCAAACCCGGTATGGTCATTTTTGAGTTTTTGGTGGTGTCTTTCTCTTTGACTAATGCATCGACAACATTTATGAATCTTATAAATTGGGTTTTCCATTAGTTTCTGGATTTATTCATAATTGTGTTTATTGATGATATTTTGGTGTACTCCAAGAGTGAGGCATATCTTGTTGATCACCTCCGTAGAGTGTTACAGACTCTCAACGATCGACGATTAGTTGCTAAATTTTCTAAGTGTGAGTCTGATGAAATATTATTACTTTTTTGGGTCTTGTTGTTTCTAGTAAGGGGATCATGGTGGATCTATAAAATATTATGGTGGTTAAGAAATGGCCTAGACACACAATTCCAATCGATATTCAGAGCTTTTTGGGTTTAGTCGGGTACTATAGGAGGTTTGTGGAAATTTTCTCCTCAATTGCGGCCCCAATGAATAGGTTAACTTAGGAAAAAGTGATGCTCTTGTGGTCGGATTCTTGTGAGGGTAGTTTTGAAAATTTGAAGGACAAGTTGACTTTGGCTCCTTTCTTGGCCCTACCCGAGGGTACCAATGGCTTTGTTATTTATTGTGATGCATTCTGTGTAGGATTGAGTAGTGTTCTAATGCAGTATAGTAAGGTGGTGGCGTATGCTTCTAGACAGTTGAAAGTTCATGAGAAGAATTGTTTGACTCAAGATTTCGAGTTGTTAGATACGATTTTCGCTCTAAAGATTTGGTGTCACTAGTTATATGGAGTTCATGTTTACATCTTCTCAGACCAAAAGAGTTTGAAAAATGTGTTCGCTTAGAAAAAGTTCAATCTCAGGAAGAGGAGATGGCTTGAGTTGCTGAAGGACTATGATATCAGTCTTTATTATCATCCAGGTAAAGTTAACGTGGTTTATGATACTCTTAGAAGGTTATCCATGGGGATTTTATCTCATGTTGATGAGGAGAAACGAGGTTTGGTGAAGGATATTGATTGTTTGGCAAATCTTGGGGTTAGCTTCTTGGATTCTGAGGGTGGAGGTATGATTATGAAAAAGATGGTGAAGTTATCTCTGGGTTCTGGGGTAAAGAAGAAATAGGTCTTGGACCCTATTTTGATGTAAATCAAGGATGATGTGGGTTACCATAAGATGATGGCTTTTGAGATTAGGGGCGATGCTATCTTGAAGTACCAAGGTAGATTATGTGCTCCTGATGTTGATGGGCTGTGTGAGAAGATTTTGGTTGAGGCTCATGAGTCGAGGTACACTACTTATCATGGTTTTAAAATGATGTACCATGATTGGAAAGAGATTTATTGGTGGAATAACATAAAGAGGGATGTAGCTAATTTTTTGGCCAAGTGTGTGGTGTGTCAGTAAGTGAAAGTGGAGCACTTGAAGACTTGTGGATTATTTCAAAAAATTGAGTTGCCTGTGTGGAAGTGGGAGGTGATTAATATGGATTTTATTACTGATCTTTCGCGGTCTCGCAGTCAGTTTAGTTTGATTTCGGTCATCGTGGATAGGATGACCAAGTCTTCTCACTTTTTCTTGTGAAGACTAATTACTCTGCTGAAGAATATGAAAGGCTATTTATTCAAGAAATCATCAAGTTTCATGGTGCACCTGTTTCTATTATATTAGATCGAGGTACGCAGTTATCATCTCATTTCAAACATTTTTTCAGAGAGGTTTGGAAATTAAACTAAAACTTAGCACTGCTTTCCACCCTCAAGAGGATGGACAAGCAAAAAGGACAATTCAAACGTTGAAAGATATACTTCGAGCTTGTGTGATTAACTTTAGTGGTAGTTGGGTTGATTATTTACCTCATATCGAGTTCGCTTATGATAATAGTTATCACTCTAGTAATGGGATGGCTCCATTTGAATCTTTTTATGGTAGGAGATGCCATTCTCCAATTGGGTAGTTTGAAGTTGGCGAGGATGGGTTATTCGATTCTGATTTGGTTCATCGGGCTATAGAGAAGGTGAAGGTGATTCAAGATAGGCTTTAGAGCGCCTAAAGTTTCTAAATATCTATTACAAACATAAGGCGAAGGTAGTTGGAATTTGAAGTTGGTGATTGGGTGTTGTTGAAGGTGTCTTTCATGAGCGAGTGATGCAGTTTGAAGAGAAAGAGAAGCTCAGTCCTCGTTATGTGGGTCCATATTTGATTTTAAAGAGAGTGGGTAATGTGGCTTATGAGTTAGAGTTGCCTCCTTATTTGGATTTCGTTCACTCGATTTTTCATATTTTGATGTTGAGGAAGTGCGTGAGTGATCTTTCCTTGGTAGTTCCATTAGAAAGCATTGGTGGTTTGGACTTCTTGTTGTATGACGAGGTCCTACTTGAAATCTTGGATTGGTAAGTCCGTTGATTGCGAACAAATGAGGTGGATTCAGTGAAAGTTGTTTGGAGGAACCAAAAGTTTAAAGAAGCTACTTGGGAAGCTGAAGAGGACATGGAGTTCAAATACCCACTCTTGTTCCCTATTCCAGATAACCGTGCTTAAGGTATGTGTTAATCTTGGCATTTTTGTTTTCTAACTTTGTTAAAGAAAATTGGGATTTCCTTGACATCTTTGTTTTCTGTCTTTGTTAAAGGTAAGTGCGTTTGTATTTCATGTTAAATCATGCTAAAGGATGCCTTATTCCGTCATTCGAAGACGAATAATCCTAAGTGAGGGAGAATGAAACACTTTGGATTTTGATCCTTGAAAAAATTCTGAGTTTTAAACTCTGTGCCCAGGATATGACTCTCATTACGAGTCATAATGTGTCATTACGGGTCTTAGAGACCCAATCATAGCCTAGCCAGTATGTTGGCCTAGGGTTTTTTTGTTACTACAAGTAAGGGCTAGGAGTCGTAAAGACTCAAAACGAGTCATATAGCTCCATCCGTAGCCAAACCAGTGTGAAGCCCAAAGGATTATACTTTGACTATGACTTAGACCCTATGAGTTGTAGGGTCTCTTAGCGAGTCATAAGGTGGGATTCATAGGATTACCAGAAGGGGGTCCCTCAGTTACTATCCAAACTATAACTCGTGGTGACGAACCATAGTGAGTCCTTACGAGTTGTATAGTGACTCGTAGTCACTGGCGATAATTTTTTAGCTTTTTAATTGAGGGAATTTTGGACATTTCCCTCTTCCCTCACTTAACACCCACTACCATGAAACACCATTGGGAAGTTATTTTCAACACTTTAGCACTTAAAGCTCTCTCTCAAACTCTCTAAATACTCCAACGTTAAGATACTTAGGGTTTTTAATAAGTTAGTCATCTAACGGCTTAAGGGTTAATTTCTCTCCATAAATCTTGATATTTCAGTCATGTTACTCTTCCCCAATTCATATTTTATGAAAAACATATGTTTTAAATGGTTTAAATTGTATAGGTTTGAATGTGGGTTTTGTTATGGTTAAGGGTTTTGGAATATTTGATCCTTGAATTTTTTTCCCATGATTTTTATGAGTTGTTCATGCTTTTAACTAAATTTTTTGAATTAATGGGGTGAATGAGTGTGGGAATTGAAATGGGGGGTCAAGGTATTCCCCCAAATTTATGTTTTAAACTTGGAATTGGTTTTGAATAATTGTGTTCCCTCAACCCACTTGTGTAAATGGCTTTGAATGGTGAAATTGTCACTTGGTTTGAATTACTCCCTTATACTATTGCATTGCAAAAATGTTTAAATAATGAATACGGATTTTAAAGGCCTTGTTGGCCATGTTTTGAATTGATACATAAGCAAAGGCAGTCAAGGCATTTCTCTAATTTGATTTGATAAACAAAGGGAGTTGAGGCATTCCCCCAAGTTTATGTGATTGTTATGGTATAGAGTTTAGCTTGTAAGTATAAGGGTATGACGATACCCATGATGTGCCTTAACGGTTGAATCCTTGGTTAAATAAATGGGTTATGTGAAAGTTATTTTAATTTGGGCTTAATGATGGTTATGTTGCTATGTCGTGAAGGTGCGGGTCTTAGATGTCTTGTACTGGAAACTCATATTTTCCGACGTGAGGTTTGGTCTTTATGACTGTGTGCATAGTTCACAGTATTGATATAGTTTTATCTTGGATTGGCGTGGGGTCGAGGCATTCCCTAGTCTTCCTTGATTCCTCCGGTTCGTGTGGATAACAAGCTCTGGGCCCTTTTAGCAGGGGGAGATGAATTCGTATAGCCCGTTGGTTCCTATTTATGACGGTTGAACTTCATAGTCCAGGATAAAGTTTTACTTCATGCCAAGTCGTGTTCCCTATCCTGGCATAATACTTATACATGAATATGATGATGTGTGCTTGATTTAGAGTTGGATTTGACTTGGCATTATTTTATCCTTTATTCCTGAGTTACATGCTAGTGCTCAACCAACTAACCGTCTCCGGATGTTGTATCCCCAAGCGATGCAGGGCCCAAAGGTAATTTTATTTTTCCTGCACAATGTCAGGTGGATTGGCTGGTTCATCAATCGTCTGTGGTGAAGTGGTCAACTTTCATTCTCAGAATGACTTGATAATTTCATCGATTTTTTCCATGACTTAGAATTGATGACTTCACATATACATTATCATTCTCATTGTCATTGTCAGACTTAGGGGCATGTCCAAACGTCTACTTTTTCAGATTAATTGAGGCTTTGTGGATATTGTTGTGGATTGGATATTTATGTTGACACTCTTAGATATATTTGAGTTTATTTCTTTTTTAACTTGCTATATGTTTGTAATTCAGTCGTTGCTAGGTGCATTATTGTAACGCCCTAATTTTCTGAACCGGAGAGCTACACGGTGCTTATGACCTCAAAGGACCACAAGCTAACCCATGACTGATATATGTACCTGTACACTGCAATATATGACTTAATAATGCAGAAAAATAAATAATAGGCCGTAAGGTTTAACTGCATAGAATATCTGACAAGTCATAACATCCATATGGGGTAACGAATACCCAAAATAACTGAAATCTGAATAATATCTGAGCTGAATCTGAAATCCTCTAAATACTATCTGAATAATGAGTTGAAGGAATATCTCTCCAACTAACTCCATCTAGCAAAACTGAACTGAAATAATAAATGAAATAAATAATATCATCCTCGAATGGATGAGGACTCACTGCAACTCTGCGACTGGAATGCTACTGCTACTACTGGTCTGGAGCTCGTATCTGTGAACCTATGGTGTAACGTGAAAGAAAGCACCATAGCGCAAATGCATCAGTACAACTGGGAGTACAGAGTATATGAGTGAGGTAGGCTAAATGAAAAAAAGTTTTACATGCATGAACGATGCTAACTGACTAACTGATATGAACGTAAGAGTGAAAACATGCATACGTAGTAATTTGAGATCATGATTTTGTGATATCTAGATCTGGAAACTAATACATGATCTACTAATATCTAGCATGATAGATACTGAAATTCTGATAACATAGATGACTGTGTCTGATAGTCTAGAATCTAATGGAACTATCTGTGTTCCATTCTGTAACTGAATTGACTGTATCTGATAATCTTGATATACTGAAATCTGAAGAACTATCTGAGTTCTTTTACTGAGACTGGGACTGAAACTGTGGGAGATAGTTGTTTGACCGACATGACCCAATAATGCATATAGCTAAGTTGGGGTCCAATCTCTGCCCCGACTGGAAGGCTGTCAATACCGAGCCACTGGCAAGGACAACTGTGAGTGACCCTTAGATGGAAGGTACTCAAAATGAGAATGGTGAAAACCCTAAACTGATGGATTAAGACACCTCATCAACCATAATATGACAGGTTAAGATGTCTCAACCTACGCTGGCTACGTAGTTCTGGAACACAAGGATGATTACTAAGAATCACACCCTAAACTGACAGGTGAGTTCCCATCCTTGGGTTCACTCGGTGCTAACTTCTACTCCCATCTGAAGAGACTGAACGTGATTTAACTGACGGTACATGGACTGAGTAACTGACTTCCATTGACTGATGGATTAGTGATACTATTTGTGAATTAATTAAGATTATGAGATTTTTGATGTTTCCTGAGTCACATGCCCGACTGAGTTCTATAGATCATCACTTGACTAAGATTATCATGATAACATGACATGGCTCTAGGTACACAACTATTTTTTTTGGGTACAGGTACCCCCAGGACTTAATGGAAGAAAAGTGAAACACATGACTGACTTGATCGTAAGAGTAGAGTCCACAATTTACCATATCATGAGTAGGGGATTTCACACTAAGCATAGTTCTCAACATCTTATACAAGGAATTGAAATTCATACAACATATATATACTAGCATAGCTTCGATATCATGGTCAATCCATATCACAAAAACAACGCATATCACTCACATGGAATTCATGGGAAATAGTAAAGCATAGAGCATGGACTTGCCATTTAAGCACTATTAAAGCAAGGGATATGAATTCTATTATCTAGGCATATTATCAAACACTTTGCATGGATTCTTTTAACCTCAGTGTGCTCATGAATTTCACCTTATTAAACCACATAAGGATCATGGGTTTCAACTAACAACACATATACTTCATGAAAATACCTTTAGATATTATCTTGAAACTTAACCAACAATCATCAACATGTACATGCTCATATCACAACAAGACAATCACAAAATAATATTTAAAACATGGTTCTTGAGCACTATGAACGAAATGGATCCATAGATGAACACTACGCATACCTAACTCAAGGTTCTTGATGTTTTTGAACTTGAAGGATTTGAAATCCTTTGATTTTTTAAGAACATTGGGTCTTGTTCTTGGAGATTAAATTTAGAGAGAAATCCTAGTTTTTATTTGTGAAATAATAATGAGAAAAATAGATGATTCGGACTGATCTAGGTTTATGTAGGCAAGTGGTAAGTGTCCAAAATACCCCTGTTAAAACGTCCTGGAAGTAAGCTGAACGTGGCGTGTGACGACCTCTCTGACGGTCCGTCAGGAACTTGATGATCCGTCATTTCAACCATCACACGTGGACCAGAAATGGAGTTCACTGGATAAGAGTGGATGGCCAGGATGACGGTCTGTCAAAAATCTGACGGTCCGTCAAGTCGTCCATCAATCCTTATCTAGAACATGGCCCTACTGCCTTGGCTGTGACGGTCAAAGTGGTGGTCCATCACTTTTTTGGCGGTCCGTCAACTTGGACGTTGCACCTGGGCATTTCGTTCAATTCTGAGTAAATTATACATAACTTCCTCGTCTGGTGTCAAATTTGGACAAAATTGGTATCATTAGAAAGCTAACTCAATTTCCAATGTGATAGAAAGTAGAAATCTCAAAAATACCACGAGTACAAAAATATATTTGTATTTCAAAGCAAGTACTAGCATCCTTGAGATTATTTCTAGCTAGGAATAAGCACGGGTATTACAATATTTCCCCTTTGAGAACATTCGTCCATGAATGAGACTGACTAAGAGGAAAAATAATAAATGAACATGAACTGAACATGAGTGACTGAGACATGACTTCATGACTGACATGCTAAATATACTGAACTCATGCACATCTGATGCATGGCTAACTGAGTGTTCTGTTAAATTGAGTTTCTCAAGATGAGAATGCATAGATGATGTATGATTTTATAACTGAACTGATACATGAATGCTTGACCGAGTATGAAATGGTAGTAGATACCATGTTTATAATGGGAACATGAATATGAAACTGAATAATCTTAAGGTGAACTATTACCTTGAGCTTGGTCTAAATCGGCGGAGAAGAGGTAAGGATACGTGGTACGCATATCTGCTTCTGCTTCCCAAGTAGCTCCCTCGACGGACTGTTTTTGTCAAAGAACCTTAACTAGAGGGGCCTCTTTGTTCCTCCATCGACTAGTCTAATAGTCTAAGATTTCGACTGGAATCTCTTCATAAGAGAGACTGTTTTGAACATCAACACTCTGAATAAGGACTAACACCGCTAGGTCACCTACGCACTTCTTGAGTAAGGATACATGGAAAACCGGATGAACTGAGGCTAAATCTGAAGGATATTTGAGCTTATAAGCTACCTTGCCTAAACATTAGAGAATCCTGAAGGGACCGACATAGTGGGGACTGAGTTTCCCTTTCTTTCCAAACCTCTATACTCCCTTTATGGGAGAGATCTTGAGATAGACATAGTAATCAAACTCGAACTCGAGATCCTTTCTATGAACATCAGCATAAGACTTTTATCAGCTCTGAGCATCCCAGAGTCTCTCTCTGATCAACTGAACTTTCTCTAAGGCATCATAAACCAAGTCAGGACCTATGACTGAGGCCTCACTAACTTCAAACCAACAAATTAGGGATCTACACCTCCTTCCATAGAGAGCTTTGAATGGAGCCATTTTATTAATGGAATAATAGCTATTGTTGTATGCAAACTCAATCAAAGGCAAGTGGTCATCCCAACTTTCCTTGAAATCAATTGCACACGCCCTTAGAATATCTTTAAGAGTCTGAATGGTCCTTTCTGCTTGACCATCTGCCTGAGGATGAAAGACTGTATTGAGATGGACTTGGGTACCAAGACCCTTTTGGAATTCTTTCCTGAAGTGAGAGGTGAATTGGGTACCTCTATCTGAAATAATAGATAATGGAACACCGTGTAATCTGACCAACTCCCTTATATAGAGTTTAGCGTAATCCTCGGCTGAATAAGAGGTAGAACTGGAAGGAAATGAACTGACTTGGTCATCTTATCTACAATAACCCAAATTGAATCATGGCTGATGACGAGTTTGAGGCAAACCTATCACGAAGTCCATGTTCACTTCTTCCCATTTCCAAGAAGGAATGATGAAATCCTACATGGGTCCACTAGGCTTCTGATGCTCTTTCTTAACTTGCTTAGATGTTGAAAACTTAGACACAAACTCTGCAATAGCTCTCTTCATCCCACTCCACCAATAGATTTCCCGCAGGTCGCGGTACATCTTAGTGGACCCTGGATGAATAGAGTATCGCGTATCATGCGCTTCTGCAAGAATCCGCTGCTTTAAGTCATCTATACCTGGAACGCACAGACGACCCTGACAATGAAGAACCCTTTCCCCCCCTTGGGAGAAAACCTCTACTCTTTAATTCTGAATTGACTCTTTTAGCTTGACAAGGCTAGGATCCCTGTCTTGCTTTTAATTCACCTAAAAAACTAGAGATGACTCTGAACTACTCTGAACACACACACCACCCTCTGAAGAATCGACTAAGCGAACACCTAGTCTGGCGAGCTGATGGATTTCCTGAGCTATCTTATCCTTGTTGTCCTCGATGTGAGAAATACTACCCATGGAGAGTCTACTACGAGCATCGGCCACAACGTTTGCCTTGCCAGGTTGGTAAAGGACACTTATGTCATAATTTTTCAAAAGCTCTAACCACATTATCTGACGAAGATTGAGATCTTTCTGAGAAAATACATACTAGAGGCTCTTATGATCCTTGAAGATATCTACATGAACTCCGTATAGATAATGTCTCCAAATCTTTAATGTAAATACTACGACTGCTAACTCAAGATCATGAGTAGGATAATTCTTCTCATGGGGCTTTAACTATCTGGAGGTGTAGGCTATGACCTTACCATGCTGTATGAGGATACAACCTAAACCCACTCTAGATTCATCACAATATACCACGAACCTATCTGAACCATCTGGAAGAGCTAGAACTGGAGCTGAGGTGAGTCGAGTCTTCAACTCTTAAAAAGTTTTCTCACAAGGATCTGACCACTGAAATTTGACCTTCTTATGAGTCATCTAGACATGGGGGATACAATAGAATAAAATCCCTCGACAAACCATCTATAATAGCAAGCCAATCCCATGAAACTCTTGATATCTGATGGAGAGACGGGGCGAGGCTAGGTTCTTACCGCTCTGGTCTTCTGAGGATCTACTCTAATACCATCACCGCAAATAATATGGCCAAGGAATTCTTCTGATCTTAGACAAAAATTGCACTTACTGAATTTGGCGAATAGCTGGTGATCTGTTAGATTCTGAAGAACAATCCTAAGATGGTCTGAATAATCACGCTTTGAGCAGGAATAGACCAGGATATCATCTATGAAGACTATGACAAACTTTTCCAAGTACTGCTTGAACACACGGTTCATCAAGTCCATAAAAACGGCTGGGGCATTGGTAAGACCAAAGGACATAACTAGAAACTCAAAGTGACCATACCGAGTACGAAAAGCTGTCTTCGGGATGTTATATTCTCTAACTCTGAGCTGATGGTAGCCTGATCTGAGGTCTATTTTGGAGAAATAACTGGCACCCTAAAGATGGTCAAACAAGTCATCTATTATGGGAAGAGGATACTTGTTCTTGACCGTAACTTTGTTGAGCTGACGATAATCAATACACATCCTGAGAGAATCATCTTTCTTGCGCACGAATAGGAATGGTGCACCCCATGGGATACACTGGGCCTGATGAATCCCTTATCTAAAAGATCCTTCAACTGATCTTTCAGTTCCTTGAGTTCTGCTGGGGCCATTCTGTATGGTGGAATAGAAATAGGTTGAGTATCTGGAAGAAGATCAATGCCGAAGTCTATTTCCCTTTCAGGAGGAATGCCTGGAAGATCTTCGGGAAACATATCCGAATACTCATTTACAACTGGGACTGATTCAAGACTAAGAGATTCAGAACTGGAATCTTTAATATGCATGAGATGATACACACACCCCTTAGAAATTATTTTCCTTGCCCAAAGGTAGGAAACAAGTTGACCCCTGAAATATGAAGTACTACCCTTCCATTATAGGACGGGCTCATTTGGGAACTGAAACTAAACTACCCTAGTTCTGCAGTCGACTGTGGCATAGCAGGAATGAAGCCAATCCATGCTGAGAATGAAATCAAAATCAGTCATCTCTAACTTGACTAAATCTGCTGATGTGGCTTTCTGAAATATCAAAACCGAGCAGTACCTGTACACCCACCGAGCTATGATGTTTTTTCCTACTAGGGTAGAGACTAAAAAGGGCTCTACTAAAATTTTGGGACTGATTCCAAAATCGCCTTCTATATAAGGAATAACAAAAGACAAGGATGCACCTGGATCTAGCAAAGAGTAAACATGAACATGGAAAATCTGTAACATACCAGTAATGACATCAGGAGAATTTTCCTGATCCTGTCGAGTCTGAAGAGCATAGAGTCTGTTTGGGCGTTGCCCACTAGTAGCACTGGAAGTGGCACCCTGCTGATTTGGGTGATCGAACTGGGTTGTGGAGCGATTCTGCTGACCCTGTAGACCTGACTGCAGACACTCTTTAATCCTGTGGCCTGTCTTGCCACAACCAAAACAAACATCGCTACCAACTCTACAGGTACCCTTGTGGTTCTTACCACAAGTCTTACATAGGGGATTAGTTTGGGCACTGCTGATACTGCCCTGAGACTTAGATCATGGTGCTTGATCTCTGTTGCCGTCTCTAAATTTCAGCATTGGGGCACTAGCAGAGGAAGGAGCTGGAATTGCTTGCTTAGGAAGAAACTACGAACGGTTTCCTCCTTCTAAATTTGGTTGAGCAAAACTGAAACTGCCTGACGTTGCTCTCTTGTTCTGCCTCTCCCTAGTCCTAATCTACTGCTCCTCTATTTGTTGAGCATGAGTCATGAGCCTATCTAAAGTCATATCACTGTTCAGCATCACAGACCTACACTCATTTACCATGCTATCATTCACCCCTGACACGAACTTGCTCATCTTAGACCTATTTTCTTTAACCACATGAGGGGCATATCTGGCTAGCTGAGTAAATCTGAGAGAATACTCCTTAACCGTCATATTTCCCTTCCTGAGGTTGATGAACTCTAGAACTTTTTCCTCCCTTTTCTCTTGGGGAAAGAATCTTTCTAAAAAAGTCGTGACAAATTTCTCCCACTCTATAGGACCTGCATCCTCTAACCTCTCGACTTCTACTGTTTGTACCAAGTGTGAGCAACATCCTGTAACTGGTATGCGTCTAACTCGGCACTCTGATAAGGAGTAGCTCCCATGACGTCTATGACCTTCTGAACTTGGTCAATGAATTCCTAAGGGTCTTCATCAGACTTAGACCCAAAGAAAGATGTAGGTTTCATTCGAGTGAAGTCCTGAATCCTAGATGCGGCTGAGTTGGCCACTGTATTGGCCGGAATAATTGATGGCCATTTATTTTGGGTGGCTACATACTAAGCAAGTGTGGTGAATGTGGCCCTAAACTCCGCATGAGAAACATGTTCGCCCAAAGGATCTTCGGGCTGAGGAGCTGGCTGGTTTCTTCTCTTTGGAGATATATTCTGAAATAAGAGAAGAGCAGATTAGACTGAGAGTTTAACTTGATATTATGCTCACTAGCACGATATGAATACCGAAGGAAAGGAAACTATTCCTAAAACATCTTATAGCCTCTTGCACATAAATGTGGCGCACAACACACCCATGCACAAGACTCTACTAGATGCGGCTTTCAATCTTCATAGGACTCTATTGAACCTTAGGCTCTGATACCAAGTTTGTAATGCCCCGATTTGCTGAATCGGAGTGCTACACAGTGCTTATGACCTCGAAGGACCATAAGCTAACCCATGACTGATATTTGAACCTGTACACTGCAATATATGATGTGATAATATGGAAAACTTGAATAATAAGCTGTAAGGTTCAACTACATAGTATATCTGACAAATCATAACATCCATATGGGGTAACGAATACCCAAAAAAACTAAAATTTGAATCAAATCTAAGCTAAATCTTAAAGCCTCTAACTACTGTCTAAATAAGAAGTTGAAGGAATATGTCACCAACTAACTCCGTCTTGCAAAAATGAACTGAAATAATAAATGAAATAAATAATATCATCCTCGAATGGATGAGGACTCACTGCAACTCTGCGACTGGAATGCTACTACTACTGCTGATCTGGAGCTCGTATCTGTGAACCTATGGTGTAACGTGAAATAAAGCACCATAGCGCAAATGTATCAGTACAATTGGGAGTACTGAGTATACGAGTGAGGTAGGCTAAATGTAAAAAGGGTTTACATGCATGAACGATGCTAACTGACAAACTAATATGAACGTAAGAGTGCAAACATGCATTCATAGTAACTGAGATCATGATTTTGTGATAGGAGATCTGGATACTAATACATGATTTACTGATATCTAGCATGACCAATACTGAAATTCTGATAACATAGATGACTATGTCTGATAGTCCAAAATCTAATAGAACTATCTGTGTTCCATTCTGTAACTGAATTGACTGTATCTGACAGTCCTGCTATACTAAAATCTGAAGAACTATCTAAGTTCTATTACTGAGTCTGGGACTGAAACTGTGGGAGATAGTTGTTTTACTGACATGACCCAATAATGCATATAGCTAAGTTGGGGTCCAATCTCTGCCCCGACTGGAAGGGTGTTAATACCGCGCCACTGGTAAGGACAGCTGTGAGTGATCCTTAGCTGGAAGGTACTCAAAATAAGAATGGTAGGAACCCTAAACTGATGGATTAAGCCACTTCATCAACCCTAATCTAACAGGTTAAGATGTCTCAACCTACGCTGGCTACGTAGTTCTGGAACACAAGGATGATTACTAAGAATCACACCCTAAACTGAAAGGTGAGTTCCCATCCTTGGGTTCACTCGGTGCTAACTTCTACTCCCATCTGAAGAGACTGAACGTGATTTAACTGACGGTACATGGACTGAGTAATTGACTTCCGTTGATTGACGGATTAGTGCTACTATTTGAGAATTAACTGAGATCATAAGATTTCTGAGGTTTCCTGAGTCACATGCTCGCCTGAGTTCTATAGATCATGGCTTGACTGATATTATCATGATAACATGACATGGCTCTAGATACACAACTATATTTTTTAGGTACAAGTACCCCCAGGACTCAATGGAAGGAAACTAACACACATGACTGACTTGATCGTTAGAGTAGAGTCCATAATTTACCATATCATGAGTAGGGGATTTCATACTAAGCATAGTTCTCAACATCTTATACATGGAAGGGAAATTCATACAATATGTATATACTTTCATAGCTTCGATATCATGGTCAATCCATATCACAACAACAACGCATATCACTCACATGGAATTCATGGGAAATCGTAAAGCATAGAGCATGGACTTGTCATTTAAGCACTATTAAATCATGGGACATGAATTCTATCATCTAGGCATATTATCCAACACTTTGCATGCATTCTTTTAGCCTAAGTGTGTTCATGAATTTCACCATATTAAACCACATAAGGATCATGGGTTTCAACTAACAACACATATACTTCATGAAAATACCTTTAGATATTATCTTGAAACTTAACCAACAATCATCAACATGTACATGCTCATATCACAACAAGACAATCACAAAATAATATTTAAAACATGGTTCTTGAGCTCTATGAACAAAATGGATCCATAGATGAACACTACGCATACCTGACTCAAGGTTCTTGATGTTTTTGAACTTGAAGGATTTGAAATCCTTTGATTTTTGTAGAAGATTGGGTCTTTTTCTTGGAGATTAAATTTAGAGAGAAACCCTAGTTTTTGTTTGTGAAATATTAATGAGAAAAATGGCTGAATTCAGACTGATCTGGGTATATATAGGCGAGTGGTAAGTGACCAAAATACCCATGTTAAAATGTCCTGGAAGTGAACTGAACGTGGCATGTGACGACCCGACTGATGGTCCATCAGGAACTTGACGGTCCATTATTTCGACCGTCATATGTGGATCAGAAATGGGGTTCAATGGATAAGAGTTGACAACCTGGATGACGGTTCATAAAAAATAAGATAGTCCGTCAACTCGTCCATAAATCCTTATCCAGAACGTGGCTCTGCTACCTTGGATGTGACGGTCAAAGTGGTTGTCCATCACTTGTTTGGTGGTCCGTCAACTTGGACGTCGCACCTGGGCATTTCGGTCAGTTCTGAGTAAAATATCCATATTTTCCTCGTCTGGTGTCGAATTTGGACAAAATTGGTATCATTAGAAAGCTAACTCAGTTTCCCACGTGATAGAAAGTAGAAATCTCAAAAATACCATGGGTACAAAAATAGATTTGTATTTCAAAGTAAGTACTAGCATTCTTGAGATGATTTCTAGCTAGGAATAAGCACGAGTATTACAATATCTCTCCTTGAGAACATTCGTCCTCGAATGAGACTGATTAAGAGGTAAAATAATAAATGAACATGAACTGAACATGAGTGACTGAGATATGACTTCATGACTGACATGCTAAATATACTGAACTCATGCACATCTGATGTATGGCTAACTGAGTGTTCTGATAAATTGAGTTTCTCAAGATGAGAATGCATAGCTGATACATGATTTTATAACTGAACTGCTACATGAATGCTTGACCGAGTATGAAATGGTAGTAGATACCATGTTTATAATGGGAACATGAATATGAAACTGAATAAGCTTAAGGCGAACTATTACCTTGAGCTTGATCTGAATCGGAGGAGAAGAGGTAAGGATACTTGGTACACATATCTGCTTCTGCTTCCCAAGTAGCTCCCTCGACAGACTGATTTTGCCAAAGAACCTTAACTAGAGGGGCCTCATTGTTCCTCAATCGACAAGTCTATAGTCTAAGATTTCGACTGGAATCTCTTCATAAGAGAGACTGTTTTGAACATCAATGCTCTGAATAGGGACTACAACTGCTAGGTCACCTACACACTTCTTGAGCAAGGATACATGGAAGATCGGATGAACTGAGGCTAAATTTGAAGGCAATTCGAGCTTATAAGCTACCATGCCTAAATATTTGAGAATCTTGAAGGGACCGACATAGCGGGGAATGAGTTTCCCTTTCTTGCCAAACCTCTTTACTCCATTCATGGGAGAGATCTTGAGATAGACATAGTCATAAACCTCAAACTCCAGATCCTTTCTATGAGCATCAGCATAAGACTTCTGTCGACTTTAAAAAGCCCGGAGTCTCTCTCTGATCAACTGAACTTTCTCTAAGGCATCAAAAACCAAGTCAGGACCTATGACCGAGGCTTCACTAACTTTAAACCAACCAATTGGAGATCTACACCTCCTGCCATAGAGAGCTTCGAATAGAGCCATTTTATTACTGGAATGATAGCTATTGTTCTATGCAAACTCAATCAAAGGCAAGTGGTCATCCCAACTTCCCTTGAAATAAATTGTACACGCCCTTAGAATATCTTCAAGAGTCTGAATGGTCCTTTCTTCTTGACCATCTATCTAAAGATGAAAGGCTGTACTGAGATGGACTTGGGTACCAAGACCCTTTTGGAATTCTTTCCTGAAGTGAGAGGTGAATTGGGTACCTCTATCTAAAATAATAGATAATGGAACACCGTGTAATCTGACCAACTCCATTATATAGAGTTTGGCGTAATCCTCGGCTGAATAAGAGGTATGAACTGGAAGGAAATGAGATGACTTGGTCATCCTGTCTACAATAACCCAAACTGAATCATGGCTGATGACGAGTTTGAGGCAAACCCATCACGAAGTCCATGTTCACTTCTTCCCATTTCCAAGAAGGAATGATGAAATCCTACATGGGTCCACTAGGCTTCGGATGCTCTTTCTTAACTTGCTTAGATGTCGAGAACTTAGACACAAACTTTGCAATATCTCTCTTCATCCCACTCCACCAATAGATTTCCCATAGGTCGTGGTACATCTTAGTGGCCCCTGGATGAATAGAGTATCGTGCATCATGCGCTTCTATAAGAATCCACTACTTTAAGTCATCTACACCTGGAACACACAGACGACCCTAACAATGAAGAACCCCATCTCCCCCTTGGGAGAAACCTCTACTCTCTGATTCTGAAATGAATCTTTTAGCTTGACAAGGCTAGGATCCCTATCTTGCTTTTTTTTCTCTCCTCGAAAACTAGAGATGACTCTGAACTACTCTGAACACATACACCACCCTCCAAAGAATCGACTAAGCGAACACCTAGTCTGGCGAGCTGATGGATTTCCTGAGCTATCTTCTTCTTGTTTTCCTCGATGTGAGAAACACTACCCATGGAGAGTCTACTGAGAGCGTCGACCACAACGTTGGCCTTGCCTGGATGGTAAAGGACACTCATGTCATAATCTTTCAAAAGTATTGTAGAAATAGTCATAAGGAGTTTTTGAGAATTCTTCAACTTTTCTTCAAGATAAATTCGATGCATTGTAGCTTCCTTTTTGCCTTTTCCATCAGACTCAATTATATTCTTCAGTTGATCCATAAAATCATTATTTTCAGATTTCAATTTTAGTGATTGTTCTCCTACTTCAGACAACTAGATGGATAGGGCTAATTTTTCATGTTATAGATTTTCTATCTTGTCATTTTCAAGCAATTCCCTCTCAGCAGTAAACTTACACACAGAATCAAATAAGATATTTACAAGTTTTTTTAATCTTCCTAGGGGAATAATCATTCTAGTTCTGCATAATATTAAAAAGAGTCTCATTTTCTTCTCCATCATCTGATTTTGCTATGAGAGTTATAAGAGAATTCACTATCTTCCATAGCTAATATAGAGGCATCTTCAATTCTTTCTGATAATTCAAATTTGCTTGAAATATCTCCCTAGACAACTAATGCTTGCTTCACTACATAATCAACAATGTCTTGATAATTAATTTTGTGCAAAGGACAATCTTTGATAAAATGTCCAGGTTTCCCACATTTGTGACAAACTTCAACAGTGTCCACTTTTCTACTGTTGCTTTCTTTTTCTTGAAATTGATCACTTTTCTTCATAGCTTTGAAAATCCTTTAAGCTAAGTAGGCAACATCAACATCTTCATCACTGGACTCAGACTTTGAGGCTTTTAAATCTAGTGATTTTCTCTTTTAACCTCATTCTTTTCTTGACCCTGTTATTTCTTTAATTCATGAATTTTCAAGTTCCCAATTAATTCATTTATGGTGAGTGTCTTCAAATTTCTAGTCTCAGTGATAGCATCAACTTTTCTTTTCTATGACTTAGAAAGAACTCGCAGACTTTTTCTTACTTGTTTATGCAGGGGAATCACTTCACAAATACAAAGTAATTCATTTGTGATTGAAGTAAATCTTGTGTGCATCTCCTGAATGGTTTCACCTTCCTTCATAGAGAAGGCTTCATACTGAGTGGTCAACATATCCAACTTTGATTTCTTTGCATTAGTTGTTCCTTTATGAGCTGTTCTTAGGCAGTCTCAGATCTCTTTGGCATTTTCATAAGCAGAGATTCAATTGTATTCATGTGGTCCTATCCCACATACCAACAATTTCTTGGACTTAAAGTTCTTTTCAATCTTCTTACGATCTTCATCATCATATTTTTTCCTGGTTTTAACAACCATTCTGGTTATGTCTCCTTCTTTAACTTTTCTTACGGGACATGAGGACCATCAAGCATCACATCCATCAGCTCACTATCTTTAGCCATAATAAAATCATACATCCTAGTTTTCCACGACTCATAGTATTGCCCATTGAATTGGCGTGGCCTAGTAGTAGATTATCCTTCCTCCTGATTAGGTGGTGCTTCCATGATTAAGAATTCACTTTAGGTGTTAACCTTTTAGAGTGTCTTCACTCTAATACCAATTGTTGAAACGTGGGGGGTACACCACCGCTAAGGGACCAGGTCCCTAAAGTGAATAATATATCAATAAAGCATTAAACACACAAAAATATAGTAAATAAATAAACACAATAATTTATGTGAAAACCTCTTTCCTCAAGAGAAAAAAAAACCATAACCTGCACTAACAGGCTCTCAAATTCCACTATAATCAAAACAAATCTTGATTACAGACTTAATTTGAACTTAACTCTAAGTTCCTCTAATTTGTAATAACTCTATTACAATCACCTCTTGACAACTTTGTCAATGTCACTCTCAATATTGGTTAACTCTAACCAACACAAACTCAGGTAACTCTACCTAAAAAACTCAACAGCAAAATGAGAGTTTTACCTTTAATCTTTGAGTAAATTGATAACAAAACTTGACTCAAGAACACCTACACTATAAGCAAGAATAGATTTTGTACTTGAGCTCAGAGAGAGTTTCCACCGTCACCATGAGATTCTTTAATTTACAAAATCTATGGAGGAATGAACATCCTTATTTATTTATAGTAGTGTAGAATTGAGTGATAGAATTTTGATTGGGACGTTGTGCAACTGCACAGTTGTTGCAATAGCGGACAAAATTATGCAGAGTGTGACAGTTGTACTTGGGCAAAATAGGTAAGGGACCTGATCCTCCAATATCATTCAGTCATAATCAAAACATGAGACAACAGGTATATCTTTAAATATCTATAACTTTAACTTTTCAAAAATATTACTACTCAATATTTTTACAGAAATTGATTTTTTTAATCTCTATTTTGACACAAATCGACTACTTTGTCAAAATAAGTATCCCCCCCTCCCCGCGTCTCAAATAGTTGATATGTTTAATTTTTTGAGAGTGAATTTGATTAGTATTAAATTTAAATTAGATTAGATTAATTTAATATTTTAAAATTAAAATTTTGATACTAAAAAAATTATATGAAAATTACTCTAAGTTGCAACTTTTTTCTTTTGGTGATTAAAAATACATCTTAAAATATTAATCAAAATTTATATTATTTGAATTTATTAAAAATAAATATATCAACTATTTTGAAGCAGCCGAAATATATTATATTTGAAAGAGGAGGTAGTACATTTTCACTCTCGAAAATTGCTTTAAGCTTTCTTTCACAAAATTTGGCAATCAACAATGCATGTTACTTGCAATTAACTCGATTCTTAATTAAATATTCGGATTCGAGAAGTGAATGAATTTTTTTTTTGGTGGGAGTGCACCTTTTAAAAATGAACTCTATAATATATAAATTCAAATTTAATAAATTCTCAATATAGATACAGAACAACAGATCAAAAAAAAAAAAAAATCTTTCTAATTCCATACCCATCCCCCACCCCAAGCAAATTATGTTTTGTTGAGACAATTAGACATGAAACCTTATGTGACAAACAAAATAATATAATAGCCTCTTTCTCCCGATATATAGTTGCTGACATATATTACTTTTTGTTTCGTAATCCATGCAAGATTTTATTACAATAGAATAAACCTACATGAAGCTATCCTAAATAATGAGTTAATTAGAAAAATAAAAAGCCATAACCTGGTGATAATACAGTGGCAATGAGCAATCAAATACATTAAAGTTTCAGCTATGTGTGGAGATCGAAAAAGAATCAAATCACAAGAGTATGTCGTATATAGAGCTTTATTTCACACTTCTATAAGAGATTGTTTCTGCAACTTGAAATGTAAACTTAATAGATAATCTCATTTTTTTAACTTTTAACTATTAAGTTTAAGTGAACATAGTTATTTAATATTTGCACATATGAAAGATAACTAATTATTTTGTAAGGTGCTTGTAAAATTGCTCGAAGGAGAGCCTTGGAGTAACTGGTAAAGTTGTTCAAGCCTTGAAAATAGTTTCTGGCAGAAATGCAAAGTAAGGCTACAGATCCTTATGCCGAGCCCTTCTTCGGACTCTGCACATAACGAGAGCTTTAGTGCATTAAGCTACCTTTTTATATATACTAGAATAGTGTACGTGCGTTGCACGTGTATCAAATATTTTTTTAAGAATAAACGTATATATAAAATATATTAGTTGTACATGTGTTATCTTTAAACCGCTAAAAAAAGGTAATTTCTTATACTATTTTTATGAACACATTAAACGAAAATTCAATGAATAAATCGCCTAACATCACAAGAATTATCAAAAATCCATCATCTATGTAAACTCAACAAATCGCCTAACGTGCCTTTGATTTTTTGTATACATCAATTTATCTAAAACAAAGCTAAATCAAATTTAACACATATGCAAAAATCTTCAGTTAAAAGAAAATCAATGTGAATTCTTACCATAATATACTTTTTAATTAAGAATAAGCGTATATATTTATTGGTTGTATGGTATTTTATTAAGTAAATTTTTTTTAAAAAAATAATGCAAGATTTTCAGCGTAAAAAAGTGTAGTTGATTAAAAAATATGTTGTTGTCTTATTTGCTAATTCAAAAATTATGTTGTTTTTATAATGAGTTATTTTTATTCTTAGAATTCTGCATATTTGTAATTTGCATACCGATACTGATTTCATCGTCATTCAAGCAACTTCACTTCCCATATATATTTTTGTTTTTGTTCTATTCCAATTGTTTCAATCATATTCTAGTTTTTTTTTTCACTAAATCCCCAATGAATTAGATATTTATGTACTTTGTAATAATATAAAAAAAGAATATTTCACTCGTAATGAGATGATTTATAAAAATAGAAAATATATAATTTAATTTATAATATAAATTGTAAAGTTTATTTTTAAAAAATTACGATATTTTGAGTAATTATTGAAAATCGAAATTTCATGGCCGTTGAGATACACAATTTACTCAATTTAATAAAATATATTCTTTTCTTTCTAAAGATACATAATTAGCTTTAGATTCATTTTTATTTAATTTTAGTTCAGTTGAGATATATAATACATCTAGCGAAGATATATCTTTTTCTTTGTAAAGATACATAATTAGCTCTTGTTATTATTATTTTTAATTTTGTAGTTGTCGATATACATAATTAGCTCTTGATATATCCAATGAAGATACATAACTAATTGGGATATTTGTAATTATTTTGCAAGGAACGGAATTTGTGTAAATATTGTAAGTTAAGATTATGATTATGTTATTTTTTTTCTTAATTTTTTTTGTTTTTGTATATAGACATTCATTTTAAAGAGTAATACTAATAAGTACTAAATTATGGCCCAAATCTGAAATGCCCGATCCTTTAAAAGATATACACAAAAAAACAAATAGGAACACAAATAAATTTATATGTACTTTGTCTGAACTCCGAAGCTTTATTTTCATCTTAGTATCATGAACATCAGAAATTTCATTTTGCTATAGTTAGAGCTTATTCAAAGTTTAGCGTGAAAATTGATGTTCGGAGATAGCTTTTTTGTGGTTCCAAAACAGATAGTTTGTTATGTTGTTTCTCTGCTCCAAAATGGTGAGTTATGAAAGAAATAAGCAGTTTTGGGTTTAGGATCTTCAATTTCGAAAATAGCTTTAACATATATATATGTGTAGCTGTTTATATCTCTTTTGTGTAGTGTTTAAATAAGTGTCTTGATTTTGGAATTTTGGCTTGATTTGAGTATTTCAAAGTGTTAGGAAAGACGGGCACACAATCAAAGAGTCCGACAGGGTAGCAGCGGAAAATACCTAAGACTAAACTTTACCTTTCAACTTGAACCAAGAGGAGACAAGCAAACCCAAGCAAACTAGAGTAATATACAACAAAAAAATCAACCAAATGAAACAAGATAAGAATAAAGGCAATCGTGATGAAACAAGATAAGAATAAAGGGAATCACACGAGATACAAGATTTACGTGAAAAACCCTTCAGTGTGAAGAGTAATAAACCATGGAACCAAAACCTCCACTATAATCAACAAAGATTTATAATATTTTCCTTTAAAATGGCCACCAAACAAGTGCCAAACAACAAGAAATAATACATAATCCACAGTACCAAACACTAGAGAAATAAAGGAGTGGAATCACCAAAAATGCAGCTACTGTTCAGAAATGAAGAACAGGATCTACAGGATACCAAATCAAGCTCTGTCAGTTCCTAATTAAATATTGAGATGATAGGAACAAGAAGTCCAAAAATCAGCTCAATCAGACAAGAAACGAAGCGGGAATCGTAATTTGAAGTTGACTGCTGTGGCTGAAATTTAGGTGCGAAAATCAGTTTTGTTTTTCTCTCTTTGGCTGCTGAAAACTCTCTTTTTGTGATGGTGAATAAGACCTAAAAAGATCAATATATATGCTCCATAGTAATGGGCCTATGGGCAAAAATGGGTTGGTTCAAATTGGGCTTCATTTTTATCCACATCGGAAGGGACAAAGGCCCATGACCCAACAATTCTCCCCCTTCCAACTATGTGGAGGAGACCACCATCCCGACGATCATGAAACAATCTTCAAACTTCCCTCTTGGCAAAGTTTTAGTCATCATGTCGGAACCATTATAATCCGTATGAATTTTTTCAAGTTCAAGCAACTTAGAATCCAACACATCCCGAATCCAATGGTATCTCACATCAATGTGTTTAGACCGACCATGAAATGTAGAATTCTTGCCAAGATGTATGGCACTTTGACTGTCGCAATGAAGAACATACCTCTCTTGAGCACAACCAAGTTCCCCCAAGAATCTCTTCATCCAAAGCAATTCTTTACAAGCTTCAACGGCAACAATAAGCTCAGCTTGTATAGTAGATAGAACAACACATTTTTGCAACCTAGATTGCCAAGACACAACCCCCCCTTGCAAAAGTAACCAAATACCCTGAAGTAGACTTACGAGTATCAACATCACCGGCCATATCTGAATCAGTATAAACACAAAGACTAGGCTTCCGTGTACCAAAACACAAACTCAGACTAGAAGTTCCACAAAGATATCTCATAATCGACTTCACAGCATTCCAATGTTCTCTTCCCGGATTAGAAAGAAAACGACTAACAACACCAACAACATGAGCAATATCCGATCTTGTTCAAACCATTGCATACATCAAACTACCAACAACCAAAGAATAAGGAACTTTCTTCATATCTTCCTTCTCATCATCACTGGAAGGACGCCGCTTCGTGCTCAACTTGAAGTGCATAGCTAAAGGTGTACTGACAACCTTAGCCTTGTCCATGTTAAACCTTCAAAGTACTTTCTGAATGTAATTCTCTTGTGATAACCACAAATTCTTGGCCTTTCTATCACGGACAATCTGCAAGCCAAGAATCTGCTTTGCTGGTCCTAAGTCTTTCATAGAAAAAGACTTACTCAACTCTTGCTTCAACTTTTGAATCCTGCAAGCATTATGACCAACAACAAGCATGTCATCAACATAAAGCAACACAATAATAAAGTTACCATCAGAGATTTTTTTCACAAAAACACAATGGTCTGAAGTAGTCCTCTTGAAGCCCTGCTGACTCATAAAGGAACCAAACTTCCTGTACCATTGCCTAGGAGCTTGTTTCAAACCATACAAGCTCTTCTTCAATTTGTAAACATAATTCTCTTTTCCCTTGACTTCAAAACCTTCAGGTTGCTCCATATAAATTTCTTCATCTAAGTCACCATGGAGAAAAGCAGTTTTAACATCCATTTGCTCAACCTCTAAATCTAGACTTGCAGCTAAGCTTAGAACCACACGAATGGATGACATCTTTACAACCAAAGAAAATATTTGATCAAAATCAACTCCCTTTTTCTGGTTAAATACCTTCACAATCAATCTAGCTTTGTACCGTGGAATTGGATTACCATCTTCATGCTTTACTCGAAAAACCCACCTATTTTTCAAAGCTTTTCTGTCTTTTGGAAGCTTAACCAAATCAAAGGTATGATTATCATGAAAAGATTTAATTTCATCTTCCATAGCATCAAATCACTTTTTTTTTTCTTCACTTTCCATGGCCTAATCAAGACTCTCAAGTTCTCCCCCGTCAGTTAAGAGTATATACTCATTGGGAGAATAAAGAGATGAAGGTATTCTCTCTCTAGTATATCATCTGAGAGAACTCTCTGGAACATCAACAACTGGTTGCTGATCAACCATATCAACTTGCACTGGAGCATCAACAACTTCTTGCTGGTCATTCTGAACATGATAATCATCTTCATTATCAACTTGATTTTCATCATCATGAAGATTTTCTTCGGGAGTAGTAGTCAAAGGAACTGGATCAACATCAACTAGACTTTCACTACTTTGAGAATCAACCTTCTTAGCTTTGTTAAAATCTTCAATTGTTTGGTCTTAAAAGAACACAACATCGCGGCTTCTAACAAGTTTCTTCTCAACTGAATCATAGAAACAATATCCAAATTCATCTTGACCATAACCAATGAAGATAAACTGCCTAGTTTTAACATTCAACTTTGACCTTTCATCCTTAGGAACATGAACAGAAGATTTACACCCAAAGACTCTAAGATGATCATAAAAAACATTCTTACCAAACCAAACTCTTTCAGTGACATCACCATTCAAAGAAATAGTAGAATATAAATTGATAACATAAACATCCGTATTAAGTGCTTGTAATACCCCAGAAAATTTTCCTCGTAAAGATTTCGTGAGAAACGTATCGAGTTCTACGTTTTAGAGTGATCCATAAATTTTCTGTGTAGTATTTATAAGATGTTGACCAACCATTACGTAGAGTATCAAATAATATTTCCAACTATATGTAGATCATCAAAAGCGGACACTCGAGCGATGAGTTACGACCATTCCGATCGAACTGTGAACAGTAAAACGTGCAGGAAATTAAAATTTCTGCAGCCAGGCGAATTTCAGGGTCAACATCAAACGATTATAAATACTTATACATAATGATATGAATGATCTACTTATATCAGCAAAAATCTCTGCAAGTCCTCTTTCTAATGAAATTGGTTTCATCCAATTTGACTATTGGAGAAAAAAGTTATGGTCAATCTAGTTCAGCCTATCAAAAGCGAATTTTTGGGTCAATTTCAAACAACCATAACTACTTGTACATAATGATCTGGGTGAGATAGTATATATCAACGGAAATATATAAGAGTCCTCCTTCTAATGAAATTGGTTTCATCTAATTTGGCTGTCGGAGTAAAACGTTATGGTCAATCTACTTCAGCCTATCAAAACAGTCCACCAAAGGCCAGATTTGACATTATTTGAATTTTAAGGGTATTTTGGTCATTTCACATTCCCCTTCTTGGACGAAAATTATTGCATATAATCCATATTTGGATCATGAAATTTATATTTTCATCAAGTTTTGGAGGAGAGGAAAACCCTAGGTCAAATTTTAGCTCCAAAAATCTTTAAATTGAACCGTAGAAATTTTAAATTGATTTGGGATTCGAGTTGATCATGTTAAGGGCTTCGAGAAGCACCCTTCATTTTCGTGAATAAAGTTCCGGAGTTGGAAGTTCATATTCATCTTCCATCTTAAGGTATGTGGGATTTTGAACAAGAGCAATCTTCCGTTCTTGTGCCCAAAGCTTTAATTTTATTATGGTTTTACATGATTTTGCAAGTGAGATTATGTCTAAATAATTCGATTATGAGATTACGATGATTGAATGAATAAACTTTGATTTATATGATTATCTCAATGTTTTCATGATATGATTTAATAATTATCATTGCGAATTACACACTTTTACCAGGAGGTGGTATTTTGAATAATTTTGGAACGTATGTCGAGATGGTATTTTGGAATAATATTTTGAGATATGTGTCAAATTTTATGCTTCCCAATGATGATTTGAATTATTGAATATATATTTGAGACATGAGATGTCTTGATATCTATAATTGTAAATTTCATATTTTTATTTTGAATTATTTCGAGATAATTGTTGAAATGGTATTTTGAATGATTTTGAGATTTATCATAAGCTTAAAGCTTCTTTATGACGAAATTGAATCATTGAGCATATTGAGATATAACATTTGAGATGTTACCATGAGTCTTGATATTTTCTCAAAAATATTGATGTTGTCATGACTTGATAAATTGTTACATTTTGACATTTAAAAAGGTTTAGTTCTATTATTGAAATTTCATGATATTCGAAAATGGGTATACACTCAAATTACTTTATGAAGGATTTATAAGACTTTGAATTTTTCCAATATGGATATACATGATTACTTCATTACTCTACTTCTTAAATTGAGAATTTATGCTATGAATTGCATACTACTACAATGAATTGATATTTCTAAAGGCTTTCGAGATAAAAGTCGTGATTTGAGTTGTACTACGGGGTATGTATTCTTCTTATGAATTGAAGGTCTCAAGTTCTTTTCAAAAGCTATTGTCATAATTTAATTGTCGAATTGAAAGAATAATCATTTGAGTACATTGACCTTGAACTCGCAGAGTTGAGATGATTTTGTCTATGAGAAAGATTGATTTTGATATAGGTGTTGAGATAAATTTTTGTATTTTTTTCCAGATGATTTGATGACTTGAATTGTTGAAAATATTACGTATTGAGTCTTCATACCCTTGTCGAAATATCGAGTCGGTTATGGTTCAATGCATTGATACCTTGTTGATGTTGAAAAAGATTGAAATATTTTAAGTCGAAGTTGGGGTTAGGAATCCACAAATTGTTGATGAATTATAAATTGAGATATTTGACTTGGTCTTTATGATAGACCCTTGTGATGATGGTGGTGGATTTCCTAACGCGTTCTGAGCTTGTCGGGGAGTAGTACTTAGCACCGAGAGGGAAATTTGGTATTTCCCCAAACCTATATGCCACCGTTTGATGATGATATTATTGGCCAGAGAGCCCGATTGTGATTATTGAAGTTTTAAGGTCGTACTCCCTGGCAAAGAGTATGACGCTCCCGCCAACGGGGGTTTCAAATGTTGGTATTCCACGTAGCTCACGTGGGGTTGTCGGTTATAGGAAACTTCCCTATCCATAAAAGTCATGTTTCTTGAATTACCGAGTCACTCCGAGATTTGAGTCAAAGAGTTGAGATGTTATGATGAATTATGATTACCTATGATGAATTTTGACGATACGATAATTTATGATGATTTATCATAATTTTTGAATTTGATGATTTACATGGATTATAAGATTTTACCATTTGAACTATTTATTATGAAAGTATGAAGAGTATGATTTGATATAACTCAAGCCAAGTGAGTCATCATTGTCTATATGCATGTTTTCATGAAATCGATGATGTTATTTAAAGTGATGCATGCACCCCCACATACTCAGTACATTCTCTTTGTGCTGACACCCATTTACTATTCTATTCAGTTGCAGTTTCTTGTCAGCAGGTAAAGAGTCCTCACAGTTCAGGGACTTGGGTCGGTTATTTTAGTTTGGAGCATTGTATCTTCTTTCATCAGTCGTATTGAGTGTGGTAGTTGGGAGTCATGACCCGACTATGTACAGACAATACTAGTAGCGGCTTCATAGACAGTAGTAGTGGTTGATGTATTCATTCTCCTTCTTGTATATGTATATGTGTTAGTAGAATTGTCATCTTGTAATTCCAATATTGTACTGAATAGATTCTGTATTGAGACATTTTCATCTTCATTCTCTCAGAATTATGTTTTAATCAATTGCTTTTGAGTTATACCGATGAAAAGGGTTAGCTTGGGGTCACTTGTGACCCTAAGCACCGTGTGGCATCTCGGAACTCAATTTTCAGGGCGTTACAAACTTGGTATCAAAGCACAGAGTTCAAGTGTCCTAGAGTGTCTATGAAGCCGTGTCTAGTAGAGTCTTGCGGAATGGTACGGAGACGTCTGTACTTTTCTTCAAGAGGCTATAAGGCATTTAGGAAAGGTTGTTGTTCTTTCAAGTCTTGAATCATGCAATAAGTTTAAACCAGATAAGCTACCAAATTTTTTTTCAGGATCTATAAGTGACAGTTTGTACTTTTCTATCTATGTGCTATTCTTGAGATAGTATGAGCAGCAAGTCCCGGTTCTTTCCCTGATAATGTTTTCAGACTGATTAGTAAAATATTTCAGAAGTCTCATAAAAGTGGCTTCAGAAGAGCCTCCTAGTGTGTTATAAGTTCCTGAAGTTTCATGTTATGTCCTCTTCTTTATGACTTGTTCAGCTAAGACTGAGTGGATGCGTACTCCTTGATCATCGAATATGGTATGCCAAGTTCCTATCTCCCGTAATCTTGCTATCATCATGCTGTTGAAAAAAAAATGAAAGTCTAGTGAAGCCGTGTGGGGATTTTTTGATTCAGTAGCACAACTGTTTTGTTATTCACCTCAAACTTTTTTCAAAACTCATATTTAAAGCCTAGTGGAGCCGTGTGCGGCCTATTTCTATCCACTAGCAACTTGTAGTTCATCTTGTTCCTTGTGCTGGCTGAAAATGTGGGATTTGGAGGTGTAGTAGTAAGAAGGATGGTAAGTGTGATTTGTTGAGCATAAGTATAGAGGAATCCATTTTTGCATACATTTGGGGTTAATAGGGAGTGATATATCCTTGTGTGTCAATTTTTTGATGTAGTTTGTTCGAGGTATGAAATGGGTGTTGACGGTATTTGTATGCCAGAGAGTATAGGTTAGTAATGGAAGTACTTGGTGGGTTAGTGTTGTTAAATTATGCCGTTGCCGGGTTGCAAGAGGAAGTTAAGTTAAGCCGTAGAGAGATATGAACTAAGTTAAGTTGTGTATGAAGGATAGATAGTAGTGACGGGTGAAAGAAGGATGCGTTAATGGATTGTGAATAAGATAAGCTATATGATTATGACCAATTATTATTGTTATGAAGTTTAAATGAGCTAGCATTTGTTGAGGATTGTTTTATAGTTTCTAAGTGGAAATTTCATACGAAAAGTTTTAAGTTATATTGTGTGCTAAAAGTTAAGTTTGAATGATTGGTGATAGTGAAGGTGACTGTGACGATTTCTTGATTAATGGTATTAGTTGTTAGGAAGTGATCTTGTAGGCTTGAATAGTGGATATAAGAGCCTAAGTTTGGTTGATTCGTGATTAAGTTTGATGTTGTGTTTATGATGAGAAAGTTCACCCAAGATATTATAGGACTGCTTTAATTTCGAGGATTAGTGTATGACTGTAATGGTTGAGCTTCTTAGATGTGATTTTGATTCTTATGGTTTAGAAATACAAGTTTACAAGCGTGATTTTAATAAGCGATGACAGAGGTAGTGTGGTACGTTAAGGATGAGAAAAATTTGAGTTGAGTGTTAGACTCTAAGATTGAAATTTCAAAGTTGAGATGAAAGCGTTGAAGCTCTAGATGGTGTATACTCCGACTATCGGGTTGCTTATGCGGATTTGAGATTAGAAAGTGTGCAAGTGTTAGGTGTTGATTATTGGGGTTATAGAAGGATAGGTGGTAATTCTAGAAGTTGTGTGAGGATGTGGTTATATGCTTTCTGAGGTAGTCATTTGGGTGAAGTTTTATGGTTTGTGTGTGTGATTATGTATCGGACTCTCGAGTGAAGTGACTTTAGTTTAGATTAAAGTTTATAGTGTGTTACTGACCCAGAGTGATGGCTTAAGTCTAAGGGGGAGATGATAGATCAAGTAACCGAGTTAAGTGTTCGGATTCCAATAGTGGTAAGAAAGGGGTTTTGCTCGACCCATTCCTATTTCAGTTCTTTTAGTTATTCCAGGGCCTACTCCTACTTTACACTTCAGTTCCATGATCATAATTTGAGTTCGTGCATGTCATAAAAGACCATGTTCTCTCTCAGTTCCCAATACGTGGGGTTTCGGATTTTTCTTTTTAGCGGTGGAATTATATTCCATAAGTTATGAATTCCAAATCTTAAGTTATGTGGCTAGTAATCGAGGTACTCTAGCCTTACCCTATGCTCTATTCGAGAAATAAAGCATTTTTGTTAATGATCAATGAAAGTTTGGATTCATATCGTGCATATTCCCAAATCAAATTTCTTTGCCGAGTTCATGATGTTAAATCTTCTATTCCTTACGCCTTAGTGAACGTCAAGTTATTCAGGGTATCTAGTCATATTTTAGAACAGCATGTTCAGGGTATCTAGTCATATTCAGGGTGTTGGTGAATAGTTATCTAGATAGAAGAGAGAAAATGTTTCCTTATCTTGGTTAGAAAAGTGTATACTTATTTTGAGCTAAGTGGTAATGTGAAGTAAGATTGAGATTAAGCATTCATGTATATTGTGGTTAGTTGAAGTTTTAAGTGGTTATCTTGAGGGATTTTGGTGTACATGTTTCAAATTCTGGAAGCTAGTTATGCTTCAATTCGTAAAATTCTACTAAACAATCTTTGTTTTCCAAGTATTCCAGCTCAGTCAATCAAAATCGTATAGTGTACCTTCTCATTTATCATTTCATCATGTTATCCAAGGATCTTAGGAATGAAATCATTTTCATATGGAGCATCTCAGTAGTTACGAGTATACCTCTATTCGTGCGTCATGCATATGAGCTAATTCATTGGTGCCCCGTGCACAATCTTAGTGACCCTGTGAAATAAGTGTTGTAGAGGAACATAGAGTCCCAAGGGGGAGATACCCCGTGACCTCTTAAAGCTTTCGTGTTTTAAACACATCTAGTTCATGCTCAAGTTCTCATTACAAGACTTGAATTGGCTATTGTTGCATACGCAATCATACATTCCAGAGTCAGTTCAGCTAGATATTTATGCATCAGATATCCATGTTCAGTATGAGGACTAGGAAACTGTAATTCCAATCGTTCCGATATGTCTTAGATGTTCACTTCCCTTAAGAAGGTCAGTTGATCAGTGATTTTATCCTATCAAGCGATATTCGAGGACAAATGTTTTCAAGGGGGATATAATGTAATACCCCGAAAAATTTTCTTTGTAAAGATTTCGTGAGAAACGTATCGAGTTCTACGCTTTAGAGCGAACCATAAATTTTCTGTGTAGTATTTTGAGGACGTTGACCTACCATTGCGTAGAGTATTGAATAAGCTTTCCAAATATATGTAGATCATCGAAAACGGACACTCGAGTGATGAGTTACGACCATTCCGATCGAACTACAACCATTCCAATCGAACTGTGAACAGTAAAACGTGCTGGAAATTAAAATTTTTGCAGCCAGGTGAATTTCAGGGTCAACTTGAAACGATCATAACTACTTGTAAATAATGATTTGGGTGATATACTATATATCAAAGGAAATATCTGTGAGTCCTCTTTCTAATGAAATTGGTTTCATCCAATTTAACCATCGGAGAAAAAAGTTATGGTCAATCTAGTTCAGCCTATCAAAAGTGAATTTTTGGGTCAACTTCAAACGACCATAACTACTTGTAAATAATGATATGGGTTAGCTAATATATATCAACGGAAAGATATAAGAGTCTTCCTTCTAATAAAATTGGCTTCATCCAATTTGGCCGTCGGAGTAAAACGTTATGGTCGATCTACTTCAGCCTATCAAAACAGTCCACCAAAGGACAGATTTGACATTATTTGAATTTTAAGGGTATTTTGGTCATTTCACATTCCCCTTCTTGGACGAAAATTCTTGCATATAATCCATATTTGGATCATGAAATTTATATTTTCATCAAGTTTTGGAGGAGAGAAAAACCCTAGGTCAAATTTTAGCTCCAAAAATCTTTAAATTGAACCGTAGAAATTTAAAATTGATTTGGGAATCGAGTTGATCATGTTAAGGGCTTCGAGAAGCACCCTTCATTTTTGTGAATAAAGTTCCGGAGTCGGAAGTTCATATTCATATTCCATCTTAAGGTATGTGGGGTTTTGAACAAGAGCAATCTTCCATTCTTGTGCCCAAAACTTTAATTTTATTATGATCATGATTTTACATGTGAGATTATGCCTAAATAATTCAATTATGAGATTATGATGATTGAATAAATAAACTTTGATTTATATGATTATCTCAATATTTTCATGATATGATTTAATAATTATCATTGCGAATTACACACTTTTACCACGAGGTGGTATTTTGAATGATTTTGGGACGTATGTCGAGATTGTATTTTGGAATAATATTTTGAGATATGTGTCAAGATTTATGCTTCCCAATGATGATTTGAATTATTGAATATATATTTGAGACATGAGATGTCTTGATATCTATAATTGTAAATTTCATATTTTTATTTTGAATGATTTCGAGATATATGTTGAAATGGTATTTTGGAATGATTTTGAGATTTATGATAAGCTTAAATCTTCTTTATGACGAAATTGAATCATTGAGCATATTGAGATATAACATTTGAGATGTTATCATGAGTCTTGATATTTTCTCAAAAATATTGATGTTGTCATGACTTGATAAATTGTTACATTTTGACATTTAAAAAGGTTCAGTTCTATTATTGAAATTTCATGATATTCAAAAATGGGTATACAGTTAAATTACTTTATGAAGGATTTATAAGACCTCGAATTTTTCCAATATGGATATACATGATTACTTCATTACTCTACTTCTTAAATTGAGAATTTATTCTATGAATTGCATACTACTACAAGGAATTGATATTTCAAAAGGCTTTCGAGATAAAAGTCGTGATTTGAGTTGTACTACGGGATATGTATTCTTATTATGAATTGAAGGTCTCAAGTGCTTTTCAAAAGCTGTTGTCATGATTTAATTGTCGAATTGAAAGAATAATCATTTGAGTACATTGACCTTGAACTCGCAGAGGCGAGATGATTTTGACTATGAGAATGATTGATTTTGATATAGATGTTGAGATGAATTTTGGTATTTTTTTCCGGATGATTTTGATGAATTGAATTGTTGAAAATATTATGTATTGAGTCTTCATAACCTTGTCCAAATGTCGAGTCGGTTATGGTTCAATGCATTGATACCTTGTTGATGTTGAAAAAGATTGAAATGTTTTAAGTCGAAGTTGGGGTTAGGAATCCACAAATTGTTGATGAATTATAAATTGAGATATTTGACTTGGTCTTTATGATAGACCCTTGTGATGATGGTGGTGGATTTCCTAACGCGTTCTGAGCTTGTCGGGGAGTAGTACTTAGCACCGAGAGGGAAATTTGGTATTTCCCCAAACCTATGTGCCACCGTTTGATGATGATATTATTGGCCAGAGAGCCCGATTGTGATTATTGAAGTTTTAAGGTCGTACTCCCTGGCAAAGAGTATGACGCTCCCGCCAACGGGGGTTTCAAATGTTGGTATTCCACGTAGCTCACGTGGGGTTGTCGGTTATAGGAAACTTCCCTATCCATAAAAGTCATGTTTCTTGAATTACCGAGTCACTTCGAGATTTGAGTCAAAGAGTTGAGATGTTATGATGAATTATGATTACCTATGATGAATTTTGACGATACGATAATTTATGATGATTTATCATAATTTATGATTTTGATGATTTACATGGATTATGAGATTTTACCATTTGAACTATTTATTATGAAAGTATGAAGAGTATGATTTGATATAACTCAAGCCAAGTGAGTCATAATTTTCTGTATGCATGTTTTCATGAAATTGATGATGTTATTTAAAGTGTTGCATGCACCCCCACATACTCAGTACATTCTCTTTGTGCTGACACCCATTTACTATTCTATTCAGTTGTAATTTTCGATCAGCAGGTAAAGAGTCCTCATAGTTCAGGGACTTGAGTCGGTTATTTCAGTTTGGAGCATTGTATCTTCTTTCGTCGGTCGTATTGAGTGTGGTAGTTGGGAGTCATGACCCGACTATGTACATACAATACTAGTAGAGGCTTCATAGACAGTAATAGTGGTTGATGTATTCAGTCTCCTTCTTGTATATGTATATGTGTTAGTAGAATTGTCATCTTGTTATTCAAATATTGTACTAAACAGATTCTGTATTGAGACATTTTTAGCTTCATTCTCTCAGAATTATGTTTTAATCAGTTGCTTTTGAGTTATACCGATGAAAAGGGTTAGCTTGGGGTTACTTGTGACCCTAAGCACCGTGTGGCATCTCGGAACTCGATTTTAGGGGCGTTACAGTGCTTCTGTATAAAAGGAATCTGGCAGCTTAACATCTGAAAGCATACATCTAACCCTGTCAACTAGTGTTCTGTTCATCCTCTCTGCTAAGCCATTCAACTGAGGAGTCTTTGGAGGAGTTTTCTGATGATGAATACCCTACTCTCTGCAATATCTATCAAAAGGACCAATATACTCACCACCATTATCTGAACGGATGCATTTCAATTTCTTCCCTGTCTGTCTTTCAACCAAGGCCTGAAAATTCTTGAACACATCAAGTACTTGATCCTTGGACTTCAAAGGAAATACCCAGAGTTTGTGAGAATGATCATCAATAAAAGTCACAAAGTAAAGTGCACCACCATGAGACCTTACTTTAAAAGGACCGCACAAATCAAAATGCACCAACTCCAGCAAATCGAGCTTTCTTGAACGCGGATGACTCTGAAAAGAAACTCTTTTCTGTTTACCGGTTAAGTAATGAACAAACACGCTTCTTCAACTTTGCTTGTTTTACTCCAGAAAGAAAATTTTTCTTATACAAACTATCAATCCCCTTATCACTCATATGACTCAACCTTCTATGCCACAACTCTGATGAAGTATCATTCTCCACCAAGTTTATCAAGCCTATAGAAGTAGAACCCTGAAATACGTACAAGTTAGACAACTTGTCACCTCAAGACACAATCATCGAACCTCTAGTAAGCTTACGCTGGCCAACACCAAGGGTATTAACATAACCCTCATCATCAAGACTTCCTAGAGAAATCAAATTCAGGCGAACATCTGGAGCATGCTTGACATTATTGAGAACTAGTTTGGAACCATTGCTACTTTCTAAACAAATCGTGCCAATGCCAAGTACTTTAACTTCATCATTATTTCCCATTTTCAACATCCCAAAATTACCTAGAGTATAAGAAAAAAATAATTTCTTTTTTTTTCGTAACAGGAAAAGTAGCACTAGAATCCACAAACCAGCTAGACTCATCGCGAACAAGATTAATGGCATTCTCACCACAAGAAACAAGAAGATCACCATTAGCAACAACAACAACATGATTTTCATTATTGCCTTCTTTCTTTTGTCGTCTTATAGCTCTCTTATGCTTGTAGCAATATTTCATGATATGCCCCTTTTTGTTGCAATAGTCATATGTAACATTCTTTAATTTGGACCTTGACTTGCTTCTACTTTTATCTCTATCATTTGAATCTCTGGACTTGTTTCTCCCCCTCTCTTCAGTAACCAAATCATCAGAGTGTGAAGATGAAGAATATGAGGCCTGAGATCTTCTTCTCATCTCTTCATTCAAGACACCATTCTTAAAATATTCCATAGTTACAATACCACCTGGAGCAGAATTAGTCAAAGAAACTCGAAGAGTTTCCCAAGAGTTAGGTAGATTATTAAGAAGCCAAAGTCCCTGAATTTCTTCATCGAACTTTACATCCATTCCGGAAAGCTGGTCAAGGACACCCTAAAAATTATTTATGTGATTAGAAATAGGACTGCCCTCTTTATACCTGATATTCATCAATTGCTTAAGAAGGAACAACTTGCTATTGCCAGTCTTCGAAGGATAAAGTGTCTCGAGCATATCCCACAAACTTCTAGCATATGTTTCATTCACAATATGATTTCTAACATTATCTTCAACCCATTGTTTGATATAGCCACAAACTTGTAAGTGCTCAAATTGCCAATCATCATCTGTCATGGATTCAGGTTTAGTAGATGCAAACACAGGTAGATGCATTTTCTTGAAAAATAGAAGATCTTTCATCTTGCCTTTCCAAGTATGATAGTTACTACTATTCAAACACACCATCTTGCTCATATTTGTCTCCATCATTCAAATCAACAATCAACAACAACCAACTCTCTGATACCACTTGTTAGGAATGACGGGAGCACAATCAAAGAGCCCGACAGGGTAGTAGCGGAAAATACCCAAGACTAAACTTTCCCTTTCAACTTGAACCAAGAGGAGACAAGCAAACCCAAGCAAAATAGAGTAATATACAACAAAAAAATCAACCAAATGAAATAAGATAAGAACAAAGGAAATCACACGAGACACAATATTTACGTGGAAAACCCTTCAGTGTGAAAAATACTAGGCTGACTTTGCTGGGATACTGAGAGAAAACTGGGGCGATTCACAAGGCACCTTGGAACTGAATCGTGACTAATTATCTAGGATTTAAAATGGAGGCATGATTTATAAACTAGGCTGAGCACACAACTACCTGGTTAGTCCATCTTAGAATGATCACATTCCCAAGACTCTAGATAGTGCGAATAGATGGAAAGATGGGAAACCACACCATCTGAACTTGTCTGTCTGGATGCTAAACTGAATTACTATCTTCTTAACTAGCTCATACTGGAAACTTGTACTCGACTGTAGCATTCCTATGACACTCTTTCTATAGAGTTCTAGTGACTGTAGGGAGAAAATAAATCTTGGCCTGATCTGAGCAGGATATCAGAATAGGAGATTGCTACATTGCTAGGATTCTTGTATTAGGAGATAAGGCCTATGAAACATCATCCAAGATAAAGTGACTAAGCCTTATTCACTACACTGAGACTACTGAAAATATTCACGTGGGTGCTGAGCACAAATGCATAAATATACTAACTTATCTAATTAACTGAACGACTGATAGCTGACTACAGGTTCTATAAGGTTGAACTATAATTAGCCTGTAAGGATGGACTTAGACTATAGAGTATTATACATAGAAGGTAATGAGTGACTGGATAATGTGAGGTAACTGAGCATAAATGAGTGAAAACTATATTACCTTAAGAATGAAAGACCAACTATCTAACATAATTTGAAAACATTCTGTAAATTGAGGTACTGAAATACCAATAACTGAGTAACTGATGGCCATATGCTATGGTCGGGTAATCCTAAAAGTGAACAGAGTTTATGATCTGATTAGACTAGGAATGGGACTGAGATTGTAGCTAAGATGGCAATTGAGACTGTAACTTTAACTAAGACTGTAACTGGGAATGAATGCTGGTTCCTAATAACTAAGGGTTAGACTGGTACTAAAGTACTAAATCTTGATAGCTAGATAACTGATAACTAAAGGCCATAGTTCGGTAGGACTATCTGAGTCCTTTACTGAATACTGATTACTGAATGACATTCTAACTGAGGGATGAAGGACGGAACATCAACACCATGTATTCAATGAAGGGCCTAAACTGTAGATATAAGTGACCTAGTCTAAATTTTTAACTGATCATTAGGAGCATAGCATGAGTCATGCGGGTTGAACATACTGTAAAACATGATGTGAGTGAATGAGTCATAAGCAGCATGACCTGAGTTTGGAATTTCTATGTTCATAGGGCATGAATCGTAAAAATGAGAGAACTGGGATTCCTTATACTAGGAACTTAAAACGCGCGCGATTCTATGGAAAGTATGACTATATGATGGTTTCACGAAATTGTGGCGTGATGCATGCATAAGTATAGTGATGGTTGAAGTATAAAACTTCGTACTGAGATAGAAATGGGTCGGGAATCATCTTCCTTTATTGATTTTCTACCCATACTGGTATTACTACCAGAACCTGAAGGCCTAGCTTTCTAAAGTAGCATAATCGGAAAATTTCTGTATATCTGTCGGACTATGATAGACTAACCCGCAGGGTGAAGACTGAGAAATATCCTGTTAACATCTGGTCTTACCTTAGATTTGGATGGTATGTAAAGATTTATAAAAGAAAAAATGCTCCTGAATCTGAAGAAGTGTAAACAAGTAAATAATGGATCTGTAACATACATGTGGATGCATCAGGAGGACTTTCCTGATCCTGTCAGGACTGAAGTGCATAGAGTCTATTTGGACGTTGCCCATTGATAGCGCTGGAATTGGTACCCTGCTTATTCAGGCGACCAGACTGAGCTGAAGGACGACTGTGCTGACTTCGTGGATCGAGTGTTAGATAGTATCAGACCTTGTTACCTAACTTGCCACATCAAAAACACACATTACTGCCCTCTCTACACACACCCTTATGATACTTACCACACATTTTGCAAAGCAGATGAGTGCGAATAATGCTTGCACTACCCTAGGTTTTAGAGCCTGGCACCCTATCCCTACGATCATTTTTGAACTTTGGTACTGGTGCACGGGACGAAGAGGGAACTAAAACTGAAAGCTTCTGACTATACTGAGAACAGTTACCACCCTGCGACCCTGGCTGAGAAAAACCATAACTACCTATTCTGGCTCTCTTATTCTCTCTTTTTCTTCTTAAGTTTCTGCTCTTCAATCTGTTGAGCATGGACCATAATTCTAGATATTTCCATATCCTTAATCAACATTGCAGTCCTGCACTCTTTAACCACTTTACCTGAATTCCCAGACACAAACTTGCTCATTCTAGATCTACTGTCTGCTACTACATGGGGAGCATACCTGGCTAATTGGGTGAACTTGAGAGAGTATTCTTTAACACTCATGCTACCTTGTCTGAGATTAATGAACTCTAACACTTCAGCTTCTTTCTGCTCTAGGGGAAAGAGTCTATCTAGAAAGGTCATAGCAAACTTTTCCCATTCTTTGGGCTCGGCATCTGTACCCCTTTCTACCTTTTACTATTTAAACCACATATGGGCTACATCATATAGATGATAGGTGTCTAACTCGACACTCTCACTAGAAGTCACTCCCATGATATATGTGACTTTTTGAACCTAGTCGAGGAACTCTTGTGGATCCTCTTTGGACTTAGAACTGGAGAATAGGGGAGGATTCATTCGGGTGAAGTCTCGAATCCTAGATGCAGCTGAATTGGCCGCTGGGTTGGCCGGAATAATTGCTGGCCATTCATTTTGAGCTATGAACGAATTGGCTAGAGTAGTGAATGGAGTCCTGAATTCTGCATGGGAAACATGTTTGTCCAGGGGATTTGCCTGAATGGGCTGAGGTGCTGACTGATTACCGGTTCTTTTTTACTAGCCTCTTTTGGTGGAATATTCTATAAATGAAAGGAAAAACGGATTAGACTTGGAGTTAAATTTGAGCTCATGCTCACTGGCACGACATGAATACTAAAAGATAGGAAACTGTTTCTAAAATATGTCATAGCCTCCTGTCCATAAGTGTGGTGCACAACACACCCATGCACAAGACTCTACTTGATGCGGATTTTCTGACTTCCTAGGAAATTGTTGAACCATAGGCTCTTATACAAAGTTTGCAACACCCTAAATCTGGTACGCGGAATGCTACACGGTGCTCATGACCCCGAAGGACCATAAGCTAACCCATGACTGATATCTATAACTGACCACTGAATAATATACTGTAAATATGCAGAATATAAGCTATAAGGCCATAAGTTTCAAAACTAAACTAATACTGAATATAAAATAATTTCTGTAATAGGGTATAACATTACCCAAAATTTAAATAAACTTTCTGAAACATACTATAGTCTGAAAGCCTCTAAAACTGACTGAAAATTATGGAGTTAATGGAACATGTCCCCAACTAACTCTGAATTACTAAATAATAATGTAATAAAATAATTATGCTATCCTCGAATGATGAGAACTCACTGCTAGTCTGGCTGTTAAATGTCTGATCTACTAAGGATGCTTGGGAGCTCGTTATTCTGATCCTATGGTATTAAACACCATAAAGCAAATACGTCAGTACAATTGAATGTATTGGTATGCAAGTGAGGTAAGATGAATTCAAGGGTTCATATGTATGAACAACAATAACTAACTGATGACATAAACATGAACGCGTGAGAAATACATAATTGAATACGTAAACTGGAACTGGGTCGTGACAATACTGAATACTGATGTACTGACATCTGAGTTTACTAATACTGGGATACTAAATAACTGAGTCTATTGATGATATTAATTACAGAGTTTACAGGTAACCGATATCTGAGGTTACTGGTACTATATTACTGATAACTGATAACTGAGTATACTGATACTAAAAAACTATCTGAGTTCTTTACTGGACTGGGTGACTGTATATGACATTCCTAAATCTAATGAACTATTTGAGTTTTAGACTGAATTGGATGACTGTAGCTGACAGTCCTGATTCTGATGGAACTAGCTGAGTTTCGTACTGAGCTAAGCGACTTTATCTGACAGTCCTAATATCTGTAGAACATAAATAAGTTTTATTATTAAGAATGAATCTGAAATAGAGACCGTGGAAGGTAATTATCTAACTGACATGCCCCGCATCTGAACTGGTGGGGTCCAACCTGTAACCCCAACTGGAAGGGTGTTAGTACCGTGCCACGGGTAAAGATAAGTTGTGAGTAAACCCTCTCTGTAGGGAGATTTTCTATCAACCCCTCCTGTAAGGAAAACTCAAGGGAGATAAACAGTCCCTAGACTCGTAGGGGTACATCACGACCTACGCTGGATACGTAGTTCTGGAATGTAGGGATTGCTACTAAGGATCACACCTTCTACTGGCTAACAGGTGAGCCCTCATCCCAGTGTTCACTCGGTGCTGAATCCTACTCCTAACTGGATAGACACTGAACTAATTTTCCTAGTTCTCACTAGGCATGACTAAGCTGTTACTGATGGTACAATTTTACTGAACTAACCCGAGTTCCATTGAATGATGGAATACTACTAAATTTTGTCAACTGACTAAAAGCTACTGAGTTTTGCTAGCTGACTGAGTTACTAAGGTCTGAACTGAATACTACTAAGATATGATAACTAACTGAGATTACAGAGATTACTGAGATTATTGAGATCAATGATATTACTAAGATCACTGAGATTACTAGACTGATACTGAATTTACTAAAATTTCCTGATTCACATGACTGACTGAGTTCTACTGATAATGTCTTGATTGTGAGTATCATGAAAACTGACACTGGCTCTAGGCACACAACTAAATTATTGGGTACAGGACCCCCAGGACTCGATAGCATAATAAGTAAATCATGGCACAAGGTTAAAAGCTCAACATTGGCTACATGTTTATCATTCATTCATTTAGACATTTCAACAACCACTTAAGATGCATTACTTGTACATAAATGAAGAATACGTATTATCATACTATAACATGGCATTATTTCATTCTCATAAATAATTTATCAAACACTTGCATGATACAACTTGCATATAACGAGCATGGGATGATTTCTTTCACTTATTAACTCACATAAGCAATTCATCAAATACTTGGTGAGCATAACATATGCACATAACCCTATACAACAAATAGGCATCATAATTCACATTCCAATTGACAAATTTCAAGTGTTTGACATGGTTTCACATGATACTACACATATATCACTTTACTTCACATAGATATTGTAATTAAATTATGAACTAGAGAACCCATTAACATAATAGTCATGAACACAATCAAACTAAATCATGAAATTCATCAAAAACATTATCTTTTGTTTTGAAAAGGTTTCTTGGACTCCAAGGGTGGAATAAACCCTTAGATGAACACTTGATATACCTTAGTTGGTGAATTCTTGAAGGTTGATAGTGGAATCCCTTGGAAATTGAGTCTTGAATTGATAGCCCTAGGGTTTTGTTCTTGATGATTTTGTGAATAATGAATAGGATTAGCCAAAAGAGGGCTAAGTTTCGTGTTATGAGGGCTGAAGGGTGTGGGAAAAAGACTAAAATAACCCTGACAATGCGGCTTTTAAATGACTGAGAACTGGACACTGACGTTATTAGCGACGCGATGCATCATGGCATTGATGCGATAGTCGACGCGTTGCGTCATCTTCACGTTGAGCCTCAGTACTTTGACCCTGGTATCCTGCAACAATATCAACCAACGCGATTGGCGACGCGGCGTGCCAAGATCACATTGTCCACTATTTTAGGATTCTGAATGTGGTCTAAACAAGTTCTAAAAAATTTGAAGCTTGTCCAGAAACACCTATTGACCTTCCTGGTCATCAGTTAGCAAGAATACCAACCATTAAAGGACATCAAAGTCACAAAATGAGACTGCAAACTTTTGAAGGATAAAATAAACTAAGTCTGGAAACTTAGCTAGAATCATCTAAGTATGGTACCCCCTTAACAAGCATAAATGGATTGAATTAAGCTTAGGATTTTGCGGGATCTTACAATATCTCCCCCTTAGGAATATCATCCTCGAATAATACCGACTGAGATGTGGAAAATGACAAGCTGAAGTACATGTTAAACATGAACAACTGAGGTACTAAAATACTAATAACTGAGTAACTGATGGCCATATGCTATGGTCGGGTAATCCTAAAAGTGAACTAAGTTTATGATCTGACTGGACTAGGACTGGGACTGAGATTGTAGCTAAGATGGTAATTGAGACTGTAACCGTGACTAAGACTGTAACTGGGACTGAATACTGGTTCTTGGTAACTGAGGGTTATACTGGTTCTGAAGTACTGAATCTTGATGGCTAAACAACTGATAACTGAAGGCCAAGGTTTTATAGGACTATCTGAGTCCTTTATTGAATGTTGATTACTCAATAACGCTGTAACTGAAAGCTGAGGGATGGAACATCAACACCACGAATTCACAAAAGGGCCTAAATTGTAGATATACGTGACATAGTCTAAATTTTTAATTGATCATTAGGAGCGTATCATGAGTCATGTGGGCTAAAAATACTGTAAAATAGGATGTGAGTGCATGAGTCATAAGGTGGAAGACCTGAGTCTGGAATTTCTATGTTAATGGGACATGATTCGTAACACTGAGTGAAATAGGATTCCCCATACTAGGAAATTGAAATGCACATGATTCTATGGAAAGTATGAATATATGCTGGGTTCAGGGAATTGTGACGTGATGCATTCGTAAGTATCGTGATGGCTGAAGTACAAAACTTTGCACTGAGATAGGAATGGGTAGGGAATCATCTTTCCTTATTGATTTCTTACCCATACTGGTATTACAACTAGAACCTGAAGGCATGGCTTTCAGAGGTACCATAATCGAACAGTTCTTCTATACCTGTTGGGCTATGATAGATTGACCCACTAGGTGGAGATAGAGAAAGGCCTTGTTAACATCTGGTCGGACCTTAAAGTTGGCTGGTATTTAAAGAGTTATAAAAGAAAAAGAGGCTCCTGAATCTTAAGAAGTGTAAACAAGTAAATTAGGGATCTGTAACATACCAGTGGCTACATCAGGAGGACTTTCCTGATCCTTTCGGGACTGAAGTGCATAGAGTTTGTTTGGGTATTTCTCACTAATAGCGCTGGAATTGGCACCCTGCTGATTCGGGCGATCAGACTGAGCTGAAGGACGACCGTGCTGACTTCATGGACTGGGTTTAGGATAGTCTCGAACCTTGTGACCTGACTCACCACATCCAAAACATAAATTACTGTCCGCTCTACACATACCCTTATGATATTTACCACACTCTTCACAAAGCGGATGAGTGCAAATAATGCTTGCACTACCTTGGGTTTTGGAGCCTAGTGCCCCATCCCTAAAGTAATTTCTAAACTTTAGTACTGGTGCACTAGCTGAAGAGGGAACTAAAACTGAAAGATTCTGACTATACTGAGAACAGTTACCACCCTGTGACCTTGGATGAGAAAAACTATAACTATCTATTCTGGCTCTCTTATTCTCTCTCTCCTTCTTCTTAAGTTTCTGTTCTTCAATCTGTTGAGAATGGACAATAAGTCTAGATATGTCAATCTCCTTAATCAACATCGTAGTCCTTCACTCCTTAACCACTCTACTTGAAACCCCAGACCTACACTTTCTCATTCTAGATCTACTGTCTGCTACTACATGGGGAGCATACCTGGCTAATAGGGTGAACTTGAGGGAGTATTCTTTTACACATATGCTACCTTGTCTGAGATTAATGAACTCTATCACTTTGGCTTCTTTCTTCTCTAGGGGAAAGAATCTATCTCGGAAGGTCGTAGCAAACTCTTTCCATTCTATGGGACTTGCATCTATACCCCTGTCTACCTTCCACTATTTAAACCACGTATGGGCTACATTTGTAGCTAATAGGCGGCTAACTCTCCACTCTCTCTGGAAGTCACTCACATGATATCTGTGACTTTCTGAACCTGGTCGAGGAACTCCTTTGATTCCTCTTCGGACATAGAATATGAGAATAAGGGAGGATTCATTCGAGTGAAGTCCTGAATCCTGGCTACAGCTGAATTGGCCACTAGGTTAGCCAGAATAACAACTGGTTGTTTATTCTGAGCTATGACTGAATTGTCTAGAGTAGTGAATAGAGTCCTGAATTCTGCATGGGAAACATGTTCACTCAGGGGATCTATCTGAATGGGCTAAGGTGCTGAATGATTATCGATTCTCCTTTCTCTAGCCCCTTTGGGAGGTATGTTCTATAAATGAAAGGAAGAACGGATTAAACTGGGAGTTAAGTTTGAGCTCATGCTCACTGGCATGACATGAATACTGAAAGAGGGGAAATTGTTCCTAAAATATCTCATAGCCTCCTGTCCATAAGTGTGGTGTACAACATACCCATGCACAACTCTACTTGATGAGGCTTTTTAGACTTTCTAGGACACTATTGAACCTTAGGCTCTGATACCGAGATTGTAACTCCCCGAATCTGGTACCCAAAATTCTACATGATGCTCATGATCTAGAAGGACCACAAGCTAACCCATAGCTGATATGTGTAACTGAGCACTGAATAATATACCGTAAATATATGGAATATAAGTGTAAGGCCATAAAGTTCAAAACTGAACAAATACTGAATATAAAACAGTATCTGTAATGGGGTATAACAATACCCAAAATTGAAATAAACTGTCTGAAACATGTAGTCTGAAAGACTCTAAAACTGACTAAAACTGTGGAGTTGATGGGACATGTCCCCAACTAACTCCGAAATACTAAAATAATAAAGTAATCACATAATCATTCTATCCTCGAATGATGAGGACTCACTGCTAGTCTGGCTGCTAAACGACTAATCTACTAAGGATGCTCTAGAGCTCGTGCTTTTAAACCTATGGTATAAAACAACATAGCATAAATGTGTCAGTACGATTGAATATATTGGTATGAAAGTGTGGTAAGCTGAATGCAAGGGTTCATATTCATAAATAATAATAACTGACTGATGACATGAACATGAATGCGTTAGAAATACATACATGAATATATAAACTGGAATTGGGGTTGTGACAATCCTGAATACTGATGTACTGACATCTGAGTTTTCTACTACAGGGATACTGAATAACTGAGTCTATTGATGATATGAATTATGGAGTTTACAGGTAACCAATATCAGAGGTTACTGGTATTATATTACTGATAACTGAGTATACTGATACTAAAAAATTATCTGAGTTCTTTACTGGACTAGGTGTATATCTGACAGTCCTGAATCTGAAGAACTATCTAAGTTCTAGACTGAACTGGATGAGTGTATCTGACAGTCCTGATTCTGATGGAACTAGCTGAGTTCCATACTTCCTAATATTTGTAGAACTAAACTGAATTCTATTACTGAGACTGAATCTAAAACTGACACTGTAGGAGGTAATCATCTAATCGACATGTCCCAAATCAGAACTGATGGGGTCCAACCTATAACCCCATCTTGAAGGGTGTAAGTACCGTTCCACGGGTAAAGATAAGATGTGAGTAAACCCTCTCTAACAGGGAGCTCTTCCATCAACCCTTCCTATAAGGAAAACTCAAAGGAGATGAACAGTCCCTAGACTCGTAGGGGTATATCTCAACCTACGCTAGCTACGTAGTTCTGAAACACAGGGATTGCTACTAAGGATCACACCCTTTACTGGATAATAGGTGAGCCCTCATCCCTGGGTTCACTCGGTGCTGAATCCTACTGCCAACTGAATAGACACTGAACTGATTTTCCTAGTTCACACTAGGCATGACTGAGTTGTTACTAATGGTGCAGTTTTACTGAACTGAATTGAGCTCACTAAGTTATGTTGAATGACAGAATACTACTGAATTCTATCAACTGACTGAATGCTACTGAGTTCTAATAGCTGACTGAATTACTGAGGTCTGAACTGAATACTACTGAGATCTGATAACTGACTGAGATTACTGAGATTACCGAGATCACTAAGATTACTGAGATCACTTAGATTACTTGACAGATACGGAATTTATTAAATTTTCCTGAGTCACATGACTGACTGAGTTCTACTGATCATGGCTTGATTGTTAGTATCGTGAAAACTGACACTGCATATAGGCACACATCTAAATTGTCGGGTAAAGTACCCCCAGGACTCGATATCATAATAAGTAAATCACGGTACAAGCTTAAAATCTCATCAGTGGCTACATGTTTATGATTAATTCATTTAGACATTTCAACAACCACTTGAGATGCATTACTTGTACATGAATGGAGAATACGTATTAGCACACTATAACATGGTATTATTTCGTTCTCATAAATAATTTGTCAAACACTTGCATGATAGAACTTGCACATAACGAGCATGGCATGATTTCTTTCACTTATTAACTCACATAAGAAATTCATCAAACACTTGGTGAGCATAACATATGCACATAACCCTATACAACAAATAGGCATCATAATTCACATTCCCATTGACAAATTTCAAGGGTTTGACATGGTTTCACATGATACTACACATATATCACTTTACTTCACATAGATATTGTAATTAAATTATGAACTAGAGAACCCATTAACATAATAGTCATGAACACAATCAAACTAAATCATGAAATTCATCAAAAAAAATTATCTTGAGTTTTTGAAAAGGTTTCTTGGACTCTAAGGGTGTAAGAAACCCTTGGATGAACACTTGACATACCTTAGTTGGTGAATTATTGAAGGTTGATGGTGGAATTCCTTGGATATTGAGTCTTGAATTGATAGCCCTTGGGTTTTGTTCCTGATAATTTTGTGAATAATGAATAGTATTAGCCAAAAGAGGGCTAAATTTCGTGTTATGAGGGTTGAAGGGCGTGGGAAAAGACTAAAATAACCCTGAGGACACAACTTTTAAGTGACTGAGAACTGGGCACCGATGCTATTAGCGATACGACACGTCATGGTATCGATGCGATAGTCGACGAGTCATGCCATCATTGCGTCGAGCCTCAGTATTTTGACCCTGGCAACCTGCAACAATATCAACCAATGCGATTGGCGACACAGCGTGCCAAGATTGCGTTGGTTTACTATTTTGGGATTTTGAACGTGGTCTAAATGAGTTTTGAAAAATTTGAAATTGTCTGGGAACACCTATTGACCTTCCTGTTCATGAATTAGCAAGAATACTCACCATTAAAGGACATTATAGTCATGAATTAAGACTGCAAACTTTCGAAGACTAAAATAAACTAAGTCTGGAAACTTAGCTAGAACCTTCTAAGTATGGGACCCCCTTAACAAACATAAATGGACTGAATTAAGCTTAGGATTTTGTGGGGTCTTACAAAACAATTGAAAAGAAGTGAAATCAACTATATTAGTGCCTATAAATCCCAATCCATGAAATCTCTCATGGAAACTAACCAAGACCCCTTAAGCATCAACAATGAGATACCCATTAAACTATAGGGGATCCATCCTCATAAACTCCTTAAATATCTTCTATCCCTCAACTTACATAGTTATCAAGGTAATTTGTTATGGAGAAAACCCGACAATAATACTCCAACACTAGGAGAGTCTATGATACTAAAAAACTAGGTATCTAGTTTGAAGACCCAAAGTAGCTTGTTGACTTGAAGTTTGAGCTATTCTCTTGAGAAAACCTAGTATCCACACCAAGACATCCTGAAGATCAGGACTAATGATAGACCCAGGTAGTGTATGAACTAAATCAACCTCTCTATCAAAACTAATCCACCCTCATGAGCAATTTCTGACCCCAAAGATATGACCCCAACATAACTTCTAGTCGACTCTGATGCTTGATTCATACCTCTACATTGTCCTCTACCTCTACTATATACCAAAGAAATGGTCTTTAAGTCTCTAGAAAAGAAAAAATATGTCCTCCCATCTGTGGAAGAATGAATAAGATATTTAGAGTTACGTTCAACTATGAATGCTCAAAAAGAATGAATAAAAGGATTTCCTAAATTCTTGTAGCCTTTCAAAGATAGATAATAGACCTTTTTGCATCAATCTACAAGACTCTCCTATACTCATTTTATACCTATGTGACCAATGAACCTGGGGATCGGATACCAATGTGTCACAACACAATACTAGAACTATGATGACACTTATCGTACCCTCCTGATAGGTAATTCTAAACCATTCCAACATAGATAATAAATTAACTTAATAGAGAAAGAAATAAACTAGAAAAAAAAATCAAAATTAAATAAAATAGTTAAAATAAAGTAACTACAAAATTTGTCATCATCCCCTGGTGAAGTAGTAACAACAAAAACCTCGAACCATCAGAAATATACCAAGAAAGCTATGAAAATGTCTAAAATATGAAGAAAGCATAAGACTATGACAGATAAGAATTTGGGGACCATAAGGATCAACAATTAGTACCTCGGACTCTCTGAAGGATAAATCACCGACAATGATCACGGAAAATCAACATTCATGAACAACTAGATTAGTACCTACACATAAGGTGCAAAAAAATAGTAAGGATAAGTACAAAAATACATATACTTGATAGAATCATCGCTCAATAGCAATTTAATACATTGGAAAAAAAATGAACCATCCAAAATAACTAAATAAGCTACACTCATGACAAGTCAGCCTAGTCTAACTAATATATCTCAACAATAAGGGGAAACTTCACCATCTCTTGGACACTGTAATATTAACAAACCACTGATTATTGTATTAAAACACAAAAAAACAATCATATGGAAATAATAAAATTATTCAATATGATGCAATTTATGACAATGTATGCATGTTGCTCAAGTTAAAAGACCTCAAGAAGGCATTATTCTTGAGTAGTTGATCTGCATCCTCTCAATTAATAGTGATATTTATGTATTTTTGTTTCTATTATTGTCAGTGTTGTAATTATTATATTGACATTATGATTGATAACTTAATGGGATTTAATGGAAGGAGAATTTGGATGTAAAACGTATTTGTGGGTTTAATACTTGAGTAATTACTCATGCTATTACAACTATGTTCAGTGCCCATAGGATCCTTCATCATTTGCACAAACTTTTTTATTTTTTTGGGGGGTATTATGAACTCGGAATCCTTTTATTAAATAATTCAAATCCATCTTGTCTCAAAGTGAGCCCAAAATAAAAAATAAAAGCATCAAATATTTACAACCATTCGGCCTAAAAGAGACTGAGTTCAAGTGATAAACATGTCCCTACAATGTAGGCTTTCATAATTTGCTCTTTTTTTCTTACTAATTTTCTCCTCCTTTTCTCTATATCTTCCATTTCAAAGTCACAATTTTCCATTACAAATATGTGTCTCAGGTTGCTTTTTCTTTGGGTGATCATTTTCCATCATTATCAATGAAGCTCTTATTTTTTTTCTCACCTTGCAGAAGTAAAATCTATCTTCTTTAAACTTTTTCTTTAATGAATATAGTAACCATTGATTTCATGATTCCTTTAATCTTTTTATGTGTGTAATTTTTGGAGGCCAAAGAGTCTAAGTGAAACGCAAAAGAGGGTTTGAACCCTCTATTCTAGCTCCTAGCTCCATGTAAGCCTTCTTGACTTTGATTAACCTCTATTTTTCTTTTTATGCATACTGATTATCTTTTGTATTTAGTAGAAGCAGAAAAGAAGAAAGCCATATCGCTACCATTCTCCTTCATTTTGGTCTTTCGTTTGGATTCACACTTTGACTTATAGATCTAGTTTCAAAGACCTCACTTTTTATGGGTAACCTTTTTTCCTTTTTGTTGGCTGACGTAGCTTAGGCTGGTAGCATTCTCACAATATTATGTTATCATAAAGTAAGCAAATTATTCATTGTAAATATAATAACTATGAGACATTATGGCTTTTGATCTCAGTCTTTTCATGTATAGTTATTGTTGTTGATAATTTTCCTTGTTTTAACTTTGATGGTTGGTATTTACATCTTTTCCATATTTAGAATCCTCCTTCCCATGCTAGGTAGTTGACTAATGATTGCCAATGTTGCGATTCTTGTAAGGTTGATTACTGTATTTGTGATATATTCATCTAGTTGGTTTGCTTTCCAGAAATTGTGATTGATGTGTATGTATAAATGCCTTATTAGTTCCCTAATATCTTTAATTCTCTTTATTAACTCTCAAAGTATTCTTCATTACCCAATAATTGTCTTTTTGAGACTTAATGAATTAGGCTCAAACATAATGTTGTTGAACTCTTTTTGGCTGCAATACATTAAAGCCTTCCAAGTATCCCTTGATTTGGCCTTCGTGTTAGTAACGACTAGTATACGTACCAGCGCGATGTGCAAATATTTAAAAAGATAATCACTTTCTAAATTTACATTAATTGCTATATGTTCTTAATTTGTTAATATTTTTAGGCAAAATGACCTTCTGGATCCCTATACTCTGTCGGTTTTGTAAGTTGGACACTTCTACCTACATGTTTGTCATCTGGACCCTTGAACCCATTAAAAAGTAATATTTTGCACCCTTTGATTATTGACCTTGCCTATGTGGCATTGAAATGGTGAATAGGAAAAAGAGAGTGTAGCCACTCGCCTGGGGGTGTGAGTGGGGGTCAATTTTTGGCTAATTTTACACTAAAATAATTTTAAAAATATACTATTAAAATTTTAAAAAAATGAAAAAAGGGTCCTTTTTTTCCCTCCATCTTTTTTCTTTTAAAAATATTTTTAAAAATATTTTAAAAATATTTTTAAAAATTTTTAAAAAATAAAAATATTTTTTCCCTCCCCACCCCACCCCCACACGCCATCCAACCCCATCCCACCCCACCACCAGCCCCATCCCATCCCACCCCAACACCCGTCCAGCCTTTCCCCACCCATCCCAGCCCGTCTCCACCCCTCACACCCTACCCATCCCCATCCCACCCTACCTTCAGCCCCTTCCAGCCCCTCTACCCCACCCCTCCACACATCACCAGCCCCGTCCAGCCCTTCCCCACTGCACCCCCAGCCCCTACACCTCTCCCATCCCATCCCCACCCCACCCCTATCCCCTTCCAGCCCTAGCCCCTTCCAGCCCCCACATCCCACTCCAACACTCTTTCAACCCCTCCACCACCACCTTCTCTTTTTATTTTTTATTTTAATTTTCCCTCAAATCAATTCTTTTTATTTTTTTAATATAAATTTAAATTTAAAATATTTTTTTTGGAATTAAAATTTAAATTTGAATTGAAAGTGAGTGATTGTGAATATTGAAAAAAATTAGTGAATTTTTCTTGAAAAAAATTAAACTTTTTGTGAATTCTTTAAAGATATTCAAATTTAAAAATCCAAAATTTATTATGTTTGTATATATGAATTTATACTTAAAAATTTAAATTAGTTGAAGAAGAATTTTAATTATTTGGAATGGATTTGATATTTAATTTGTGAGCAAAAATAAAAACATGATTATTCAAATTTTTCTACAATTATAAATTTTTCTTAGTTAATTAAATTAATTTTAATATTTAATTTGTTATTTATCATTTTAAAAATGACTTGGAATTTAATGTAATACTTTTTTAATTTTTTTTTAAATGACGTGGCAGATGATGCAGACATGTCAGCTGACGTGGGGAGAGTGTGTTACACTCACCAAAGAAAGGTTTAAAATGTTGCTTTTTAGTGGGTTTAAGGGTCCAGATGATAAACATGTTAGTAGAAGTATCCAACTTACAAAACTGACATAGTACAAGGGTCTAGAAGGTCATTTTGCCATATTTTTATAATTCAACTCTAGAAAGTCATTAACTTATTTATTTTAGCATAATAATTTAATATTATTATTACACAATTTTCTTTGTTATAATAATAAAATATTATTTATATATTCTTTATCTGTTTAATATATGTTTGTCTTACTTTTCTTTTTAGTTCATTTCTAAAAGAATGTCTCTCTATCTTTATAGTAAGTTTTTAATTTTAATTTTTCATATGATATGTTTAAACCCCAGAAGATTAAAAGACACTTTTCTACATTCTAAATATATTTAATTTAAGATCACAAAATATATTTCTGAATAGCCTCTCTACCTCATCAAGGTAGTGGTAAAAAAAGCATATCATATAAAAAAAGTCCATGCACAAAGAAAGCATGTGAAACCAAAATTTTATGAAAGACTTTCAAGATGTGGTCTATGACATACACTGTTCAACAATTTCAAGAAATTTCATATTGCATGTCAAGTTTGTGACAACTTATAAAAATAAGAAACTCGTCATAACATGAACTCTTCCTGATCTTCTCCATCTATTGAGTTAACTCAAATGCATTCTTCATTATATTGTTCAACTTTTCTTTCAATTTTCATTAAACAATATAATACGATTGATGATTTTTTACTAAATATATGCATCAAATGAATCTGGATACATCACATCAAACCAAACATACAATTTTAACGTTTGTACAATTTAAATGGACACGACTGTTTGATGAACTTGTTACGTATATGACATAGTGAAACTTACAGTCGTTTGACTCACAGATGTAATACTGGTACGGTCGTAATAACATAACAAAAAATACCATGTGCAGAAAATGCATTAGAAATGCAGGCAATAAATCTACGGAGCTATTACGAGAAACTTTCTTGCGTATATATATATATATATATATATATATATATATATATCTCCTAAAGCCATAACTTTCTTGCGTATATACATATTAGATGCCATGTAAAAGACAATATAAAGGATTACCTTCAGATTTGAAACCACAAATACTCTTCAATACTCAACTCCCAGACCAACAAAAAGTTTAAGCAGCATTACAAATCTACCGCCGAAATATGACTTTTGCTTTTTATCACCCAATAGATTGCCCAGAAAATAGTAATTTCAACTCCTGATTTTGTGAAATGTAAAAGTTGAATGAAAGATAAAAAATAAAAAAATTATAGACAAATAGAATCAAATATTATATAATGACAAAACTCTGTAACATTTTGTAGAAAAATGTAAAACATAGAAGAGGAGAGTTTGAAGAGAACTTTGATGTTGTTGGAGGGTAATTAGATGAACTAAATAAAATAATTTATTTTTATATATTTTCTTTATCCATGGATGAGATTTTTGTTTAAAATTCAAAAGAAAATTCAAACTCCAACCTTTTAAGTGTTTATTTGGCAGTTATTTTACATACTTCAAATTTTCAGATTTAAATTGGTTCCTTAATTCGTGGGTGATTGGATGAAAGTGTTTAACAATTTTTTTTATTTTTCTAACTTGAAGATTTTTTTTTATTTTAAAATGTTTAAATTTTAAAATGTGGATTTTTCAAGTGCTTAAACTTGGCAGCATGAGAGAGATTTGTCTCTCCTATTAGATATAGATAGACTACTACTACTACTACTATAATAATAATAATAATAATAATAATAATAATAATAATAATAATAATAATAATAATAATAAAAAGAAGAAGAAGAAGAAGAATTATAATGATAATAATAATAATAATAATTTGTTCTTGTTAAATATTTTATCTTCAATATTTTTTGTCGTTATCAGATTTGCTTAGATTTTTTGAATTTGCGCATTTTGTGAATCAATATTTTTTTTAATTTAGTTTAGACTGAATTAATCTTAAACTGGGAAAATTTATTTAACTATTTTTATAGTTTTTTGTAATAGTAAATTGGTAGATTTTAAAAAACTTATTTTTATTTTCAGTTATTTTTTATATTTTAATAGGATTTTAAATTATTTTAAAAAATAACTGATTTGTTTTTTTATGGTGTTGACACATGACATTTTTTCCTCTCCTATTAGATATAGATAGATTTCTATTTTGTATACTTATGTGTATACTAATCTCCCTTGTTTTCTTTGACACACAAATCATAGGAACAATGTATTGGATTTTCTTTACTAGCCCCATTAATATTATTCTTCGCTCATTTATTTTTTGTCACTATCCACTTCACCTAGTAGTGAAGTGTTGGTCTGTAATGTTGAAGAATATCAAACATTCCTTCCCAATTAAAAGAAACTCCTCTCAACCATGGTTATTGCATCCTCATGAGTTTATGAACAATTTGTTTACACTGATGGTGCATTTTGTTGAAAGATACTTCTTCCCGATGTCCTTTTTCATTCCTTTTCATCCATAATTCACAAATTATTATTGCTAGTATGGCCCTTAGAATATGTTGTAGGTTTGGATTTGCCTTGTATTTTCACCATTGAAAATGAGTTCTTGCAAAGTCAACCCTTAAATATCAAGACCTACATAACATTACAACAAAGTACAACACATATTTAACCCTAAAAAATTCTTTGCTCAAGGGAGTAAAAAACCATGATCTATATTGTGTAGAATTTCATCACCAATCTCCGCTAACTTCAAAGATCTTTCTTCAATACAACAACCCCGCAATCCTAGAACCTAACTCTTAACTCACAGCTCAATAGTTTAACACAACTGTTCAATCCACTATATGAGAACTCCAAGAATTCAAACCTACTTCTTGTTACAACACCTCACAAACATGAAGTCAAACCAATTTCTTGTTACAACACCTCACGAATAAGAAGTCAAAGCCATTTTTTTATATGTCACACTCACAACTTAACAACGTTCAATGATAGAAAAGATTAAAACTTAGAATCTATCCTATTACAAACTCAAAATTCATCAATTTAATTGAACTGATGAACTCAAAAAAGACTAATAACTCTAGCCTTTAACTACTAAAACATCAATATGCAATAGAGCAAACTCAAACATAAATTTTGAACTAGGTTTCAGTGTTGTTGTCATGTAGTCCAACAGTTTTTGCTCCAATAGCTATTGATCTCAAGATGATAAATTTTATGGATATGCAATAGGTACGACTCTCAGTGGTATTCATGCCATATATATATATCCTACAATATCATAGAGTAGGAATTTTTCTCAAAATAGAACTTGGTTTTCTATAAGGAATTATATGATTTCTATCCGTATAAGGAGATTGCATCCTACAAGGAAACTTTGACTCCTCTTTACACTCTATTTCTCTTGTTTATTTCTTTCCTTCTTTCCTCTTTTATTTGTTTTATTCATTGCTCCTTTCCTTATTTCTCTTCTTCTTTGCTATTATATTTCATGGTATCAATCTTTCTTATTTGTACTTGATCCCCTTATGAATCCACATCACCTATTCTGGGACTTGGTTCACATAATACAATATAAAAAAAATACAAAAGCAGTGAAGCAGGTTATTGTTTGTCAATCATCAAAGTTACAAAACGTGTTCTCCTACTTTTCAATAATTTTCTCCTTTTTGATAATGACAAACAATGCATCATGTATTCCTTGTCCACGCCATATAACTTTCCCCTTCTGGCATCATTGAAAATCAACAACCAAATAAGATACAATGAGTGCAACATCATATCATGAGGATGATACAAAATATAAGCAACATGAGAAAAACTAGAGGCAAAGAAAGTCGAGGATATATACTAGTAGGAGGAGTACTATGGTTGAGATAGAGGTAGTGAAATGTTTTTGCATACCATTGCGCACTTTTTACTCCTTTGGAAAAAAATTTATAACACGGTGATTCATGCTAAGCATTCGTGAAGTCCATCTTTAGCTGAGCATTTTTAGCTTCAAGTAAACTGTGCATTTACAAAATATAGGAAAAATAACAATTGAGTGATGGGACCTGATTTTTTTCTGGGAACCTGGTTCAGATGCACAAAAATCTTAATCCTTCTGGGTATTTTTGTAAAATAACTTCATATTAATGACATTCAGACCCAATTAAGGAAGAATAAATATTGTTAAAGGACTCATCAAACTTAGTGCAACAATGATGGATTTAGAAACTATAAGGGATTTGATAGTAGTTTGTTCCTAACAAATTTGTTCCCCCGAAGAAATTGTTAGTTACACTTGAAAAGGTTAGGTCATGATTTTTTATTTGCGAACCTGGTTCAAATTAAGGATGTGGTTAAGACAATGGAGACACTGAAAAAGTGGTAATAGGTTCCCCCTGAATTAGAGCTAGGGTGATTTTAATACTGAGGTCCTCTTTATCAAAGTACTTTGGGATTGAAAGATGCTTAATATTAAGAAAATGAAAAAAAAAAAAGGATATTTGGTGCTTCTATTGGATGAATTGTCTTTTTAAGGATGGATCAAGTTCACCAGTGCTTAAGTTTTTCACCTACTCAAGAAATACATGCATTGTAAAGGATGGTACATACCTAACTGTAAATAAGGAACCAGGTTCCCCTTATATAAGTTCCTCCTCAATTTCTTGATGTAGTTAGTAAGAAAGCAGGGTAATATCCGTAGAAATTTTAGCCACTATAAAAGATGTATTTGAGGTGTATACATGTAATAGTATGACTGAGATATTAGATGTACATTGTTTGTTTAATAAAGAATAAAATTGTTCATTTAGTAGCCAATTGTTATGAAAGTCATGATGATATGTCAAATTAAGAAGTCCAATCTTTAGAGAAACAAGGTCTACATTGTATTGAAACCTTTAATTATCCAATAGTTCCCCTTTTTTTATTATTCCCCTAGTCTCATGTACCTCCTCACTGATATGAAGATCACCATTGATCTGTGAATTTGATTATTTTTAGGAATTGCTTGGGAACTAGGTTCTGCCAATGTTCACAATTTGTAATCCTTATCCTTATCTTCAGAAATACAAAATCCTTCCTTGTTAACCTGCTCTTCAATATAATTATTATCAAGATTGCCATCCATAAGACCAATTTTCTTTTCATCACCTTTCTGAAAATCCTTCAAGTTTATTTGCTAGTTCTAGTTGCAGGAATCACATACCACATTGGATGAACTAGGTTTCTTCATCATAGTGTCTCGATTGCAGTGAGTGGACCTTCAAAATTGAAGTGTGAACTTTTTGACATTCTTTCTATTTTTTTTATCACTTTGATCATTGCTTCACTGAATTTAGTGTTGAGCAACTTATGAACCAGGTCTTTCATGACTCTTTTATTTAGAAATAGGTTGTCAAAATTTAAGTTTATTTTAAGAAATTCCATCAATGTAAACAACATATTTTAAGAACCAGGTGAAAAACATTCAATAAATTATGTTTCAACCCTTTTTGTCCCTTTCCAAAAGATACTTTGTACCCATGGAAATATGTGAGTAAGAGGAAATTTTTTTGCATTTCTATCATGTGTCCATAGCATGCGTTATTTTGATACCACAATTTGTGTTTTTCTCTCACCATCACCTGAAACACTAGTCAAAGATTAGCCTTGAGAATCGAGATTAACTTGGGACACGCCCTTTGAGTAAAAGGATGAGTGAGATATCCTTTAGCCCAAAATGGCAAATAAGAGGACTGTTTCTTTTTAGCATTTGCATGGTAAGGACATTATTTCATTTTAACAAAACTAGAATGATTCATATGATAAGAACCAAGTCTTTGTTTTAAAAAATTGATGTTTTTATGATTTTTTCCAAATTTGACCTTGACATTAATTTTTAACATGGTCTTCATTTCCACAGTGAGTGCATAATTTTAATCCAGTAAAGTTACCTAGCTTTCCACAGTGAGTTCATAATTTTAATCCAGTAGAGTTACCTTGTGAGAGCTTGTTCAGGTCCTGGTCCTTAAGTTTAAAACCAATCAGGTCTAGTGATGGTCTAATATCACGACCCAAATCATGACCTAGTCGTGACGGGTATCTCAATCCCACCTGAGTCGGATTCCACCCCTTTAGCCTAACCTCTAAAGCATAATATAAAAAAAACGGAAGCCAACAAAATAGTAAATAGGATAGATGAATCAAATAAAATCTATGAGTCAAAATAAGACAATCAATCATTCCAATATTGTCTACAAAAGCCTCTAAAACCAGAAATACCATACTAGATCAGGACATGCCCCCGACAATGACAAAAGAGAATTCATAATTCCCAAAATCTAAAAAGAAACCTAACAAAATGGCACGACTTTCTAAAAGAAGGAGGCACACCACTTCACAACAACTTAACCTATGAACCATACTACCTAACGCTACACATGAGTAACACAACCCTTTAAACCCTACATTATGAAATGATGCAGCGTCCAGGGAAGATTAGTGGATGAGCACTGGCATGTAACCCAGGGGAACATGATAAAATAATGACATTGTGAAAACCAGTTAAAACCACATAAACAACATTTATATATGTATATATAGGATGCTGGCAAAGGGATAAGGGACATGAACATGAGGGTTTAAAATATTAACCTGAATTGTGTAGCTCACTTCGTTCTAAAGGGACCCATAGGCTATATGGGTCTGACTCTCCCTGCTGAAAGGGCCCTATGCATGTTATCCATACGTACCTAGGAAACCAAGGAAAGAATAAAGACAAGAAGGAGATAGCCATCTAAAATATAAAGTGCGCACCAAGCACATGATCACATAGACCCCACCTCGATAAATGTGATTTCCAGCATTGGTCCCCCGGGGACTACACCTTCACAGTAAGCTATACAATTCCCTTTATGCCTAAATTAAAATAGTTTATACATAAACCCAATCATTATCTAAGGAGACTTTATAAAGTCATTTTCTGACACGGTATCGTCATACCAATATGCTTGCAAGCTAATTCAATTATGCTAAATCATTCCATATAACAATTAGACTCCCAAGTTCCATTTAAAACCCAAAACCATGGCCACCAAGGGTATTCCAAACCATTGTTATCCATTTATCCTTTAATGCAATGTAATGGGTTAAAAAACAAGTTAAATTGTGCAAATAACCATAAATAAAACCGAAATTGTAAAGTGGTTTGAGCTTAATACCATTATCAAGCCTAAGATTCATCTAATTTGGGGAAACCCATGTCCCCTATTCCAACCATTAATGTAATGCACCAATTTAGTACCAAAACCATCAATTAAAAGCATAACATACACATTTAAACATGGGGAAAACAATTCAAGTATAATCAATCAAAATCCCTCAACCCCATTTCAAAACTATCAATTAAATCACATGAATAATGATTAAATAAATGCGACAATGTAAAATTCATGTTAAGGATGAGAACATGCCTGAAATACCAAAGTATTTGAAGAGAAATCAAAGCTTAGAGCTTGAATGATGAATTCACTATGAAACCCTAATATCCCTTGCCTTGGGAGTTAAAGAAGACAAAGTAAGGTTTTGATTTTGATAACTGATGGAAGAGGGGTCATTTGAGTGTTTTTAGTCGTGGAACAAGGGTTTGAAGGGAGGAAAACACCAAAAAGACCCTAATTGAAATATGCAAGAAAAGTCTGGGAACATCATCACAGATTGGGTAACGACTCGTGAGCTCTATCCATGAGTCGTGGCCTAGAGTCGCTACCCGAGGATCAAAAATCTAGTCCCTGATTTTTATGACAACGGGTCCCTCATAACGACTTGTTGTGTCTCAAATGAGTCATACCTTGGACTCATTTTAAAGAGGGTATTCCTCACTGCGGTGGCAACAAGACCTCTCCATGACTTATTGTGTTAGACAATGAGTCATGGTGTGAGCCATTGTCACTGGTAGTTTAACATCAACACCGTAATTTGTCCTTCACTTCTTACCTAGATCTTGGATTAAGGTAAGGCTAGTGGCATTGGAAATCTAGTCTGGATATTTATCTCATATAGGGTCTAGTTCTCAAGAACTTGGGGTATCACACTACCCCTTTTCCCCCCCCTGAATCATTCATCTCCGAATGAAAAGTTAGGGAACCATTTGCTCAGTAAAAGAAAGCATGCAAACAAACTACAAGGACAAATTACAAAGGAGACTAGAGGGAAATGAAACGCATACCTTAAGCACTTTCATCCATCATTTTCAATAGGAACGGGTACTTGGGTTTCATATCTTTTTCAGATTCCAATGTAGCTTTTTCCATCTTTTGATTTCTTCAAAGGATCTTTACCGAAACTACATCCTTGGTCCTCAATCTACGAACTTACCTATCCAATATTTGCATAGGTACTTTACTACATAACTATCTATGACCTTTCTCGACCTAAAATGATAGGCACCAATGTTCCAGGCTACTTAACTATCTTTTGAATGAAAAATTTAGCATAATCCTCTCTTGGGTAGTTAGTCCTCACGGGAAAGAAATGAGCAGACTTGGTTATGCTATCCATAATGACCCAAATAGAATCATACTGATTAAGAGATCGTGGAAGACCCATAACAAAGTCCATATTAATCATCTCCCACTTTCACATAGGAAACTCTATCTCTTGAGATATGCTACCAAGCCTCAAATGCTCTACCTTAACTTTCTAACAAACCATAAAATTAGGAACAAACTTTCCCAAATCCCTCTTTATATTATTCCACTAGTAGATTTCCCTTAAGTCATGATACAAAAACAACAACAAACCCAGTGAATTCCCACCAAGTGGGGTCTGGGAGGGTAAAATATACACAGTCCATACCGCTACTTCCGAAAAAGTAGAGAGGCTATTTCCGATAGATCCCCGGCTCAAGATAAAGAATAGTTAACAAGGTCATAGTAATATCTAAAGTAAAATGAACTATATATCTGGACTCATAAGCCTCAGTCAAAATCCTTTCCTGTAACCCATCAATGTCAAGAACACACAATCTTCCTTGGTACCTCAAAATGCTATCTCCCCCAATATCGAATGTCGTAACCTCTTGCTGACCTATATCATCCTTAATCTGCATATGTATGGGATCCAAATCATACTTCTCCTTTACCCCAACACCAAGAGACGATTAGACCACTTCTTAAATGATCAGTCCCTTATCCTTAGAGTCCAAGAGACAGGCTCTCGAGCTAGCCAACCTATGAATGTCCTTCACTAACCCTCTTTTCTCCTCATCAACAAAGGATAAGCTACCTATATGAAACCTACTAAGAGCATCAACAACAACATTAGCTCTACCTGGATGGTAGTAAAGTCTCATATCGTAATCCTTAAGTATCTTTAGACATCTACTCTACCTGAGATTCAATTCCTTCTGTGTAAACACATACTGCAAGCTCTTATGGTCTTAGTAAATATCTACATGCACCCCATAAAGATAATGGTGCAAGATTTTCAAAGAAAAAACCACAACCGCCAAATCTAGATCGTGAGTTAGATAATTCCACTCGTGAACCATAAGTTGTTTGGAAGCATAGGCTACAAACTTACCATGCTGCATCAACACACAATCCAGTCCCACAAGGGATGCAACACAATACACAACAAACCCCATCATTACCCTCGGGTGGGGTCAAAATAAGAGCGAAAGTCAACCTATCCTTTAATTTCTCAAAACTACCATCCCAACCATCAGACCACAAAAACTTAACCTTTTTCTGAGTTAACATCATCAGAGGAGAAGCAATAGATGAGAAACTCTCTACAAACCTCCTATAATACCCAGTCAAGACCAAGAAGCTCTCAATGTCGGTTGGAGTTGTGGGTTTTGGTTACTTCTTAACTGTGTCATCTGTTTGTGGATACACCTTGATCCATTCATTGCAAACAATATGCCCAAGAAAGGTCACAACAATTAGCCAAAATTTACACTTAGAAAACTTTTCATATAACTTCTGGTCCTTAAGATTTTATAACATAATTCAGAGACGATTGGCTCCTCCTTGCTTTTAGAGTAGACCAAGATGTCGTCGATGAAGACTATAACAAAAAAATCTAGAAAATTCATAAACACCCGATTCATAAGATCCATGAAAGCAGTCGGAGCATTGGTCGACCCAAATGACATTATCAGAAACTCATAATGGCCATACCGAGTTTAGAAAGCAGACTTGGGAATATCAACCTCCCAAATTTTTAGCTAATGGTAGTCTGAACAAATATCAATCTTAGAGAAATACCTAACACCCTAAAGCTGATTGAATAGGCCATCAAATCTAAGAAGTGGATAATTATTCTTCATTGTAACCTTATTCAACAGACGATAGTCTCTATATATCCAAAGAGAAATACTAGGGTCAATGAAACCCTTATACAGAAGATCCTTTATTTGCTCTTTTAGTACCTTTAGTTTAGTCAGAGCCATCCTATAAGGAGAAATAGAAATGGGATGAGTATTTTTTTGAAGATCAATCCCAAAATCTACTTCCCTATCATGAGGAATTACAGGAAGATCATTAGGAAAAACTTCAAGAAACTCATTAACCACAGGTACAGATTGCAAAGAGGGACCCTCAGAGTTGTAATCCTTAACCCGAACCAAGTGATACAGATACCTTTTGGAAATCAACTTCTAAGCTCTAGGATAGGAAATAAACTTCCCTTTGGGTACTAAAGAACTCCTGTCCCATTAAATCGTCGGTTCATTTGGAAAATGGAAATTGACCTTTTGGGTCATGCGGTATAATAAAGTATAGAATGAATGAAGATATTCCATTCCCAAGATGACATCAAAATCTAACATATCGAGTTATATCAAATCCACTAATGTCTTTTTATTAAGAATGGAAACTACATAACCCCTATAGATTTTTCTAGCAATAATAGACTCACCCATCCAAGTAGAAACAGAAATATTGTCGGAAATATTTTAGGACAAAATCCAAATTGTATAGCCACATAAAGGGTCACATAAAATAGGGTAGAACCCGAATCAAGCAAATAATAAACACCATGAGAAAAGAATTGTAACATACTCATGACAATGCCTGGTGGTGTCTCAGATTCTTGATGAGTAGCAAGTGCATAAAGATGATTTCACCAAAGCCGGTACCTGAGGTGGCGCCATTAGGTGTGGTGACCGGGACCTTATTAGCTCTAGTAGAAACTTTAGCTATAGAATAATTTCATTGCATATGACCAGGCTGACCACAGTTAAAACATAAATTCCTCCGCTCTTCAAAACATCCACAGTTAAGCTGCCCACAAAAATGGAAAAGAGGAAAAGGTTGGGCTGAATGAGCTCCACTAGCCTGAGACTAGGCACCCTGTTCCTTAAGACCACTGTTGACCTAAAACAACAATCACCTGAAGGCTTAGGATAAGGAGAACTAACTTTTAAATAAGAAATTCCCTAATTCCTCTACTTGATCCACTGTCTACCATCTCTCCTACTATTCTATTGACCTTTACCCTACTCTATAAATACTAAACATCTTTTTATGCCTCTCTCCCATGTCTACCTTCTTTTTTTTCACATTCTCCACCTGCTGCATATAAACCACTAGTGTGGAGATTTCCATGTCATTGTTTAACATCGCATCCTTGCATTCCAACACCAAGTCGCGAGAGAACCCAGAAGAAAATTTTCTCATCCAAGATCTCATATTAGATACCAACTCTGGAGCATAACGGGATAGCTTCTACAATTTTAGGGCCTACTCTTTCACACTCACTTTTCCCTACTTCAAGTTCACAAATTATTTGACCTTAGCCTTCCTCGGCTCCTGAGGAAAGAAGTGATCAAGAAAGGCACCTGAAAACTCAACCCATACTGTCGGCTCGGCATCATCACCCCACATCACTTTTCACTCCCCATACCACTGGTAAGACAAATCCTTCAATTGATAGGCAGCAAACTCCACACCCTATAAATCAATAGCATGCATAACCCTAAAAAATTTACTCCATCTCATTAATAAACCCCTGAGGTTTCTCGTCAACTTTAGAGCCTATAAAACTTTGGGAATTCAACCACATAAACTATCCAACTTAAATAACCTTAAATGCACTAACAACAGAACCATTATAATCAGACCGACGATATTGTGATGTCATATGTTGAGCAAACATGTGAATAGACTGACGGAACTCTACATTAGAGATATCTTCCTGGGAATTCTAGGCATGAGTATCACCAGCCCGAGAAGCCTGAGGAGGACTAGTAGGGGCCGATAGAACCCCACATGGAGAAGTACAATCAAGAGCAGGGACCCTAGATCCGATCTCTACTCTATAAATAGGGTGAGTTCCCTCCACATCTTCCCCAGGTGGGATAGAGGTTCGAATAGAGTTTCTATGACCGTCATATCTTTGAAGAGGCATAATCTGATATGCAAGTAAAATAGAAGTTAGAGAAGATTCAAGGTTACTAGACTCTATATCCTGAAATAAAACACAAGAAAGGAAAACATTTGTAAATGCCTCATAGCCTCCCCCTTATAAGTGTGGAATGCTACATACCCATAAAAGGGACACTACTAGACACGACATTATGGACACCTAAATACTCTAAACCATGCTCTAATACCAAGCTTTTCATGACCCAAACTAGGTCCTAGTTATGAATGGTATCTCAAGACCACCATGGGCTAAAGACCACCCCCTTAGCGTAACCTCCAGAGCACAATATAACAAATAGCAAAAGCCAACTAAAATAGTAAATTGGATAGTTAAATCAAATGAAATCTAAGAGTCTAAAAATGACAACCAATCATCTCAATATTGTCCACAAAAGACTCTAAAACTAGAAATACCAAACTAGGTTAGGACATCCCCCCGACCATGACAAAAGAAAATTTGCAACTCCTAAAATATAAAAATAAACCTAATGAAATGGCAGGGATTTCCCAAAGAAGGAGCATCATCACTTCACAGTAATTCAACCAACATACCATACCACCTAACGATGCATAGAAGTAACAAAAAACCCTTATAACCCTACGCCATGAAATGATGTAGTGTCTTGGGATGATTAGTAGGGAAAGCACTGGCATTTAACTCAAGAAAAAGGGATAAAATAATGTCATTGCTAAAAACCAGTCAAAACCATATGCACTATGTTTAGACATACATATATAGGATGTTGAGATAGGGACAAAGGCCATGAATATGAGGGTTTATAATATTAACCTAAACTCTGTAGCTTGCTCTGTCCTAAAGGCAGCCATGGGCTATATGGGTCCAACTCTCTCAGCTAAAAGGGCCTCAGTGCGTGTTAACCGCACATATCAAGAAAATTAAGGAAAGGATAAGCACCCTAAGGCAATAGCCATCTAAAATATAAAGTGTTCACAAATCACACGGTCAGATAGACTCCCACATCGACAAACATGATTTCTAGTGTTGGTCCCCCCGAGACTATACCTTCACGGTGAGATACCAATATGCTTGAATTCTAATTCTATTATGCCAAATCAATCCATAAAACTATTGGAATATCAAGTTCCATTTAAAACCTAAAACCATGGACACAAAGGTCATTCCAAACCATTTTTATCCATTTGTCCTTTAATATAATGTAATGGGTTCAAAAATAAGTTAAATTTTGTGAATAACCATATTTAAAACAAAGATAGTAAAGTAGGTTGAGGTTAATACCATTACCAAACCCAAAATTCATCTAATTTGGGGAAACCCATGTGCCCCATTCAAACCAATAAAAAAATGCACCAATTCAGTCCCAAAACCATCAATTAAAGGCATGACATACATATTTAAGCATGTCGAAAACAATTCAAATGCAATCAATTAAAAAACCCCAACCCCATTTCAAACCCATCAATTAAATCAAATGAATAATGATTAAATAAATGCCAAAATGTAAAGTTCATGTTAAGGATAAGAAACATTTCTGAAATACCAAAGAATTTGAAGAAGAATCAAATCTTGAAGCTTAAATAATGAATTCTCTATGAAACACTAAGGTCCCTTGCCTTGGGAGTTAAAGAGGAAAAAGTAGGGTTTTGATTTTGATAACTGATGGAAGAGGGATCATTTGGGTGTTTTTAGTCATGGAACAAGAGTTTAAAGGGAGGAAAAGACCAAAAATACCCTAATTAAAATATGCTGGAAAAGTCTGGGAACAGTCATCACGACTTGTATAATGACTCATGATATCTGACCATGAGTCATGTCCTGGAGATATTACTTGAGGATCAAAAATCTAGTTCTTCACTATTATGACAATAGGTCCCTCAAAATGACTCGTTGTGTCTCACAATGAGTCGTACCCTGGACTCGTTGTCAAAGGACCAATGTCTGGGTTTCCTCACTTTCATGGAAATGAGTCCTCCCCATGAATCATTAAGTTAGTCAATGAGTCGTGGTCTAAGCCATTTTCACTCGCAGTTTAACATCACCACCGTAATTTGGCATTAACTTTTACCTCGATCTTGGATTAAGGTGACGATAGTGTCGTTGGATTGCTAGTCTGACTATTTATATCATTAAGGGTCTAGTTCTCAAGAACTTGGGTATCACATTTAACTATCCTGAATTTGAGTTAATAGGTTTGAGGACCTGGTCCACTTTCTATTGTGTTCTAACTCATCTTTAGTTCTTGCAAGATTTTCTTGCAGCAACCTATTGTTTTCAGTAATCTCTTAAAGATTTATAGTCAATTTCTTGATGTCATCTTCCAAGGATTTTTGAAGAGTGGCTTCTTGGATTTTTTCCTTTAGAATAAAGTTCTCTTAAAGAGTTTTTCAACCAACAATTTTATTCATCAAGAATTTGATAGTCCATTCTTAAAAATGCATAATCATTCATAAGTTTATTCTTGTCAGAACAAGAGAATTATAGAGATCAATAAGAATAGAAGACAAATTTTCAAGCTTTTTCTTAGAAAAAACTTTGAGTGCAAGTTTTAGATAAAAAAAACATACCTCGTATTTCAGAGTCATTTTCTGAGTCTGAACTTGCCATGTGTGAAGTATGGCTTTCTATGAATTTTTTTTCCCATTTTTCATCTGAACCAGTAATTGCAACATGTTCTAGAGTGTCCACATCATCAGATACCACCATAGCCATTAAAGACCAATTTTGTGGTTCCTTATCATCAAATTCATAAGAGTAGTTACCCAATTTAGCAAGGACCCTTTTTACAATAAGATCAGGTTCACATTTAGTCATCTTCCTGTGCGATGGAAGAACCAGTCCATATTTTGTTCCTTAGATTTCCCCTGGTTATTTTTCTTGTGTTCCATAATCCATGAAGGAAAATTGATGAAATATTCAATATTTCCACCCTAGTGACATGCTTGATCATGATTTTCCATTTCATAGTTTCTTAGAAACTGGTTCCTGTTTTGTGAATTCAGGATCTTCCTCAACATCATCTGAAATATTTGAGTCATAAGTGGTAACTTTTTAGGTTCAAAATCTACCTTTTTAGTAGCTTTTAGAACAAAATTAATTTTCTTTGTGATGCCGGTAATTTCAGGTTCTTATTATTTCTTAAGCTCATACATTATCAGGTTTCCAATGAGCTCATCCATGGTTAATGTGTCCAAATTTCGAGCCTCGAAGATAGCTTCAACCTTATTTTCTCATGACTCCAGCAACACACTACGTAATTTTTGAATAGCTTTACAATTAGGAACAACTTCACCTAGAGTGTAGATCTCATTAATGATTGACGTAAACATGGTATGCATCTCTAGAATAATATCTTCTTCCATCATCCTAAATAATTCATATTTTCTATTTAGTACATCAATCCTAGACTTATTCACTTGACTGGTACATTCATGAGCTATCTGGAAAGTGTCCCACATTTCTTTTACAGTGGAACAAGAGGATATCCTATTATGCTCATCAGGGACAATGCCTTATATTAGGATTTTTTGGCCTTTTGCATTGTTTTGAACATTAATCTTGCCATTATTATCTAGTTCCAATCTCCCTTCAGGAACCTGTCTTTCTATGTCATGGCCCATAATGCAAGGGTCATGATGACACTTGTTCTAGGGAACCTTGACAAGTAAGCCAATCACACAAACTGATGCAAAAGGGAAATAATACCCAAATCTCAAGGTAAGGATTCAAGAAAAAAGTCGAACCATACAAGTGTAATAAATGCGGAAAGTAGCATAGCCATTAACAATACCATAACTCCCTAAAAAATAATGTCAACAGTGTAAAAACATCTCTAGCACAACTCGAATCCAAATAAAAATATATAAGATGTCCACAATGGATAAACCCTGTCTCTGAAATACAAGTAAAGACATGATATGATAAGAAAAACATAGTAGAAGACATTCGGATTCTTGAAAATCCACCACTACCTCGAGAGCTCAAAATAGCGCCCGAATCAAGCAATATGGCATGCTCCTAAACCTGAATCTACACTAAAAGGGTATACTAGGAGTCAGTACGGTCTACTTGTACTCAATAGGTATTATAGGCCGACCGAGCAAATTATAAAATAAAGCATACAAAAACACACTAAGGGCACGTCACTGGCAATCACAAAATTTCCCACAATGGTAACCCACATTGTTTGCACTAACAGTTCAATAATATCTATATATAATAAATCAAGGCACCAAAAAAGAGAACAAGTATACATTTATACCACATATAAGCAAAGAAAATTTGAAAACACATATATGAGAACATCAAGCACAAGTAAGGGAAGATATAAAAATGGATAGGTAACAAGGAAAATATGATATACAATTACATCACAAGCATTGTAAGGTAAACACAATAGAATGATGATGATGATGTAATGCACGAGGTTGTTGCACAACCTCGAGGCCATCGTACGGCCTCTAAGACCATCACACAGTCTTCGTATACACATACAGGGATAAATATTCCCAACGAAGGACCCATGAGGAGTTTATCAACCTATATAAAATCCATATATCATATATCATCCCTGGGACATTCCTCGGGGAGGGTTTTATAACATATCTTATTTTCTATCATAAGAAGGCGTTGCTAGTGTTTCTCAGTATTTCTAGGGTCGTACGATGGTTTCATGAATGAGTATGTTACTGTAATGTTCACAAAAAACCATAAAGAGTATGTCTGCAACCAACCACAATAAGTATTTCCACAACCAACCAATATAACATCACATGAGCCAAATATCCACTAATGATTTCCAACTATTCATGAATTTCCACATGATTCATATGCCAATAGAGTATAAATCCATCACAATACATAATTGGTACCACAATATGTTTTTCATAAAAAAAACAATTATTCTCATGTATAAAGTTATCAACATCACATAGGAGCCCACACAGTCACATATAGCACATAATATGTCAAATCCATCAATTACATCACATATAGGCCCCCACACTGTCACAACATAATAAGATGGTCACTTTTCATGATTAGCTCCCACACCCTTAACATGCTTTTGTATATAAATTAACAACCCAACCAAGTTTCAAAGAGTTAAGCCATAATATAACTCAAAGGATGAAAACAAGTCCTCAAGCCTTCAGTTCATGACCTTACTTCTCATGAACGGTCCCAAAATCAACTAAGCATCAAAGAGAAGCCAACGATACCCATATTGCCTCATTTCAAGTCCGGGCTAAAATGGACCCTCAAAATGGGATTTTGAAAAAGAAGGGAAAAATCATAACATTATTTCAGAAACATATTCCCCATAATTTTAGGAATCTACATCTGAAACCCCAAGTGAAATGAGTTTAAAATGAGGTTCAAATCTACGAATTTTTTTTTTAAAACTTGTAAAATCATCTAAATGCAGTTACAAATCAACAACCAGAGATGTTTTAAAGGTGAAATAGAGGGAAAATGGATAATTACAGGGTTAGAAACTCATTCAAGTAAAAAGGAGTAAAATTGGGGTTTAAATTGGTGAAATACACTTATTTGGCCTTACGGAATAAAATCCTCAAATTTCATACTTAATCCATGATTAAAACAAGAATTTAATGTTAGCGATGAAAGAAATTAGTTGAAATGAGTGTAATAGAGCTTACCCAAGCTTAGAAGTGAAGAAAATGGCTCAAAATCACGAAAGCCTAAGCTTCAAGTCTCAAAAATTGTAAATGATGATAAAACATGGGTATATATATACCCAGGGGTTACGATCGCGGACCAAGGTCATGATTACAGACCTCGGCGAGACAGAGGTATTGCGATCACTAAAGGGGTATCTCGATTGCGACCACTCCTCTGCCTTCCTAATCGCGATTGCGGGTGCACCAACTGAGGATTTGGTTCAATTCGAGTCCCCATGGGCCTTTTAGGATTCTTTCGAAATCCCAAGAATACAAATGAACTATGCTATCCTATCAAATTCGATGCTCTAGGATGAATGGTGATATTGGAGTTTCAAAAAGACGTCATTTTCACAAAGTTGACTCTCGAAACACAAAATTACATCTTTCCAAACCAAGGGTCGAAATGAGATTTAAAAGTCATAAAACAAAATCAACCATGTTACCGCCCTAAATCGACGTTTCAAGTAGGCTGGCTTAGTCCGTACAGTCATCCATCGGACGGATCAAAAGATAACCACTGAAGTCCATAGTAAGGCTCTCGAAGCCACTAAAAACCTAAATATTGCATAAATGGCACCAAAATAGATCAGGAACCGTGCCAATCACCCCCATACCCCAGAAATACCACAATGCAACAATGGGGAGGGGTAAAATAATCAAATCACACAAAACACAGTTTTTACATAATTCATCAAAAATTCAAGTTTTTACATCATTCACCACTAAAAATCTAGTTCGTCCTCAAACTAAAAGCAAAAGAAATACCATAATCAACATAGAGCTGGGGGTACAAACACATATATCAGACTCAACCTCCCAAGTAGCCTCATCTACAGGTCGATGTTGCAACTGAACATTAACCATAGGGATCACTCTAGAGCGCAACCATCTAACATCACTAGCCAAAATGGAGATCGACTCCTCAACAAATGACAACCTCTCTTCTAACTAAATTGACTCCCAAGAAAATACATTAGACTCATCTAGAATGTAACGAAAAATAATGGAAACATGAAAAATCTAGTGAATAGCTGATAAATCTTAGGTAAAGCTAACTCATAAGCCACATCACCAACTGTTCGAAGAATATCAAATGGACCAATATACCTGGGGCTAAGCCTGCCCCTCTTCCCAACCCTTATCAAACCCTTCATTGGTGAGACTCAAAGGAAAATATGATCACCAACACCAAATCTCAAGGCGTGAAGTCTACAATCCACGTAGAACTTCTGTCTACTCTGGGCTACACGAAGCTTATCCTGAATGATCTGGACTCTAACTAAGGACTCCAAAAGAAAGTTCGTACCTCGAGGTCAAATCTCAGAAACATCAAACCAACCTAGTGAAGAGCGACAAAGCCTAAAAAAGGAGCCATATCGATACTGGAATGGTAGCTATTATTACAAAAAACTTCGCTAAAGCTAAATATTGCTCCCACTAGCTACCAAAATCCATCACATAAGCGTAGAGAATATTCTGCAAAACTTGGATAGTCTGGTCTGCCTGACTATCAGTCTAGAGGTGAAATGCTATGCTAAAATCAACCTAAGTACCCAACTCATCCTGAAAATTCTTCCAAAGTGAGAAGTGAACACAGAACCTCAATCTGAAATGATAGACACCAGTACACCCTAAAATTGCATAATCTAACAAATATAAATACGAGCCAGCCTCTCAGCATTGAAAGAGGCCTGCATAGGAATAAAATGCATAGACTTGGTCAATCAATCCACGATAACCCAAAGACTATCATATCTATGGGAAGTGCGGGCAACTAGGTTACAAAGTACATTGTGATCCGTTCCTACTTCCACTAAAGAATGGGTAACCTCTAAAGTAATCCACCTGGCCTTAAATACTCTGCCTTTACCTTTTGTCAACAAAGGCAACGAGCTACAAAATCCATTGCATCCTTCCTCATACAACCCAACCAATAATGTTGCCTCATGTTAAGATAAATCTTAGTCACTCCCAGATGGATAGAATACCTAGAAAACTGGGCCTCCTCTGAAATCAATCTAATCCAATCCTCAAAACTCCATTTGAATCAAGTGAGGCTTTCTTAGCCTTATAAATAAATACCTTATCCTAAATCCCCCTCAATCAAACATCATCATACTTGTGAGCTCAAATCTTCTCAATCAAAGAAGACCTAGCCTCCATAAATACCAAAACACACCCAGGTGTCGAAATATCAAGACTAACTATATGGTTAGATAAAGACAGAACCTCTAGTGCCAAAGGCCTCTCTTGGGTCAAAAAATGTGCCAAGTTAGCCATGCTAGTCGATTTCTAGCTTAAGGAATCTGCAACCATATTAGCCTTGAACGGATCATAGAGAATAGTCAAGTCATAATCCATAAGAAACTCAATCCAATGTCGCTACCTCATATTAAGATCCCGCTGGGTGAAAAAGTTCTGAAGGCTATGATGATCCAAGAAAATCTCACAACGAACTCTATACAAGTAGTGCCTCTATAATTTCAAAGAAAAAACAACCACGTACAACTCCAAATCATGGGTAGGGCAATTTTTCTCATGGGGATTCAACCAATGAGAAGCATAAGAAATTAGCTTACCCTTCTACGTTAATACAACATCCAACACAACTCCTAAAGCATCACAAAACACGGTGTAACCCACGCCTTCCTTCGACAAAGTTAAGATAGGAGCTGAAGCCAACAAATCCTTAAGCTTTTGAAAGCTCTCCTTAAGAGTATCAGACCACTAGAAAGAATTCATCCTCTAAGTCAACTTCTTCAATGGAGATGCAATGAATGATAAACCCTCAACAAAATGTTGATAATAACTTGCCACGCCAACAAAACTCCAAATCTTAGTAGGCGAAGTAGGTCTATCCTAATTCCAAACCACTGCAACCTTGGTCAGATCAACTATAATACCTTCCTTAGTCACCACATGACCCAAGAAAGAAACAGACGCCAACAAAAACTCACACTTGAAGAACTTGTCATACAACTTCTCATCTCACAATCGGCAAGTGCTCTTCATGCTCAACCTTACTCTTAGAATAAACCAAGATATTAGAGTTTTCAATATGCGTCGGCCCAGCCTATCCGGGCTAGACCACACCGGCTTTGAGTTTAGCGGTCTAGGACAGGCTAGCCCATTAAAATGATGGGCCAAAAAATGTTAAGCCCGCAACATTACTCTGTGGGCTGTGGGCCTCACGGGCCAACCCACTTTTTTAAAAATAATATTTTATAATTTAATTTTAGAATGTTAATAAACATAAATATTACCAGACAATATTAAATAGTGTTAATACTTGTTAATCAAGTCTCCAACACCCCAAAAAATACTCCTAATTGCGAAATTAAATAATTTTTGACATGACATCATTCAAACCAAATAAAAATACTAATAAGCAATCTAAATAGTTGCATGTATTTGACTTACGGGCTAGCCCAACCCACATTGCTCAAGCCCCACGGGCCACGGGCTTATTCGTGCCAGGATAAAAAGCCCTGTTCTTAAATGGGCTTCAAAAACTGAAGCCCAACTCTATCTAATTACAGGCTGGGTCAGGCTAGCCAAATGGGCCTAGCCCATATTAACTTTTCTACAAGATATGATCTATAAATACAATAATAAGAGAGTCGAGATACAATTGAAACACCCGATTTATCAATTCCATGAATATAGTTGGGGAATTAGTCAACCCAAAGGACATGAACAAGAACTCATAATGACCATATGAAGTCTGAAAATCTATCTTCAAAATATCTGAAGCTATAATCCTACACTGGTAATAACCGAATCTCAAATCAGTCATCAAAAACACTGTGGCATGCTCAAGTTTATCAAGCAAATCATCAATATGAGAAAAAGGATAATTATTCTTAACCGTCACCTTTTTCAATTGTCGATAATCAATACACATATGCATAGACCCATTATTCTTCTTCATAAACAAGATAGGCTCACCCCAAGGTGATACGCTAGGTTAAATAAATCTCATATCCAACAACTCCTAAAACTGATCCTTTAATTTCTTTAACTCGACTGGGGTCATCCTATAAGAATAAATAGAAATAGGCTTGGTGTCCGGCTCAACATCAATAGCAAAATCAATATCACGGTCCAAAGAAAAACCAGGAAAATTCTTAGGTAACACATTTATGAACTCAAATACAAAATGAATATAATTTTAAGAAAGAGGAGAAACAATACTAGTATCAATAATATGAGCCGAGTAAAGCAAAGATCCCCTCTTAACCTGTCACGACCCGAGGCTACCCTCTACTCGCAACAATGGTGCTTACGGTCACAAGTGACCACAAGCTAACTAATGAGTTGGTACCTACTGTGAACACTAAATAATATACTCATAATGAACATATACGGAAAAAACTAAATAAAGCCATAAGGTTTAAATACTGATAATTGCAGTTTAAATCATAAATCTGAACGTCTAATTACTTACTGGAAAGTTTAATAAAATAACTAAAATGATAAACTAACTACTGTCTGAATGATTGAAAATGTCTAAAAGCCTTTATACTGACTGAAGAGTTGATGGGATAGGCCCAAACTAAATCCAAAATGAACTAACTAAAAAGAAATGCAGAAAATACTAAAATAACATAAAAGGTCCTCGACATATGAGGACTCACCACAACTGTTGCTGCTAATAAGAAAAACTGTCAAAGAGCGGTCAGGAAACTGAGCATCTGAACCTATGATATAAGACATCATAGTGAGAAGAAAGTATGCGGTCAGTACTTTGAATGCACTGGTATGTGATATGAGGTTAGGCTGTAATGCATGGGTTCTATGCATGAAATACTAACTAACTGAATACCATGAGATAACTAATGCCTAAGTGCATGAAAGCTGTTAAATATGAGAATGCATGACCAAGCATATAACATAATACTTAAATAGTCTGTAAACTAAAATACTGAAATCTAGTAATTGAATAACTGATAAACTATACGCTATGGTTAAGAAAAAGCTCAACTGAAATATGTATAGAATACTGAACTGAGACTGTGGAGGTATTATCTAACCGACATACCCTAATCTGAGCAAATTGGGGTCTAACCTGTACCCCAATTGGAAGGGTGTCAGTACCGTACCATGAGTACTAAAACATAGTTATGTGAATCCACTCAACTGGTATACCAAAGGTCTAGAAAGTCAGTCCTAAACAAGAGGGTGACCCCTAAGAGAGTGCCAGTCCTAAATTGGTGGGTGACATCTCAGAGAATATCAGTCCTAAACTGGAGGGTGACATCTCATAATACTACACTGGCTACGTAGTTCTGGAACTTAGGGACTGTTTCTAAGGATCTAGTACTAACTAATGGGTGATCCCCTATACCTAGGTTTGATCGGTGGTAAATCCTACTCCCTACTGAACTAGCATTGATTACTAGACTAAGCTAACTTTAACTGAGCAATAAAACTGATAATGGTAACAAACTGGATGATAATATTCTTGGTTTATCTGAAACCATTCTGAAAATACTGAAACTATGGAAACATCAAAGTATCAGGTATTCATAACCCCCAGCACTGAATGTAAATAACAACAAAGGCATGTAAAAGCTTAGAAAAAAACCATAATGGGGAATCATTCTACAAAATCATTCTCTTTGGCATTTCATCAAACACATGGAGATTAAGACTTTAACATGGGGATGCTTTTAATCATGATGAGATAGCATGATTACATGACCAAAAACCATAAATTGAGGGTTTATCATGAATTGAATGAACATGACATGGGAATTTCAACATCCAAAACATATTATAAACCATTCCACTTGAAAACAATTGTAATCTTAACTTTAAATCAAAATAACAAGTAATTCATAGTGATAATTCATTTAAAACATGGAAAACTTATAATTCAACATAAAAAAAGATACTTGGGCTCCATGGTGAATGGAAAACCATGGATGAACATCACACATACCTTGAATCCTTAAGCATGAAAGGGAAACACAATCTTGAAAGTTTTCTTGAAGTTCTTGGATTGGGAGACTTGATTTCTTAGTTTTTATTGAAGAGAATGTAATTGAACTTGATGTTCTTGGGAGAGGGTTAGGGTTTCTAGAATAGAAAATTAGAGAGGAATGAGTAAATTACATCCAAATTACTCATATAAGTCAGGTTATGATGACGTGGATTGAGGGGGGAAATGTTACTACCCCTCCGAAATTTAAATTTGTAATAGGAACACATTTTGGAGGAGCACCACGACGCTCCAAGGGCCTCATCTCTATATCCATCGTGATGTACCACTATCGCGGTGAGGTGCTGGAAACAAAATCCAAACGTTCCCCAATCCTCGTCCGAAAAATTCAAAACTTCCCCGAGACATGCTCTTTATACCCCTGGACATGAATTAACTAAAAAACTTATGTCTCGATATTAGGAAGGCCAGTTTAAAAATCCTCGAAGTGAAGAGGCTAAAAATAAGACTTAAGTCCCCAACACTTAGTGAAATTTTCAGGTTCTAAGCCTCTTATGAAAGCAGTATGAGCTGAACTAGGTTAAGAAAAGTACAAGGTATTACAATATCTCCCTCTTGGGAACATTCGTCCTTGAATGAGACTGTTTAAGCTGAGAATACTGAGGTACTAAGAGTACATACTGAACATACATAACTGAAAACATGATTACATGACTTATTCTGAAACATGATACATAAATTGAATATCATGAGTTGAACTGATTCCTTGAATACATGCAATAACAATAGAATGGTTATAAGGCTGAGATAGAAACGAGAGGGTCATCTTATAAGTAACCATTGCCTCTGTTGGATCAGGTTTTGTCAGGGAAAGTTGAGAGGGTTAGGACATGAAAAATTGGGGTATTGCAAAATCTTCCCCTTGGGATCATACGTCCCCTGAATGATACTAAATTATTTGAAATACTAAGAAAAGAAAGACATAATGTATGATGCACTTATGAAATAAACCATGACTTAAATACTTATATGAATCATGATGCATGAACTGAACTAATTTCACAATTTACATGGATACGAACAAACTATCTCTTAGAATTGTAATATTCGTGAAACTTTGATAGTAGGACTAGATCGGAAGATAGAAAAACCATAGGAACTTGTCTGTCTAACTGCTAAACTGAATTTTTTGCTATATGAACTAAATTATATTAAAATCTTATACTCAATTGGAGTATTTCTTCAACACTCTTTCTAAGAAGTTATAATAACAGAAGGAAACAAAGAACTTGGGCATGATCTGAATAAGATATATGTGTAAGGAATCTTAATATGGCTTTAATTCTCTAACAGGTAACATAGGCTTATGAAACATAAATTGGAATTTCTATGCCTTAGACAATGCACCTGCTACTCTCAAGCTTAGACATACTCCTCAAATACTCCCTTAACTATACATTTTGCTTCAATACCGCACTTCACTTGAGGAAACTGAAAATATTTACATAGGAACTGATAACTCTATAAACTAAAGTCTGAGATAATTTGAATTCTATCACTATGTTCAAGCCTTCTCGAATCTACAAAGTACACCCATAACACTGTACTACTAGTCGAAATCATGAATTCAATACACCCTGCGTTTTCACCACTTCTCATCTCAAGAATAACTCTTCTTACCAGTTATTCTTACCACTTCAATAATTAAATTCAACCTCTTACTAGGAATGCACTAACGCACAATGCACCTATCCATTTATACAAACCAACATGACATTCAAGCCTATCATCATAACCACACATGAACTTCTAGGCAAACAACCCATCAAAGAATCCCTTCCATACTCTATAATACTTTTATCATTAACCACTTCCATCCACTATTCTTAAGAAAAATATACATAAAATTCAAACTAATCATGACATATATCAAAAATTTGGCCTCAATCTTACTTCACACTTACAGCCTTAGCTAAAACAAGAATACAATAATATTTCCCCAACATGAAATATTTACTCTCGCCTATCTAAACAACTGTTCATTACCACTACTATTTCATAATGAGAGATCTCTAAAAGGTTAGAGAATGAGGACCTAAAGCATGAAAGAACACTATGCATAACTTGGACGCTTAACTGAGGCCTGAGAAATAAAGTATCCACGGCCTGGATTCATTATAGAGATAAAATCTGAGGATATACATGACATAATCTAAATTTTGCTGGTCACTAAGAGAGTATCATGAGTATTGGAAGTGAACATACATAAAGCATGGCTACATGAGTCATGAGCTGCATGACCTGAGTTTGGAGTTCTTAAATTTAATGGAATATGATTCGTATAACTGAGCAAACTAGAACTCCTTATACTAAGAACTGGAAGTGTAGATGATTCTATGGAAAGTGCATGAATTTGATATGTGATCAGGGAACTGAAATGTAAGGCATGAGTATATATTGCGATAATTGAAGTATAAACATTGAAATAAGAATGGGTTGGGCATCATCCTCCCTTACTACTATTCTACATCGTACTAGCATCACTACTAAAATCTGAGAGCCTGACTTGGTTACTTATTCTATCATCTTTCTCTTAGCTATAAGACATCACTCTAAGTCTGTAGGGCCCTTTTGATAAACTCTAAACTGAACTGCAACCACTTTACTCTAAAGTTCGGAATATGACAATGCTTATCAGTAACAAATTCACCCTGAAAGACTACGCTTGAAAGTGCAAAACCTATTTCCAATCGTCATCACGTAATAACTTAAACCCTTAGTATATTAGAATCTTCATGAGTATCACCATACCTTGAGTTCATACCATCTAGAATTTCAATTCTCCTTACCATTAGATCAACCATCCAAGAGTCAAACTTGGATTCTAACACGTAATATGGATATTCCCAAACCATGAGAATTTTCCATTAGATTTGAACATCCACATCATCATTCAATAACCTATAACTTGGCTGGTAAGAACATAAATTACTACATTACTATCCACATTCAAATTAGCAACTCAAGGGTACTTTATAAGCCCACCTACACCATTATACTTAGCTTAAATTCTTGCATACACAGTTTCAATCCTACTGATTCACCTTTCATATAACTAACCCTATGGATACAGAATCTCCTAAATTCAAATAACACTATCCCACTTTACTACTGCTAAACTTCTGGGTTCATGCTTCTAACTCTACATCATATACTGTTATATGATTCTGAGAAGGGATATGAAAGAAAATCCCTTAGATACCATCTTTCTTGCCTTAAGATATGAAATGATCTGACCCTTAAGAATTGAGATACTACCCCTCCAATCAATAACTGGTTTATTGGGAAACTAAAAATAAACAACTCTATTTCTATAGTCAACTGAGGCATAACATGAGTGGAGCCAATCCATCCTGAGAATGACATCAAAATTAGTCATCTCTAACTCCATGAGATCTACTAAAGTGATTTTCTAAGACACTGTAACCGGGCAGTTTCTGTATACCCATCTAGCTGTAATAGATTTACCCACTGGGAAAGATACTGAGAAAGGTTCGGCTAATGTTTCTGGACTGACACCAAAACTGACATCTATATAAGGTGTCACCAAAAAAGGTGAATCTCTGGGATCTAATAAGAAATAAACATGAAGATGAACGACCTGTAACTTACCCATAACCACATTGGGAGAAATTTCCTGATTATGTCAAAATTAGAGTGCACACAGCCTGTTCTGGCGCTGTCCATTAGTTGAAGTGGAAGAGGCACCCTGCTGAGTTGGGCGACCGACTGAAACTTGGGAACGACTGTACTGACTATGTTGAACCACCTGGGGATACTCTGTGGCCTGGCTTGCCACATCCAAAACACACACCACTACCAGCCCTACACACACCCTGATGATTCCTACCATACCTCCCACAGAGCAAATTACTACGACCACTGTTCATGCTACCATGGGGCCTAGAGCCTAGTGCTCTATTCCAATTTTTATTCCAAAACTTTGGCACTGGCGCACTAGATGAAGATAGAGCTAGGACTAAAGACTTTTGGTAGAAATGAGAGTAGTTATCACTCTCTAACCTTGACATAAAGCTACCTATTTTGGCCCTCTTATTCTCTCTCCCTTTCTTTCTATACTTCTCCTCCGCTCTCTGCTGAGCATGAACATAAGCCTAGATAGGATAACAACCTACTGATCGTTCTAAACAACTACTGAATGATCTAAGGTAGTGAAAGTAGCTATGAATTCGTCGTGAGGGACATGACCATTTAGGGGATCTTCCGGAATAGGCGGATGTGCGAGCTGCTTCCGGTTCCTTCTTTCGTTATTCTCTTGGGGATGCATTATATGGAAGAAATAATGAATCAGGAAGAGAGTTTAAATAGAGCTCATGCTCAGTCGCATGACATAAATACTGAAAGAAGGGAAATTTTTCCTAAAACATCTTGTGGCCTCCTGCCCATAAGTATGGTGCACTTCACACCCATGCATAAGAATCTACTAAATGCAACTTTCGAACTCCTTTGGACACTGTAAAACCTTAGGCTCTGATACCATATTTTGTCATGACCTGAGGTTACCCCCTAGTCGTGACAATGGTGCTTGTGATCACAAGTAACCACAAGCTAACCCATAAGTTGGTACCTACTGTGAGCACTGAATAATATACTCATAATGAACATGTAATAAAACAACTAAATAAAGCCATAATGTTTAAAACTGATAATTGCAATTTAAATCATAAATCTGAACGTCTGATGACATACTTGAAAGTCTAATAAAACAACTGAACTGATAAATTGACTACTGTCTGAATGACTAAAAATATGTGAAAACCTCTTGACTGACTGAAGAGTTGATGGGACAGGCCCCAACTAACTCCAAACTAAACTAACTGGAAGGAAATGAAGAGAATACTTAAATAAAATAACAATTCCTCGATATATGAGGACTCACCATAACTGTTGCTGCTGATAAGCTAAACTGTCTAAGCGCATTCAGGAAACTGAGCGTCTGAACCTATGATACAAGACATCATAGTGCTAAGAAAGTATGCGGTTAATACTTTGAATGTACTGGTATATGAGATGAGGTTAGGCTATAATACATGGGTTAACAGTGCATGCAATACTAACTGGTGGAATAGCATAAGATAACTGATGCATAAATAAGTGAAAACTGTAAAATCTGAGAATGCTTGACCAAGCATATAACATGATACTGAAATACTAAAATCTGGTAACTAAATAACTGATAAACTGCATGCTATGATCAAGAAAACCTCAATTCAAATTTGTACTAATACTGAATTGAGACTGTGGGAGGTATCATCTAACTGACATGCCCCAATCTGAGCTAATATAGGTCCAACCTGTACCCCAGTTGGAAGGGTGTCAGTATCGTACCACGGGTACTAACACATGGCTTTGTAGATACGGTCAACTTATGTCTCTAAGGACTAGAAATTCAGTCCTAAACTAGTAGGTAACCCCTAAGAGAGTGTCAGTCCTAAACGGGCAGGTGACATCTCAGAGAATGTCAGTCCTAAACTGGTGGGTGACATCTCATAATCTTACGCTGGCTACGTAGTTCTGGAACTTAGGGACTTCTTCTAAGGACCCAATACTAACTGATGGGTGATCCCCCATCCCTAGGTTCTCTTGATGCTAAATCCTACTCCCAACTGAATTGACACTAATTACTGGACTAAGCTAACTTTGACTGAGTAATATAACTTATCATGGTAACTAACTAGATAACAATGCTCATGGTTTATCTGAAACCATTCTAAAAATATTGAAACTATTGAAATATCTAAGTATCGTGTATTCATTACCCCCAACACTGAATGTAAATAACAACAAAGGCATGTAAACATTTCAAAAAAACCATAATGGGGAATCATTCTACAAAATCATTCTCCTTGGCATTTCATCAAACACATGGAGATAAAGACTTTAACATGGGGATGCTTTTAAACATGACGAGATAGCATGATTACATGACCAAAAACCATAAATTGAGGGTTTATCCTGAATTGCATAAACATGACATGGGAACTTCTACATCCAAAACATATTATAAACCATTCCACTTGAAAACAATTGTAATCTTAACTTGAAATCAAAATAACATGTAATTCATGGAGATAATTCATTTAAAACATGGAAAACTCATAATTCAACATAAAAAAGGGATTTTTGGGCTCCATGGTGAAAGGAAAATCATGGATGAACATCACACGTACCTTGAATCCTTAAGAATGAAAGGGAAACACAATCTTGAAAATTTTCTTGAAGTTCTTGGATTGGGAGACTTGAATTCTTGTTTTTTAGTGAAGAGAATGTAATTGAACTTGATGTTCTTGGGAGAGCGTTAGGGTTTCTGGGATAGAAAATTGGAGACGAATGAGCAAATAACTCCCAAATTGATGATATAAGTCGAGTTATGATGACGTGGATTAAGGGGGAAAATGCTACTACCCTTCTGACATTTAAATTTTTAACAGGAACGCATTTTGAAGGAGCACCGCGATGCGCCAAGGGCCTCATCTCTGTACCTACCACGATGCGCCAAGGGCCTCATCTCTGTACCTACCGCGACGCGCCACTATCGCGGTGAGGTGTTGTAAACGAAATCCAAATGTCCCCCAATCCTTGTTCGGAATATCTAAAACTTATCCGAGATATGCTCTTTACACCCCTGAACATGAATTAACTCAAAAACTTACGTCTCAAGGTTGGGAAGGCCAGTTTAATAATCCTCAGACTTAAGAGGCCAAAAATACGACTAAGTCCCCAATATTTAGTGAAATTTTCAGGTTCTAAGCCTCTTATGCAAGCACTATTAGTTAAACTGAGCTAAGAATAGTACGGGTTATTACACAACCAATCTATGAGCCCAAACATAAGATATAATCCTCTTAGGACCTGAATGATGCGCACCCTTCCAAGTTATTCTTGGTACACTCGGCGAAGCTAAAGTCACGGTCTTAGCAAAACAAAGTAGGAAAGAATGGTAAGGATCCAACCAATCCATACCCAAAATAACATCTAAATCCACCATATCTAATACAAGTAAATCTACCCAAGTCTCATGCCTAGAAAAGGTCACAATACAAGATCGGTACACCCGATCCACCACTAAAGAATCTCCTACTAGGTAGATACAAAAAAAGGCATGGCAAGAGCATCACTAATAAAATTAAAACCCAAAGTAAAATATGTAGACACATAGGAGAAAGTCGATCTAGGATCAAGAAACATAGATGAAGATCTAAAATAAATAGGGACGATACCTATGATTACAGTATCAGAAGCCTCTGCCTTTGGTCTGGATGGTATAGTATAGCACTGTCCGCAACCACCAACTGGCTGAGTGGCCCCACGACCAATACCACAGGCTCTATTACCTCTGCCTCTCGTATCTTTAGTAGAACCCCTACCTCTCACAGCTAAAATAGGAGTAGCTCTAATCACACGACAAGGATAGTCCTTTGCCAAATAGCCAATCTCATCACACACAAAGCAACCCCTACGACCCCTCAATAGGAGAAGGTACTACTGGGCTCGAATGGCCACCCTGAACTACTAGACCAGAATAAAAGCTACTAGAACTTTGTAAGGTTGTCTTCACTGGTTTACCATGATACCCACGAGAACCTTTGAAATCTTTGCCTCGTGAAGCCTAACCTCTAAACTCATCAAAATGGCGCACCTTCTTGGCGCCTCCCTAAGATGCTCATAGAATAACCTTAGTCATCTTATCATGATCCACTATACTTTGAAAAAATGCTCTAAATACAACCATCTGAGATGTAGCTAGCTGAAGGGAGACATCAAAACCCTTCACAAACTTATAAATCTTCTTAGACTAAGTGGAAATACTGTCATAAAAATGTCTAGACAAGGCATGGCAGTATGTCTTATACTCTGCAACAGTCATGGAGCCCTTCTCCAAGAGAACAAATTTATCACTCTTCTGATCCCTCAAGATGTAAAGCACAAATATCTCCTAAAAGGCATTGGCAAACTGATCTCATATCATATCTGGAGAATCAATAGGTCTACAACCGACAAGTGACCTTCACTAATCTTTAGAAGCATTTCTCAACTGATAAGTAGTATAAATAACCTCACACAACTCAAGAAAACCCAAATTATACAACTTCTCTGGACAATCAATGCAAAACTCATAGGAATCCCCATCCACCGTACCACTGAATTTATGAGGACCCAAATGAATAAATTTCTAGAAACCTCTTCTGATCCTCAAAAGATATAACTATACTCGCAGAAAAATGAGGCATGGTGAATCTGGAAGGATGAGATTCCATCTGGGGTGATAATATAGATGAAGGCTGAACTTCCGACCTCAAAACACCATACTCAGATATCAGCGCTAATAGAGGAGTAACACTCGAGGTCTGAGGATTACCCAAAACAGAAGCAAGTACAACTAGAGGATCCACACTCAAAACTGGAGGAACACTCGACATAACCAAAGGAGAACCCTCTATGTCGATTAGCAAATGCACCAATAACCCCTCCAAAATTGGGGCAGACAAACTCTAAGGAACTAGAACATAACCTACACCCCAAACATACTCAACATTAAGATCAGGAGAGAGTCCCCTATCACTCTTCTTAGATAGGGATGATCCACGAACCCATCCACTCCCTCAGTCCATCCACGACTCGAGGCTCTCCCTCTAGGTGAAGGCTCCATATCTCTGCTCTCGTAGGACCTAGTCAACACTATCTGCACAGGAAAGAGTAAAACATAACTGAGAACACAAGGTATGAAAAAAATTTACACGATAAGGAATAAAATGAGGAAAATATCCTAAAGAGATCTTATAGCCTCTCAAAGATAGATATGGACATCTACGCATTGATCCGCGAGACTATATTAGACATCCCATTCTTACACCATTGAGACCAATGAACCTAGCTACTCTAATACCAATTTTTCATGACCCATAATGCAAGGTTCATGATGACACTGGTCGCAGCGAACCTTAACAAGTAAGACTATTACACAAACTGATGCACAAGGAAAATAATACTCAAATCTCAAGGTAAGGTTTCTAAAACAAAGTCAAACCATACAACTATAATAAATGCAAAAATAAACATAGCCATTAACAATGCCATAACTCCCCAAAACCTGATATCAATAGTGTTAAAGCATATATAGTATAACTAGAATCCAAAAAAAAATACATAAGATATCAATAATGAATTAACCTTATCTACAAAATACAAGTAAAGACATAGTATGAAACAAAAAAGGTAGTAGAAGACATTCGGACGCCTAAAGATCGACCACTACCTCAAAGCTCCAAATATTACCTAAATCAAGTAACGTGGGGTGTACCCGAACCTAAATCTGCACCGAAAGGGTATAATATGAGTGAGTACGGTCCACTTGTACTTTGTAGGTATCATAAGATGATCGACCAAAGTAGAAAACAAAGCATACAAAAATACACAAGGGCACGTAACCTGCAATCAAAAAATATCCCACAATGATAGCCCACAACGCTTTCACTAAAAATTCTATAATATCCTTATATAATATAGCGAGGCACCAGAAAAGAATACAAGTATACGTTTATACCACATATAAGCAAAGAAAAGAGGAAACCACATATACAAAAACATTAGGTACAAGTAAAAAAAGATAGAACAATAGATAGGTAAGAAGTCAAACATGATATACAATCAAATCACATAAGGTAAACATAATAGAATGATGATGATGTAATACATGAGGTTATCCCATAACCTCGAGGCCGACACAGAATCTTTGTATACACCTATAGAGCTAAAGCTTCCCGAAGTAGTTACATAGGGGTTCGTCAACCCATATACAATCCATATATCATATCTCCTCCTTGGTACAACCTTCAGTGAGGTTTTATAAGATGTCATATTTTCAATTATAAAAAGGTGTTGCTAATGTTTCTCAGTATTTCTATGGTGGTACCATTGTTTCATGAATGAATATGATAAAGTAATGCTTACAACCAACCACAAAGAGTATGTCCACAACCAATCGCAATGAGTATTTCCACAACCAACCAATATATCATCACATGGGCCAAATATCCATTTATTATTTCCGATTATTTATGAATTTTCACATGATTCATATGACAATAAAGTATAAATATATCACAATATACAATTGGTACCATAATATGTTTTTCATCAAACAAAACACAATTATTCTCATGTATACAGGCTATCAACATCACATTGGACCCTACACGATCACATATAGAACATAATATATCAAATCCACCAATTACATCACATATAGGCCCCCACACGGAAATAATATAATAAGATAGCTATTTTCCATGATTAGCTCCCACACCCTAAACATGTTTTTGTATACAAATTAACTATCTACATAAGTTTGAAAGAGTTAAGCCATAACCAACCCTGAATGCCAAAAATGAGTCCACAACCCTTCAATCCATGACCTTACTTCTCATGAACGGTCGAAAAATCAATCAAAAGGAAGCCAACGATACATATATTGCCTCGTTTCAAGTCGGGGTCAAAACGAACCTTTGAAATAGGTTATTAAAAAAAAAGAAAAATATCATAACTTTATTTCAGAAACATATTACCCATATTATTAGGAGTCTACATCTAAAAACCCCAAGTTAAAATGAGCTAAAAATGAGATTCATATTTAAGAAAAAATATTTTTAAACTTTACCGGTAAAATCTTTGAAATTCATTTAAAATCGTGAATCAAAGTTTTTTTTAAGGTTAAATTAAGGAAAATAGATAATTATAGGGTTAGAAACTCATTCAAGTGAAAAAGGAGTAAAATTGGAGTTTAAATTTGTGAAATACACTTTTTAGGCCTTACGAATTAAAATTCTCAAATTTCATACTTGATCCATATTTAAAACAAGAATTTAATATTAAAGATGAAATAAATTAGTAGAAATAAATGTAATGGACTTACTTGAGCTCAGAAGTGAAGAAAATGGCTCAAAATTGTGAAACCCTAAGTTTCAAGTCTCAAAATAATAAAAAATAATGATAGATATATACCCAGGGGTCGTGATCGAAGACCCTATCCTGACAGAGGTATCACAATCACAGAAGGAGTCTTTCAATCATTACATCTCCTCTACCTGTCCAATTGTCTCATCTAGATCGTGATTGCGGGTGCACCATCTAGGGATTTGGTTCAATCCAAATCCTTGTGGGCCCTTCAGGATTAATCCAAAATTCCATGAATACAAACGAACTACTCTACCCTATAAAATTTAATGCTTTAGACTCAATGGTAATATTAGAATTTTGAAAAGACGTCGTTTTCACATAGTTAACCCCTGAAACTCAAAATCATAACTTTCTAAACCGATGGTCAAAATGAGATTTGAATGCCATAAAACCACACCAACAATGTTACCATCCTAAAATCAATATTTTAGATTTGATGGCATAATCTGTTCAACCATCTATTGCAAGGATCAAAATATAACCACTGAAGTCCATAATAAGACTCTCGAAGCCACCAAAAACCACAATATTGTATAAATGACACCAAAATCCATCGAGAACCATGACAATCACCCCTACACTCCAAAAATACCACAATGCAACTATGGAGAGAGGTAAAATAGTAAAATCGCATAAAATACATTTTTCACATAATCCATCCAAAATTTAAGTCATTACATTCCATCTTCACCAAGCTTGGTTGGGATTGTTGGTCTATCCAACACAATGTTCCATAGATCATGAATATCTTCAATAATAATGTCCATCATCTTGTTCTTACACCAGCCATAATATTATTTGTCAAAAAGGGGTGGTCGAATTTATGAAGCACCTTCTTAAGATGTTAGTGGGAAAGCCATCTGATCCTTTTCATGGTGTTGCACTTTTAATTGAAAATATCCTCTCTGATACCAATTAAAATAATTAACTAATGCCACTAAACATATTAGGAACCTGGTCCAAGAAATTGTAGTAAACAAAAAATATTAAAATAAAGCGCAACACAAATTTTAACGTGGAAAACCTCCTTCTCAAGGGAGTAAAAGACCACAACCAACACTATGTGGGATTTCACCATAATATCCACCAACTTCAATGAGCTTTGTTCAATATTACAACCCCTCAATCTTATAACCTAACTCTTAACTCACAACTAAATAGATTACTACAACTGTTCAATCTGCTATATGAACACTCCAAGAAGTCAAACCTGTTTCTTGTTACAACACCTCACAAATAAGAAGTCAAACTCACTTCTTGTTACAACATCCCACGAATAAGAAGTCAAACCCACTTTTTATTTCTCACACTCACAACTAAACAACGTTCAATGACTGAAAAAATTCCTATTACAAACTCAAAACTCTTCAATTTACTCCAACTAATGAATTCAACAAAGACTAATAACTCAAGCTTTAACTATCCAAACATCAATATTCAATAGTGCAAACTCAAACACAGACTATGAACCAAGTTTTGGTGCTACTATGATAAAGTTCTACAGTTTTTACTCTAATGACTATAGCTATCAAGATGATAAATTTCATGGATATTCAACAAATACGTCTCTTAATAGTCTCCATACAATATATATGCTGGAGATTTTCCATATCCAAGAGTACTACAGACTAGAACATTTTCTCCAAATAGGACTTGGATTCCTATAAGGAATTATGTGATTCCTTTACTTATAAGGAGATTGCATCGTACAAGGAAACTTTAACTCCTTCTTAAACTCTAGTTATCCTTTTTATTTCTTTTCTTCTTTGCTCCTTTATTTGTTTTCTTCTTTGCTCTTTTATTTATTCTTCTTTATTTATCTTCTTCTTTGCTATTTTATTTTGTGGCTTCAATCTTCCTTAATGTCCTTGTACATTTATTTCACCTATTTTGGGACCTCGTTCACATGATACAACATACTAAACACAACAAGTAGTGAACCAGGTTCATGTTTGTCAATCATCAAAACTACAAATATGTCCTCCTACTTCTCAACAGTTACAAATAAACATAGTATGGTTTTCTTTTCCCAGGATTCAGAGCAGGAAGTTCTAGAACAATATTCATCTTCAGTCATCTAATATTATCATCAGTAACAATTCTTTTCTTCCCAATCCTTAATAAGAAGAAAGGATATGGAAGTTGTTATTAATAAATGTAGTATGATTTTTTTCCAGGTTTAACCAGCTCCTCCTTTCTGTGCCACGGATTTTAATATGTTCATTTCACTGTAAACCCTCATTTGTATTCTCCATCCACCAAGCTTTATCAATTTTCCCACTTACCTTATTCGGACTAATGTTTTTGATAATATGGACAATTATTTTTGAAGGGATACAAACCTACAGATTTTCCACATTCCATGTTCCATCAATTATAAACTCATTTACTTCTATTTTCTCTTCCCCTGCCAAATCTTCTTATGCAATGTATTTTTTGGTTGTTCAGTTATTAAACCAAAAACTTGAATTTACCACAATATATCATGCACCATCTCATCCCTTATTATTACTATTTTTCTTCATAAATGTGATGTCCGTGATTTCTTAGTGATCAAAGAATGAATTTTTTTTGCAACACTTATTCCACATGTAATTACTCGAAAGAAGTGAATACTATTGAATTCTATCATAATTTTGCAAACATGCCTTAAATACATCCTCCAGAGATCTAAGACCAAGACCCCTTCCTTCTTAGAATAACATATCTCCTTACATGCCACACAATGTTTACCTTTGACACTTTCATGACCCTTAATTTTTTATTTTGCAAATATCTTATGTAACTATTCAATGACCTTTTTTTTTGTGGGGAGGGGGGGGGGTGTCATTGTGTAAAAAAGATACAATGTACTGATTGTAAAACATGATTGATGATCATATATTTACCTGCAAAGGAAAGTAACTTATTATGCTAAAACAATAACTTCTTGCCATTTTCCTTATTGAATCCTCAAAATACCACATGTTTTCCTTTCATAAAAGACTGAATAACCCAAACACTAATCTTTTTTTGTCCTTCATTTATTTATTTTCTTTAAATATTTATCGTCATAACTCATATGTAATTAATTACTTAGTCAGTTGTTATTATTAATGTTCATAACTCTCATGATTTTCATTTTTATAACCTCTTTTTTTATATATATATTTATCATCTCCAAATATAGAATTTATAACTTTAAGAAATTTTTTGATATTCCTTTAATTTTATCTATATAAATTCATCTTTATTGTTTCATGAAAACCCTACGCCTTTCCTCTAATATAAAAAGTAAACACTTAAACAAGTCATTAAGGTTCAACATGTATATGATATGCATATATGCATAAAATATTTTTAATTTTAAAAATATATAAATAGTATAATTATCTACCGAAGAGATTATAGTGAACCCCAACCCCATATTCAGGATAAAATATTCAACTTCTAAATATAAAATTACTGTAAAAAACTTTAGTGAAGTTCTTTTTATTAAACTAATTTCATGATACGTGTGTTGCATGTGTATGTCTTGTCATGTAGCATACATTTTTAAAAAACAATATTATTATATCAAAAAATCTTTGAATAAATAATTAATATGAGAGAATAATATATAATTTTTTGTGAATGATTATTGTAGATCATGGCATGTTGATTTATTTATCCATGTAAGAATGATTGAAAATCCTGTATTTATAATGTTTAATAGTTAAATTTTTATCATTCACACTTTAATATTTTATATTTTTTTTTTCAGTTTGTAATTTATGAATATATGTGTGTATTACATGGGCACCTATAAATACAAAATAATAATATTTTCATAATTTATTCTTGCTGTATTTATTAAAAAAATGTTAAAACTTTAAATAAATTAGAACCATAAATTAATGAAGATTAAATAAAATTATATTCGAGTTTACCAAATTCACAGTGTATCCTTAAATAACTTAATCCCCTTTTAATATCTATGCTTAGAAAATTATGCGTGTTCAATTTTAATTTATCTGTCTGATTTTAACTTGACATGAAGTTTAAGAAAAATAAAGAATTTTAAATCTTTTGATCTAAACTAAACATTTGTCAAATATACCAAAAGGTCTTTTAATCATAAGGCCTTAAATATATTATGTTGAACAAGTTGAAATGGATAGATCGTACACCAATAACTTTCGAGTGAGATACTATAGAACACACACTAATAATATAGTCTATAAATAAATATTAAATTGGATTCTACCATATTTTTATATCGAGGGTTGTTCATGGGTTGATCTTTTATTAGAACCAAAGCCAAAAGAATCTAATCGATCTTTCAGTTATTAAAATCAAATCAAACATAATTCATATCCACCAGTTTGAGTATTGTCGATTTACTACAACATTGTTCATTTTTTTTTAAATTTTTTTGATATAATGCTTCTTACTTTGATTTTTTCCCACCATGATTTGAAAAGATGCTTTCATCCTTTTTAGACCTATAATCCGTTATCACCCTTTATTGTGGGACCTATAATTTTCTTGAACTATAGAGAAAATGTCTTGAGATCTATAAACTTGATTAAGTGAATATTGTTTAAAATAAACACAACTATTAGATAATCTTATAGCGATTTCTTTGAATTTATGATATGGATTGAAAAATGGGAGGACAAAATAGCCATTAGGCTATAGGTAATGTCATGCCAATGACCAAGGAATTTAAATTTTTCTTTTTAGCCATTTAGGCTGGCCTTCTTCTTCCGCCAATTATTTTTTTCTTTCATTTTCTCAATTTCACTACTTTGGCCTTCATTTGCCTTTTATTTATTTATTTTAATAAAAAGAACATTGCTACTCTATATTTTTTTTTTGTTGGTTTCTTTTTTATGATATTTTGTAAGCTCCTTTTTATTAAAAAAAATTAATTCTTTTTAATTGTTGCTCTTTTTCTAAATAGTTTTAAATACCACTGTGTAATATTTAGATAATTCAACCTTTTTATATATGTAACAATATTCAAGTATAAATATGATCCCCCAAATTTTCATGCCCTCTAGTTTTGAAAACTTGGAGAAATATTGATGACCTGCAATTATATTTTAAAGTCAATTTAGTTTTATGAACAAACTCACAGATTATTTTGGACGTTCCCCATGAAAAAAAGTTAAGTATTCTCCAAATAAAATGTTACTTAACAAAAAGTTAAATAATAAATCTTTTGCAAAATAATTACACTTTTTAGCATTTATTTCTCGTATTTGTGATATAACTGTGAGTTTTTTTTGTTGATATATGTTTGGCAATTATTTTCATAACACTTTTAGTAGTTGTTATTTTGGATTCTCTGAAAAATACGAATGAGATTATGTATTACTTTTTCCATTCCAAAATAAGTGTCTTTATCTCATTTTATGTCCATTAAGAAAAATAATATGTACAAGGTATAGTTTGTTAAGTACCCCTATACTTATTAGATGTTTCTTGAGAATTGAGTACTATTAAGAAGTAGTTCTTTAATATAACTGTAGAGTTGGAAGCAGTTATTCTTTTTTCTCGAATTTCTAAAGTGCCCTCATTTTGGGATAATTTTTTTCTGGTGCAAGCGACACATATTTTGGGATAGATTGAGTAGATGATACACTACTTCCTCCTGAGTTTGGACCACATTACTTATCACACATTTGGTTTATAAATTACTTAAGAAGCTATGTGTTTCGACAATAAATAAACTCTCTTTAGTCTCTCTTCAATGACTAAAAAGGAGCTTGTATAATTGGAGTATGTTATGTGTTCATCATTTCGATTTTATATGATAATTAGTTAATGTTTTATTACTTTCAAGAATAATTATTACAGACAAAATAAGAAGAATTTAGTCAATTATATCATAATTTTCTAAAATAACAATTACTTTGAATATCTATTTTCTTTATGAATGACACGTAAAGTGATATAGGGAGACTGCCTCATTCTAGTTTTGGCGTTTTTCTCTTTAGAGTTTAGAATCTAAAAGAAAAGTTAATGATAAGTTATTCTAGAAATTCTTAACAATTACATAATTATTGGCAAGAAAGTATAGAACTAATCTTTTGGAAGCATGAAACATAGATAGGTGATAAAACATTAGTACTTAGTCACTGGAAATGATAATGCACTTGATTCTTACTCCTTACCAATATAGTGAATTGGCCGTATATGATGGGAAACCCAATGAATTGTCCCATTGAGACTGTAGCGACTGTGCGAGTGCTTTATGTGGGATCATTTCTACTTGTAATGTGGAATGATGTGTTGGATCGCTTGGTGTTGTTTGAAGATTCAGTTTCTTGTATAAGTAGGAGGTTCGGTTAATACGAAGAATATTTTGTAATTTAACTTTCACAAGTTAGGAAGTTCATGCTTTTAAAGTATCAAAACCTTGGTACCTCTTCTGGCCTTAATCCACAAAAAGTTATTATATACGTTAAAATTATAAGCATGTAATTGGTTTCTTCAACTTGCGTTTCTCCCTTTTTTCTTTTATTTTAAAGCAAAATAGCAATATAACTGTTGTGGCTTCTAAAGGGTAAGAACGTGATTGTATATGTTTTCCTTACATGTTATGGATTTATCCTGTATGATCTTCTATATTAAACATTTTCAACACTTTCATATATAGATTCAAGACAAAGCAGCTTGATTACGCGAGGCAAAAATATAAATTAAAAAGGAAATCTACAAAAAAAAGAAGGGAATGGATACATTAGACTACAGGAAAACCAATGCGAGAAGTCAAACGAGCATCACAAAACTTAAATAAGAACGTTTGACGAGATAAAGTTTGGGTACCAACAATAGTTTCTTTTGTGTTGATGGGTTGTATTACTTGTTATGTTACTTATAAATTGCATTAGAAACTGAATATAGAGTGCATAACATAAAAATTATAAAGAGAAAAAATAAGAAATCAAAATTACCCTTGGGAGCTTTGTAAAGTTGCACCGTATCACATGAGACGAAGTTAAAAGAGGTGGTACTGCAAAGGTAGCGTCCTTTAATCATTTGTTGATTGCTCCTCTCCTTCAATTAGATTTTTTCCATTTTGCGATAGTAAATCAAAGAAAGATTAAGGTAGAAACCGTGATGACCTTCCATAGATCAATATTTATAGATAACTATGACAAAGTAAAGGTTATTTCGGGTACACAATCTGTATTATGTCAAAACAACTTCAACACAAGTTCAAGATTAAATCAAGAATACTTATGAAGTTTTTCAACACCTTCAACACAAGTTCAATATGAACTATCAAAGAAGTGTGTTATTTTATTTTAAAGAAAAAAATGAAGAGGAATAAGCCAAATCCTCTGAATTCACGGAGTGTCCTTAAGAAAATAATTCCCCTCAAGCACTCGAGGTTGCGGAATTTTCCTCCCATGATAAAATGTCTTCACAATCAGAATGTAGTGGTACCTCAAACTTTCTGGTTTTCTTACGAAATCACTCAACGGGAGATGATCACACGGAGTTTTTAGAAGAAGGAGAAACATTTTTTCTATGCAAAAATTTTCATACTAAACCTGTGGAAAAATGTAGGTTTATATAGCGATGAAATGCCTCTTTGGAAAGGAGGCAATGGTTCATCGGAAAAGTGTATCATTTCTGAATAGTCATGTTTGTCCATTTCGAAACATGTCTTTTCTGAACAATCACAACTGACCAAAGAGTCACCCCTTTTTTGAAATAGTGTGTCTTTTCCTCGTAGGATTGTGTCCCTCCATTATCCATTCACACCAATTGAACCCAATAACCTCTACATAAATGGAGAATGACTATTCTTTGTAAAACTTTACGGATAAGTATGTGATCATCAAGCAAAGACTGATTGCATCTGGATAAGTGGGTTTTTCTTTAAACTTTTCGTAGTGAACATGCATCGAATGCACTCGATCAATCGGTAGATTTGATATCTTTGAACCGTCAAGATTTAATGTACACCTAGAAAATACATGTCACACAACCATCCTTTACCTTTTATGGTCTTACGTTTTTGTTCATTTCGACCATAAACACGTCCCAGTTTCATGAGAGCTTTGAGAATAGGCCTTTACTAATATTTCCCTTGAAGCGGCTTCCACTTGTCCCTCACATAGATGATTTCTAAACGTTTAATCCTATAGATTATACTATTTGATCAAATCTGTAAAATTTAGATAATCATTAAAAGACATCACACCATAAGTCTTATCCTTGTTTACTAAACATTGTCTACATCATGAGAATGGGTTGGGTATATTGACAATGTTGAACCTGTCAGACACAACTTTGTTTGATCTCCTTGAACCTAGATCTTGGGATCTCCAGTCTGCTAGGTAGAGTTACCGCCATGCTGACTTATCTTAGGCCGTAAACACTACAAGAAAAATAGCCTCTAGGGAAGGGAATTCCCATCTCTAAAAGTGTAATTCTGGTCGTGAATGATCATTTAGGATGAGAAAATATTGTTCACAGCTCTTCCTTATAGACTTCTTCGCTAAAGGTCTGTTGTGACGAGGTACTGTAGTTGGTCATTAAATGTCATTAGAGACGGTAACAAATCTGGTCTCAAAACTCTTTTTAGAGATTGTATATCTCGTCCCTAATAGATAATTTTCATCTTTCAAAAGTAGTTATTTTCTTGTCGCTAAATATTTTTTCTGATGAGTAACTACCTTGTCCTAAATTAATATATAACGATGAGCATCTAACTCATCATAGATTAATCTCTAGAGAGGAGCGATTGCCTCATCTTAAGTTAACCTTTAGAGACGAGCAACTAACTCGTCCTTGATTAACCTTTAGAGATGAACAACTAACTCGTCCTAGATTAATGTTTGAGATCAAACAATATTATATTCATGTATCTAATTTATCAACAATGGTACGTCTTGAAACTTCATATCATAAAGGTATATATTTCATTGTTAATATAAAATTGCTACTGAAAATGTCAAATGATAATACATATAGTTTCAATATTTTCTAAACAAAAAATACTTAACCAATTAACATGATAAGCTAGAATATGATGTCAAGTTTTACAGAACGTTCTTAGCAAAATAATAATGAGCTTGTGCATCTTCTAAACTTGCATCTTCACTTATAACTTCAATCTTCCACAATCCGTAGGAACAAAATTTTGCAAGACAATTAATAACTATTTGTATATAACATAATATATGTAAGAATCCCAGAACTGGAGAGTACAGTTGAATGTACTTTGGTGAGTACATTCCTGTATACTTTGGAGAGTACAGTTGCATATTCCTATACCTTGGTGAGTTGTGCAGAACTTTGTTTAGTTAATATCCATGCTTACTTTCATACGAGCTTGCCAATAGAGTAAATTTGTATCACATAAGGAAATGAATAGACTAATTGTTTAGCTGCTACATAATTGATGAATACTATTGTTTGAAGAAGAAAGTTTTGGATAGGAAATAGAGGCTTTACTTAGGACTGATCTTTCAATTTCTAAACTTTTATTTTGTCCCAGATGACTCATTATACATTACTCTAATTGCCTGTGTCATGATTTCATATTTTAACATACTTGTAGGCACTTTGTGACGTTGAAATGGCCTCTAGTCCACCAAATATAGTACAAGAAAGAAAAGAACACCACAATCATTCACTGACACCATCTTTTGATGGAGTTCCTCCTAACTAATTGAGCTTTATTTATTTAGTTGCATTAGAACTAGCTAAAGCGCTCACCACAAAAGAAGTCATAAATTCATCACTTATCCAGAAATATCACCAAGCTACAATAATATAAGGAAGTTTTAATTAGAAAGGCTTATATACAAAAAAAACACAATGGGTTAGAGAATCTGGGAACATATTAAGTATATATTTCACACATATCATAAGGTTTCAAAAACTTTCCAGAATCTGGGAAACCACATTAAGTCACAATCTACATATTAGCTTTTAAACTATTATTATCAGAATTGATAGTCCACTGATATCAAACCTCATGCAGTTCTCTTCTTATCTTCGCCTCCTTGGTGATAAGGGATTTGATAAGACATTTTTGACACTCATTAAGACTCTATCTTCTATATTGGACTATGTAATTTTATTTTTCAGTGGCTTGTCTAATTTAGTGTTACATCAGGTGTTTGCTTTTTCAAGATGAAAGGTAACAATGAAACATCTTACCTAAAATTACCTAATAATTTAGTTCTATGATACCAAGTATTTCATCGTCCACTATAAAATAGGTTGAGATCATACGGTCTGGGATAATCATACTTGAACTTAGCAAAAATAACATCTTAACTGTATAATGAAGCCATTTGTGTGTATTCCTAGCACTTGAAATTTTATGTTGTTCTATTGCAAAACCAACCATTTCTTTTGCACCCAAAAAACCAATATGTTTCCCTAAAAAAACACATTTTCCCTAACATCTATACTTTTATTCAACCTTCTTGAGAAGATCTCTATGGTTATCATGAACTCCACCTGGAGCTTAGGAAACGAAGACACCGTCACCCATGTGGAAATTTTAATATATAATCATTGCACAAAATGGAAAGGATCCAATGGAAAATTCCTGAAGTGTATTTAATACTAAGTTTTTAATTCAAGCAGATTTGAAATCATAATACACTTGACTAATGTACAGTTTTTACGGTAGAATTGGCTGAAAATAGGACTAAAACCAACCCAAAAAATAATTCAGAGGTGCTTTATGGGAGACTTTAGCTAAGATAATATGACTTATGAACTTGAACCAAGAAAAGAAATACCAGACTACCTGTTGGAAGTTGTGCTTCATCTTGCCCACTCAGAGTTAAGTAACTATTACATTAATTTGTTGTACTCTAGCTTTCCAATGTAATCCATCTACTGCAATAGTTTATTAAAATGTTTTTCAGTTTTTCCACGTAAGAGAAAGCTTAAAAGAGCATCGATCATATGTTCTGCAGTATTTCTCTTGTTGATCTATTTTGTTTTCTCAAGCACAAGATTTATCAAATAGGTAACAAGGGAAAAATACTTGCGACAAATTCAATTACCTTGTTATTCATCCCTTGATTTTGAGAATTTGATAATGTAGCAACAAAGCTACTTTAAAATTAGTCATTATGTTTGTCTTCAGGGAATTAACAGTAGAAGAATGGCTCAGAGCAGCACCCTAGGGAGGGTTATTTAATTCAGGATTGTATCCAATACCTAGATCAAAATTCACACCTCATACACATCTATTGGTTCCTCCTCCCTTTCCTTTGGCTCTTTCTTCGAAAAAAGCATAAAATTCTCATTAATAGTTTGGTTAGGCAACCAAGAATCTAAAGGATATTTCATTTTCTCTTCCCAACCTTAATAGTTATTAAAAGAGGATAGATCAATAGAACAAAATAGAAAGAGATACTACATGAAACTGTCAGTGCCCATCAATGTATTATTTCAAAAATCTTCAATAAGATCAACAATAAGAATAAATACTTACCTCTTTTTCTTGCATCTCTTTTGGACTAGAACCTCCCATCCTAAGAGTTTACACAGTAAATTTAATCTTGCAAATAGAATGAGATCTGAGTATTTTAAGAACAACCAAAAAAGAAGCACAAAATGAGGAGAAAAAAATGATAATAAATGTCTATAATAATGCAGATTATACCTTGGTTCTTTTTAATGTTAGTAAAGAGCAATTGGTGGCCTGAATTGGTAAACAACAATGTTTATTCAATTTGAGGCAATTTCTGGTTTGCACATTAATTAAGGGAAGAAACCTTCCACATGACAGGCAAGCTCTTATTCACTATCCAACAACATTCTAGCTAACAACTAGGAGGCAAAGCGGGAGACCTATCCATAATCTACTCAGGTATAATAAGCAAGGGAAAAACTAGACAGTTGGGACAAAGATAGAAATTTGACAAACTAGAAGGAGAGATAGAGGATTGACCCAACTGTTTATGGTATACTTTTGGAAAGAGAGAAATCAGACGTGTTTTAAGAACAAGCACTACAATATCCAGAAATTGAAAATGATTTTCTTAGTCCTTTATTGTTTTTGGTGTAAACAGGAATGCTTAGTAGAAGTTGAAGTTACTTTTTATGTTTTAGACATCATGTAAGGAGGAACATAGATAGGAAAGGATTCCTTACTTATAACTATGTCGGAGGACTATATAGGCTCTATAGTATACCTGTTAATATGAAGAATGTTACCATTATCAAAATAAATACACCTAAAATCACATGAAAAATTTCTTTATTAAAAAAACAAAGAATTTTATCTCAACAGACCTATGATCTATTGGAGTTTATGCCAGCCGTAGCAGAAAGTATAGTGGTTTTTTCCTCCACTAGAAATTGAACCTGAAACCTCATTATTCTCAATCCATTTCATTGACGACTAGGGTACACCCATCGGTGTTGTCTCTAGAACATCTCTGAAAGGGATGCCATTATAAGTTCTGACTTCAAGAAGAAAAAATTGCTTTCTTTTTTGGTTTATTTTTTCCTTTAAGATGGGGAAGGATTTTGAGGTGGCTACTTAAAATAAACTTGCACACAGGGAGATGTTGGTTTTTATGATAAAATCAAACCCAAAATTTAGCAGTGGCAGTGAATGTCATGTGAATTGTGATGTAACACACTTGGTAAAATTTAAGAGGCTAAAATAAGAAAATAGAATCCTAAGCTTCAAACATTTCAAAGAAATATATAGAAGTACCTTGTAAGACCCCACAAAATCTTAAACTCAACTCAGTCTTTTAAGCTTGCTAAGGGTCCTAGACTTAGAAAATTCTATCCAAGTATTCAGACTTAGTATTATTTTGGCCTTCATAAGTTGGAAAATCGATTTCACGACTCGTATGACCTTAAAGTATCAATCTTTAGGTTAAATCATTATAAAAAATGTCATTAGGTGTTTTCGGACGAGTTTTAAATTTTTCAGACCTCGTTTGACACATGTCTGAGAACTCAAAATAGTGTATTAACGTGATCTTGATGTGACGCATCATCCATCATATCAATTAATATTTTTTTTGGCTCCCAGTGGAAAATTTCAGTGGACTGACGTGGACTCGACACTGCTCATTGGCCATCGCCTCGATGCCAACCACGCGACATGTCGGCCTGCACGTTGATAGTCCGGTTTTCAATCATTAAAAAGTCACGTATAAGGGGATATTTAGGTCTTTTTCCCACACCTATTCATTCCTAAAACACGAGATTCAGCCCTCATTAAGCAACATACACACACTTTCTCTCAAATTTCTCAAGATCAAGAATTCTAGGTGATTTAATTTCAAAGCCAAGGCTCAAGACTTTTCCATTGTTCTTCAAGAATTAAATAGTCAAGGTATGTGAAGTGTTCATCCAAGGGTTCCTTCCACCCTTGGAGTCCAAAAAACCCTTTTAAACTTGAAGTAGCTTGATTTCATGCTTTTCATGGTTTAAAATCAAAGTGTATTCATGATTATTGCTACAATTGGGTTTCTATTTCATGATTTATTACAAGATTGATATAGAATTAATTGACATGTGTGATTTATGATGTGAATTCATTTTGAAACCCATGGAATTGTGAATTTGGAATTGAATCATAATGCTCACATGTTGTTTTAGTGTTATGTGCATAGATTATGCTATCCAAGAGTTTGATAAATTGCTCATGTGAATGTAATGATAAGATTATATCATGCTAGTATGTATACTGTTTAATGACATGCAAGTGTTTGATAAAATGCCTCAATAGATGCATTATGAACAAGTGTGCATTTTTATGCTATGCCATGCAAGATCATGTTAAGCTTTATTTTCATGCCTTCTATTCCTGGGGGTATTTATACCCAACAATTTATTAGTTGTTTACCTAGAGACAATGTCAGTTATAGAATAATCTCAGTCATGTCATGATCAGTAGTACTCTTAGCCAGTTACAGAACTCAGGAAAACTCAGTATATTCAGTATTAGTCCCGTCTTGTTCATATTTAGTTCAGACCTCAGTAAACTAAGATAGCTAATAGAATTTAGTAGTTTTTTGTCAATCTGCAGAACTCAGTAAAATCAATAACAATTTAGTCCAGCCTAGAATAAACTAGGAATTTAATTCAATGTCTATTCAGTTGGGAGTAGGATTCAACACCGAGTTAACCCAGGGATAAGGGAATTCCTACCAGCAGAGGGTTTGACCCTTAGTTGCAATCCTTGCATTACAGAACTTTGAAGCCAGTGTAGGTTGAGATATCTTTCTGCCAGACTAGGGTTGATATATTTTATTTGAGTTTTCCTGCCAGCGAGGGTTGATGAAAAAGTTTTCTATTAGAGAGGGTTAACTCACAGTTGTCTTTACCCATGGTACGGTACTGACACCCTTCTAACTGGGGTTATAGGTTGGACCCTAATCTATTTAGAAAGAGGCATGTCGGTTAGATGATTATCTCCCACAATCTCAGTTTCAGTTCCAGGCTCAGAATAGAACTCAGTTTAGTTCTATAGATTCAGGACTGTCAGATACAGTCACTCAATTTAATATGTAACTCAGTATAGTTACATAGGATCAAGACTTTCAAATAAAGTCACTCAGTTATCAGCTACACAATATCAGTAAACTCAGATGTTAGTAAATCAGTAATTCAGAACTCAGTAGCTAATGTTATCACGATCTCAGATTACAGTATACATATTTATGCATGTACTTCCATTTAGTTATATTCATGTCATTCGTTCAGTATTGTCCATACATAGGAACCCATGCATTTCATCCTATCTCACTTAGCATACCAGTACATTCAAAGTACTGATGCATACTTTTCTCTTGTGCTATGATGTTTTATATCATAGGTTCACATGCACGGGATCCCGAGAACCCTTAGAAGTTCAGATCTTCAGCAGTCAGAGTTAGTGGTGAGTCCTCATAGTTCGAGGACATAATTATTTTCTTTAGTATTTTGTTTTATCAGTATAGTTTTCAATAGTTGGAGTTAGTTGGGGGCTTGTCCCATCAACTCCACGATTCATACAGTAGAGGCTTTTTAGACTAGAGTATTTTCAGACAGATATTTCATCTTTTGTTTTATTATACTGTGTTCAGTTTTATTTCAGTATTGAACCTTATGGCAAGTTTTCACCTAATTTCTGCATATTTGCAGTGTTACTATTCAGTTATTACAGCAGGTACTAGTGATGGGTTAGCTTATGATCCTTTGGGATTATGAGCACTGTGTAGTATCCAGGGTACAGACTCACGGCATTACAAACTTGGTATCAGAGCCTAAGGTTCAACAGAGTCCTAAGAAGTTTGAAAATTATATCCCGTAGAGTCTTGTGCATGGGTGTGTAGCACGCCATACTTATGGACAGGAGGCTACGAGATATTTTAGGAAAAGTTTCCCTTTTTTCTGTACTTATATCGTGTGAGTGGGCATGAGCTGTAGTTAAACTCTTTGTCTAATCTAAGTTTCTCTTTCATTTACAGAATATGCCTCTAAAGAGGACTAAGGGAAAAGGAATGGGAGACCAGCCAGAACCCCAACCCGTCTAGCCAGATCCTCTGGATAAACATGTCTCCCACGCTCAGTTCAGAGTAGATTTTACCATTCTAGATCTTTCTATGGTATCCCAGAATTAACGTACAACTGTTGTTCCAGCCAACCCAGTGGATAATACTGTTGTTTCTAAGATTCGGGATTTCACCTGAATTAACCCTCCATCTTTTACTGGGTCTAAATAAGATGAGGACCCTCAGGAATTTCTTGATCAGGTGTAGAAAGTTACAAATATTATGGGAGTGACTGCTGTTGAGAGCACAAAGTTGGCCGCATATTAGTTACAGGATGTGGAATACTCATGATTTAAATAGTGGAAAGCAGAAAGGGCCGTAGATGCGGGGCCTATAGAATAGGAGGAGTTTGTTGTTGCTTTTCTGGATAGGTTCTTCCCGATAGATTTGAGGGAAGCAAAGGTTTTGGAATTTATAAATCTTAAGCAAGGCAATATGACGGTACAAGAGTATTCTCTTAAGTTTACTCAATTATCCAGATACATTCCTCATGTGGTAGTAGATAGTAGATCTAAGATGAGTAAGTTTGTGTCTGGCGTGCCTAATAATGTGGTCAATGAGTATAGGACCGCAATGTTGATTAAGAAGATGGACATATCCACGCTCATGGTCTATTCTCAGCAGATAAAGGAGGCTAAGAATAAAGAGAAAGAGAGGGAGAATAAGAGAGCGAGAATAGGTTGTTTTAACTTTGCTCAGCCTAAGTTAGAGGGTGGGAATTATTCTCAGTTTTGCCCAAAATCCTTAGTTCCATCTCTGTCCTCAACTAGTTCTCCTATGCCAAAATTCAGAGATGGTAACAGAGATAAGGCTTTAGGTCCTAAACCCCAGGGTAGTGTTAGCAGTGCCCGAACAAATCCCCATTGTCAAAAGTATGGAAGAAACCACCAGGATATCTGCAGAGCTGGCAGTGATGTGTGTTTTGAATATGGAAAGCCAGGACAACGTGTCAGAAAGTGTCCTCAGGTAGGTTCTCAGAGTCAGCATAACCGTTCCCCATCTCAGTGCGGTCACTCGAATCAGCAGGGTGCCGCATCCAGTGCCACCAGTGGGTAGCGCCCAAACAGACTCTATGTACTTCAGTCCCAACAGGATTAGGAGAGTTCTCCTGATATGGTCATTGGTACATTACAAGTTTATCATTTACATATTTATACTTTGCTAAACCCAGGAGTTTCTTGTCCTCTGTTAATCCTTATATAGTTGGTGACTTCAGAGTCAATCCCAAAATCCTAGCAGAGCCTTTATCATTCTCTACCCCAGTGGGTAAATCTATCATAGCTTGGAGGGTATACTGGAATTGTCCAATTATGGTATCTCAGAAAGTCACTTTATCAGACTTAGTCGAATTAGTGATAACCAATTTTTATTTCATTCTCAGCATAGATTGGCTTTATTCCTTCTATGCCTCAGTTGACTGCAGAAATAGAATTGTCCAATTTCAGTTTCCGAATAAACCCATCCTTGAGTGGAGGGGTAGTACTTCAGCACTTAGGGGTCAGCTTGTTTCTTACCTAAGGGCAAGAAAATAATATCTAAGGGATATGTCTACCATCTCATTTGAGTCCAGGACTCTAGTTTAGAACCCCCTAATCTTGAATCAGTGTCAGTAGCATGTGAATTCTCAAATGCATTTCCTGAAGATCTCTCCGGAGTTCCTCCCGAAAGGGAAAATAGACTTTGAAATAGACCTTCTTCTAGATACTCATCCCATATCTATCCTGACATACAGACTGGAACCTGCAGAACTTAGAGAATTAAAAGAACAGTTAAAGGATCTCCTAGATAAGGGATTTATCAGACCTAGTGTGTCCCCGTAGGGTGTCCCAGTTTTATTCGTGCATAAGAAAGACGGTTCTCTCAGAATGTGTATTGATTACTGTCAGCTAAATAAAGTCATGGTCAAGAACAAGTATCCACTTCCCAGAATCGATGACTTGTTTGACCAACTTCAGGGTGCTAGTTCCTTCTCCAAGATAGACCTTAGATCAGGCTATCATCAGCTCAGAGTCAGAGAATGTGACATCCCAAAAACAGCCTTTAGAACTTGGTATGGTTACTTCAAATTCTTAGTTATGTCCTTTGGTCTTACCAATGTCCCTGCGGATTTCATGGACTTGATGAACTGTGTGTTCAAGCAGTACTTGGACATATTCGTCATAGTCTTCATAGATGACATTCTTGTCTACTCCCGCAGTGAGTATGATCATGCATACCATCTCAAAATAGTATTGTAGACTCTCAAAAACCATCATCTATTCACCAAATTTAGAAAGTGCGATTTTTGGCTAAGGTCAGTAGCCTTCCTTAGCCATATCATTTCCAGGGATGGCATTAGAGTTGATCCCCAAAAGATTGAAGCAGTGAGAAATTGTCCTAAACCCATCTCTCCATCAGATATTAGGAGTTCCTTAGGATTGGCTAGATATTAACGACGGTTTGTTGAGGAATTTTTATCTATTTCATCCTCTATGTCCAGATTAACTCAGAAGAAAGTAAAATTCCAATGGTCAAATTCTTGTGAAAAGAGTTTTCAGGAGTTGAAGACTCGACTCACTACCGCTCCAGTTTTGACCCTACCAGATGGTTCATATGGGTTTGTATTATTGTGATGCCTCCAGAGTTAGTTTGGGGTATGTTTTGATGCAGAGAGGTAAGGTCATAGACTACGCCTCTAGACAGCTTAAGCCCCATAAAAAGAACTATCCTACTTATGATCTTAAGTTAGCAGCAGTATTATTTGCCTTAAAGATTTGGAGGCACTATTTGTAAGGGGTGCACGTTGATGTGTTCACTAACCATAAGAGTCTACAATATGTATTCTCTCAGAAAGATTTAAACCTCCATCAGAGAAGGTGGTTGGATTTGTTGAAAGACTATGACATAAGCGTCTTGTATCATCTGGGTAAAGCCAATATAGTGGTTGATGCTCTCAGTAGGATGTCTATGGGCAGTGTTGCTCATGTGGAGGATAGTAAGAAGAAGTTAGTTTAGGAAGTTCATCATCTTTCCTGACTAGTTATTCGCTTAGTCGATTCAGCAGAAGGTAGTGTATGGTTGCAGAGTAGTTCAGAATCATCCCTGGTTTTCGAGATAAAGAAAAAACAGGATTGGGATCCCAGTCTAGTCAAGTTGAAGAGATCAGTTAGAGATTAGAAAGTAGAGGTCTTCTCCCAAAGGGGGATAGTGTTTTGTGTTGTCAGGGTTGGCTATATATGCCAGGTTTAGACGACTTGAGACAGCGAGTTCTTGCAGAAGCGCATGGTATGCGCTACTCTATTAATCCAGGGGCCACTAAGATGTACTGTGATTTGTGGGACATCTATTGGTGGAGTGGTATGAAGAGAGACATTGCAGAGTTTATGTTGAAGTTCTCAACATATCAGTAGGTTAAGATCGAGCATCAGAAGCTAAGTGGGTCCATTATGGAGTTCAATGTTCCCTCCTGGAAATGGGAATAAGTGAACATGGACTTCATGATGGGTTTACCTTGTACTCGTCGCTAGCATAATTTAGTTTGGATCATTGTAGATAGGATAACCAAATAATCTCATTTCCTACCAGTCCACACCTTTTATTCAGTTGAGGATTATGACAAACTCTATATCAGGGAGTTGGTCAGATTGCACGGTGTTCCATTCTCTATTATCTCGAATAGAGGTACCCAGTTCACCTCTCATTTCTGGAAGGCATTCGAAAAGGGTTTTGGTACATGAGTTCACCTCAGTATAGCCTTTTATCCTCAGATAGATGGTCAAGTAGAAAGGACCATTTAGACTTTAGAAGATATGGTGCGAGCGTGCGTGATAGACTTTAAAGGTAGTTGGGATGACCTCTTGCCATTGATTGAATTCACATATAAGAACAGTTATTATTCCAGCATTCAGATGGCTTCATTTGAGGTGCTTTATGTGAGGAGGTATAGATCTCCCATTAGTTTATTTAAAGTGGGTGAGGCCACAGTGGTAGGGCCTGACTTGGTTTTTGATACATTAGAGAAAGTTTAGTTGATCGGGGAAAGGATTAAGATAGCTCAGAGACGATAGAAATCGTACGCAAATGTATGCAGAAAGGATCTTGAGTTTGAGATTGGTGATTTTATGTATTTGAAAATATCTCCTATGAAATGAGTGACGAGCTTTGTCAAAAAAGTAAAACTTAGTCCCCGATATGTCGATCCTTACCGAATTCTCAGCCATTTTGGAAAGGTAGCTTACGATCTTAAGTTTCCTTCAGACTTAGCTTTAGTACATCCAGTGTTCCATGTCTCCTTGATTAAGAAATACATAGGTGAACCAGTAGTCGTAGTCACTATAGAGGGCATAGATATTCAGAACAACCTCTCTTATGAAGAGACTCTCATCGAAATCCTTTATTATCAGATTCGCAGGCTAAGGAACAAAGAAGTTCCTCTAGTCAAAGTACTTTGGCGGAATCAGTCAGTTGAGGGAGATACTTAGGAAGAAGAAATGGACATGCGGACCAAGTATCCTCACCTTTTCTATGCAAACTCAGACTCAGCCCAAGGTAATAATTTTTCTTTGAATTTACTCAGTCTCATGTTCAAATATAGCTACCAACTTGGTATCAGTTAACGTTGCATACTCAGTCATGCATTCATGAATCAGTTCAGTCATGTACTCATGCATAAAATATGCATGTCCAGTATATAAACCCAGCTTATCAGTAATCCCAGTCATACATTCATGAATCATGTTCGGATATGCATGTTCAGTATGATAATTTAGTATATAATAAAATCAATCATAAAATCATGCTTCAGTCATGCATGTTCAGTGTCTAAGTCCAGTCTATCAATATTCTCAGTTTAATCAGTTTTATTAGAGGACGAATGTTACCAAGGGGGAGATATTATAAGACCCCGTAAAATCCTAAGGTCAACTCAGTCTTTTAAGCTTGCTAAGGGGTCCCAAACTTAGAAAATTCTAGCGAAGTATTCAGACTTAGTATTATTTTGGCCTTCGTAAGTTGGAAACTCTATTTCACAACTCTTATGACCTTAAAGTATCAATCATTAGGTAGAATCATGATCAGGAATGTCAGTAGGTGTTCCCGGACGAGTTTCAGATTTTTTGAACCTCATTTGACACATGTCTGGGAACCCAAAATAGTGTATCAATGCTACCTTGATGTGGAGCATCGTCCATCTCTTCGATTAATATTTTTATTGGCTCCCAGTATCAAATTCTAGTAAACCGACATAGTGCATTAGCCATTGCATCGATGCCAACGATGCGGTGTATCATCCTGCACGTCGATAATTCAGTTTTTATTCATTAAAAAGCCGCGTCCATAGGGGTATTTAGATCTTTTTTTCCCACCCCTATCCGTCCCTAAAACACAAGATTCAGCCCTCATTATACAATATACACTCACTTTCTCTCAAATTTCTCAAGAACAAGAATCCTAGGTGATTTACTTTCAAAGCCAAGGCTCAAGATTTTGTCAATGTTCTTCAAGAATTAAACAACCAAGGAATGTAAAGTGTTAATACAAGGGTTCCTTCTACCCTTGGAGTCCATGAAACTTTTTTAAACTTCAAGTAGCTTGATTTTATGCTTTCCATGATTTGAAATCAAAGTGTATTTATGATTATTGCTATAATTGGGATTCTATTTCATGATTTATTACAAGATTGATGTAGAATTAATTGACATGTGTGATTTATCATGTGAATTCATGTTGAAATACATGGAATTATGAATTTTGAATTGAATCATGAAGCTCACATGTTGTTTTAGTGTCATGTGCATATATTATTCTATACAAGTATTTGAGGAATTGCTCATGTGAATGTAACTATAAGATTATATCATGCTAGTATGTATACTATTTTATGCCATGCAAGTGTTTGATAAAATGCCTCAAGAGATGCATTAGGAACAAGTGTGCATTTTTATACTATGCCATGTAAGATCATGTGAAGCTTTACTTTTCATGCTATCGAGTCCTGGGGTATTTATACCCGATATTTTAGTTGTTTACCTAGAGCCTGTTTCAGTTATAGAATAATCTTAGTCATGTCACGATTAGTAGTACTCTCAGTCAGTTACAGGACTCATGAAAACTTAATAGATTCAGTATTTTAGTCCCATCTAGTTCAGTATTCAGTTCAGACCTCAGTAAACTCAGTCATCTAAAAGAATTCACTAGTATTCTGTCAGTCAGTGGAACTTAGTAAAATGAGTAACAGTCCAGTACAACCTAGTATAAACTAGGAAATCAGTTCAATGTCTATTCAGTTTAGAGTAGGATTCAGCATCGAGTTAACCCGGGGATGGGGCACTCCTGCCAACAGAAGGCTCGACCCTTAGTAGCAATCCCTGCATTATAGAATTATATAGCCAGCGTTGGTTGAGATATCTTCCTTCCAAACTAGGGTTGATACATCTCATATGAGTTTTCCTGCCAGCGAGGGTTGATGAAAGAGCTTTCTGTCAAAGAGGGTTAACTCACAGTTGTCTTTACCCATGGCACAGTACTGATACCCTTCCAACTGGGATTATAGGTTGGACCCCAATCTATTCAGAAAGGGGCATGTCGGTTAGATGATTACCTCCCATAGTCTTAATTTCAGTTCCAGTCTCAGAATAGAACTCAGTTCAATTCTACAGATTTAGGACTGTCAGATACAGTCACTCAGTTCAATACAAAACTTAGTATAGTTCCATAGAATCAAGAATATCAGATACAGTCACTCATTTATCAGCTACACAACATCAGTAAACTCAGATATCAGTAAATCAGTAATTCAGAACTCAGTATCCATTGTTATCATGATCTTAGTTTAAAGTATACACATTCATGAATGTACTCCCATTTAGTTATATTTATGTCATTTAGCCAGTATTGTTCATGCATATGTACCCATGCCTTTTAGCCTACCTCATTTAGCATACCAGTACATTTAAAGTACTGATGCATACTTTTCTCTTGTCCTATGATATTTTATATCATAGATTAAGACGTACGGGCTCCCGAGCACCTTTAGCAGTTCAGATCTTCAGTAGTCAGAGTTAGTAGTGAGTCCTCATAGTTCGATGACATGATTATTTTCTTCAGTATTTCAGTTTATCAATACAGTTTTCAGCAGTTGGAGTTAGTTGAGGGCTTGTCCCATAAACTCCATGATTCAAACAATAGAGGCTTTTTAGACAGATGTTTTAGTTTTGGTATTGTTATACCGTATTTAGTTTTATTTCAGTGTTGAACCTTATGGCAAGTTTTCACCTAATTTCAGCATATTTGCAGTATTACTATTCAGTTATTGCAGCAGGTACAAGTTATAGGTTAGCTTGTGGTACTTCGGGATTATGAGCATCGTGTAGGGTCCATGGAATAGACTCAGGGCGTTACATACCTTTATGGAAAGGTCCATTAGTTCCATGGACACATTTTGACCAGCAGCAACCAAACTTTTGCCAGTTCACTAGCAAAGCGCGCTTCCGTATAACTTAGAGTAATAAGAGTGTAGGTTGTTCCATTTTTGTCACAGGCTCAACCTATTCTCCCAATACAGTGAACATCTTTGTCCATATCTTTAGCTATGTCATAGTTCACCACTGACGTAAGTGATTTGATGTCAAGACCAAGAATAGTAATATCAGTTGCAATAAAAATGTGATATATGCCAGATTTAAATTTTTGCAGTGTCTCTGTATGAGAAACTTGATACTTGTCACCATAGAGAGATGCAACCTAAATCCCTTCTGAGCCAATTGGGATTCAATCTTATCTACTATTTTCTTTTTTGAAGAAAAGAAAAGAACATCACCATTGTCAATCAATCCAGGAAACTTTTCCAAAAGCCAAGGAAATTTTTCAGTATCTGAAGGAATCACTTCAATTATTTGTGTAATGTCCTCATTAGCCATGCCAATGTCACAACAGTAACTCTCACAGGATCTGTCAATATTTCTCTAGTAAGGTTTTCAACTTTGCAGGGCATAGAAGCTGAAAAGAGCAATATTTGGCGATCAAGTTTAATTTGACCAACAATGAACCATATTTGAGGCGCAAACTAAAACCTATATACAGCGGCAACCAAAAATCTAATTCTTATGACACCTGAAGATAGACCATTTGAGTGTAACAATTGAATACAGATGCCTCCAGTCTAGATAAACTAATTCTAAAAAACAAGTTATCCTGCCATCTTCAATAATAGGACTTGATGCAAGAGCCGGATCATATTTCGTCTGATAAGTTAATGAAGGACTATCCACAGGTGAAAGCACCCAGTAAACATCTAAAACTCACTCTACAAACTTGTTATTTTTAAAATGTTCTACATAAGAAATGACCTTATTATTATGGTTAAAATTATCTCGCATTGCTAACATAGATCTACATTCTATTTTTGTTCTATTTTATGCTATATGGAATATGGCACTACAAGTCCCTAGGCAGTACAGCCTTCTTGGCATATTTAAAATAAACTCTTTGTAGTCTAATTTCTTTCACAAATGGGAAGGATATGGAGAGTATAATTCCATCTTTATGGCGGAAGCTTGGAACTCACCTGGTGAACACCAAAGTAGCTCACTTGAACGCTACTAGTTGCTTTGTTTCAAAGTACAAAGATGGTTTTTGCATATGATTATTAGAGTATTTAGGAAATACACTAGCCTGAGATTGACAATAGCAGGATTGATTTATTGGCGATTAGTAACTGTCATAATGCAACTTCTTGGATAGAAATAAGAACATACTGGTTTCACCTTTGATTCACCTAGATATGAGTCATTTTTTGCATCTCAGGCTGGTGTCTAGGAACCTCAAAAGGTACAGGATGTGGCTCGGAGGCAAAGCATGATGAGAACACGACCAAAGCCACCTAAAAGGAGCTAAGTTGATGAAATATTATATAGATTTTCTTCTTTAACCTTTCACTCACATTGTTAATTCTTCAGTTATAGTTGCTAGGTGGGATAGTGAAATTTTAACAAAAATCGAGCTGAGAAGAAATGAGAGAAAATTATACATTATTTAATGTAACCATCACACACTCAACATCTTTATCTTGTATCTATGTATTGATAATTCTGATATTATATTTTTTATACAACATTATTCATTACAATCAATACTTCACAAGTAGTTTGATTTCAGAAAAAAAAAAGTGCAAATTTCGGACAAGACTATTATTAACAAGTCATTAAGGGAGGAACTATGACCTATCTACTCAAATTTCAAAACTTAACATCAACAAAATTGTATCATAAAATTAAAAAGAAGAATCAAATTCGTCCTAACGAATAGATCCAATCATTTTCGCAATAATAGATACCAATAATCATATACTTGTTTGCGAGCACCAAGATATTAATTCGTCCCAATTGAATATACACAAATTTATATATTTCATAGTAAATTACCTATTATATGGAATAGAAAGCATACCTTGATTCTCATTCAACAGGGATGAATAAAGATTAGGGAAAATCTGTAGTTACCAAAGGAAGAAGACACAACAGTAGAGAATAAACTCTTCTACAATTGACAAAGCTGCATACAATTGGAAAATCTATGCATCCCTCACTGTTTCATTATCTACCTGATGATGCTAGGGTAAAAATTGCGACCAGCTAGCTGTGTTAGTTTGAGGAAAACAATGAATTTTTTACATTTTAAAAAAGTTATAAAATTAAGTTTGCGCATAATATATATATTTAGTGAAATAAAAAATACTATTAAAATTTTAATATCAAATTTTGGCAGTATTATTTCCCACTCAAGGTTTTGAATTACAATTAGGGACCAGTTAAAATTTCTTTTAGGATAAAATTTTGTACCTTCGCAATAAAATACAATATTAAGGACCGACATATAGTCTCATCCTAATACATGTACTTTTAGAGACAAGATTATTAATTTATCCTTAAATTTTGGTCATAAATAAAGCATTTTCTTGTAGTGAAACCCATTCCCTTGGATGTTCTCTCAACTCCCTTTCAAGATAGGCCTTTTGTAAGTGGATCCAACACATTATCCGTTAACTTCACATAATCAATAGTTATAATTCCACTAGAGAGAAGTTCTCTAACGGTATTATGTCTATGTTTTATGTGATGAGATTTAATATTATACATCATGCTCTCTACCCTACCTATTACTGCTTGACTATCAAAGTGTATACATACTGGTGCCAGTGGTTTGGGCCAATAACAAATATCTTCCAAGAAGTTCCGAAGCCATTCTACTTCTTCACCGTCTTTATCTAATGCGATAAATTATGATTCTATTGTAGAACGAGCAATATATATCTGTTTGGATGATTTCTAAGAAACTGTTCCTCCGCCTATAGTAAATATGTATACACTCGTGGATTTTACTTCATTCGATTTGGTGATCCAATTTGCATCACTATATCCTTCAAGTACCACTGGATATTTACTATAATGCAAAGCATAGTCTTGAGTGTATTTAAGATACCCCAAAACTCTTTTCATTGCCATCTAATGAGTTTTATTGGGATTACTCGTGTACCAACTCAACTTACTAATAACACATGCTATGTTTAGCCGTGTACAATTCATGATCTACATTAAACATTCCAACACTCTTGCGTATTCCAACTGTGAGTCACTTTCACATTCATTCTTTTGAAGTGCGAAGCTCACATCTAATGGAGTCTTAGCAATACCAAATTCCAAATACTTGAATTTGTCAAGTACCTTTTTGATGTAATACTGTGACAATGCCAACTCTTATAGAGTTCTATGGATTCTTATTCCTAAGTCACATCTGCAATTCCAAGGTCTTTCATATCAAAATTGATCTCAAGCATTCATTTTGTAGCATTTATGTCAGAAACGTATCTACTGATGATTAACATATCATCCACATACAAACAAATAATGACCTTATGATTTGGAGTGTCTTTAATGTATGCAAATTTATCACATTCAATCATCTTGAACATGTTTTCCAAAATGGTTTGGTTAAACTTTGTATGCCACTGTTTAGGTATTTGTTTTAGTCCATAGAGTGACTTAACCAGTTGCACACCTTCTTTTCTTTACCAGGAACCACAAAACCCTTGAGTTGTTCCATGTAAATTTCTTTCTCTAATTCTTTATTTAGGAATGTTGTTTTCACATCCATTTGATGGATTTCAAGGCCATATACCTCCGCTAAGGCAATTAACATCTGAATTGATGTTACCCTTATTACTGGTGAGTATATATCAAAGTAATCAAGGTTTTATTTCTATTTGATGTATTTAACTACAAGTCTTGCCTTGTATTTGTATTTAGTACCATCCTCTTTCATTTTTATTTTGAAAATCTATTTAGAACCTAAAGGTTTATTTCCTGGAGGAAGATCAACAAACTCCCACGTATGGTCGCTTAAGATTGAATCAATCTTATTATTGACGGCCTCTTTCCAAAAGGATGAGTTTGAAGACGACATCGTTTCTTTAAATATTTGAAGTTTATTTTCTAAGAGAAATATTACAAAATCTGATCCAAACAAAGTTGATATTCTTTGACGTGTACTTGGATTCTCATCATTATGTACATCCTTACTTGGTTCATCTCAAGGTCATTTAGACCCCCACTAGACTGTTCATGTCTAGTTTTATATGGATAAATGTGTTCAAAGAATTCAGTATTATATGACTCAATTATCATATTTTCATTGATATCCAGATGTTCGGATTAATGAACCAAAAACCAACATGCTTTACTACTTTTAGCATATTCTATGAACACGCAATCCACTGTCTTAGGTCTTATTTTCTCCCTTTTAGGGATAGCAACTTGGACTTTCGCTGCACACCCCCACACTTTGAAATATTTCACGTTGGGTTTCCTTTTTGTCTATTTTTCATATGAAATTTATAGTGTCTTACTGTGGGGCACTCTATTAAGTATTCAGTTAGCTGTAAGGATAGCTTCCCCCCACAAGTTTTGCAGTAAACCTGAACTTATTAGTAATACATTCATTATTTTCTTTAAGGTTTGATTTTTTCTTTCTGCAATCCCATTAGATTGAGGTAAATACGAGGTTGTATTTTGAATGATAATTTCTTTCTCTACACATTTATGCAAAGAGAGATTCATATTCTCCACCCCTATCACTTCTTATTGTTTTGATCTTCTTCTCTAATTAATTTTCAACTTTTGTGTACTATTGCCTAAAGGCATCTATTTCTTTATCCTCACTGTTTAGCAAATAGACATAACAATACCTAGTACAATTGTCAATAAAGGTTATAAAATACTTTTTTCCACAACAAGATGGTGTTGACTTCATATCACAAATGTCAGTGTGGATTAAGTCTAAGGGATTGGAATACTTTTCAACGGTCTTATACGGATGCTTAGCATACTTTGATTCCTCACATATTTGAAATTTTGATTTATTTCACTCAAAGTTTGGCAAAACTTCTATGTTAATCAGCTTTTGCAAAGATTTATAATTGACATATCCTAATCGTTCATGCCACAAATCATTAGTCTCAAGAAAGTAAGAAGAAACAAAACTTTTATTGAATTCAACATTCATTACATTCATCTTAAATAGGCCCTCAGTGAGGTAGCCTATTCCTACATGCACTTCTCCTTTACTAAGTACAATTTTTAAGGAAACAAATACACATTTGAATCTATTTTTATCAAGAAGTGATACAGAAATCAAATTCCTCCTTAACTTCGGTACATACAGGACATTGTTAAGAGTCAACACTTTACTTGATGTCATTTTTAGGCAGACTTTTCCTGTTCTTTCAACTTTTCCAGTTGCGGAGTTTGTCATGTAAATCTTCTATTCGCTTTGAGCCGAAGCGAACACAACAAACAACACTTTATTTGCATAAACATGGCGGGTGGCACCAGAAATCGAGGATTTTCCACCAAGTTATATTCCAAAAGCATGGCACATAGATCATCCATTTCGTTCTTGGATTCAACCATATAAGCTTGATCCTTCTTTTTGCCTTTCTTTGGGGCACGACAATCTGTAGACTTGTGGCCAATCTTGCCACAATTAAAGTATTTTTCCTTAAATTTTTTCTTAGGCTGATTGCTTTGTTGTCTAGTTTTCTTTCGTTTCTTTGAGTTGTTGGGGTTGTCTTCTACAATATTAGCTTCATTTATTTTAGAATTTCCTTTAGACCTCCTCTCTGCGGGTTTATTTTCTTCCTCAATACGCAACCTCACAATAAGGTCTTCGACTTTCATCTCCTTTCGTTTATGTTTCAAGTAATTCTTGAAGTCCTTCCACAAAGGTGGAACCTTCTCAATTATCGCAACTACTTAAAATGCCCCGTTCATAACTAAACCTACAACAAAGTTTATGTGAACATTAAAAACATTTTTAACATGTTAAAATAAGATATTCATTAAATTTATACCTTCTACAAGAAAATCGTGAATGATGACTTGAAACTCCTGTACTTGAGAAATGACAGTCTTATTGTCAATTATTTTGTACTCTAGGAATCGCGCAACATAGAACTTCGTGGTTTCCGCATCCTCGATCTTGTATTTCTTTTTCAGTGCATTCCACAATTCATTAGATGTCTTCATTACACTGTAGACGTTATACAAGTCATATTGGAGTCCTTTTAGGATGTAATTCCTACATAGGAAATAAGAATGTTTCCACGCCTCTATTACAATGAAACGCTCCTAGTCTGAAGTTCCTTCGAGCACTTCTGGAGTATCTTCTGAAATAAACCTTTGAAGATATAAGGTTGTAAAATATAAGAACATCTTTTTTTGCCACCTCTTGAAATCAACTCCAAAATTTTTTCTGGCTTTTTTCTAGTGCCATAGTGGATAGCGCATTAGTGCGACTGGTTGTGGCAACATTAGTTGCTGCCACACGTGTCACACCATCAACATGACCTTCTGTAGTTATTTTTTTTGTTACAAAAAGATAGTCAGCTTTAGTATAAAATTATACTTATTACAAGTTCATAGCAACTTATAAATACTACTTGTTTCTAGTTTAACAATGAAGTTTTTATGTCTTCCAATCGTTAACCGAATGACTTTTAACTTGTGATGAAGATTTTATTCCTTGAAATCAATTGTTAAGTTCAACGGAGTAGAAAACTTAAAGTTTTAATCTCTAGAAATCAAACAATACAAATTATGAAAAAAAATATAGTGAAAAGAAAATTTCACCAAACAAGCAAAAAAATATTTTTTTTTTCAAATTTATTTTATTAAGATTGTTGTTTTGGGTACACAATCTGTATTATGTCAAAAGAACTTCAACACAAGTTCAATATTAAATAAATAAAACTTATGAAGTTTTTCAACACCTTCAACACAAGTTCAATATGAACTATCAATGAAGTGTGTTATTTTATTTTAAAGAAAAAAAGATGAAGAGGAATAAGCCAAGTCCTCCGAATTCACTGAGTGTCCTTAGGGAAATATTTCTCCTCAAGTATCAGAGTTTACGGAATTTTCCTTCCATGATAAAATTTCTTCACAACCAGAATGTAATGGTACCTCAAACTTTCTGGTTTTCTTCGAACTCACTCAACGGGAGATGATCACATGGAGTTTTTAGAACTAAGAGAAATATTTTTCTATGCATAAATTTTCATACTAAACCCGTGAAAAAAATGCAAGTTTATATAGCTATGAAATGCCTCTTTGAAAAGGAGGCAATGGCTCATCAAAAAGGTGTATCATTTTTGAATAGTCATGTTTGTTCATTTTGAAAGAAGATGTTTTTTTCTGAACAGTCACCCTTTTTTTAAAATAGTGTGTCTTTTCCTTGAAGGGTTGTGTCCCTCCATTATTCATTCACACCTATAGAACCCAATAGTAAAAAATTTCATTAAGTGAATTCAAATTATAACTATAATGAAGTAAACACGTGAATAGGCCAATTAATAGATTCAATATTTATTATATACATAAAATAAAAGCTTTACCTTGGGTATATACCCATGTGGCTCCGCCCTTAATAGAGACATTTAACATAGGCCATTTAGCGAATAAACTTAGAAAATTGGCCTTGATTTGTCCATGAATGGTGCAATTTTTTTTAACCCTTGCAAAACCACAAATAATGATTGCATGGAGAAGGGGCTATGGAATCCAAAGGTTGTGAGTGTTTAAACTGCAATATTCATGATATAAGTTTTAGTTGAAAACACTCTACCTTTCGCTTAAACTTAGAAAATTCAGAGATTGTGTATGATTTTTTCCAATGGATTCATCCTTTGGTATTAAAGAGTAATGAAACTTTAGAGAAACACATCTCTTCATGTAAAAACAGAAGTTTGGGTTGTTCATGTGTTTTAACCTTTATTATTTAGAGTTGGGGAAGTTAGGTTTGATAACTTTTTACAAAGAGGCACTAATGGGAAAGATTGTAAAATTATCTTTTTTAATTAAATATGTTGGATTTTTCAAATTGAGGGTATTTTAGTAATTTCACATTAACCTTTGAAGTTCATGCTTTTAAGGTAGTATAGATTCAAAAGAGTAAAATTTGAAAAATACATCCCAAGTTGAAGTAGGAAACTAACTTAGGATTGTGTTTTTCACATTTAAATCTTTTGAATTTATCTAAAAAAATTTCAAAGTCTGTATTGGGTTTATGTTGCAGTCTCTAGTGGGTTCAAGTAATCGCCCAAATTACACATCTAAGCAAACTATAAAGCTATCGTTGACCAAATATAGAACCCAGCAAGGTTGGGGTCGATCCCTCTGGGAACGGGTCATAATATCAATTAATATGCCCATCTAGGCAGTCAATAACAATCTCAAACAACAAGGGGTTTTGCAAAGCAATATTTCAATAAATACGGTTATTGATTTTATCAAATCTATAGTAAATAAGAAAATAGTAGGACTTCGTTCCATAAAAACTTCTTAACTTCATTGATTCTTCGCACTTAGTGATCTCTTGTGGTGCTTGTCATGCAGAATAATTTGGTTAGGTTCACCTCCTAAACTTAATGCACTTTCTTAAACAACTATACTCAAGTAAGTATTCTCTTTTGATGAGTTTTGCAATGTTGTCCCCTATCATGGATTTCTGCAGTGGCTCTCTTGGATTATCAACTCAAGCTAACCACTGAAGATAGCTCCAATGTATAGTTCATTATTCCCTTTTCTAACTCTCTTCCCTTAATTTGATTCTGAGCAAATATAATGGTGAGTTTTAACATTTGAAATCATTAAAAAGCAGTCACAACAAAGAGAATAAATGATACACACCCAAACGCTCTTTGAGAATCACCTCGTGCTACAAACACTACTTTGTTAATCTGATATGGTTTCCACAAACCTAGTTGTGGTGTTTTGCTACACAAAATTACAAGCACACAATAATATTTATGAGAAGAAATCATAATTATGAACTGACAAAGAATAGGATGAAAAATTACGAATCACTTGTAGAATTGAAACCCTAAAAATTAATGTTTGAACTTACAAAATAATAATATGTCTTGGAAATAGTAACATAATGTAAACTAAAATAATTGAACTTGTTTGGTAGTTAGAGAAAAAAAGGAAACCTATCCTAAAAAAATTGGGACAACAAGGCTGGCAGTGACTACGCCTCGAATAATGAGTTGTCTAGTTTGACGAAAAATCATAGTCAGTCTTTTCTCCCTTCATTGTCTGCTTCTCTTCTTTACTAGCGATAACTCATCTAGCCACCCTATGATTCATAGGTCTACTCATTCTGACAGATACCCTTTTGTATTTTTTATGACTTTTCTTCCTTGTACATGACGACTCCTTATGATGATTCGTCACGTGACCCAATGGGTCATAGCCTCCTAGTGAACCCTACTTGTTCTTCAACTTTTTCATGGCTTAAAAATTTACTAGAGTCAAAATAATTGCAGGATTTGATTCATAGCATGACCCAATGAGTGGTGGCTTGCACTCATCACCACTGGCAGTCTTAACTCTCCAAGTTCATAAATATACTGAAGTTACGAAGACTAGTGCTACGAGTCATAGCATGACTAAATGACTCATCGTCCATTGGTAATTTCTATATTTGTGCTAATTTTTCTCATTTGTTCATTCACACACTCTGGAGACCTATTTTTTCCTAAAAACGCTATAAAGAAACATAGTATCCACATAAAATAGCCTTAGTCTTAGAGTATTTTTCTCATTTTAAGCATCAAAAGTGTTGTGAAACCGCGGCAAACCAGCACCCTCAACATAGAACATTTGCATCTCCTGGAGAAAATAAAACGAAATAAAACAAAGAGGCTTAACCAAGAGAAATCCAAGAGTACTATGGTAGTCAAACTTTTCAAACAACACTTTGGCACACATTCATCAAAATGGAATTTTCATCCACACTGATCATTAAAGCCACGGTTTTCTATGTCTACACAAGCTCATGCCCTAACATAAATCAAACAAACCAACGACACTACCTAAATAAGTAGACACTAGAGCAAGACTAATACCCTCATGTCAATGATGTCCCTTGCACTCAACCTATATGCAATGATTATCAAGAAAAGTATTGAACTAAATCACTCAGTCTCACAAAAAAGTTTAAACTGTTTGCGATTAATACCATCGGCTTGCACTTATTTTCTATATCTTAGTCTTTTAGACATTTGGATTAGGATCACTATAGGACTTTTATTGTCATTACACTTTATTTGGCTCCACTCTCCTACCTTATTTTGTTTCTCCCTTTTCACTTCTTTTTCTATTTCTGGATGCCGGGTGCCGGGGTTTATTTTTATACGTTCTCTTTTCTTTTTTTTCAAATTTTTATTCAACAGATAATTCTTTTTTCACACACTGTGCATCAATCCCTTTTATTTACTCTTACTAGATTTTTATTCATACCAATGTCATCTACACACCCCTATACTAGCTACCCTTAACTGAGGCAATTTGTATGAGTTAGGATACACGGTATCTAGGGAGGGACCAATGCCAAAAAGGTTCATTGTAATAGAATGGAAAAGTGAAATAGGCTAGTGAAAGAATTTGGTCTATCTAGGCTCGAATTTTGGGATCCAGGGATCTTAAACATCTCATTTGATAGTATTTGAGTCTTTTAAGTGGACTAATAAAAAATGGCTTGTTATCCTTTCCTAACCTCCTATCCTAGGACTTTAGCAAGACTAACTAGGCAAGATCAAGATCACATGCACGCGTCAACAAGGTCAGTACCTCACACATACTTGGTTCAGGGCTACAAATATAGTTGAAACCTATCTAGTTCATTCATAGTTAGGCTACGGTTATAATACTCGCAATCCTAATGCCATAATGACATCCATATTTCTCACAATTCAAATAAGCACCCAACACAACAAAACCTTTAAAAAAAATTAAAGAGGTATCATTTAAGCACAAAATCATCAAAATTAGTTGCATGCTCGTTTTATTCATACTGAACTAAGTTTTTTTATTTGTCTCTTAATTACACGTAAAAAAAATTGAAACATGTTGGTTCTACTATGATAGCACATGGGGGGAAAACATGGCAACAAAAACCCTCAAGTGGTGGTGCACCTCCCACCCCTAACTTTGAAACTACGTAGTATCTCCACTATATATATATATATATATCATATATGAACAAGGGGTTCGGGCAAACCTGTGGTGCACTGGACATCAGATTATGTTGTATCCTACTATTGATCTTAGAAGGGACCCCACTCTCCATAGTTGCCTCGGAAATGGCCGTGGATGTCAAGTCAATATTGGCATAAGTGGTGTCTGGTGCACTCAAATATCTCACATCAGTGGGGGGGGAATTATACCCCCTCTCTCCTCAACTCTAAAAACATCAGTAGGTGGGCCTCATAAAATCTGGAGCTCCCAGCTCCATGCCCTATATCATGAACCTAGGACAATTAGTCTTGCGTAAATTACATGCTCACTTTATGTCCTTATTGTTGCAAGTTAGAAATGTAGAAAATATATAAGTGGTGTTGTAAAATTTATTTATTAACTGACTAAAATAACCAACATTTAGTTTGATTTGTTTTGGTTTGATTTTAAATTTTAAAAATCTATAATATTTGGTTTGATTATGGTTCTACTAAGAAAAAATCAAAAAAAAATCAAACTAATAAATTTTATATATAAACTTTATAATTATTTGAATATATGATATTATTTTTTCATAAATAATAATAAATATTTTATACTTTTTAATTATTAATTTTGTTTTAGTTTACTTATTTCACATGTACTACAACACTTTTAAATTTTATTTCTTAAAAAATATGTCAAACATAATACTCTAATTCTAATTATCTAATTGTATATATGTGGTGTGGTGTATTATCAGTTTTTTTTTTCTCTAAGATATCCATCAATTCTTCAGTGGCTTACCCCTTTGATATTTTAAGGCTTGACTATTTGATTTAAAGATGTACATTGTTTCTATGGATATAGACATGTGAAGTGAAAAAGAATCTACAGTTACACAACTTAAATATGCTAAAACTTTAACTTTATATTTAAAAATAATAATGAAACACCTTGGGTTTTGGTCTTTAGAAAATTTTCTGGATTTTTACTTCCGGAAATCATAAGAGTTGGGGTACTAGTCGTATGGTAGGATACGGGTAGAATGGTCAAGTCGTATGTTGTTCAGTGTTGGGTGGTCTTGGATGGTTGAGTTTTTAGAATGGGTACGACTTGGTTGGGTATAAGTCGTATGGTGGATGACGGGTCATATAGTTGGGTTTTCATTCACTTAATTTGAAACATAGTAAAGTAACATGGATCTGAGTACGAGTGGCTCTCCATGGTCCTAATATAGGGTACGAGTTATATTTTCCAACTTGTATGCTAGTTAGTGTCAACCCTTCTTGGTTCTGTTATAGGTACGGGTTAAGGGTACAAGTCGTACCCTTGGATACTATTTAGCTTGTATGGTGGTATGTTGAGTAGTATGGGATTCTAAGGTGAGGCCTAGGGTACGATTAAGGGTACTACGCGTACCCTAGGGTACGAATGGTATGGTGGAGTCAAACTCACCTGCAGAAAGTTAGATAGTTTAAGTTGGGGGTAATCTGGATATTTTTCCTTAGAACTCTTTGGGACCCCTTGACTTATATCATACTTGGGACATTATTACCCTATTATTCTAATCTAAAATACTTAGAAACACTCTCTAAGGCTCTTGGGTAAAGAAAGGCTAGGGTTTCTTCTAGAGGATCATTTTGGGGCTTGTACGGGTGATTTCTCTCCATCATCTTCGTAATCTAAGGAAAGATACTCCTCGCTCATTGTTAGTTCCAAATAAAGGCATGTTTTATGAATTTTTTTCATGGCATAATTGTTGTATGGTTTTGGGTTTTCAAATATATTTTGGGGATTTTGATTATAAATGTTTAGTTATGGTTTTAATTATGGATTTACATGTTTTAATGGTGGTTTGGACAATTGGTTTCATTGGAATGGTTAATTGGTATTTGGTTTTGGCTTTGGAATCACTATACCCCTATTGTGTTTGATAAAATGCCTATGAGAATGCTTTTACTATGTTACTGAACTTTTAGTGAAACTATTGCATGGTATAACTTTGTAATGGAACCCTAAATGATATAAATGGTTTAAATGGTTTAGAATGGTTAAATGGTAAGGTCTTAGTGGTCATAGTTATATTTTAATTGAACATCCTTTGGGCTCTAAGGGAATCCCCCAAGAAAACACCAAGTCATATGCATACTTGTGGGGTACATGATAATCCCCCAAGAAACTAAATAATATAATCTATGGGTGCATGGGAATCCTTTTTTCTCTAAAAAATTGGCTAAGGATATTTCTTGCAAGCTATAGTTGGTATGATGATACCACTACTTATAGTCTTGGTTAATAATAAATGAAATGGTGTTTTGGTTATATGGAAATGGTTTTTATTGGGCAATAATGGCGGGTGTGATAGCTAACAATGAAAGTGTGATTCCAATGGACAGGCACTGGAAATTCATGTTTTCCGGCATAAGGATTGGTCATGATGACCATATGGGGTACATGGGAATCCCCTAAGTAACACATGTATATATGAATCATGGAGAGCTAAGGGTAGTTAGGAAACTCCTACTCCTATGGTATCTCTGATTTTCATGGCTACATACATCAGGCCCATTCAAGGGGTTACACTTGACCCATATAGCCCATGGATGGTTCTAGGACAGTTAAGCTATACATACCCAGGTTAATGGATTTAAATGCATGCTAAACCTGGTTCTCTTTTACGATTTAGGTTATATATATATGTATGGATATATGTGCATGGTTAGTTTTCTTGGTTTTAAAGGTTGGCATTACATTATCCTTATCCTGAGTACTTGCTAGCGTTCACCCACTAACCCTTCTTCGAGCGGCTCTATCCCTACATGATGCAGGAATCGGACATCCTACTTCTCCTTCTTAGTGAATGTATTCGGGATCAACTATTGGATTGAAGTAGTGAGCTTTCGTACTCCGCAAGGCTCCATTTCATATCATGGATATATTTACATACATTGGATATTTTATGGATATTGTTTTTTTCTGTGGTTGTGGTCATGTCCCAATCGGATATTGTTTTTCTTTTGGTTAGAGGCTTTGTAGAACTACTATGGATTGGAATAGGCGAGATGGGTAGTGGTGTCAGCCTTAGTATTGGAATTGACATTGGGGATGCTATCTTTTAGTTAAATTTATGATTGTTCCATCCTCTTATATTATGTTATGGACAAGAACTTGGTTACTATTTTGGTTTATGGCTTTGGCTTGGTACTTGGTTAATAGTTGGGTATTGGACGGTTGGACTTACTTGGGTTGGTAACAGTTATAGACCTATCCCAGAGTCTAGAATTGTACACATACGCTATCTTGTTATATGGTTGTGATTCATTTGACTCAGGGTATATGTTGGTTGGTTGGGTTAGGCAATAGGGGTGGTCTCTGTTCCTAGTTAAACTTGAGATGCCCATTATGACAAGGCCATGGTTCGAGTTGTGTTAAGTTGGTATTAAAGCTTTAGGTTTATGGTCAATGTGGAGTTCACAAAGTCGTGTCAAGTAAAGTCTATTTTAGGGGTGTGTAGCGCGCCACACTCATAAAGGAGAGGCTATAAGGCATTTAGGAATGTTTCTCTTTATTGTGTTCTATTTCAAGATGCAAGGTCTAAGGTCCTTTCTAATTCTTGTTTGTTCGCTTTTCAGATCATGCCTCGAGAATCTGAAGCTCATGAAAACTCATCTGTCCCTACTCGGGACAATAGTGAGGGGACATATTTTACTCAGGAAATCCATACTCGATCTAAGTGTCAAGTCTTTAATGTTTCTGGAATTCCACCAGTTGCTACTAGTCCTCCTCAGGGTGAGGTGACTAATGCCTAATTTCATCAATCAATTCATGTTATAGCTCAGTTGGTTGTTGCTCAGACTGAGTGGGGTATATCTGGTATTCCATTGTTTAAAGCCACAGGGGTTGGACAATTTATGAAGATGAGTCCTCCCACCTTTACTGGTGTTAAGATGGAGGAGGATCCTCAAGGCTTTCTGGATAAGATGGAAAAGATATTCGGGATCATGCATGCCACGAATGTGAAAGGGGTGGATATTGTAGCTTACCATCTTAAGGATGTGGCATACCAATGGTACAAGGAATAGGATGAGGAAAGCGGTGATATTTAAGAGTCTTTCTTGTGGGAGACTTTCTCCAATGCATTTCTGGACTATTTTTTTCCTCAGAAGTTAAGGGAAGCGAAAGTGGAGAAGTATATCAATTTGAGGTAGGGGAAGATATCGGTCAAGGAATATGCCTTGAATTTTCATCAGTTATCATGGTATGCTTCAGAATTGGTGGCTGATATGAAGGCCAGGAAGTGGAAGTTTGCCTCAGGACTATCTCGAGAGTTAATCCTTGAAAGAAAGACTGAATTACTGATCAAGGGCATAGATATCTCTAGTTTGACTGTTCATATGAAATAAGTGGAGGAGGAAAATAAAAAGTAGGCTGGGATAGGGGAATGACAGGGTAAGAAATTCAGGTTCTCTAATCAAGGTGGTGGTAAATGGCCGAAAAAAGTGGGGGAGCTCTGGTTCTTTATCCATAACTAGTGCTCCTTACCCAAAGCCTTCGGGTGGCAGACGTCAGTAGGGTGGCGGTGATTTCAGGGCATAGGGTGCCCAATCTTAAGAGAGTAGGTCACAACAGCTTCATCATGTCCACCTTATAGGTTCTGTGGTCGGTTGCATAGGGGTTTCTATGATTAGGGGAGGGACAGATACTTCAAATGTGGCCAACCATTCCATATGCTTTGGAATTGTCCAGTTGGTAAGGTTGATTCGGGAGCGAATAAAATTTCAGATGCTTCTTCATCTACTCCTGCACAAAAAGGTATTGCTTATACATCTATATCTACTACTGTACCGACACAGGCCAGAATAGATTATATACTCTTGGTACCCGACAGGACTCTAAGGCATCGCCTGATGTCTTGACTGGCATGTTACAACTCTTTTCTCGTGACATGTATTGCTTTCTATATCTGGGGTCCACTCTATTTTATGTGACCCTATATGTGGTTGTGTATTTTATTTTTGATCCCGAGGTTATTTTGGATCCTTTTTCTGTTTCTACCTTGGTAGGTGACTCTGTGATTGCTAAAAGAGTCTATAAGGGGTGTGTGGTATCTTTTGGTAGTAAGGAAACCTTGGTCAATTTGTTTGAACTGGATATGGTGGATTTAGATATTATTCTTGGTATGGATTGGGTATATTTGTGTTATTCATCCTTAGATCATCGGACCCATGGGGTTGTCTTTAAGTTCCCTGGTGAATCGGTTATTGAAAGGGGGGTGGTTCCTTATCCCCTAAGGGGGAGTTTATTTCATATCTTAGGGCTCATAGATTGATCTCTAAAGTGTGTCTTTATCATTTAGTCAGGGTTAAATATTCTAACTCGAAAGGTCCTTCTTTTTATTTGGTTCCGGTGGTGAATGAATTTATCATGGTTTTTCTAGGTGATATTCCTAGTGTTTCTTCAGATAGGGAGGTTGAGTTTGGTATTGATTTGGCTCCGGACACTCATCCAATATTTATTCTTCCATATAGAATGGATTCGGTTGAGTTGAGGGAACTCAAGGAGCAACTTAAGGAATTTTTAGATAAGCTTTTTATCCATCCTAGTGTATCCCCATGGGGTGTACCGACTTTATTTGTGCGAAAGAAGAATGGTTCCATTCGGATGAGCATTGACTATAGGGAGTTGAATAAGGCAAAGGTAAAGAACAAATATCCTTTTCCAAGGATAGATTACTTGTTTAATCAGTTGTAAGGTACCAAATTCTTTCCCAAGATTGATCTTAGATCGAGGTATCATAAGCTTAAGATTAGGGAGGAGGATATCCCTAAGAAAGATTTGCAAACTCGGTATGGGCACTTTAAGTTCTTGGTAATGTCATTTGGGTTGACCAATGCTCCGGCAGCATTTATAGATTTAATGAACAAGGTTTTTACATTGTTTCTGGATCTTTTGTCAGCGTGTTGATTGATGACATCCTGGTGTATTCTTAAAGTGAGGTGTATCATACCAATCACCTCCGTATGGTGTTGCAGACCTTAAAGAAGCAACAGTTGTATGATGAATTCTCCAAATGTAAGTTTTGGTTGAACGTTGTAACCTTTCTTGGTCATATTTTTTCTAGTGATGGGATCATGGTGGATCCATAAAAGGTTTATATGGTTAAAAGGTGTCCTAGACCCACGACTCCAACAGATATTTGGAGTTTCTTAGATTTAGCTGGGTATTATAGGACGTTCGTGGAAAGTTTCTCAATGATAGCTACCCCATTGACTAAGTTGACTCAGAAGAAGGTAAAGTTTTCTTGGTCAAATGCTTGTGAAGGTAGTTTTGAGAAGCTTAAGGATAAGCTAAATTCGGCTCCAATTTTGACATTGCCTGAGAGCACTGAGGGATTTGTGGTTTATTGTGATACGTCCCGGGTGGTACTTGGTTGCATTTTGTTGCAGCATGGGAAGGTGATTGCCTATGATTCCAAGAAGTTGAAAGAACATGAGAGGAATTATCCTACTCATTATTTGGAGATTTTAGCAGTGGTTTTTCCTCTGAAAATCTGGCGGCATTATTTATATGGAGTGCATGTGGACATCTTTTCTGATCATAAGAGTCTAAGTATGTGTTCAATCAGAAGGATCTAAATCTCAGGCTGAGATGTTGGTTGGAGCTTCTCAAGGATTGTGATATGAGTCTTCACTACCACTCAGGTAAAGCTAACGTGGATGTTGATGCTCATAGAAGGTTATCCATGGGGAGTTTGGCTTGTGTGAAAAAAACAAAAATGGGTGTTGGTGGAGGATATTCACCTCTTAGCTAATCTTGGGGTCTATCTTCTAGACTCTGAAGATGGTAGTATGATAGTACAGGAAGTGGTTCGGTTGTCTCTTGGTGCAAAGATCAAGGAGAAGCAAATGCTAGATCCTATTTTGATGAAAATCAAAGACGATATAGGTGGGAAAAAGGTTATGGTATTTGAGATAGCTGGTGATGGTACCTTGCAGTACCAAGCTATATGGGAATCCCCCAACCTATTAAATAATGTAATCTATGGGTACATATGAATCTCTTCTTCTCTAAAAGGTTGGATAAGGATATTGCTTGCAAGCTATAGTCGGTATGACGATACCAGTACTTATAGACTTGGTTAAGAATAAATGGAATGGTGGTGTGGTTATGTGGAAATAATTTTAATTGGGAAATAATGACGGGGTGTGATAGCTAACCGTGAAATTGTGAGTCCAATGGACGGTTACTGGAAACTCATATTTGCCGACATGAGGATTGGTCATGATGATCATATAGTGTACATGGGAATTCCCTAAGATACAGTTCTATATATGTATCATGGGGAGCGAAACATACTTGGAAATCCCCTACTCTTACGGTATATCTGGTTAGTACGGCTACACGTATCGGGGCCCATTCAGGGGGTTACACTGGAGCCATATAGACCGTGGGTGGTTCTAGGACGATTAAGCTACACATACCCAGGTTAATGGTTTTAAATGCATTCTAAACTCGGTTTCCTTTCCCGGCATGGTTTATATATGTATATATGTATGGATACTTATGCATGGTTGGTTTTCTTGGCTTTAAAGGTTGGAATTACTTTATCCTTATTTTGAGTACTTTCTAACGTTCACCCGCTAACCCGTCTTTAGGAGGTCGTATCCCCACGCAATATAGGAACCAACCATCCGATTCTTCCTGCTTAGTAAATGGATCCGGGATCAAATATTGGATTGAAGTGGTGAGACTTCATACACCGGAAGGCTCCATTTCATATCATGGACATCTTTACATACTTTGGATTTTTATGGATATTAGTTTTGGCTATGGTTGGGGGCATGTCCCCACCAGATGTTTTTTCTTTTAGTTAGAGGCTTTGTGGAACTACTATGGGTTGGAATGGGCGGTATCGATAGAGGTATCAGCCTTAGTATTGGCATTAGTATTGGGGATGATACCGTTTAGTTAAATTTATGATTGTTCTATCCTCTTATGTTATGTTATGAACAGGAACATGGTTATTGTTTTTGTTTATGGCTTTGGCTTGGTACTTGGTTAATGGTTGGGTATTGGATGGTTGCATGAATGGACTTGCTTGAGTAGGTCACGGATATGGACCTACCCCAGAGTCTTGACTTGTACACATACGCCATCTTGTTATATGTTCGGAATTCATCCAACTCAGAATACATGTTGGTTGGTTGGTAACATGACCCGACCGGGGGCCTTGTCGTAATGGGCATCCTACGTCCTCTAGGACCGAGAACAACCCTTTTTTATCCAACCCAACCACCATAAGCGTACCTTGAGTCGGCTGAATACCGAACATATAATAATATAGCATAACCGAACAAGGACTGACTTTGGGATAGGTCTATTCCTAGACCAGCCCAACCAAGTCTTCCCGTCCACCAAGCTGTACTAACCAAACCACTAAGCCAAACCAATACCGGACCAAGGGCCATAAACCAAGCCATAACTAAATGAGTTCCAAAACATAATATGATTATTCCCAAATGAAATACGATGGAACAGTGAGAAATTATGTCCAATGATGTCAGCCCTAATATCAATGCCAATATTAAGGCCGACACCAATACTGATCCCGCTGATTCCAACACATAGTAGTACCTCAAAGCCTCTATCCAAAGGAGTAAGAATATCCGGTTGGGACATGCCCCCAACCGTCACTAAAACCATTATCCAGATAAAATCAAAACGTCCAAGAATATCCATAACATGAGATGGAGCCTTTCGTAAAGATGGAAGCTCACGACATTAATCCAACAGCTGTCCCCGAGTCAATCACTATGTAGAAGGAGTAAAATATCTAATTCCTTCATAGCATGGGTATACAGCTGCCCGAAGACTGGTTAGCGGGTGAACACTAGCATGAACTCTAAATAAGGATAAAATAATGTCATTTATAAAACCAAGTAAAACAATCCATATGAACTCAAACCATACATACATATACATATATATATATATCCATGTTGGGAAAGGGAACCGGGTTTAGCAGACCATTAAAACTTTTACCTGGATTGTGTAGCTTTGCCATCCTAAACCACCCACGGAATATATGGGTTCAGCTTCCCTTGTTGAAAGGGCCCCAGTGCGTGTAGCCGAACGACAAGGGAAGAAACCCTGGGATGACTAGTACATCCCCCAAATATAATATGTGACATCTTTCACACGGTCACAAAGACCAAACCTCACATCGGTAAATATGAGTTTCCAGTTTTGGTCCCCCCCAGGACCTCTACCTTCCATGGAACCCCTCGATTGTTTCCCAATTAAAACCATTACCAAGCAACCAACCAATCCATTTACCATTTATTAACCAAAGCCATTAGTAGTGGTATCGTCATACCGACTATACTTGCAAGTTTTGTCCATACCAAACCATATATAGGTTTAAGAGACTCTATGTACCCTTTATGACTTCCAATTAACTAAAACCATGGCCACCAAGTCCTTTACAATCCATTTAAAACCATTTTAAACATTCATATCATTTAGGGTTCCATTGCCAAGTTTAAACCATGCATAAGTTACATTGAAAAACCAATATTATAGTGGAAACATTGTTAAAGGCATTTTATCAAACACATTGGGGGCATAGTATTTTAAAAAACCAAAGTGCATTACTAAAGAACCATTCCCATGCAACAAATTATCCAAAACGACCATTAATGCACATAAAACCATAATTAAAACATGGGAAAATCATAATCAAGAATTTATAACCAAAACCCTCGATTCATATTAAAAACCCCAAAATCATACAACACTGAAATTAGAAAAAAATTATATAAAGCCATGCCTTTAATTAGAAGTAACAATATGGGAGAGAACATGCCTTAATTGAAAAAGTATACGGAGAGAATCCACCAACAAGATCCCCAATTTAGTTCACTAGTTGAAACCCATGCTTCCTTGCCCAAAAGCTTTTGAGAGAATTATAGTGTTTATAAAGAGTTTCCAAGTGTTAATGAATAGAATAATAGGGTAAATAGTCTCCCAAGTAAGTTACAAGTTATGGAACTTATTAGGGTAAGTGGGAAAATGTACAAAATACCCCCACTTATGTTGCACAAAATTCCACCACAGGGGTACGAATGACCCTCACGAGTCGTACCCTTCGATACGAGTGGTACCCATCACTCGTATCATAAGCCTTAATCCTTTGACCCAACACTGTCCAATGTATGACTCATCCTACCCAAGTCGTATTGACTATATACGATTTGTGCCCTTCACCCATACCCCTAGCAAGATAGAATAACAGAAGGATTGAACCCTATCCACCCTACGAGTTTTGGGTATGACTCATACCCTGGCTTACAGATCTTGGTGAGCCACTCGTACCCATATCAAACTTAAGGTATCAAGTCTAAGGTTAAGCTAAGGAACCAAATGATCTGTATCCGATCATATGACTCATACCACCAAGTCGTACCCATTGCAGTGACCAAAATCCATCCCACCAACCAACACTGGTCAGCATGCGATTGGATCATACCATTTGTACCCCAACGTATGGCTCATACCCATGAGTTATAATGGGTCCAGAGACCAAAATTTCAGGAAATTTTCTAAGGGTAAAACCTAGGGTGTTTCAGTCTCCCCCACTAGGAACATTCATCCCCAAATGACGGACAAGGTAGGGGTAACCACACGCACGAGTAATTTGCATTATCAAATATATTTCCAGTCTTTAACAAAGTTTGAAATCAAAGACGCAAATATGTTAATCTTTCCTTTAACAAACTCATAAAATAAAGATATGTTGAAGAAACATACCTTCCACATGAATCCCAAGAGCAGAAAATAGATGCAGATACTTGGACTTCATGTCCTCCTCCGCTTCCCATGTAGCTTCTTCCACCTTATGGTTCCTCTACAGAACCTAAACCAAAGCCACATCCTTAGTTCACAACCGACGAACCTGCCTATCCAAGATCTTAATTTGGACCTCGTCATAAGACAGAGAGTCCGAGATACCCAACCCCTCTAAAGGAACAATCGAAGAAGGATCACCAAGGCACTTCCTCAACATGGAGACATAAAATACCAGATAAACTAAGCTCAAAATAGAAGATACTTCCAACTTGTAAGCAATATTCTCAACCCTCCGCACAATCTCATGAGGACCAACATATCGGGGACTAAGCTTCCCCTTTTTATGAAACCGCACAACTCCCTTCATGGGAGATACCTTGAGAAAAACCTTATTCCCAACCTCAAACTCCAAGTCTCTATGGCTAACTTCCGCATAGGAATTTTGGTGACTTTGGCTAGCCTTAAGCCTATCCCGAATCACCTTCATCTTCTCCATAGCCTGGTAAATAAAGTCAGGACCAAATATGTCCACCTCCCCAAGCTTAAACCATCCAATAGAAGATCTACACCTCCTACTATACAATGCCTAAAAAGGATCCATACCAATACTAGAATGATAGTTATTGTTGTAAGCAAACTCAACCAAAGGTAGATGCTCAACCCAATTGCCACCATAATCAATCCCACAAGCCTAAAGCATATCTTCCAACGTCTTAATAGTTATCTCTGCTTACCCATCCATCTACGGATGAAAAGCAGTACTCAAACTCACCTTAGTCCCCAACCCTTTTTGGAAAGACTACCAGAAGTAAGACGTAAACTGCGTGCCATGATCATAAATAATCAAAATGGGTACCCCATGCAGCTTTACAATCTCCTGAAGATATAACTTTGCATAATCCTCCACCGTAAGAATTAAGAAGACTTTGTCAGCATATCCACGATGACCCAAATCGAATCATATTGATTTCGAGATCGAGGAAGACTAGTAACAAAATCCATATTGATTACCTACCATTTCCATTCAGGAAAAATAAAATATTGATACAACTCACCAGGCCTCATGTGCTCGACTTTAACTTGTTGGTACACCAAGAACTTGTCCATAAAATTAGCCATATCTCTCTTCATACCATTCCACCAATACATCTCCTTGAGATCATGATATATCTTTGTGGAACCGGGATAAACTCATGCACCTCAGCCAATATCCATTGTCGCAAATCGTCGACATCAGGAACGCACAACCTCTCTTGGTATTGTAAAGTATCATCACCACTGATCTCAAACACCATCACCTTTTTTCCACCAACATCACCTCTGATTTTCATCAAGACAGTATCCAGTACTTGCTTCTCCTTGATCTCTGCACCAAGAGATGATCGAACCACTTCTTGTACCATTATACCTCCATTCTTGGAGTTCAAGAGGCAAACTCCAAGATTATCCAAGCAGTGAATATCCTTCACCAACTCTCACTTTCTTTTCTCCACATGAGCCAAAATTCTGATGGACAACCTACTAAGAGCATCAGCAACCATGTTAGCCTTACTTGGGTGATAGTGAAGACTCATATCATAGTCCTTGAAAAGTTCCAGCCATCTGCTCTGCCTAAGATTGAGCTCCTTCTAAGTGTACACATACTGTAGACTCTTATGATTAGAAAATATGTCCACGTGTAAACCATACAAATAATGCTGCAATATTTTTAGGCAAACACAAGCGCCAATAGCTCCAAATCATAAGTAGGATAGTTCCTTTCATATACCTTTAAATGCCTAGAAGCATAGGCAATCACCTTCCCATGTTGTATTAAAACACAGCCAAAACCTAATTGAGATGCATTACAATAGACCACGAACCCATCATTGCCTTTCGGTAAGGTCAAAATTGGAGTCGAAGTTAGCTTATCATTTAACTTCTCAAACCTCCCCTCACAAGCATCCAACCAAGAAAACTTAACCTTCTTCTGAGTCAGCTTAGTCAAAGGAACAACTATCGATGAAAAGCCTTCCATAAACCGCCTATAATACCCATCCAAGATTAAAAATCTCCGGATGTCGATTGGAGTCGTGCGTCTAGGCCACCTCTTAACCACCACCACCTTTTGTGGATCCATCATGATCCCCTCGCTAGAAATAATATGACCAAGAAAGGACACAGCATTCAACCAAAACTCTAACTTAAAGAACTAGGCATACAATTATTGTTTCTTCAAGGTTTGCAATACCACATGAAAGTGATTAGCATGATCTACCTCACTTTTGGAATTAACCGAAATGTCATCAATAAACATAATGATGAAAAGAGCGAAAAACTGTCTGAAAACCCTATTCATCAAATCCATAAATATCATCGGGGTATTAGTCAATCCAAATGACATTACCAAAAATACAAAGTGCCCATAACGAGTATGAAAAGTTGTCTTAGGGATATCTAACTCCCTAATCTTTAGCTGATGATACCTAGACCGAAGATCTATCTTAGAAAAAAACTTGGCCACCTTGTAACTGATCAAACATATCATTTATCCTTGGGAGAGAATACCTGTTCTTAACTGTCACCATATTCAACTGTCTGTACTCAATACACATCCGAAAGGAACCATCCTTCTTGCATACAAACAATACTGATGGGGATACACTAGGACGAATAAACCCCTTATCTAGAAGATCTTTAAGTTGCTCCTTGAGTTCTCTCAACTCAGCCAGAGCCATTCTATAAGAAAGAATAGATATTGGACAAGTGTCCAGAACAAAATCAATACCAAACTCTATTTCCCTATCCAGAGGAACACCAGGAAGATATTCAAAAAGACTTCAGGAAACTCATTTACCACTGGAATTGACTTTAAAGAAGGACCTTTCAAGTAAGAATCTTTAATCCGGACCAAGTGATAAACACAACCTTTAGAGATTAACCTTTAAGATCTAATATAAGAAATAAATCTCCCCCTAGGAGCTAGGGAACCACCCTCCCATGATATAATTGGTTCACCAGAGAACCTAAAGACAACCTTATGGGTCCGACAATCCAAGGATGTGTAACAAGAGTGTAACTAATCCATCCCCAGAATAACATCAAAATTCACCATATCAAGTTTAAACAAATCCACCAAAGTCTGCCTACCACTAATAGTTATCACCCCCTATAGACTCGCTCAGCAATAACTAAGTCACCTATCGGGGTAGAAATAGAAAAAAAATCTGAAACAACCTCAAGATTAAAACCAATACATACAACCATAAATGGGGTTACGTAAGAAAGAGTGGACCTTAGATCAAGCAGACAAAACTCGTCAGGAGAAAAGAGTTGTAACATACCAGTAATGACATTAGGTGATGCCTCAGATTCTTGTAGGGACACCAAAGCATACAACCTGTTTTAGCCATCACTATAACTAGGAGCAATAACAGAAGTAGACACAGTACTACCGGGTACAGGAGCATAAGATGAAGCCACTAATACCTTATTTTCTGCCGTAGCAACCTTATTAACCAGACAATCCCTGAGCCGATGGCCTGGCTGGCCACACTAGAAGTATTTTTACCTTTCTTCATTGCAATAACCCCAATGAGAACGACCACAGAATCGACAAGGAGGGCATGAAGAAACCGATTGAACCCCACTTTCCTGAGATTAGACAATCGGTGCCTAAAAATTTTCACCACCTTGATGATGCTTGTCACTCAATTGCTTCAATTAAGGATCACTAGCAATAGAGGAGGATCCAGAACTCCCCTACTTCTATTTTGGCCATTTACCTCCATCCTGACCACATTGCAGCTGAACATACCCTTGGTCAGAAAACCTATTCCTCTTACCCTGCAAATCTCTGAACTCCACCCATTTCCATTTCTCAGCCTCTACCAGCTCCATATGAACAGTCAACCTAGAAATGTCCATATTTGTAATCAGCAAGGTAGATTTGCTTTCCAAAATCAAAGACCGATTTAACCCAGAAGAAAACTTTCTCATTCTCTCACTCATGTCATCTACCAAATCAAGAGCATACCTTGACAGCTGATAAAACTTTAAGGCATATTCCTTAATAGACATTCTCCCTTACTTAAGATTCACAAACTCCTCTATTTTTTCTTCTCTCGGATCTTGAGAGAAAAAATGATCCAGAAAAGTACCAGAAAAGGCATCCCATAAGAAAATCTCCTCTACTTCACCTCTATCTTTATCCCACTCTTTGTACTATTAGTATGCAACATCCTTGAGCTGACAAGCTGTAAGGTTTAGACCATTCACATTAGTAGCCTACATCACCCTGAATATCTTCTCTATCTCATCCAAAAAACCTTGAGGATCCTCCTTCACCTTTACACAAGTAAAAGTAAGAGGATTTAGTTTCATAAACTGACCAAGCCTTGTGGCCTCAGCAAACAACCCACTAGACGAATCCCGCTCAACCTTAGAAGTAACCAATTCAGCAGTAGTATGAATAAACTGGCAAACTTATGCATTAGTTAGCTCACTCTGAGAAGGACTAGTAGTAACCAAAGGAACTGCAAAACTATCGAGAATAGGACCTTGATATCAAAGATGAACTCCAAACATAAGATGTACCCTATCAATATTATCCCCAGATAGGACTGAAGAGTTTCCTTGTGTTCCATATCATCAAAGCATGATCTGAAAAGTGAACAACTAAGGATTAGAGAAGACTTCCAGGACTTCGACTCCAAACTTGAAAATAGAATACCAAGAAAGTGAAATATTCCTAAATGTCTTGTAGCATCTCTCTTACAAGTGTGGCGCACCACACACCACTAAAAGAGACTCTACTCACAAAGCTTTCTGGACTTCCAATTGACCATTAACCTAAAACTCTGATACCAACTTGACCCGACCCGACCAGGGGCCTTGTCGTAATGGGCATCCCAAGTCCATCCAAAACCAGGGACCACCCCCTGTTACCCAACCTAACTACCATTAGTGTACCTTGAGTCGGCTGAATACCAAACATATAACAAGATAGCATAACCAGATAAGGACTGACTTTAGGATTGGTCTATTACTAGACCAGCCCTACCAAGTCTTCCCGTTCACCAAACCGTACTAGCCAAACCAATACCGTACCAAGGTCCATAACCAAATAAGTTCCAAAACATAATATGATTAATCCTAAAATAAAATACAATAGAATAGTGAGAAATTATGTCTAATGATGTCAGCCCTAATATCAATGTCAATATTAAGACCGAAACCAATACCGATCCTTCTCATCCCAACCTATAGTAGTACCATATAAAGCCTCTAGCCAAAATAGTAAGAATATCTAGTCGGGACATGCCCCCAACCATAGCGAAAAGCATTATCTAGAATTAAATCAAAATGTCTAAGAATATCCATAACATGAAATAGAGCCTTTCGGAAAGATAAAAGCTCACCACTTCAATCCAACAGTTGTTCCCCAGTCAATCACTATGTAGGAGGATTAGATTGGCTAATTCCTACATAGTGTGGGTATACAGACGCGTGAAGATGGGTTAGCGAGTAAACACTAGCATGAACTCATGATAAGGATATATATATATATATCCATGCCAAAAATGGGAATCGATTTTAGCATGCTATTAAAACCTTTACCTGGGTTGTGTAGTTTTGTCGTTCTAAACCACCCACTGACTATATGAGTTCAGCTCCCCCTGCTGAAAGGGCACCAGTGCATGTAGATGCACGACCAGGAAAGACCAGTACATCCCCCAAATATAAAGTATGATATCATGCACACTGTCACCAAGACCAAATCTTATATCGACAAATATGAGGTTCCAGTTTTGGTCCCCCTGGGACTTCCACCTTCCATGGCTTTGCTACACACCCTGTCATTATTGTCTAATTAAAACTATTACCAAGCAACCAATCAATCCATTTACTATTTATTAACCAAGGCCATTAGTAGTGGTATTATCATACCGACTATACTTGCAAGTTTTATCCATAGCCAACCATATATAGGTTTAAGGGATTCCTTGTACCCTTTATGACTTCCAATTAACCAAAACCATGTCTACCAAGGTCTTTCCAATCCATTTAAAACCATTTAAACCATTCATATCATTTAGGGTTCCATTACTAAGTTTAAATCATGCATAAGTTGCATTGAAAAACAAATATTATAGTAGAAACATTGTTAAAGGCGTTTTATCAAACACATTGGGGGCATAGTATTTCAAAAAAACCAAAGTCCATTACCAAAGAACCATTCCCATGCAACTAATTATCCAAAACCGCCATTAATGAACATAAAAGCATAATTAAAATGTAGAAAAACCATAACCAAGCATTTATAACCAAAACTCCCCAAATCATATTTAAAACCCCAAAATCATACAATAATAAAATCATAAAAATATTGTATAAAACCATGCATTTAATTGGAACTAACAATGAGGGTAGAGAACGTGCCTTAATTGACAAAGTAGATGGAGAGAAACCACCAACAAGATCCCTAATTTATTTCTCTAGTTGAAACCCTAGCTTCCTTGCCCAAAAATTTTGAGAGAATTATAGAGTGTTTAGGAAGAATTTCTAAGTGTTAATGAATAGAATAATAGGGTAAATAGAATCCCAAGTGGGTTAGAAGTCATGGGACCTTATTAGGGTTAGTGGAAAAATATCCAGAATACCCCCACTTAAGTTGCACAAAATCCCATCATAGGGGTACAACTAACTCTTAAGAGTCATACCCTTCGATACGAGTGGTAACCATCACTCGTATCCTAAGCCTTAACCCTTGGACCTAAAACTTTTGAGTGTACGACTCATCCTACCCAAGTCGTATTGACAGTGTACAATCCGTACCCTTCACCTGTATTCCTGGCAAGGCGTAATCACAAAAGGTTTAAACGTTGTCAACCATACGAGTTCAGGGTATGACTCATACCATGGCTTATGGCTCCTGGTGAGCCACTCGTACTCAGATCCAACTTAAGTTATCAAATCTAAGGTTAAGCTAAGGAACCAAATAATCTGTATCCGATCATACGACTTGTACCACCAAGTCGTACCCATTTTAGTGACAAAAATTTATCCCACCAACCAACACTGGTTAGCATACGACTGGACTGTACCATTCGAATCCCAACATACGGCTCGTACGCATGAGTCGTATTGGATCCAAAGACCGGAATTCTAAGAAATTCTCTATAGGTAAAAACCCAGGGTGTTTTATTTGGGTTGGGCAATGGGGGTGGTCTCCGATCGTGGTTGGACTTTAGATGCCCATTATGACAAGGTCCTGATTTTGGTCGTGTCAAATAAAAGATTCATATGCATTCATCCTGTGATAGTAGAGGGAAATACATTGACTCCTAACAATTATTTAAAATAGTTGTCTCATATCCCATTGTTTTACTAGTATGATTAATTCTTAGCTAATCATAAATCAAAAAATCAAACTAAACCAAACCAAGACCGACAAGAACCAAATCGGTGATTTTTATTTTATTTGGTTTGATTTGGTTTAAGAATTTTAAAAATTGGCTTAATTAGTTTGGTTATGATTTTAATTAAAACTAATCCAAATCGAACCATGAACACCCCTGGAATGGATGATACAATACAAAGCTATTACCATGTAAAATAATTTAAAATTAAATAACTAAAATCCTACATTATAATATGATGTTTAAGAAGACTATTTGAATATAAATCTTAACTCCAAACTACATTTACCTTTAAGGGTGTTATATACAAAGAAAAATATTTTGGATAATGTTTTTCGATTTTATTAATTGGTTGGATTAAATGTGTTTGAAATATTTTTAATATACTTATTTTCCTTAAATTTAAGAACATAACAGAATAAAAAATCAGGAGTTGGATCACAAGTTGAGGTCAAGCGTCCCAGGACAAAATCTCTTGTCTCCTATCTAGTTTGGGGATCGAGGTCAAGTCCATCATCGGGTTCCATATTGAGGTTGGATCCCAATCTAGGGCCTCGCGTATGATTCAGGGTTGAGAGTTGAGATTTGGGCTTCAGGATTTGGAGTTGAATCAAGAGTTATGGTATAAATTTGGTCCTACTTCGAATCAAGAATTAGGATCTCAAGTCGTGTGTCGAGTCGGGGTCAAGAGTTGGGACCAAGTTGAGGTCGGGATCTAATGCCAAGATCAAGGGTACATTTTTGTACCTCATAAAATAAGTTCATATTGTTATTACTTATAATTAACTAATATTTTTATGATGATTGAAGGTGATAGGGGATAACATGCAAAGCACGTTTATAGAGACTAATATGTATAAATCTGTATATTTAATTTAAATATGCAAAACAATTTCTTCATTGGCTGTTTTATAAACTATATCACAAAAAATATTCGACCATAATTATCCCCCATTCTTCTGCACTTCCAACACATTTTAAATCACTCAATTATTCTCAAATTCTAAGCTTTTTAAATCCCTATGCTCTATTTTCTTTGTGTCTTTGTTTTGCTCTTTTTTTGGGCAAAATACATAGACAAGTTACTGGATTTTTTAATTTTTTTCGTATTAGCACCTTAATTAGTTCATGTACCTATTGAACCCTTAAATTCTTTATAAAGTGTGTCAATTAAACACATTGTTACTATGACATGACATGTGTAATACACTCTCCAATAGGAGAGTGAAAAACCATAATTTGCTCTTATTTTTTTTTATTTTTTTATTTTTTTATTTTATCAATTCAAGATTAAAATTTTCTAAATCATCAAATCAATATCGAAAATTTGAGTTCTTGTGTAGAAATGCAACATCAAAACTTCAACATTGTGTGTATAATTAAGATAGAAATCAGGGAGGGGTAGCTAGTTGCGTTGGGATGACGTTTTTCGGCATAACTTTCGCCGAAAAGTCAAAATCGCGTGGGTCTCTAATAACTTTTTTATTATTGTTTTTTTCTTCTACATTACTATATTTTAAAAGGAATTATGGGAGGAGACTTGTCCATTTGGATTATCCTTTCAGATTTTGCAATAAGTGCACTGATAGCCTCGATTTAGTAATAATATTTTCAAATTTTCATATAGCTCATGCAATGGCGTCTCGTGGTTTTCTGACCACCCAAAATTAAGCTGAACACCTCGCTCCCAACTTCTTTTTTTCCTCTAATGGTTATTGGGTGTTGCTTAGGTGAAAAAATGGAGGACTGAAGGTGAGGTCCTTTTTTTTCTTCACAGTAAAAATTGCGTTGAGAAGTGGGGCAAAAATAATACAACAGATGTAAGGAAAAATATGATGATAGTGAAATAAGAGGAAGAATGAAGAAATTGAGTATTTCAATGGTGAAAAATAGATAAAGACTAAATGAAGAAGATGACACAAAAATGAATTTTTTTGCTTTTTAAAAAAAAAATGATTTTTGATTTTTTCTTTTTTTGATGACATGTAATTTTATGATTGGTTATAATTTTCATGTCATGACAAGTAACTTTCACGTGCCAAATTTAATCTGAAATTGTGTAACTTGTGCTTAATTGACACAGTTTGTAAATGACTAAAGAATTGAATAGGTGCATGACCTAATTGAGGTGTCAATATAAAAAAAGTCAAAAAATTTAGAAGTCCGTCTATATATTTTACCTTTTTTTCCTACTATTTATATCATGTGTCGAGCAAACGGCCAATTGAACAAAGCATGAGTAATCTCGTATTATGTGAAAAGATTCCAAATTCTAGCACTTACAAATTACAAACAAACGTGCTTTAAAATATAATTAACATGGAACGTTTTGGTTTTGGCATATTTCTTGACAACTTCATGTTGTATATATATTAATATTATCTACAATATATGAGTCATTATGTAACAAGAGTTGGTAGCTATGTCGCTTTAAAACTAAAAATTAAGTGAATAAAAAAGCATTATTTTGTCATTTGGTCATCATGCTCATGATTATTTCATTATATATATAAATAAACTCTAAAATCTAAGGCAATAAAGGAATACAACCTGCCGTTTCAGTTTGCTTAAGAATATACCACAATATCAATGGAAAACATGAAGAAGAATGATTGTCATGTTCTTCTTGTGACATTTCCAGGGCAAGATCACATACAGAGGCTGAGCCAGGATTTCAAATAAGGGGGTTCAATATTCAAAGAAAATTAAGTTGAAGGGGGTTCAACACTTAATATAACCACATAAAAATAATTTTAATCATGTATAAATAGTATATTTTTTCGTTGAAGGGGATTCTGACGAACTCCCCAAAGAGGACTGGCTCCGCCTCTGGTCACATAAATCCATGCCTTCAATTTACCAAGAAATTAGTCAATTTAGGAGTACAAGTCACCTATTGTACTAGCCTATCAGTTTTCAATCACATCTCTAATATCCCAACTGTAAGAGGGCTAAGCTTTGCTCCCTTTTCTGATGGCTATGATGGCAATTTTAAGGGGTCTATTGATGAGTACCATTTGTTTTATAATTCCGTAAAAACTTATGGATCCGATTTCATAACAAGTTTGGTATCAAAGCATACAAAAAAGAATTGTCCCTTCACACGTATTATCTACACTACCCTTATGTCTTGGGTAGGGTTAGTGTCCAAGAGCATTCATATCCCATCAACGCTCTTTTGGATTCAACCAGCCACAGTCTGGGATATCTATTATTATTACTTCACTGACTATGCAAACTCTTTCAAAAATTGTCCTACCTTTGTTTTCACTAATGTGAAGTACAATGATTGGGCATTTCAATCAATCAAAGACCACATTCAATTATTGAATGGCGAAGAAAATCCAAGAGTACTAGTGAACACTTTTGATGCTTTGGAATTTGATGCTCTTAAGGCTTTGAAGAATATTGTGACCATGGTGGGAAGTGGTCCTTCCATGCCTTCAGCTTTTCTTGAAGGAAAGGATTCTTCTGATTTTCTTTTGGGACCGATTTACGACCAATTTCAAAAAATTACATGGATTGGTTGGATGTAAGACCTAACGAATCAGTTATTTACATAGCATTTGGTAGCTACGCGGAGATACCAAATCAACTAATGGAGGAAATAGCGAAAGTGTTAATAAAAAGTGGAAGGCCATTTTTGTGGGTGGTTAGATAAGGTGTAAACGGGGAAAAAACGGAGGAAAGTTGATGTGAAAAGAGGAATTAGAAAAGCAAGGAAAAATAGTGAGTTGGTGCTCTCAAGTGGAAGTCTTATATCATCCTTCCATAGGTTGTTTTATAACTCACTATGGATGGAATTCAACTCTAAAAACCTTAGTTTCTGTCGTGCCTATTGTGGCATGCCCACTTTTGAATGATCAATGTTGTAACGCTAAACTCATTCAAGATGTTTGGAAGACAGGAGTCCGAGTTAGTGCCAATGATGAAGGTATTGTTGAAAAGGATGACTTAGGGAGATGCATACATGTTGTGATGGAAGGAGAAAAATATAAAAAGAATGCCAGAAAATGGAGGGATTTGGTCAAGGAAGCTATGAATGAAAATGGTTCATCCATTATGAATCTACAAGCTTATGTTAAGGAGATTTTACTTGGTCATAGCTAAATTTCTTTGAAGGAATGGCATTTGACAATATGCTTTCTTTAAAATTACTAATATGGAAAAATAAAATTAGGTACAATAATAGCAAATGTCAAGCTTTACTTGTGTTGCAGTAAGTTATAGCTAGCCAATATAGAGTATACTTCATAATAAATATCTTTTTTATTTACCAAATTCCATTATTCATTTTGTACGCATATATAACATGGTCTTTGGTGTTTAGGTGGATAGTCCAAGTAAGAAATGTTACATTGGACAAACATTCAAGATACAAAAAGGATAGGAAAAAAATTTGTTTTATTTTTTACAAAAAGTTTGTGCCTCAACGTTAATCTTTATAACAATTAAGCAACATAATTTTCGAGAAGTGTTGCCACCTGCAAATTGAGTCCTATAATCAACTACAACTGAAAGAGAGATTTTTGGGTGTTCTGGAGGTGTGTCAAAAATAAATCAAAAAGCTGGCATGAATGTTTTAATCTCTTCTTCCTTCAATAGTGTGGGGTCCAGCCCCATTAATACCATTGACAAATTGGTAGCATTTTAGGGTATGGGAAAAATGTTTTCTTTTTCATGGTTAACTCTTTCAAGCTTTTGACAAAAAGCAAATCAGCCAATTGTATTTGTAATTACAAATGTTGACATTGCAAATTTTATTTATGTAAGTAATGACCTACACTATGCTCTTGCTTTCTCTATAAGAGAGCATTCAGCTCATTCTGAGATACATCAAACAGAGAGAAAAATAATATATAGAGAGCAATGAGGTATTCCACAGATTATGCAAAAAAATAGTCTGTAAAAGAAAAATTAGAGTGGACGATATTTTAGAAGGCGGGAGTCAAAAGAGGATTATTTCTTTTGAGTGTGTAATAGTCACTCTGAATATTGCACTTGTGACTACAGTGTGAATGTCTTATTATAGCAATATCAGTTGCTCCCCTTGGTCCGTGGTTTTTTTCTTATTCAAAAGGGTTTATACGTAAAATCCTTGGTGTCATTTTTTTTTATTTTTTTCCTATTATTTTACCACAAATACTTTTATTGTTATTCTGCTCTTACCCAACAAACTTATATCAGAGCTCACGGTTTGCAATATTTGTATTTTTTTGTTAAACAATGAAAGCCAACACAAGTAGAATGAATATTTTAAATGGTGTTAATTATGTCATTTGGAAGGGAAAACAGAAGATCTGTTCTATGCCAAAAAAATTTATCAGCCGGTTCTTAACACAATAAAATGTTAAAATAAAATCGATGAAGAATTGAACCTATTGCACAGACAGATTTGCGATTTTATTAGGTATTTGGTTGACGATAATGTGTTGAATCATATTTCTAGGGAGACACATGCTCAGTCCCTTTGGGAGCATCTTGAAAGTTTGTATGCTCAAAAGACTAAAAATAACAAAATATTCTTGATAAAACAAATGTTAGGATTAAAATACCATGATGGTTCTCCAATGACAGGTCACCTAAATAACTTTCAGGGAATCATAACCAGTTATTTTCTATGGGCATTAATTTTGATGAAGAAATTGAACGCTTGCTTCTACTTGGTTCCCTATAGGACTCTTGAAAAACATTTAGAACGTTATTGTCAAGTTCTGCAATAGATGGCGTGATCTCTATGGATTTTGCCAAGAATAGTGTTCATAATGAACCATTGACACAAAAGTCTCAAGGTTCCTCTTCATCTGATGTCTTGGTGACTGGCACTAGGGGAGCAGCAGGAATCGTGGTTCTCAAAATGGAGAATACTATAGAAGCAAAGTTAAAGATATTGAGTGCTATCGTTGTGGGTTAAAAAGGAACGTAAAGAAATTTTGTCAAAAGTTGAAAAAGGATAACAGATACAAGGAGGAAAAGAAAGAATATGATAACGAAAATTGCATAGCCACCATCACCATCGAAGATTTTATTACTGTCCTTGATGCAAATCTAATAAATATTGCTTGTGATGAGTATATCTGGATTGTGAATTCTGGTGCCTCATCTTATGTGACATCAAGAAAGAATTTTTTCTCATCTTATACTCCAGGTAACTTCGGAACCTTAAGTATAGGCAATGAGACCGTTTCTATGGTTGCTGTTCTTGGTACAATTTTTTTACAAACTAGTACTTGATCTAAACTAGTTTAAAAAAATGTAAGGCATGCAACTGATGTTCGTTTGCATTTGATTTCTGTTAGCGTGTTGGATGATGAGGGATATGTTAGTACAAATGGTGGTGAAAATTGAAACTCGTTAAGTGTTCTTTGATTGTGGCTCCTGGTGACAAACATCATGATCTATACTGGACCACGGCTTCTACTTGTGCTAATATGGTGAATGTAGTTTAAAGAGCTAGCTCTTCAACATTATGGCATAAGAGGCTTAGCCACATCAGTGAGAAAGGACTTAATGTTCTGGCCAAGAAAAATTTACTGTAAGACTTTGAAAGTGCTAAATTAGAAAATTTTGAGCACTGCTTGGCTGGCAAAACAAAATAGAGTTTCTTTCAAGTCTCATCCTCCTAAAAAAAATAGAGTTGCTTGAGCTGGTACATTAAGATTTATGTGGTTCAACGAAGATGAGGACTTTGGGTGGCGCACTTTACTTTGTCACTTTTATTGATGATTGCTCAAGGAAACTTTTGGTCTATGTCTTAAAGACTAAAGGCCAAGTGTTAGCTGTCTTTAAGGAGTTTAAGGCTTCCATAGAAAGAAAAATAGGAAACAAGTTGAAGCGTATTCGTACTAATAACGATGGTAAATATTATGGATTGTTTGACGAATATTGCAAGAAACAAGGTATCAAACACCAAAAGACTCCTCCTAAAACTCCCCAGCTTAATGGTTTGACAGAAAAGATGAACATGACCTTTATAGAAAGAATCAGACATGTGGACTCTAACATCAAACCATTTTATTAGCCATTTCATGTGGACCTTTATAGAAAGAGTCTAAACTCTCACTTGCGTAGATTAGGAAGTTTCAACTTCTCTATTACATTAAGCAAAAGGACTCTAACCTCGAGCCATTTCATTAGACAAGTGGACTCTAACCACAAGCCATTTCATTAGACAAGTGGACTCTAACCTAAATCATTTTATTAGACTTATGGACTATAACCACAAGCCATTTCATTAGACATGTGGACTCTAACCATAAGTTATTTCATTAGACATGAGCACTCTAACCACAAGCCATTTCATTAGACATGAGGACTCAAACAATAAGCCATTTTATTAGACATGTGGACTCTAACCACGAGTCATTTTATTAGACATGTGGACTCCAACCACAAGCCATTTCATTAGACATGTGGACACTAACCACAAGCCATCGTGTCCATTACTTGTCGATATTGGGACTTTAACCCTTTGTCCGTGAACTCACATCCACTCATTTCAACATTTAAGGACTCTAACCCACTTAGCTATTTGAAGCCATCAAGGATATAATTCAACACCATACATGACCACAAGGTCTTTATGAACCATTTATCAATCATTCTCTTTAGTAGGCCAATGTCTTAGTTTCAACCACCATTTATGTCAAGTTATAGTCATCAAGACCTTTACTAAACTATTCATTCTTCATTATGATTCTTACACCAAGCTTTAGTTCAAACACAATTCAATTTCATGCTTAGAGACTCAAACCCCTTTTAACCAATTAAGCAATCAAACCACTAAGGTTAACAATTAACTCATTTAATGGCCAACAAGGCCTTCACAAAGTCATTTACCAATCATTCTTACTCATTAAACCCTTGTGTTAGTTCAAAACTCTATTAATATGTAGCTAGTTAATTCTCTTAGACATTTTAACAAACACCTTAAGGGGATACCTTTACCAAGACCAAAATCAAAGTAAAAATCATCAAACTTAGGGTTACTCATGACCCATTTTTTAAAACAAAATCAACAAGCACCCACATATTCAAACCATTACCAAAAATATGTGTAAACACAAGTTTAAACAAGAGTAAACAATACTCATCACTATGCATAAACACCCTCAATATTTGGTTTCAAAACCACCATTTACAAATCATAATCAATGTTTAAAACTCATGATATTTGAGAAATAACAATGAGGGAAGAGTCACATGCCTTATACAAGATGATTCACGAAAAGAACTTGACCCTTTTAGCCTCTAGAAGAACACCTCTTGAAACCCTAGCCTCCAATCTTGTTGAAGAGGTTTAGAACTGTTTTGGAATGTTTTGATCTTCTCCAAGTGAAGAATGAAGGACCAAACAATGTTATAAGTCGTGGGTCATAAGGCTTGAGGGGAGGGAAAATTCTAAAATGTCCTCAGATTAAAAGCTTAAAATTGAACCCAGGAGTGTACGACTTCCATATCTAAACTATACCCTAGGGTACGAGTGGTACCTAACTCGTACCCTAGGCCTTACTATGGACCTCTAAACTATCCAACATACAACTATACATGTATAACTCATACCATAAGGTATGAGAAGTACCCTACAACTCATACCCTAGGCAGAATACACTAGGTCAAGCTCAAGACATCATACGACTTGGCAACTTACGACTAGTACCCTATCATAAGAAATTGGGTGAGGCTAAATCATACCTTAGACAGAATATAACCCATATTACACTACCTAATATACGATAAAAGGGGTAAAAGTTGTACCATAGCATACGTGTGTTATGCTAAAATCATATATTGTCCAGAAACTCAACTTAGGGAATTTTTTTAAGGGTTCAAAGCCAAGGTGTTTCAATTCTCCCCCACTTGGATCATTCGTCCTCGAATGATGGGTAAGGTAAGCACAAGCATGCATTAACATATTATAATGCATCAAGCTAACCTTTAATCAAGTTATAAAACAAGGACATATAACAAGGATAAGACAAATGTCATGATCATTATCAATCATCCATTTATTCAATTGACTTTAGGACTCAAACCCATGTCTATCAAAAACATAAATCATGTTAAGAAGACTAACACATACCTCAAGAAAATATTTCAGGAACGGAAAAAAAATGCAGATCATTGGACTTCATGTCCTCTTCCGCCTCCCAAGTAGCTCCCTCGAACTTTTGGTTCCTCCATAGAACCTTCACCGAAGACGCCTCTTTCGTTCGCAACCTGCAAACTTGTTGATCCAAGATCCTCATTGATACCTACTCATTGGACAAAGAGTCTAAAATACCAATATTACATTTCCACAACATGGACATATGGAATACTGGATGGATGAAGCTCAAACTAGAGGGAAACTTTAATTCATTGGCAACATTACCAACCCTCTTCAAAATCAAATAATGACAAGCATACCGAAGACTAAGCTTTCCCTTTTTACCAAACCACATCACTCTTTTAATGGGAGACACCTTCAAGAGTATCCAATCTCCAACATTAAACTACAAATCCATACGTCTCACATCCTCATAGGACTTTTGGCGACTTTGAGCGTCTTTCAACCTATCATGGATCACCTTTACCTTCTCCAAGGATTGGTGAACCAAATCAGGTCCAAGAAACTTACCCTCACCAACTTCATACCACCCAACAGGAGAACGACATCTCCTACCATAAAACGCCTCAAAAAAAGCCATACCAAATTCTAGAATGGTAACTATTGTTACAGGCAAATTAGTCAAAGAAAAATGGTCATACCAACTACCACCATACTCAATCACATATGCACGCAATATATCTTTCAATTTATGAATAGTCTTGTCCATCTATCTGCGAATGAAAAGTAGTACTAAGGCACACCTTAGTTCCAAAACCTTTCTGAAACAACTTCCAAAAGTGAGATAAGAACGGAGTACCACAGTCCAAAATGATAGAAATCAGAGAACCATTCAACTTTACAATCTCCGCAAGATACTACTTAGCATAATCTTCCACCGCATAACTAGTCCTTACCAGTAAAAAATAAGAGAACTTGGTCATTCTATCCACAATGACCCAAATAGAATCACATTGATTCCTAGACCGGGGAAGACCGGTGATGAAATCCATATTAATTGCCTCCCGCTTCTATTCGGGCAACTCAATCTCTTGGTACAAATCATTAGGTCTCAAGTTCTCAACTTTCACTTGTTGACACACCATACATTTAGCCACAAAGCTAGCCATATCTCGTTTCATATTATTCCACCAATAGAAGTCCCTCAGATCATGATGCATCTTCATAGAACCGAGATAAATAGTATAACGGGATCTATGAGCTTCGGCCAAAATCCTTTCCCTCAAACCATCAACGTCGGGAACACATAGTCTACGTTGGTACCTCAAGACACTATCACCGCCAATTCTAAAATCAACAACCTTTTTTATCCCACGTTCCCTATTATCTTCATCAAATTAGGATCCACCATTTGTTTTTTCTTTATTTTAAAAACAAGAGATGACTGCGATACCGAATGCACAAACACATCACTATTCTCAGAACCCGTGAGACGAACTCCAAGACTAGCTAAACGGTGAATATCCTTCACCAACTCTCGCTTATCCTCGTTCACATGAGCTAAACTCCCTATGGATAACCTACAAAGAGCATCTAAAACTACGTTAGCTTTATCCGGAAGGTAATGCAGAATCATATCGTAGTCCTTTAGCAACTCAAGCCATCTTTTTTTCCTGAGGTTCAACTCTTTCTCAGTAAATACATATTGTAGGCTCTTATGATTAGAGAATATGTCAATATGAACCCCATAGAGATAGTTACACCAAATCTTCAATGCAAATACCTTAGCCAACAACTCCAAATCATGAGTAGGGTAGTTCTTCTCATGAACTTTCAATTGCCTAGAAGCAAAGGCCACCACCCTGCCATGCTACATCAACACACAACCAAGCCCAACACGAGAAGTATCACAATACACTACCAAGCCATCATTACCCTCGGACAAGGTCAAAACTGGAGTTGAAGTTAATTTATCTTTCAACTTCTCAAAACTACCTCACACGCATCCGACCATAAGAACTTGACCTTCTTCTGGGTCAACTTAGTCAATGGGGCAGTTATCATTGAAAAACTTTCTACAAATCTCCTATAGTAACCGGCTAGACCCAAGAAGCTCCGAATATCGATTGGAGTCACAGGTCTAGGCCACTTCTTAACCACGACAACCTTTTATGGATCCACCATGATCCCTTCACTTAAGACAACATGTCAAGGAAAGTCACAGCCATCAGCCAAAATTTACACTTTGAGAACATGTCATACAAATGATGATCCTTCAAAGTTTACAACATAGCCGAAAGGTGATCGACATGATCTTCCTCACTCTTAGAGAATACCAGGATGTCTTCAATGAAGACAATGACAAATAAATCCTGAAATAGACTATAAGCCATATTCATTAAATCCATGAATTCCATCGGGGCATTGGTCAACCTAAAAGACATAACTAAGAACTCATAGTGTCCATATTGGTTCCTGAAGGAAGTCTTAGGGATATCCACTTCCCTAATCTTAAGATGATGATTACCTGACCTAAGATCAATCTAAAGAAACACTTTGCACCATGAAGCTAATCAAACAAATCATCAATCCTAGGAAAAGGATATTTATTCGTTATGGTCACCTAATTCAACTGACAATAATCAATACACATCTGATTGGAACCATCCTTCTTCTGCACGAACAAAATGGAAACATCCCAAGGAGACACACTAGGATGAATAAAACCTTTATCTAAAAGATCTTTCAATTGCTCCTTACGCTCGTTCAACTACGCCTGAGCAATTCTATAAAGAGGGGTAGAAATTAGACGAGTGTCCGGAACAAAATCAATCCCAAAATAAATTTCCCTATTGGGATGGATACCAGGAATGTCATTAGGGAAGACCTTGAGAAACTCATTAACCACAGGAAAAAATTCTAAAGAAGGACCATCCAAGTTAGAATCTTCAACTCAAACTAAATGATACAAACACACTTTAGAAATTAACTTTCGGGCTCTAAGATATAAGATAAAGCTCCCCGTAGGAACTAAAGAACCCTTTTACCATACAATGAGCAACTCATTAGGGAATTTTAACATGACCTTACATGTCCAACAATCTAATGAAGCATAGCACGAATGCAACCAATTCATTCCTAGAATAACATCAAAATCAACCATGTCCAACTCTATCAAGTCTACCAGAGTTTTTTTACTACCAACAGCTACCACACACACCTTATAGACTCTTTTAACAACCACAGAGTCTTCTACCAAGGTAGAAATAAAAAAGGGAACTGGTAAACAATCAAGACCAAAATAAAAATACACAGCCACAAATGTGGTCACATAAGAGAGAGTGGACCCTGGATCAACTAAGCAATACATATAACGAGAGACAAGTTTCAACATACCCATAATAACATCAAAAGATGCCTCAAACATCTGGAGAGTAGCAAGTGCATAAAAGCAATTTCGGCCAGCGTTAGTACCAAAAATAGAATAAAAAGCAGCACCCTTCAGTGCATGAGCAGATAAAGTAGCAATAAGGTCTTTGTTGTCCCAAGAATTCACTATAGAGGAGCATTCTCGCTACATGTGCCCAATTTGACCATATCTAAAATATCTATTCCTCCTCTTCTCACAATGGCCAGATGATGCTGACCATAGAATCTACAAGGAGGGTAGGCTGGAGCCTACTAAGCCCTACTAGCCTGAGATTGGTCACCCTATTCTCAGAACCCACCTACAAACTAAGATCGACGATCACCCTATGGCTTCGGGTAAGGAGAACTATCCGAGAAGAAAGAATCGAAACTTCCCTACTTCTTTTTGAACCACTTACCACCATCTCTACTACTTAGCCCAGAAGGCATAAATTTTATTTCTTGACTTTCACTAAACTCAACCTGCTTTTATTTATCTTTCTCCACTTATTGCATGTACACAACAAACCTGGAGATGTCTATTTCTTTGATCAATAAAGTTGCCTTGCTCTCAAGGACCAACTCACGCGACAATCTTGAGATAAACTTTCTCATCTAAGCCCTTATATCCGACACCATTTATGGAGCATACCTAGACAACTGGTGAAACCTCATGGCATACTCCTTGACTGACATTTTTCCTTGCCTCAGATTAACAAACTTCTCCGCCTTTGCTTCCCTCAACTCTAGAGGAAAGAAGTGGTCCAAAAATTTATTAGTGAAATTCTTCCATAAAGATGACTCATCAACATAACCCTTTGTATGATACAATTATTCATACAATTGGTATGCCACGTCCTTCAACTGATAGGCTGTAAACTCCACCCCTTTCAAATTAGTGGCATACATAACTCTGAAGATCTTTTCCATCACATCCAAAAAACCTTAGGGATCTTTCTCCACCTTAACACCAGTAAAGGACTCAACCTCATAAACTAGCCAACCCTTGTGGCCTTAAAAGATGGAGTAACAAATGCACCACTCTCAACCTGAGAAGCTACCAACTGAGCAATCATATGAATCGACTGATGAAACTTAGTATTCGTTACATCAGCCTGGGTTGCTGGAGAAGGATAAGAGAAAATCGGTGGAACTCCTGGACCATCAGGTACAAGACCTCTAGATGAGGTATGGATCCCATAAGTATAGACAGTCCCATCAACATCGTCCCCAATTGGGATAAAAGAGATTTTGTGAGCTTCAGATCATCAAAGAGGCATGATTTGAAAAATGAGCTAACGGAAATTAGAGGAATCCAAGACCTTAGACTTTATAGTTCGAAATAAGGCAACAAGAAAATAAAACATTCCTAAATACCTCTTAGCCTCTCTCTTATAAGTGTGGGATGCTACACACCCTTAAAAGAGACTTTACTTGATATGACTTTGTGGACACCCAACTGAACATGAACCTTGGATCTGATACAAACTTGACACGACCCGAATTGGCGCTATGTTGTAACGGGTATCTAAGAACCAAAAAGGATTGGAGACCACCCCATTAGCCTAACCCAACCATCACACCAAACCATAAGTGTCGAATAAACTCCGAACATATAACAAGATACTAAAATAAAGACTAACAATTATAACTCAAGAAGTGTCTAATCAATCAATTAATGTCAACATACAAAATCCAATCGACCTAAGTCCACAGTCATCCACAAAGCCTTTATAAATCCAAAGTCAATAATATGTTTGTACAAGCCCCTGACAATAGCCAAAACCCAGTCAAAAATAAGTCTATGACATAAAGTATAAAATCATGAAATGTATGCCTTTCAAAGTATGGAAGCTCACCACTTAAATGTCAACACTCGAACTGATCAAACACCTAGTCACTATGTATAAGGAGAAGAAGAAACTTTGTCCCTTGTCTCATGTAGGACACAACGTCCGGAGACAGTAAGCGGTTGGAGCGCTAGCATGTAACTAAAAGGTAAGGGTAAATAGTGCAATTGTTCATAACCAAGTCAAACCATCATAAGTAACCATATGTCTTAGCATGCATTTCAAAGAACCCAATTATGAACCATGAAGTGGAGGAATCTAACCTCCTACTTGCATAGATTAGGAAGCTTCAACTTCCTAGTTATAATCAGCAAAAGGACTCTAACCTCGCGTTATTTCATTAGAAAAGTGGATTCTAACCACAAGCCATATCATTAAACAAGTGGACTCTAACCACAAACCATTTCATTAGACATATGGACTCTAACCATAAGCCATTTCATTAGAGATATGAACTCTAACCACAAGCCATTTTATTAGACATATGGACTCTAACCACAAGCCATTTCATTAGATAAGTGGACTCTAACCACAAGCTATTTTATTAGACATGTAGACTCTAAACACAAGCCATTTTATTAGACATGTGGACTCTAACCACAAGATATTTTATTAGACCTATGGACTCTAATCACAAGCCGTCGTTTCCATTACTAGTCAACATTAGGACTATAACCCTTTGTTCGTGCATTTACATCTACTCAGTTCTACACATGTGGACTCTAATCACAAGCCATCATGTCCATTACTAATCGACATTGGGACTTTAACTCTTTGTTTGTGCATTCATATCCACTCAGTTCCAAGTTTAAGGACTCTAACCCACTTATCTATTTGAATCCATCAAGGATATAATTCAACACCATACATGACTAAAAGGTCTTTGTGAACTATTTATCAATCAATCACATTAGTAGGCTGATGCCTTAGTTTCATCCACCATTCAAGTCAATTATGGTCATCAAAACCTTTATCAAACCATTAATTCTTCATTATCACCCCTACACCACGCTTTAGTTCAAACACAATTCAATTTGATGCTTAAGGACTCAAACCCCTTTTAACCAATCAAGCAATTAAACCACCAAGGTTACCAATTAACTTATTACATGGCCAAAAAGGACTTTACAAAGTCGTATACCAATCTTTCTTACTCATTAAACCCTTGCCTTAGTTCAAATCTTTATTAACATGTAGATAGTTAATTCTATTAGATATTTTCATAAACACCTTGAGGGCATACCTTTACCAAGACCAAAATCAAAGTAAAAATCATCAAGCTTAGGGGTACTCCTGACCCATTTGTTAAACTAAAAGCAACAAGCACCCACATGTACAAACCACCACCAAAAATATGTGTAAACACAAGTTTAAACAAGAGTAAATAATACTCATCACTATGCATCAACACCCTCAATATTTTGTTTCAAACAATAATTTAAAAATCATCATAAATGTTTAGAACACATGATATTTGAGAAATAACAATGAGGGATGAGTCACATTCCTTATACAAGATGATTCATGAAAAGAACTTGACCCTTTTAGACTCTAAAAGAAAACCTCTTGAAATCCTAGCCTCCAATTTTGGTGAAGAAGTTTAGAGAGTGTTTTTGAATGTTTGATCTTGTCTAAGTGAAGAATAAAAGGCTAAACAATGTTATAAGTCATGGGTCAAAAGTTTTGAGGGGTGGTAAAAGTCTTAAAAGCCAAAAATTGAACCCAAGAGGGAACGACTTCCACTCTTAAATCATACCCTAGGGTATGAGTGGTACATTAACCCATACCATAGGCCTCACCATGGACCTATAAACTATCCAACATATAACTAAACATGTATAAATCATACCCTAATGTACGAGAAGTACCCTACAACTCGTAACCTAGGTAGATTATACTAGATCAAGCTCAAGACATCATACAACTTGGCAACCTATGATTATTACCCTATTATACGACTTGGATGAGTCTAAAACATACCTTGACAAATTGTAACCCACACTACACTACTTAACATACGAGAGAGGGGGTCATATTTATACCATAGCATACGAGTAGAATGCTCAAACCATACCTTGTCCAGCAACTCAACTTAGGGAATTTTTCTAAGGGTTTAAAACTGAGGTGTTTCATAGTGCATCTTCACTGGTTATGGACTTAATGAGTTTGATTATAGGGTATATTATCTCGTTGAAAAAAGAGCTTTTAAGAAGTCGTGATACTATTTTCATGGAGAATCAAACCATTGAAGATATTAATAAAGTAGAGAAGCTAAAATCTTCAAGCTTTGATGGTGTGGTTAATCTTTATCAAGTTCTTAATAAAAGTATGCATGATGTTGGTGGGAATAATAATCATGGTGTAAGACCCCGCAAAGTCCTAGTAATTTCAGTCCTTTATAGCATGCCAAAAGGGGTCCCCAGACTTAGAAAAATCCAGCTAAGTGTTAAGACTTGGAAGCATTTATAGCCTTCAAAATTAGATGATCTTTTTTTCGTTCTTTCCAACCTTAGCGTGTAGATTTTTAAATTGAATCATGATCAGGGATGTCAATACGTCATATTGGGTAAGTTTTAGAATTTTTAGACTTTGTTTGAGTCACGTTTTGATGACCAAAATAGCAAGCCATCACGATCTTGATATGTCACATTGTCGATCGTGCCATACCCATCGACGCAATGCGTCAGTAATTGTGTCGACCTCATCGACGTAATGCGGTGCCTATCGCGTTACTGGGCTAGCTTTGTGTGTTAAGTTATTAGTATGTGGGGGTAATTAAGTTATTTACCTCCCATATTAAATCACCATAACATGAAATTTATCCCCTCAAGAGGCTAAATAAACTCACTCATTCACAAAATCCTCTTAAGAAATAAACCCTTGTTCATCAAGCTTAAGATCAAGATCCAAGAAATCCCCAACAATTTTTATGAAATTTGTCACTCAGGTTTGTTAGGTGTTCATCCTTTGGTCTTCTTTCACCCTTGGAGTTCAAGAAATCTTTTCATAAACTTGAATTATGATTCCCATGTCATGAATTGAATTATGCCCATGTTTGAGTTGTTGTATGGATTTCAAGTTGAGATCTTTTATGGGTTCCATAAAATTATGTTAGCATGTGTGTTGAATTATGAATCTTTCGTATAAAACCTCTTGAATTTGCAAGCTTAAGTTATAGTCATGATGCTTATGTGTTGTTCATTATCATGTGCATTAATTTTGCTTCCCAAGTGTTTTATAGAATGTCCAAGTGAATTGAATAGTGAAATCATAACATGATAGCATATGTTCCCAATCTTTTACAAGTCCATGACCTCCAAATGTTTGACAAAATGACTCAATGAATGAATTGTGAATGATTGACTATCGCTATGCTTTAAAGATTTGCTATGTTTTAACTATTATGATATCGAGTCCTGGGGGTATTTATTACCCAAAATCTATTTCATTAATTAGTTACAGTAGTTATAGAATCGTTCTAGAAAAGGACAAGAACTGTAGTTATAGAATCATTCAGTCAAGCCTAGTACAGTCTAGTGATCAGTTTAGTGTCGATTCAGTTGGGAGTAGGATTCAGCACCAAGCGAACCTAGGGATGGGGGCATTCCTACAAGCAAAAGGTTTGACCCTTAGTAGCAGTCCCTGAGATACAGAACTATGTAGCCAACGTAGGTTGAGATATCTTCCTGACAAATAAGAATTGACATATCTCGTATGTGTTTCCTTCCAGTAAGGGCTGACAAAATGTCTTTCTGGCAGTTAGGGTGATTCATAAAAAGTGTTGTAACCCATGGAACGGTGCTAACACCCTTCCAACTGGGGTTACAGGTTGTTCCCCAATTAGTCTATATTGGGGCATGTCGGTTATATGATACCTTCCACAGTTACAGTTTCAATCTCAGTATTCAGTAAAGAACTCAGATAATTATACAGAACTATGGCTATTAGTTATCAGTTACTTAGCCATCAGAAATCAGTACTTCAGTATTAGTCTAAACTTTCATTTACCAGTATTTAGTTATTGGAACTCGATACTTCAGTTTTAGTCTAAGTCACATAGATATTATATGCACAGTGTTGCATATTCAGCATATTTAGTATCTACAAATTTGCGTTTACTCTCATCTAAATACTTTAGTATGTTTATTCAGTCAGTTATAATATCATGCATATGAACCCATGTATATCAACCTACCTCACTTAGCATACCAGTACATTCCACGTACTGATGCATACTCTTTCTTTGTGCTATGATGTCTCATATCATAGGTTCGGATGCTCAGGTTTCTGACCGTACTTAGCTACTCAGGCTATCAACAGCAGTTATAGTAATGAGTCCTAATCCATGATGGATTTTATTTTATTTCAGCATTTCAGCAGATCTAGTAGGTTTAGTAGTCGGAGTTTGTTGGGGGCTTGTCCCATAAACTCCATATTCTGAATAAACTCCATATTCTGACAGTTAGAGGATTTTAGACTAGTTCAGTCAATTATTCAATTTTCAGATATTTTTATCAGTACACTCAATTATTATTTTAGTATTTTGAGAACCTTATGGCATTTTCAGTTATACTTCCACATATATTTTTAGTATTATTATTTAGTTCTCACAGCAGGTACTAGTCATGGTTTAGCTTGTGATCCTCTGGGGTTGTAAGCGTCGTGTGATGTCCAGGATGTAGAATCAAGGTGTTACATACGGTTATGACTAGAACCATGTTCCAAATTATCTTGTTGATGTTGATAATGACAACAATGTTATTGTTGATAATGCTCCAGATCAAGAATTGTGGATGATTCAAATGTTTCACTTAGAAGGTCTATAAGTTAAAGTATTCCTTTTTCTTATTATTCTCCTAATGAGTATGTGTTACTCACTGGTGGGGGAGAACCTGAGTATTATGAGGAGTCCATGGAACGAACACAAGGATCAATGGATTGCAGCCATGCAAGATGAGATGAAATCTCTGCATACGAACCACTCTTATAAGTTGGTGAAATTTCCAAAAAGTATGAGATCTTTGAAGAATAAGTGGGTGTTCAAAATAAAATTTGAATAACACAGCCCGACTCTCAGATACAAAGTCAGACAGGTTGTAAAATAATTTGGTAAAAGTAAGTGTATTGACTTTGACAAAATATGTTCTCTTATTTCCAAAATGATCTCTATTCATATCGTTCCTGGTTTGGCTGCTAGTCTTGATTTAGAGATCGAGTAGATAAATATGAAGACCATTTTTCATCACGGTGACCTCGAAGTGGACATTTATATGGAAAACGCTGAGGGCTTCAAGGTAAAAGGTAAATAAAATTATGTGTCCAAACTTAAGAAGAGTCTCTATGGCTTGAAGTAAGCTCCCAGATAGTGGTATAAGAAGTTTAAATTTGTCATCGGGAGCAAGGTTACAAAAAGACTTCTTCAGATCAATGTGTATTTGCATAGTATTTTCTGATGAGGATTTATCATCCTCATTCTATATGTGGATGATATGTTGATTATCGGCAGGAATACTTCTAGAATTGATGAGTTAAAGATTCAATTATGCATGTTTTCTGCTATGAAAGACTTGGGTCATGCTGAGAAAAATTTGGACATGAGGATTACTCATCTCAAAGATGAAAGGAAGATTTATTTGTCATAGAAGAAGTACATTGAATGTGTACTAAAGTGCTTCAACATAAATAATGCTAAGGTTGTTAACATACCCCTTGCTGGCCATATGAAGTTGAGTAAGAAGATATGTCCTACAACAAAGAAGGAAAAGTGAGCATCGCTAAAGTTTTATATTCTTATATTGTCGGAAGTTTGATGTATACAGATTTACTAAAAATCCAGTAAAAGAGCATTGAGAAGAAGTCAAATGGATATTGAGGTACCTAAGAGGAACCTTAGGTAATTGTTTGAGTTTTGGAGGATCTGATCCAACTTTGAAGGGCTATCTAGATGCTGATATGGTGGGTAATCTTGATAACAAAAAAGCTACTACTGGATTTTTGTTTACATTTTTAAGGGGATCTATATCATGGCAGTTGAAGTTCTAGAAGTGTGTCGCACTATCTACAACTGAAGCTGAGTATATTATAGCTACTGAAGCTTGCAAGGAAATAATATGGCTCAAACGGTTCCTTCAAGAACTTGGATTGGATCAAATGGAGTACGTTGTCTATTGTTACAATAAAAGTGCAATAGAATTGATCAAGAACTCCATGTTCCATGCAAGAATAGAACACATTTATGTGAGGTACCATTGGATTCGTGAACAAGTAGAGAACGAATCGTTCTATGTTAAGAAGATTCACACGAGTGAAAATCCCACACATATGCTGACAAAGGTGGTGCCAAAGGACAAGTTCAAATTGTGCAAGGAGCTTGTTGGCAGAACTCTCTCTAAGAAGACGGAGATATTTTAGTAAGGTGGGAGTCAAAAGAGGATTATTTCCTTTGAGTGTATAGTAATCACTTTGAGTATTTCACTTGTGACTACGGTGTAAAATTTCTTACTATAGTAATATCAATTGCTCCTCTTGATCCATGGTTTTTTCCTTATTTAAAAGGGTTTCCGCATAAAATCTTTGGTTTCATTATTTTTATTTTTTTCCTAGTATTTTACAACAAATACTTTTGTTGTTATTCCTCATTTATCCAATAAATAGCACTTCAAAAAGCTCTTTTAATTTACCTATTATAATGTATATATGCAACATACATATTTGGTATAAGAATAAGGATGCTCACGCAACGGGAGATAATGTCTCTATGTCAGCTTGGGAGATCAGTGGAGATACAGATAGTATGTAGATTAGAATAACTGATTACATTAGCAAGCAACTAGAAAGGTGTTGACAACTTAGAAGGATATTTTTGGGGTACATAAAGGTGATTATTAGTAAAATAGAGAGGTCCAGGGAAAAGTGAAAGTCGAGAAGACTGCTTGAATGAAGCTAGCGGTGAGAAAAGATAAATAAGAAAAAAGGACAAAAAGGTAGAGGTAAATGACTGTGAAGAAGAAAGTGAGGATAGCATTTCTAATGGATAGGAATAAAGCTTTTAACCACTTGTATAAAAAACTAGTGTCATTTTACTTATTCTAAGTCCTATCCCAAACTAACATTAAAAATAGATTTATTGATATTTTAAAAAATCCTACTCCTTTTTGTTTTCGTTGTATCAGTTGATATCTTTTAAGAATTTCTTAAATGTCAAAGCATAAAATGGTATCTAAAAGTTAAAGGAAAATATTTTTCTTAGTTTATATATTAGACTTTTGGAAAGAAAATCAAACAAATGCATTTATAAAAGCCCTTCTAGTATTTATTTTACTAAATTCTTATAAGAGTATAATCCTGAATGTTCAAATTGGAGTTTTATAATAACTTTTTTGAGATAAACGTGTATTTTTTTGGGTAGAAGAGATAATATAAATATAGGAAGCAATAGATGAACTATTGCAGGCAGTGCCCTTCAGCAAAATGTTACTACTACTAGGTTACAAACTCATAGGTGAGTCAAACAAAATAGAGTGAGAATCATGCATATTATATACTAAAGACTAGTTCCCTAAACAAACTAACTTATTGCATATTGACCGTGAAACTAGATAACTATATATAGCTCCATCTCGATCCAGTTGTAGTTGCTCGTTAACTCCATCAAGAGGAGACAATAAAACACGATGAGATGTAGTTGAGAACCCGGTCTAGATAGTCGATCAGCTACTCCATTGGTTTGTCTGAAATTATGTTGCACTGTTGGACTCCAAAGTTCCTTAATATTTTCCTGCAAGAAGTAAAAAGATCAGTATAAAAATGAGTAGATTATTGTAGGAGGTGTATGATTTCGATAGAGTCCATCTCTATTTCAATAGGATAGAGATTATAATCATAAGACATTAAAAAACCTCTATAAAGAGCTTCCAATTCAACCATAACATGACAGTGGGCATTACTGTGGTTGTAAACCCCATCACCCAACTACCCATAGAGTCACAAATATCTCTCTCAATATCGGAATAAGTAGAAGCATAAGAAAGACAACCATCAACATTAAATGTAAAAGTGGTAGGTGTAGGAAAAAATCATTTAATATTAATGTTAATACTACTTAATTAATTCTCAGGCATAAGAGTATGGTTAAGGAACTCCTTGGTATTTCTGAAGATCGTAAAAATATTAAGTAGTTTAGTTGTTGTAATAACTCAGGTTTTTGGACTCTGAAAATTTCTCTGTAAGTTGATCTCATAGTCCAGGCAACGAATATGACCCTATGAGTTGTAGTCACTCTATACAAGTCGTGTAGTGCCTATCATAGACAAACTAGTGAAGATTACCTGTGTTTCTATCTTGAGTACGACTAGGACCCCACGAGTTGTAAGATCTGGTCATGAGTCATAGGGTGGGACTCATGACCAAACTAGTGAGGTGTCCTTGGGTCACTTCCTAGACTATGAGTCATGGTTATGACTCATGGACAGTGACCATGAGTCGTTATGAGACCCATAACGACTGTGAGTTAAAATTCCTGCACGATTTCATTAAAAGCATGGTGGTCTTTTCTTCTTACCCTACTACTATTCCACGACATAAAACATTCCTTTAGCCCTATTTCCAACCTTTCAACATAACATAAACACTATTTTCTCTCTTGTATTTCCTAAATAAGAGCAAGGCTAGGTTTCAAGAGATTAAACATGTAGGGCTCAAATTATGGTTTCTCTTTAAATTCCTTGGTGTTTCAGGCATGTATCTCTTCTCTAAACTTGTATTTTTATCTTGGCATGGAATGGCATGGTATTAATATGGTTTTAATGTTTGGTTTTGTAATTTGGATTGAGGGTTTTGGATGATTATTGTTTGAAAGATATTCCCATGGTTTATATGCAATCGTTTATGCTTTATTGATGGATTTTGGAACTCATTAGATGCATGGGTAAGGGTAATGGAATAGGAGTCGGGGATTCTCCCAAATTGTATGGATTTTGGTATTGTAATTGGTAATAGTCTTAACCCACCTTATGGAATTGGCTTAGAAATATGGCTATATACATAATCTAACCATTTTTTAAACTATTGCATTGCATTAACGGCTAATCATATAAAAAAGGGTTTGAAAGGCCTTGGTGTCCATGGATTGATTTTAAATTGGAACTTTGGAGTCTTATGGCTAATTGGTTTGGTTTGGTATAATGGAATTGGCTTTCAAGCATAATTAATTGGTATGATGAAACCATTATGTAAATGCCTAAATGGATAAATCCTTAGTTAGATAAATGGGTTATGTGTAAATGTGTTAACTTGGGCTTAAATAGATTATGTAGCTCGTCGTTGAAGGTGAAGGTCTTGGGAGAAATTGATACTGAAAATCACATTTACCGGAGTGGGGGCCTCGGTGGACGTGTGCATAGTTCACACTTATATATATATATATATATATATATATATTAAAATGGTTGGGGTCGTGGATTCTCAGGCCCTTCCTTGGATTTATCCAATTTGTGCAGCTAACAAGCGTTGGAGCCCTTTCAACAGGGAGAGCTAAGCCCATATATCCCGTGTGTTCCCTTAGGATGATTAGAACGACACAATCTATGTTAATGATTTTAAATCTCTTGCTAAACCTTTCTTCTTATCCCAATATCTTATATGTGTATGTATGCATTTATGTGAACATGTACATTGAGTTTAGCTTTGATTTCAAAATAGCATTATTTAATCCCTACCCTGAGTTACATGATAGCGCTCACACCACCAAACATCCTAGAAAGCTACATTATTTCATAATGTAGGGTCTGAAGATACTTCTTTTACCCCTATGCGGCATTAGGTGATCCAGTTCGTCGATTGGTTTTGCGGTGAAATGGTGAGCTTCCATATTTCAAAAAACTTGGTCATTCCATCGGTCCCTTTCATATTTTAGATTCAAATAGTTCATATTAACATTATCATTGTCATTATCACTATCATGGTTGGGGGCATGTCCCGACGTAGTTTGATATTCGGATTATTTTAGAGGCTTTTATGGACATGTATAGGTTGGATAGTGTTGTAGACTCTTAGAGCTTATTTTTGAGTTACATTAATTTCTTTATATTTGGATGTATACCTATTTGTTATTATTTGGATTTTTCTCAGTTGAACAGGCTATGGGGATAGTCTCTAGTTCTCGATGGGCTTTAGATACCTATAATGATAAGGCCCGGGGTTAGGTCGTGACAAGCTTGGTATCAGAGAATAGGTTCATGGTCTATGGTTGTACAAAAAGTTATTTCGAGTAAAGTCTTTTTTATAGGTGTGTAGAGCGCCACACTTATAGGGGAAGGCTACAACATATTTAGAAATGTTTCCCTTTGTTGTGTTCTATTTCAGGATATAGAGTCTAGGGTCATGGAATTTCTCTAAATCCTAGGTTGTTCGCATTTCAAATCATACCTCTTCGAAGATCTGATGTTCGTGAAAACTCTGTCGAAACCTCTGCCCCACCTAAGGGCATAATGGAGTGGACTTGCCCTATTTATGAAATACAGACCCAGTGTAGGGTCCCTTCTCCTGATTGTACCTCTCCACTGAGGTTCCACCGATCCCCACTAGTCCTTCTCCAGTTGGTGAAACTCATGCTCAATTACCTGAAGGAGACATCTCTAATGTGTAGTTCCATTATTTTATTCATCTATTGACTCAGTTGGTGACCTCTCAGTCTCTCCAGTCAGGTCAGGGTGGTTTTATTGTTCCTTGTTTGGAGGATTTTGACTAAGTCTCATGAGTTGAGGTATACAGTTTACCCAGGTTTGACAAAGATGTATAATGATTTGAAGGAGATCTATTGGTAGAACAATATGAAGAAAGATGTGGCTAACTTCATGGCTAAGTGTATGGTTTATCAACAAGTGAAGGTTGAGAACTTGAGGCCTGGTGACATGTCTCAAGAGATTGAGTTTCCCATGTAAAGTGGGATATGATTAATATGGAATTTGTGATAGATCTTTCGCAGTCTCGTAACCAATATGATTCGATTTGGTTCATTATGGATACACTGACTACGTCTTCTTATTTCTTACCTATGAGGACTACTTACTCTGGAGAATATTATGCAAAGTTATTTATTAAGGAGATCGCATGGGATGCCGGTGTCCATTATTTCAGATTGAGGTAGGCAATTCTCTTCCCATTTTTGTCATTCATTTTAGAAAGGTTTAGGTACCAAGGTGAACCTTAGAACTGCTTTCCATCTGTAAATGGATGGACAAGCAGAACGAATAATTTAGACTTTAAATGATATGCTAAGGGCTTGTATAATTGATTTTGTAGCTAGTTGGGTTAATGTCTTGCCTCTTATTGAGTTTGCATACAATAATAGTTACCATTCGAGTATTCAGATATTTCCTTTTAGGGCTCTTTATGGTAGGAGATGTAGGTCTCTTATTGGGTGGTTTAAGGTTTGTGAGACTAGCTTGTTTGGTCCTTAATTGGTTCAGAAAGACACGGTGAAGGTGAAGGTGATTAGGCAGAGAATTAAGATAGCTCAACGTTGCCAAAAGTCTTATGTGGATGTGAGGCAAAGGGATTTGAAGTTTGATCTAGGTGATTGGGTGTTTTTAAAAGTTTCTTCTATAAAGAGAGTGATGAGATTTAGGAAGAAGGTAAAACTCAGTCCCCGTTATGTTGGTCCACACTTAATTTTGAGGAGAGTGGAGAAGGTTGCCTATGAGTTAGATCTGCCTGCGAGTCTGCATTTCATTCATTTGATTTTCCATATGTCGATGTTGAATAAGTGCGTAGGTGATCTTCTTTGATTATCTTCCAAATTCCTTGGTGTTTCAGGCATGTATATCTTCTCTAAACTTGTATTTTTATATTGGCATGCAATAGACTGATACTCATATGGTTTTAATGTTTCAATTTGGAATTTGGGTTGAGGGTTTTGGATGATTATTGTTAGAATGGTATTCCCATGGTTTACATGCAATTGTTTATGTTTTAATGATGGATTTTGGAACTCATTGGGTGCATGGGTATGGGTAATGGAATGGGGTCATGGATTATCCCAAATTGTATAGATTTTGTTATTGGAATTGGTAATAACCTCAACCTACCTTATGAAATTAGCTTTGAAACATGGTTATATGCATAATCTAACCATTTTTTAAATTGTTGCATTATATTAATGGCTAATGGATAAAAATGATTTCAAAAGGCCTTGGTGGTCATAGATTGATTTTGAATTGGAACTTTGGAGCCTTATGGATAATTGGTTTGATTTGACATAATTGAATTGGCTTGTAAGTATAATTAATTGGTATGATGATAACACTCGATAAATGCCTAAATGGATGGGTTATATGTAAATGTTTTAACTTGGGCTTAAAGGGGTTGTGTAGCTCGCCGTGAAAGGTGGAGGTCCCAGGGAGACCGATATTGAAAATCACATTTTCCAGCGTGAGGGTTTTGGTGGCCATGTGCATAGTTCATACTTTATATATATAAATATATATATATATATATATATATATTGGAATGGATGGGGTAGTGTATTCCCTGGATCTTCCTTGCATTTCTCCAGTTCGTGTGGCTAACACGTGTTAGAGCCCTTTCATCAGGAGGAGTTGAACCCATATAGCCTGTGCGTTCCCTTGAGACGGTTAGAGCTACACAGTCTAGGTTAACTATTTTTAATCTTATGTTAAACCTTGCTCCCTATCCCAGCATCGTAATATGTATGTATGCATGTATGTGATCACGTACATTGAGTTTGGAATGATTTTGAAATGGCATTATTTTATCTCTACCCTGAGTTACATACTAGTGCTCACCCTGCTAACTATCTTCGGATGCTATAGTGTTTCATAATGTAGGGTCTAAAGACACTTGTTTTACCTCTGTGTAGCATTAGGTGATTCAGTTTGTCAGTTGGTTTCATGGTGAAGTGGTGAGCTTCCATCTTTTGAAAAGTTTGGTCATTCCATCGGTCCCTTTTTATATTTTAGATTCAAAGAGTTCCCATTAAAATTATCATTGTCATTGTCACTATCATGGTTGGGGGCATGTCCCAACCTAGTTTGATAATTGGACTGATTTAGAGGCCTTTGTGGACATGTGTGGATTGGATGATGTTGTTGACTCTTTGAGCTTATTTTTGAGTTACATTAATTGTTTTATCTCTCTTCTCTGATTGTCTTCCGCTTTGTTATTATCTGGATTTTGCTCGGTTGAACAGTCTATGGGGTGGTCTCTGATCCTCGATGGACTAGAGATACTCGTCATGACTCGGCCTAGGTTAGATCATAACAAATGTTCTCTTGTAGACACTATCATTTTAATTAACCCAAATACACTAAAGTACAAAGGGTAAAAAGTCTAGATAAGATGGAAAGACATCGTGGAAAGGGAGGTTCAATCTATTTAGAACAAGAAGTCAGTGTTGTTGATTAGTAATCAAAAAGAAGATATTAAGTCCCAGGTCTAGAAATTTTTTTTGTCCAATATAGCATTCGAGGAGCACGTGCGAAGTTGTCTCTAGAGCTATGTGGCAGACGGGACAGAGAGGGGAAAAAGCAACACCAATGTAATGTAAGTAATCATAGGGAGAAATTTTACCATACGATCAAAGCCAACAAAATATTTTAATTTTTTCAAGTGTACGAAACTTCCATATCCAGTGGAAGGGAAATGGAGTTTCATTAAGGCTACATTTGTTTTTTTCAAGATTCAGATGTCTGAATCTGAATGCACATCAGAATGATTAAGATGTTGTCTCAAGATCTGAAAGTGGAATGATTAAGACTATTTGTTTTTCAACATCTGAATGTGCAAAAAAAATATATTTGTATATATAATAAAATAAAAAATATAATAAAATAAAAAACTAATTATATATCAAAAAAGTATGTAATTTAATACAACAAAATTATTATTTGATTGAAAAAAAATATTTATGTTTGTTAGTGATTGTGAAGATGGTTTATAATGGTGGTTGCAGCGACAATGATTGATGTTAGTGATTAGTAATGTTAGTGGTGATAGTTGTGATGATTGCGATTGTAGTGACTATTATGATAGTGGCAGTTGATAGTGGTGGTGGTGGTTGTGATGTGATGTTTCTTGATATCAATAGTTGGAGGTGTTGATTGTGAAGGATGAAAAATGAATGCATGATGGTTGATGATGTGTTGGTGCTAGTTTGAGATGTTGTTAGTTGTGATGGTGAAGATGGTTGTTAGTAGAGATAAATTGTAGCGATGATAGTGATTGAAGTGGTGGTAGAAGTGTCATTACTAGTGACACTGGTAGTGGCTGCCAAAGAATGTGTGGAGGTTGTGATGTATTAGTGGTAGTTAGCAGTGGTGCTAGTTTTGATAGATGAGTTGGTCGATAGTAGGGATTGGCCGGTAGTGGTTGATGATGGTGGTGTTGTTGACGGCGGTGGTGGTAGTAAATATAATTAGAATAACAGAGGTAGTAGATGTGGTAGCGGTTGACAATAGTGGTTGGTAGCAATGTTTGTTGTCGATGGTGGAGGTGGTTGGTGGTGGTGGGTGGTGGTTGACAATGACGGCGGTGGCAAAGCTGGTGACTGTTGATTATGAATAGAGTGGCAGTGAATATTATCCAACACCAGAATACCTCTTCAGACTTATTAAGACTTAATTCTAGATCTGAATGATTAAGACCTATTCAGACCTATTAAGAGTTAAAATCTTAATAAAAAACAAATGTACTTAATCGTCTGAAGTCTGAACCATTCAGATTCAAACTTTGATTAAGTGCAAACAAATGAGCCCTAAATCTAGTATGCTATTTATAGACAGATTGGGTGGAAAAAAAGACCATTTTTGTTATATGCCCAGTAAGGTTTATCTTTTCTATCTATACTATTGTTAGGACGAATAGAGGTTGTCTAAACTGAAACTTTTGGTAATTATGTTTACCACCATTTACGACATAAATTACATAAGGAAACAAAAAAAAATTAAAGAATAAAAATTTAAAGTAACAGATGGTAAGTAATAAATAATATTAAGGGAAAAGACATCATTTTCACCCCATACTATATAAGAAAAGTCTAAGTCACACCTAAATTATATAAGTGACCTATTACACACCTTAACTATATAAAAGTGATATTATTACCTCCCTGCGACCCCCATTCTAAGGCGCGTGTGTTACACTTATTTTAGGTGTGTCCAGCCTATTAAATAACAAAAGTAAACGGCTAAAAACATTAAGGAAAAAGACATCATTTCCACCCTAAACTATAGTCGAAAAGTCGAATCCACACCTAAACTATAGAAGTGACCTATTACACACCTTTACTATAAAAAAGTGATACTTTTTAGTGACGTGGTGCTGACGTAGCAGCGCGTGTAAAACACTACATCACATGCAAGTGGTGGTAGCCTGACAGGGTGTAAATAGTTTCACTTTTTTATAGTTTAGGTGTGTAATAGGTCACTAGTATAGTTTAGGTGTGGCTTCGACTTTTCGGATATAGTTTGAGGTGGAAACGATGCATTTTCCCATAATATTAACAAAGCCTATATTAACAAAAAAATTGAATGCCAAGGTAATTATTGTGTTCCTATAATAAATTCGTAAGTTAAAATATGATTGAAATACGTTTAATAATATTTTTGCATAAAAATAAATGAAGATTCAAATATTTATAACTTTGTTTTGTGGGATCAATAGTACTAAAAAGTCCTTTAAAATATATCAAAATACAAGAGGACATCAGAATCGAAAAACTTCAAATAAGTATAATAGTTTTGGAGCCCACACTTTACTATCGTGTCATGATGGGAATTTTTTTCAAACTGCACAAACAAATCCTTGTGAGGACTTCCAAAAAGTTCATATCCTATCATATATATAGTTATAACTTGTACAAAGGTTGGGAAAGAAGTTGTATCGGCTTGTTAAGGTGGGAGAAACGAGACTCGCGATCTAGATCAAGTGAGGTACATTAAAGACGAGTATGAAAAAATATAAGCTTGTGGAAGAGAGACACCTTAAATGAAGATGGGTGGTATACTTCCATAAACTCCTACATGAAGAGGTGGACAGGAATATCTTGTTAGGTAATTTTAAAAACTTCGAGGGTCATCGTAGTTTTAGGTAATATAGGTTCATGTATCAAGTTTGATGAGGTAAAGGAGGTAATTCGTAAGATGAAAGGGAAAAATAGATTGGGTCAGGCGATATTTCTGCTTAATTTTGGATGACCACAAGGAAAGTGGATGTGAATTAGTTAATTGAGATTCTTAATATCACTTTTAGGATGAATAGAATAATTGAAGAAGGGAGATTGAGTAGAATAACTCCATTGTACAAGAATAGAGGCACAACAAGTTTAGGGATATCAAAATACTAATTAGTCACACAATGAAAGTTTGAAAGTGAGTGGTCGAGATGAAGATAAGGAGGAATGCATCTATTTTTTAGAAACAATTCATATTCATGTCGGAGAGACCAACAACTAAAGTCATTCACCTTTTAAAAAGATTGTTGGACCAATACATGAAAAAAAAGACTTACATATGGTATTATTCAACTTAGAAAGGACATATGATAAAGTTCTTAAAAGGGGGTTTTATGCGTACGCTTGGAGTCTATAGGAATACATGTGATATACTTTAGAGTAATTGAGGACATGTACAATAGAATCAAGGCCCAAATAAGGACAATGCGAAGAAACTCAAAACATCTTCCAATCGAGATGAGAATACATCAGGGATCAACTCATTACCAATTTTATTACCCTTATGAGGTATAAATTTATATGGCATATTTAAGAGAAATACCATGGTGTGTATTATTAGCAAATGACAAAGTATTAACTGACGAGATGTGCAGCAAAGTTGATGATAGATTAGAAGTTTGAAGACAGACCCTAGAGTCTAAGGCTTCAATTTTAGTTGGATTAAAATAAAGTATATTGAGTCCAAGTTCAGAGTTGCATCACAGGAGACGAATCATAAATGAAGATTGATACACCAGTCATTCTCTTGAGATAAAGGTTCAAGTACTTGGTATCTATAATTAAGAAAATGAGAAGATCAATAAGGACGTCACACATTATATTGGAGTAAGATGGATAAAATGGAGGCTCTCATACAGTGTCTTATGTGATAATAATATGTTATCATTACTTAATGATAAGTTCTATCAAGTTATTCTTAGACCGACTATATCATATGACGCGAAATGTTGGCTAGCCAAGGTCACACAAGTTTAGAAGATGAATAGTTCATGAGATTAGAATGCTACCAAAAAAAATACAAGATTAGGAATAAAAAAATAATGGGCAAGGTGGGAGTATCCTCTGTAGTGTACAAGATGGAGAAGCAATATTGAGATAGTTTAGGCATGTGAAAAGTAGGGGCGCAAATACCCTAGTGAAGAGGTGCAAGAGGCTGGTATATGTTAGAGAAGAGGTAAGGGTAGAGGTAGAGCGAAGAAAAATTAGAAATATGTGATTGCATAGGACATGGCACACCTTCATCTCACCAAAACTATGATACAAGATATAAGAACATAGAGGTTGAGGATTAGGATTGACAAATAGAAGGTAGTCAATAGTTTGTCTCTTCTTAATTTGGTATAATAGATTCTACTCTGGAACACTTACATTGAAGAATCCTAAAAGGATTGAATCTGAGTTCTTGATTTCGAGTAGTTTTGATTAGGGGTGGCAATTTGCAGGTTGGGTCAAATTTGGGCCGATCAAAATGGGTCAAGACCCAATCCAATTCAAATTTATTACATCAAAATGGATTGGTTCAAAACGTTATAAGTAATAGGTTATAATTCAATCCGTCCAATTCTTACTAAGCTTTAATTTCTTTATTTATTATTTTATAAATATTTAGAATCGAATAAAAAAATATTTTATTATGACTATATATAACATACAAATAAAAAAATCTTTAAAATATTTTAATAAAATTTTTCAAAAATCAATTCTAATAACATATCAACCCAATGTTTAACGGATTGAAACTGGTTGGATTAATATGAGTTGAGCTAATAAATGAGTACATCAATAACCGATCCAAACTTAAATGGGATGGGTCAGGTTGGGTTTGCTTGGTTTGATTTTGTTACCTCTAATTTGATAATAGGAAAATATGCATATGTGTCACATGATTCTATTTATGGTAAACATGTTAATTATAGGAAATATAATCACACAAAGATTCTATATGTTTTATTTATAGTAAATATAATTATTGTATCCTTATTAACAAAGAAAAAGTCTTGAGGTTTTCCTCTCCCTACACAACTAGATGTAGTGGATCCCTATTCTATGTAAGGAGAAAATCAACATAATTTTAAGACAGCTATTTCACATGTAGAGAAAGAATTACACTCAAGCAGTAGGAGAACAAGAAAGTTGGCAGTCATTGAATTCAAATGAATAAATCATAATTTTGTGAAGTTTTTATTGATCGTTGTTAGAGGGAGATTCTTGTAAATTGTTTTATAGTTTAGTTATTTAGTCATAGAAATTCTATTAAGGTGACTGGTGTAATTAAGTTGGTGAGGCTTGTAACAAGAAGTGATTTTGGTCAGTTGAAATAGTTATAGAAAACTATTTGTTTCTAACTGCTAGAGTTAGTTCCTTTGAGTATTGAGTTGTAATCGTAAAACTTATTTTGAGTTGTAGTAGATTTGTGGTCATGGTTACTACTCCTTCAATTAGTAGGTTTTTCCACATAAATTTCTTGTGAATTTATGTATTGCTCCAAGTCAACTATTTGAGAACCTGGTCCCTGTTTAAAGTAGTTAGTACTAGTTCTTTTCAATTGATATCAGAGCAGTGCTTTTCTCTTAAGGTTAACACTTGGTAAAGGATCCTATGGCTACCCCTTCAATGACTCAAGAAGATGCCTCACAAATAAGAAACTCATTATTTAATGGGTCATACTATGATTGGTGAAAAATAGAGGATGATGGATCATCTAATTAGAAAAAGTCCTAACTTATGGAATGTTATTCTTGACGGACCAAACATTCCCTTGGAAACCTTTGAGGATGGTAAGATACAAGCACCAAAGAACAGGAAGAAATAAACTGCTGAGGGAAAGGTCACTATTCAAAGAAATGTCAAAGCTATGAATATTCTAATTTATGAAATAGGACTCGATGAATACAATAGGATCTCATTTTCTCAAGATGCTAAGCAAATTTGGAATACTCTACAAACTGCCCATGAAGGTGCTTCTGCTATCAAAAGTCCAAGACTGACAACTTAAATAGGCACCATGAAATTTTTGGAATGAAGGAAAGTGAATCCATACAATACATGCATACAAAATTCACTGCAATTCTTAATGAGATCTACTCATTAGGAGAACTCATTCCAACAAGAAAATTACTTAGAAAACTATTGAGTGTGTTGCCTAAATCTTGAGAAAACAAAGTAGAAGCCATTATATAGGTCTTAGATCTTGAAACCTTAGTAATGAGTGAACTGATTAGAAATTTGACTACTTATATGCTTAATAAAAATCAAGAAAAGGTCATTAAAACCAAAAGAAAAAAAGAAAACTATATCACTCAATGCAACTGAAACTATTGACTTTGAAGAGAAGAACATAGCCTTAGTGACCAGGAAGATTCGATGCATATTTAAGAGAGGCCAAAACTTTCAGAGAAGAACTTCAAAGACTCAAGGGAAGGACATCCAACTATGTCAGAAATATGGTAGTTCTAATCACTTTATTAAGTTTTATCTTTTATGAATTGTACAATATAAGAAGTCTGTCATTGAGAAACCTAGAGATCAAATGAGAGAATTCACTCTTCTGTTTCATAGGAAAATGACTTCACAAGAAACTGTCATAGTTGTGCAAAAGTCTCTAGATACTATAAAATAACTTATAGATATGTCAGATGAGAATGATCCCAATAATCAATCTTTATTGGTCATTGTGGAGGCAAAGCATAGAGATACCTTATCAGTCCTTACCATGAGTGAAACTGAGGATAAAGATAAAGAAGAGAATTACAAAGAAATCATTCTGGCTCGTATGGATATATTTGGTGTCGACAATGACATTGAACAAGAAAAAACAAAAGTATATTTTTCTAATCATAAGATAAATATAAAAAATACTCTAAAAGAAAACTTAAATCTCTCTCTTCTATTCTTATAGATGCATATTACTCTTCCAGTTTTGAGAAATAAAATTTGATGAGGGATTATACGTCTCTAAGAACAGAATATGAAAATCTAGAGCAAGGAAATGAATTTCTAACCAACTCCCTCAAAGAATATTTAGATAATGGAAAGAATAAAGCCACTAGTGTTTAGCAACACTTAGAAGAAGACATCAAAATACTAAATATCAACCTCCAAGAAATATCTAAATAAAATAATGCATTGATAAATGAGAAGAATAAATCTAAGTTTAAGTTGGAACACAATCAGAAATGGAAAAAATCCTCAGCTTGATTCAGAAGAGTTAATCCACCTCTAAACATCGGCTAGGATTTAAATCTGAAACTTACAAAGCTCCACAGACTAAATCCTTCATGTTTATGTTATGCACTGATTGTGTCAAAGAAGGATATCTTAAAAAATAGTGTCCTACACAAATCAAAGTTGAACATAAAAACTTTAATTTCCTGAATAAACACTACACGAAAAGATTGAGAAAAAACTAGCACAAAATAGAAAGTCCTCCCCACTAAACTAGGACAAACTTAATTCATCCATTTACTCATGAGAACGAGCCCACATTGATATGGGTACTAATATTTGATTTATCATTTACATGTGATGATGAGATAAAGGAGCAAGCCATGGTACCTTGACAATGCTTGATCTATAAAAATTAGTGGAAACAATGAAAACTTCCTTTCTCACAATAATTTTCAAGGTGGTAATGTTGCTTTTGAAAATGGCAAGAGTGGATAAATTATTGAAATAGAATAAGTGAAAAACTCATCTCATGCCATAGAAAATATCTACTATGTGGTTGAACTTAAAGACAATCTACTGAGCATATCACAAATGTGTGATAAAAGGGATAATGTACTGTTTACTGCAGCTGATTTTATTGTGACTAACTTAAAAGGTGAAAATCTAGTATGCAAGAAAAGAAGACACAAGATCGTATACAAAGCAGATATCATGGATCCTCTAGCATTAAAACTATCTTGTCTTAGTGTTATGAAAAGAAGCTCATTACTAGGCATAAAATATCAAGCCATGCAAGTTTCTTTCTGATCAACAAGCTGGTGTCAAAAAAATTGGTGTTCGGCCTATAACAACTAATTTCGCCGTTACTAAAATTATATGTGGTAAAAGTATAAGAACCATTTTCATCTTAGGTTATACAATCAATTCTTTAGTATGAGATTGCATTAGACATGAGCTAAGATCGTACAATACTCAAAGAACAAAGTTAAGTTGAAAGTGTTCCTATCGATTGAGCTTTGAGCTAAGTTTAAACTAGGATCAACTTCAGACAAGTACTTTACTTATAATATAAAAAATTATGGGACTAAATACCAACCAAATGAAATATCTTTGAGTTTTCTTTTCAACACCTTTAACCATTCATTAATTCATTTTCAAAGCAAAAAGTTATGACCATATTGCTGAAAACAATCCATGTTGAAAAGTTGGTCATTTCTACAATGATTAAAAAAAGCAGTGCATAAGGTTATGTTGACGTTTTTAAGGTTTTACACGTAAAACTTTAACCTAAAGCTCTACAGGGTGATTTTTTAAGATTTTGGATGGAAATTTTTTATTGAGGTAAGTTTTTCTACCGTCTTCTTTTTCATTCAATTCAATAACACCTTAGAATTAGTGGAATGATCTTTAATGGTGAAATTCTTGGGAATTGGAATTCTAATTCATGAGATTTTAGAAAAAATTATATGAGTTACCACCTAGAATTATTTTAAGAGTGATTAATATATAACTCCTAGAATGAATTAATGATTCTAAAATATTAAATTGATGATTGAAAATCTTGAATTAAATAAAAATTAAATCGTTGACTTTAAAACTCTATTAATAAAGACGGGTTGATTATCATAGAACTAGTTAATGGTTAATTGGTCCTTGAATAATATTTTTGACCATGAATAAGTATAGAATTAGAGGGTTGAATTATAAAAGTAATTATTTAAAGATTAATTGATTTATAACTTCTATATTATATGATTTGTAATGATTGAACTAATGGAGGAATGAAGAAAAGAAAAAATCAGCCTTGTTGTGGCTTGCTTATTTCAAGATATCTAGCCCGAGGTAGTTTATGATTTAATATTTAGTAGGCTCGAGTTAAATAGGTGTAATTACTATAGTTTGATGGTAGACTTCATGTCTATGGACACAGAGTTGGGATACATAAAATATGAAATAAATGTAATTAAAATATAATTATGTGTTACTGTTATTTGTTTGGATCCTTTGATAGATATTTATTTTTGTATGACTTACTTGAATAATTTACAATTTTAATATGTGAATGTGGGTAGCAATAGAAAAATTAGGTGAGCTTGTAATCTATAGAAATTGTCTTTGATACCTCAAAATGGGTGAATCTGATGTTGTGTGTATTTAAAATATAAGATATTTTAGTTGAAAGATATTTAGGAGAATTGGTTGGGATAAGAGAATGTGGTGTTATAACTTCAGAATCTAAAGTGATGTTTGGCTGAGTGCTAGGAAATAAGATGTGGAAAGGTGTATGAACCAAGCTGGAATTATAAGTTGAATAAAGTTGAGTGGTAGAATAATCGGCTAATTAAATAGTGTAGTAATGACTTGGGTGTAAGTATTACTAGTTAATAACTAAATTTACCAGTTTCTAAAGGAATAAAAGAGGGTTATATTGGTGAATAAAATAGAATGTTGAATTAGAGTATAGATATTTATTTTAGTGGAATGTGTACTTTTAAAATAAATACTTAAATGATTAGTCTTCGAATATATTTGTCATTGATGATGGAGTTTGATGATGCTCATTTGAATAAATAGTGAATTGGCCTTCGAGCATACTTATGATTTCATATGTTAGTTGATATTCATGTGTTAGTGAATTAGCCTGGAATGATGATCTTGTTAATTATTGAATCCAAGTTTGAAAATTAATTATCTATAATGAGGTTGGTAAAAAGGTCTTTGTTTGATACACAAGAGTGGTTGGTTTATTTCATTATATGATTATACTATTTGTGGTATTGTTTGTTATGGTGAGATGAATCGATAAAGATTTATTCTTACAAAATTAGCGAATTTTAGGGAGAATAACGGTAGGGACATTGGAATAAGTATTGTATAAGACTTGGTTTGGTATAAAGATAGTAGACACTAGTTGTATGGGATCAGGTGTCATGTTGATGCTAATAGTAGGATCGAGTTCCATGCTGGTACTTATACATAAATTGAGCTCATCCCTTGTAGGTCATAACTGAGGGTCCCTATTGACTCTACTATGTGTTTACACTATAATATGGAGAGTTTGATAGTTTCTTGAGTTAAACGAGTTAGTTGATGATACATTATGATTCCTTTTGTAGATCAGTTATGTTGATGGTTATGATTATGCATTAGAGTGCGGCATAAATATAAAGTAAGTCCTGGATTATGTATAAATATTATTTTCCAGTATGTATAATTATATGTGAAATACCCCACCAGTTCCTAGATAAGTTTTCAACTATCCGTCATATTTTTTAAGACCCCAAAGTGATTATGTCTCATAATCTACATTATGAGATAATGTATCACATAGACATATATGTACACTATCAAGTAAACAATGTAGCACACACATCATAACTAGATAGTATCAAGTAGATAATGTACACTGTCAAGTAGACAATGTACCCCAAAGTGATTATGTCAAGCTTATGTGCTACATTGTCTCACCTCAAACCCTTACTCTACTACTTAAAAGAATAAGGAGGCACTATTTTTCCCCCATCCTCAATCACTTAACACGTTTTTTCTCATCCCATCATCATGAATATCAAGAACATCAAGATTAGAGTTCCTCACCAAAAATTCAAGCCTCCCTTCCCAAAAATAAGAAATTCATTCCAATTTTAAGCTTCTTCAAGAATTCATTCAATTAAGGTATGTGGAGGTTATGAACAAGGTTATTCATTCATCCTTGCGCCTAAAATATATGGTTTTAAGATTGAAATTCTTTATTTTGAATTAGGGTTCATACCCAAATAGCCATATTCATGAATTATGATATTACCATGAGATTGAAAGCTTTAGGTGTATCAAGATTTACATATATTCATGTTTTGACTTATGAGATTCATATTTTGATTTAAATTTCCTTATCTTCACTGGGATTGTTAAAAGATTTCAAGATGATTATTGAGAATGAAGTTTTGTTATGAATTTCAATGAATTAAAGCGTGGACTCTAAGTCTTAAGTACAAGTATTGAGTTTACAAGAAAATTACGCTCTTAAGCTCCATTGACAAGTCTTATAACATGATTTAAAGAAAAATTTTATCCTTTGATCTAAAGATAAGATATGAAATACACAATTGTACATCTTTATTATGATTTAAAGAAAGAAAAGTATAATTGGTTTTTAACCTATAAACCCTTATATTATTTTAAGGTGGATTTCTTAAAGTATGAACATATAAGTAAACTGGGAGTAGTATTTAGCACCGAGATAGGAATGTGGATGAGAGTATCCAAAATCCCAAAATCTATGATCCAACGTAAGTTAAGCTTATTCCCAATATGGATGAAGTTAAGAAGTGATCACTAAGATTAAGGTTATATTCTAATGGCAAGGGTAGAACAGCTCTCCCCACCATGGGTAAGATGTTGAACTCCATGATATGTCAAATGGTTTGTGTTGGTTAGAACAACCTCTAAAAAGAAAGAATAGTAAGTAAAGATTTTAGAACTAAGTGTTATGGCTCACAAAGTTTATCCTTACGCGTCATTACTCATGTTTATAATTTTGCAGTTTTTGTTTTATTCAAGCTTAAGGTGAGTCATTTATATTTAGCATGCATTATTGAAAGTTTATATGGATATTCAGTTATGGTTTTACTTATGCATTTACCCCCACATACTCAGTATATTCCAGAAGTACTGACTTATATATACGTCTATGCGCTACATTGTCTTATGATGTAAGTAATAGTTGTAGCACACACATCATAATTAGACAATTTGCAGTTTCCAATTAGCAGGTGAAAAGTTCTTTTGATTTGAGGACTCAAGTCAACTCTAGTTCTAGTAGCATTCTTTTTATTCCATTGTATTAATTAGGGATAGCTGGGGTAATGTCCCGACTTTCTATAGTCAGTATTAGTAGAGGCTTCATAGACGGTTATTCAGAGTTGATGTATTTACTTTCAGTTTTTTTTTGTATAAAATAGTATGTTTTTAAACAAGTCTTTTACTGAACATATTTAGCAAAGATATTTCTTTTATTTATTTCTTTTATATTTATGTATATTATTCAGTTGCTCATGAGTTATGCCCGTATCATAGGTTATCTTAGGATCACTTATGGTTCTAAGCACCATTTGACATCCAATTAGTGTCGAGGTATTACAAACTTGGTATCCAAGCATAAAGTTCAAGTGTCCTAGGGTGTCTATGAATTCGTGTCAAGTAGAGTCTTGCGGAATAGTATAGTAACGTCTGTACTTTTCTTTAAAAGGCTATTGGTCATTTAAGAAATATTTCCCTTCTTTCATACTCTAGATCGTGCAATAAATATGTTCTCTCAAAAAATTCTATCGATTCATGTATTACTCTATAATTTTGTATCTATGACTCATTCTTAAGATAATATGAGTAGTAAACTCCTATTCCTCCTGAGATAATGCTCCTAGATTTACTATCAGAAACTTCAAAAATCATGCAAAGGGCTTGAGAGGAGCCCACTAGTGTGTTTAAAGTCCTTTATTTAGAAATCTTATGTCCTCGTCCATAGAAGTTGTGTAGTTAAGACAAAACATGAAATCTACTCAGATTCCTTGTTAACCCTTTATTACAGATAGTGCTCATGAAAGAAAAAAACATGTGCCTAGAGTATTTAATATAGTTTTTTATTAAGCAAAGTTTAAGTTAGGGTGTTATGATTTATATGTATTAGAACATCCTTAGAGATGTAAGTATGGATTTTGAAGTGTAGTTATAAGAAAAGTTAGAGTTAGCATTTGATTGAGGGTAAATTGATAGATCGATATCTACTGTTAAGTAGGATGGAGGTGATTTATACTTGTGTGTTAACTAAGGGGTAGTGATTGTGATGTAGGTTTCATGGTGGAAGGTAGAGAAAGAGTTATTAGTTAAGGTAAATTGTGGTATACTTAAAGTAGTAAAAGAGTTCTTAATGGTATTCCATTATGTTAGAAAAGTATAAGTTATTAACGAAAGTATTATGTTGATAGGAATTTTTAACATAGGTTCTCCTTGTGGTGGTGAAAAAGAAATTGGTTGATGTTTGTAGATCTAGGAATATAATTTAGATATATGAAGAGATAAGTAGTAGTAATGTGTGGAAGAGGGATATTCTTATGGAATGTAATTATATTGACTGTAAGATTATGATCAAATGTTATTATTATGAGGTTGTAGTGAACTAGTGTTTCCTAATGTTTTGACATGTAAGAATGGTGTGTGAGGTTGTGGTTAATCATGTTGTAATACCCCGTATTTTCGTGCTAAAACTCTAACCGTCATTCCTACGCGTCTAAGCTCTAATCCAAGTGATTCCCATGAAAATATAGATTTCATGATCTTTATCCTAGTATTTGAAGTTCTCTTGAGGTCAAAAATGTTCATATAAATCATTTAGAGCCAAGTTGAGCTAAGATCATTTGATTTGTCTAATATTTGATATTCGATTCTACAAGGGTCTACTTCAAATGTGTATATATCTTAATATACATGGAATTTTTCATCCCAAGACCTATCAAATTGTAGATAATTGAATTAGCTTTCCAACGATATCAATTTAGCCTTAATCCAATACCCGAGCGAAAAGTTATGCCCATTATCATGAGAGCCAGTAAGGGTGTGCGATTGGGAGTGCGAGGCACACTTACAGGTCTTCCATAAGGTGTGCGACACACACCTTAAGGTATGCCATGGGTTGTGCACCGCATACCTCACTTCCAAATGCCAAAAATCACCCCTATATATGTCTATAACACGGGATTTAACCCCAATTATCCAAAATCCTTTCACTTTCATCAAAAATTGGTCAAGATCACTCTTAAGGGTTTCAACCTAAAGATCAAGATTCTCAAGATTTAATCGTAGTTGTTCAATAATTCTTTAAGATTTGAATTCCCTATTCCGAGGGCTACAAGAAGCACCTATTAATTTTACGAATAGAGTCCCAAGGTTAATAGTTCATCCAAAGCTTCAACTTCAAGGTATGTGTAGTTTTCAACAAGGACACCCTTTCATTCTAGTGCCCAAAAATATTTTTCTTTTACGAAGTTATGGATTTTATATGTTTTATTATGAATTTGAAGCATGAATTTACATCCTATATTGATTCTCATGAGATTATAATATTTTTGATATTTTAGAAGTGAAATTATATGAGAACAATGTTATTTTGTGCTTAAAGCTGAAATTTCCAGATTTTGAAGAAATTTATATGTGTTTATGATGTAAAGCTTGAATCTTGATAAGTTTTAATGTGATATTGAGACATGGGTTTTGAACTCTATTTGAGATTGTTGTTTTTGAGAAAACATGTGTTATAAACACCTTGAATTTGAATGATTTGAAAAGATAAAGAAGCTTTGACCTTTCGGTAGTAAAAAGGGGTTGATTTTGAACCCGAGATGAGAAAAGAAATTCACATTTATTGATTCATTATGAAAGGGGTAGCATGATGGCTCCCGTTGTGAATTGTTGAACTGTTTTATGGTGGATATTCCTTTCAAAAGATCTGAGCTAAGTTCGGGAGTAGTCTTTAGCACCGAGCGGGAGGTATAGCGGGTTTGGTACTTTCCTAGAACTACGTGCCCCAGTAGAAGCCGAAATTGAGGTTGATTTGCATAGTGATCACTAGTGTTTGGATTGATAATTTAAGGTCCTACTCCGATGGCAAGGAGTAGGGCGACTCTCCTCAACGTGGGTAGAACATTGGACTCCATGTATCTCACATGGTTTATGTCGGTTATGAGAGACTCCTAATACGTGTGTGTGTACCATTCTATCTAAGAGGAATATATTGTTTTAAAGAATTGGTTATGAGAAAGTTATTATTTTCCGAAAGATCGAAATACTATATTCTAAAGAGAATTGTTATAAGATTTGATTTCTTTGATGGTTTGAAAACCGAGATGAAAGTGAATTGATAACTTATTGTAATGACTCACTTGTCTTACTTTACATGTATTATTCATCCATGTCTTTGATGATTTAATTCGAGCTAAGTGAGTCATTTATATCAGCATGCATAATTTTATAAACAGTGAAGATATTAAGATATTATTTAATATATGCATTGCACCCCCATATGCTCGGTACATTTCCATGGTACTGACCCACACACACCTCGTGTGTTGGGCTATATTTTCTCGTAATGTAGGTCCAAGGTATAGTCTACATCTTAAGATTCAGTCAGTTCGCGGCATCCAGTCAGCAGGTGATGAGTCCTTTTGATTCAAGGGCTTGAGTTAGTTATACAGTTCTAGAAGTGTTGTATTTTCTTTATTCATCCATATTGAGTTGGGATAGCCGGGAGTCATGACCCGGCTACCTATAGTCAGTACTAGTAGAGGCTTCATAAATAGTCAGTAGAAGTTGATGTATTCCATTTGAGTTTTGCTTGTAAAAGCAGAGTTGTAATCTTGTAAATTCAGTTTTGTATGTATCATATTCAGAAAAAAATATTATTTTCCACAAATTTGTATAGATTTATACTTTTAATTCAGTTGCTTATGAGTTATGCCATTAGAAGGGTTAGCTTGGGGTCACTTGTGACCCTAAGCACCGTGTGACGTCTCGAGACCCAATTTCGGGGAATTACACATGTCTAGTACTGGAATTTAAGCTTGATCAGTGGATGATCATCAAGGTAGAAACAGTGATTACTTGGGATAGTAAGGCTAGTTGTATGGGAGGTGAATGAGTAGGCTTGAGATAATGTATGTAAGAGTTTAAGTTTATTTATTCAAAATTAAGTAGGATGTCATAGGAATGATGTAGAGGTGTACCCAAGGTGATATGGGGTTGAATTATTTTATAAGATTATTAAGTATCATGTGTGCTTAATGGTATTCTTGATATCTATGTTAAGGATCTTGATGGTATTCTTGATGGTTATCATGTATATGGTATTCTTGATGGCTATGTTAAGGATCTATGAATAGAGGATGCTGATCCTTTTGGTATGATTTGGTTTAGTTGAAAAAAAATCCAAATTTAGAGATGTGGTATTAGTAGCCTATGAAGAAAAAGAAGGCATATTATGTCTTTAGTGAGGAAGGTATATTTGTTGAGTTAATAGAGTGTAAGTATATGATAATGATTATTAAAGCTAAAGAAAGTTAAGGATGTTATATATTAAGGGTGTCTAAGAATGAAGTTATTATTGTCTAGATATAGTTTATCTGGATGAGTTGAGTATTACAATGTAGACTACTAAAGTAATGAAATTATGGCCTATTCTTGAGGATATAGAATAGGCCCATAGGTTAACAATGCCAGCTTTGATCTGAGGGTGAGATGAAAGGGTGAAGAACCATGTCAAGTTTTGAGAATTAGATTATGATGCATGTCAATAAGAGTTATGATGAGATTGGGATCCATTCTCACTCTAGCATATTCCTTAGATTTCATTCATTTTCATACCCTACTTTTGTCTTGCGTAATAGATCCACGCCAATGGCCAGTTATTATACACCTCGTGCATATCAAGTTCATTATCAACTCAGAGTAAAAGAAGGAATAACTTCACTCTTTGATTCAGATTCATCCCTCATAAATCTATGAACTCCATTCTTATGTTGAGTAGCTTATGATAAGTATGAACTCATATTTCTGAGTATGATCAATTCTTAGAACTCACGGTACTAGTGAAATTCGCATTATATCTTGTATGTCCTCAGTTTAAATCTCTTTAATGAATCCTTTTCTTTGACACTCGATTCCTCAGGCCTCAGATAAGTGTCAAATTTATGTATAGTATTCTTTTGTGCTTTAGGTCCTTATGTTTTATCCCTTCAGTAACCTCTTCTTATGTTAAGATAGTGGTGATGATAATGGATAAGCAATCGTTTAGATGAGAGAGATTTGATGACCCTCATTAAGAAAGATTATTGTATGCTTGTTCTATTTAAGGCTAAAGAATGAAGGAATATTGAGGTAAATCTTTGGTATATGTCATAGTTAGTTGAGAATTCTAGGTATGTCTTCTTGGGATAATGTATGAAAGTTGTTATTAATGAAGGCATTAAATAATATGGGAAAAGTTCCTAGGTTTATTGGGTGCCTAGATGTTCATATGTGATTATAGTTATTGTCTTGTATGTAGCTTTGGTGGATTATTGGATCGATGCATTGTGCGCAAGTGAATTCCCAATTAGAGCTTCGAGTTTGTTGTTGAAGTGGTAAGTGGTGTTATGCTTACGATGAGAGATCTGAAAAGACATTGAATATTAAATCCTGTGATTTTGACTAGTATTATGGTGTTATGTGTAGTACCTTCTAATTTTGAGTTACGCTTGAACATGGTAAGAGTATGTAGTTCAACTCAGACTTTGGTTGGAGTAGTCATATGTACCCATGTGAAGATTATAAGTTGCAGGATATGAATTGTAATATTTAAGAGGATGAGTATAGTTGAGAGAATATTTGAGAAGTGTGGCTAAGGTTGAGAGTTAACAGTTGCATTGCCTAAAGCATAGTAATTTTGTTCTTGCTTCTGTCCTATATTAGTATATTCTATGTTATAGAGTTATAGCCATGGTGTGATTCCTTATTCGAGTCCCATGCTCATACCATACCCAAAAATTTTTCCTCGGTTGTTATTAGAAGTTATGATAATGAGAGTTTGAGGAAAATCATTTTCCATTCATAATAATTCTTGAAAAAAATATTCATCGCATTACCTATCACTTCACAGTTCCATATGTATGATTGGGTCATAAATGTTTCAATTGAGTTCAAAAATCTATGCATAACGCATCTCTTTATAGTCAATCAATTCATCTCAGGAATCAGTTTCATGATTAAAGTTTTATCATTTCAGTTCAGCTATATCCTGCAAGAGCAGACATGTCATGTCAACATCACTCCATACGATTCCTAAATATGTGTTCATGTTCCTTATGTATCAGTTGAGTCAATACCCTATCAAGAGGTAATTCCAGTTATGAGGTATGATAAGTTTAGAAATACAGTTTTAAAATAGTAACTACTTTTATTTCGTACAAATCTCAGTCTTCATTCGAGGACAAATGATCCCAAGGGGGGATATTGTAATACCCCACAAGTTCCTAGATAAGATTCCCTTAGAGACACCAAAGTTATTAGGTCAAGCCATTATTAAGTTTCATGACCTTTAACCTTGTGCATAAAGTGTTTTCGATGCGAATCATGGCCATAGGAAGCACTTAGAGAAAAGTCGAGTTGAGAACTTTTCTATCGATTAAGTTTTAGTGAACATTTCAACTTGGGCCAAATTTAGATGACCTTTAATCCTAGTGTATAATTATTTACATGTCCTACTATATACCAAATGAAATATCTTCGAGTCTTATTTTTTACGCAACTGATTTCACCTTAATCCGATATCGGAGTAGGAAGTTATGCTCATTTTGCTTTAGAGTGTCCGTCTGTCAATGAGGTGACGACTTGAGGTGATAAGCCGTCAACCAAGTGACGAGATATCAACCTCGTCGTCAGCCTTAATCCGAATTCGATCAAATCCAGCTGTAAGGTGACAACTTGAGGTAATAAGTCATCAACAAGGTGACAACGGGCTATTAGCCTCATCGTCAACCTGACCAAAAAAGGGCAAAACCCATATAAAATTGATGACTAGGGTGACGAGACATCACCAAGTTGATGGCTTGTCAACCTAGTCGTCTGTCGAGGAATTTCTGTATTTTTATTGGTTTCATTAGGGCTATTTTTGCCTTTTCCTCACCTCAAACCCTTACCCTACGAGTTAAAAGCATAAGGAGCCATATTTTTCCCCCATCCTTAATTACTACACATTTTTTCTCCTCAGTCTTCATTTGAGGACAAATGATCCCAAGGGGGGATATTGTAATACCCCACAAGTTCCTGGATAAGTTTCCCTTAAAGACCCCAAAGTGATTATGTCGAGCCATAATTGAGTTTCATGACCTTTAACCTTGTGTATAAATGGTTTTCGATGCGAATCATGGCCATAGGAAGCACTTAGAGAAAAGTCGAGTTAAGAACTTTTCTATCGATTAAGTTTTAGTGAACGTTTCAACTTGGGTCAAATTCCGACAACCTTTAATCCTAGTATATAATTAGTTGCATGTCTTACTATATACCAAATGAAATATCTTCAAGTTTTATTTTTGACGCAACTGATTTTACCTTAATCAAATATCGGAGTAGGAAGGTATGCTCATTTTACTTCAGAGTGTCCGTCTGCCAACGAAGTGAGGACTTGAGGTTATAATCCATTAACCAAATGACAAGCTATCAACCTCTTCGTCAACTTTAACTAGAATGTGATCAAATCCAACTGCAAGGTGATGACTTGAGGTTATAAGTTATCAACAAGGTGACGAGTTATTAGCCTCGTCGTCAACCTAACCAGAAAAGGGCAAAACCCATCTAAAATTGACGACTAGGGTGACGAAACGTCACCAAGTTGATGGATTGTCAACCTAGTCATCAGTCGAGGAATTTTTATTTTTTTATTGGGTTTGTTAGGGCTATTTTGGTCTTTTCCTCTCCTCAAACCCTTACCCCACGACTTAAAAGCATAAGAAGGAATTAGTTTTCGCCCATTCTTAATCACATAACACATTTTTCCTCCTCCCATCATAAAGATTTTCAAGAGCATCAAGAATAGGGTTTCTCACCCAAAATTCAAGCCTCCCTTCCCAAGAACAAGAAATTCAAGCTTTCTTCCTCAATAATTCAAGGATTCAAGTTCCAACTTAACGCTTCTTTAAGAATTCATTAAATTAAGGTATGTGGGGTTTATGAACAAGGTTACTCTTTCATCCTTATGCCCAAAGTGCATGGTTTTAAGATTGAATTTCATTATTTTGAATTAGGGTTCATACCCAAATAGCCATATTCTTGAATTATGATATTACCATGAGATTGAAAGCGTTAAGTGCATCAAGATTTACATATATTCATGTTTTGACTTATGAGATTCATATTTTGATTTAAATTTCTTTATCTTGTATGGGATTGTTGAAAGATTTCAAGATGATTATTGAGCATGAAGTTTTATTATGAATTTCTATTAATTAAAGTCTGGACTCTAAGTATTAAGTACAAGTATTGAGTTTACAAGAAGATTACACTCTTAAGCTCCATTGACAAGTCTTATAACATGATTTAAAGAAAAGCTTGATCCTTTGATCTAAAGATAAGATATGAAATCTACAATTGTACATCTTGAATATGATTTAAAGAAAGAGAAGCATAACTGGTTTTCAGTCTATAAATCCTTAAGCTATTTTATGGTGGATTTCTTAATATATGAGCATATAAGTAATCTGGGAGTAGCATTTAGCACCAAGATAGGAATGCGGATGAGCATATCCAAAATCCCAAAATCTATGAGCCAACGTAGGTTAAGCTTATTCCAGATATGGATGAAATTAAGAAGTGATCACTAAGATAAAGGTTCTATTTCGATGGAAAGGGTAGAACATCTCTCCCCGACATAGGTAAGATGTTGGACTCCATGATAGCTATATGATTTATGTCGGTTAAAAGAACCTACCAATAGAAAGAATAGTAAGTAAAGATTTTATTAAAAGAACCTAACAAAATAAAGAATAGTAAGTAAAGCTTTTAGAACTAAGTGTTATGGATCAAAAAGTTTATCCTTATGCTTCATTACTCCTGTTTATGATTGAGCAGTATTTGTTTCATTCAAGGTCAAGATGAGTCATTTACACATAGCATGCATTATTGAAAGTTTATATGGATATTCAGTAATGGTTTTACTTATGCATTCTCCCCCATATACTCTGTACATTCTAGATGTGCTGACCCATATATACGTCTATGAAAAATATTGTCTTGTAATGTTGATACCAATTGTAGCACACACATCATAATCAGACAGTTTGTAGCTTCCAGTTAGCAAGTGGAGAGTTCTTTTTATTCAAGGACTCAAGTCAACTCTAGTTCTAGTAGCATTCTTTTTCTTCAGTCCTATTGATTAGGAATAGCTGGGGGTCATATCCCACATACCTTTAGTCAGTATTAGTAGAGTCTTTCATAGACGGTTTTTCAGAGTTGATGTATTTACTTTTAATTTTGTTTTGTATAATCAAAGTATGTTTTTAAATAAGTCTAGTATTGAACATATTTAGCAAAGACCTTTCTTCCGCTTATTTCTTTCATATTTATGTATCTTATTCAGTTGCTCATGAGTTATGCCAGTATCATAGGTTAGCTTAGGATCACTTATGGGTCTAAGCATCGTGTGACGTCCAAGGAGTAGTCTCAAGGCGTTACAATATGTGATGTCTATTGTAGTATTCCTTTTTGTAAAGTTGTTGATGCATTGTTATAATTATATTGGTTGTTGCAATCCTGATGGTTAATGGTAGTAGAATAAGAAGCAAGGAGTGTCATGAAAGAGGATTAATATGAGAGATAGAGAGAAAGGTGTAGAGTTATTGTAACAAGGTGAGTGTGTAAGAGAGGTGGGTTAGGTTAATTCATAGATTTGTGTCAGTTAGTCATGCTCTGAGGTTAAATTAATAATTCTATAATAAAGAAAAAGTCATAAGGTTGGAAATTGAAGTAAGCTAACTTTGTTCTAGTTATTAATCTTGTATGCATGTTATTATATCTTCTTATTTTATATATTTTGTTAAATATTTCTAACCCTAATCATCCAATGATACCTATTAATACACGTGGTTGTACTGACACTATACTTACTATATCATTTTTTGAAGATATAGCCATATTGTAGGTCAGTTGATGTTTCTATAGGTGCAGCAATGATCACTCTTCAGCAGCTCTTGTTATTTTACTCTTACATGGATATTGTAACTTGAGTCATCATTTATTTATTTAATGCTCTTGTACCTGTGTAGACTAGATTAAGGGGAGTTATGTAATTATATATGTAAGTTTTATTTTAAAATAATGAGTTACTCTTTCATAATGCTTAAGGTTTAACAATATTTGCCCCAATTATTAAATGTTTGGTGGTAAGGATTTTCTTATCTAGGAGAGATTTAGGTAGGTGCATGTACGATTTGTGATGTGGATTGCGATTGGGCCTACCAAGAAATAAGATGGATGAAACTGTTGTGTGTGATGCTTATGCCAAGGTAAAACATATGAGATCATATTTCAACCCCAAAAAAATATTAAGCACAACTAAATCATTACAACTGATGCATATGGATCGATGTGGCTCTATGAAATTCTTTAAGAGAGGTGGAAAAAGGTATGTATTTTTCATTATTGATGACTACCCAAGGTTTACATGGATAGTCTTATTGATTTCAAAGGATGAAACTTTTAATGTACTAAGTCTTTGCTAAATTTATTCAAAAGAAGTAAACACTGAGTTGGTAGGAATAAGGTTTGATCATGGTACTGAATTTGAGAACATAAATGTTTTAACCTTCTGTGATGAACATGATATTAATTACAAATTCTCTGCAGCAATAACTCCTCAGCAAAATATTATGGTTGAGAGTAAAAATCGGTCACTATAAGTTACGGCCAGAACAATGCTAATAACTTGTGTTCTTCCCAAAAGTTTTTGGGATGAAGTTGTAAACATAAACTATTATCTCATAAATAGGAGTATGATCAGTCCATTGCTAAACTAGACTCTATATGAATTACTCAGGGGAACAAACCTAATCTCATCTATCTAAAAACATTTTGTTTAAAAGTTTTTTCATAATAATAGAACAGATGCCTTAGGAAAATTTGATGTAAAAATGATGAGGGTATCCTTTTAGGATATTTCTCAAAAGGTAAAGTAGATAAGTCTTCTATAAGAGAACAAGCATACGGAGGAAATTATCCATGTCATATTTGATGAAGAAAATTATCAAACTAAGGAAGGATCCACTTGTGATGTTGAAAGTATTGCATTGGTACTTCATTCAAAATATGAACAAGATAATGGAATACACAAAGGTGTCCCCGCAATTATTGAATAAGATTCGACAAAACTGAGACCACCCAGCCTCGGGGGAAATTGATAATGAAGATAATACTTCCTATTACTTGGATGAATTAGGCCTGTCACAACCTCTTTTAGGTACAAATTAGAAGTATAAGAGCTCACACCAAGTTGAAACATAATCTCTCTTATGAACTTGGGAATGCAGAAAAGATCTAAGTTGAGGAATATATATTGCTTCTTATGCTTGATGAATATAAATTAGATAATGGAAATGCAAGAAGAATTAAATCAGTTTTAAATAAGTAAGGCATGACATCTATTTCTTAATCCTACAGACATAAGCATTATTAGGACTAGATGGGTATTTAGAAATAAGCAAGATGATCATGTGATAGTTACAAGAAATAAGGCTATACTTGTGGTGCAGGGGTACAACCAAGAAGATGGAATTTCTATAATGAGACTTTTTCTCTGGTAGCTAGAATGGACTCGACTAGGATGTGATTGTCTTTGTATCCCACATGTAGTTTAAACTCTTCAGATGGATATCAAGAGTGTCTTCCTAAATAGTTATCTGATGGAAGAAGTATATGTAAAGAAACAACCAGGATTTGAAAGCTTTGAATTTTCTAATAATGTTTATAAGCTTGATAAGGCTCTTAATGATCTCAAAGAGGCACCAAGATCTTAGTATGATAGATTGTCATTAATTCTTCTAGACCATGGGTATACAGTACAGAAGTTTGGTAGAATGTCATTTATTAAGAAAGAGGGAGTAAAGCTCCTCATTGATCAAATGTATGTGGATGTTATCATTTGTGGATCTACTAATGATATATTGTTTAGAAGGTTTGCTTACTTAATGAACAAAAAATTTAGTGAGTATGATGGGAGAATTAACCTTCTTTTAGGGGATGCAAATCAAACAAACTAAGCCTAGAACAACTATTCATCAATAAAAGCATATCAAAGAACTACTGAAGATGTTTGATATGGAAGGTGCTTAAACAAATAATACTCCTAGTGCTACCACCACTAAGCTTGATCAATATGAACCAGGCCAGCTAGTTTTTAAACCCAAGTATAGAGGAATGATAGGTTTTTTTAATGTATCTCACTATATATAAGACTGATATTATTTATAGTATGGAGTTGTGTGCTTGATTTCAATCTTCTCCAGAAAGTCTCATCTAAAGACTGTGAAAAAAATTCTAAGATATCTTAAGGGTACTCAAAGTTTATCTCTTTGGTACCATGCTGGAGACTTTTTTATTTAGTAGAAGTAATGATTCCGACTATGCTATATAATTGGTGGATAAAAAAAAACACTTCTAGAATGGCACACTTCTTGGCCCCTGTATTGTCTCTTGGGCAATAAAAAAACACAAATCTATGACACTTTCAACTATTGAAGTTGAATATGTAGCTATTCTATGATGTTACTCTCCACTATTATGATAAAGCAATGACTTAGTGATTATGAAGTCAACATAGGGTGCATCCCAATCTTGAATGATAACACTAGTGTAGTAAACATTGCAAAGAATCTAGTGTATCATAAAATGATAAAACACATTGATGTGAGACATCATTTTCTCCTATACTATGTAAAGTAAATATTTAATTAAAATGGTTTTCTATAGAACTGATGAAAAAATTGCTGACATTTCTACTAAAACTTTGAGCGGAAACAATTTGAGAGGAACTGATTAGCACTTGGTCTTATCAATCAGCTTTAAATCAAAGAAAGCAAGAGGAAACTCTCTTTCTAAGTAGATTTCCCTTACTGGTTGACTAAAAGGATTGAAGTATAGTAAGGTACTTGCTAATTAATAGACATTTTAAATGGCTCAGAGCATAAACAACATCAGCTTAAGGGATCACTACTACGATCTAATGATATTATCTTATTTCTAAATTAAAATATCTTATTTCTAAATTAAAATAGTCTCTCACTAAGCAAAAAAATCTTACATGGATGTAGTCCGTGTGTTAGATATGCACATATTTTACAAAACATTCACTAATTAAGTGCAATACTTTTAAAAGAATCTTATTTTGTCATAAGAATCTGATCCTTATTCCTAAACCACTATTTCCTAATAAGACAAAGTTTTAAGCAGGAAAATCAAATTAGATGTCTTTAATCATTTCTCCCTTTTTTTAAAAAATGATAATCATTACTTTAAAACACTCAAAGGCCCTCTTCTCTCTCCCAAAATTTTCAGTCTCCTATAAATGCTTCACAGAAATCCTATTCTCTATCTCTTCTCAAATAGCATTTTCATTCCCTTTATCCTTATTTTTAAACTATATTCCTGCTCTCTTGAATTCATTGATAGATTATTTCATTGATGAAGAATTATCCTCATTCACTGGTGTACAAACTTAGGGGGATATAGGTCTCATTATTTCCCCTATTAAATCCTCAATGATATTCATCTTCTACCCTTCTGTTTACTTTAACTCCCAAATCCTTACTTGCTCCACCACCAAAAACCTCATCTAGTTTATATCTTAAGCCCTTATCCCCTCAAGTCCAAGAATTTATGTAACGCCCTGAGACTAAACCCTAGGTATGACACAGTGCTTACAACCCCGAAGGACCACTAGTTAATCCATGACTGATACCTGCTGTGAGCACTGAATATAATACTGGAATATATATGCGGAAGAAATCTGAAAATGCCATAAGGTTCTCAAAATACTGAGATAATAATGAGTAAAACTGATAACAACATCTAAAAACTGAATAACTGTCTATGCTAGTATGAAATCCTCTAACTGTCTGAATTTGGAGTTGATGGGACAATCTCCCAACCAAATCCGACTGAAATAACTACTGAACCGCTGAAATGCTGAAATAGGTAAACTTTGTCCTCGAAATATGAGGACTCACCACAATAACTGTTGCTGATAGCCTGAGCTTCTAAGTATGGTTAGGAACCTGAGCATCCGAACCTATGATTTAAGACATCATATCGCAAAGAAAGAGTATGCGTCAGTACTTGGAATGTACTGGTATGCTATGTGAGGTAAGGCTGATAAACATAGGTTCATATGCATGAGTTGATAACTGACTGAATGAACATCATGAAGTAACTAGATGAGAGTACAATCAAAACAGTAACTACTGAAAATAAAATACTGCGCATATAGTTATACATCATGTATTTGAGATTATACTAAAATTGAGTACTGAATTCTGATGGCCAACTAACTGATAACTGCTAGCCATGGTACTGTAGAACTGACTGAGTTCTTTACTAAATACTGAGACTAAAACTGTAACTGTGGGAGTGTTCATCTAACCGATATACCCTGATATACACTAATTTGGGGTCCAACCTGTGACCCCAATTGGAAGGGTGTTAGAATCTTTCCACGGGATACTAACAATGTTGTGTCAACCCTAATCTGGAAGGAAGACTTATGAAATATATATATGATTGCATCAACCCTAGTCTGGCAGGAGGACGACTTACCCTACGTTGGCTACATTGTTCTATAATGCAGGGAGTGCTACTAAGGGTCAAACCCTCATCTGGAAATAATGCCCCGATCCCTGGGTTCACTCGGTGCTGAATTCTACTCCCGAATGAGACTAAGTGTCAACACTTAGCTAAAATTTTCAAAGTCTTGGACATCTTTTAACCTGCTATAAAGGAATGAAATGACTAGGACTTTGTGGGGTCTTACAATATCTCCCCCTTGGGAATATTCGTCATCGAATGAGACTGACTAAATTGAGAGAAACTAAGAAACTGTACTTACACTAACACACATAACTGAAGCAAGATTGAATTCTGGAGACATGACACATGACTGAACCGTTTCATGAATGCATGAATGATATGAGAATATTATGCAGCTGTAACTAAGTATGTAATACAGTAAATCTAAGAGGTGAGGATACTTGGTTCACTTGTCTACCTCTGCTTCCCAGGTATCTCCCGCAATGGACTGATTCCTCCAAAGAACTTGGACCAAAGAAACTTTTTTATTCCTTAGTCTGCGAATCTGACGATCAAGGATTTTGACTGAGACTTCCTCATAAGAGAGATTGTTCTGAACATCTACACTCTCTATAGGGACTATGACTGTTGGATAACCAATGTACTTCTTTACCAAAAATATTGCTCTCTTCATCCCACTCCACCAATAGACTTCCCGCAAATCGCGGTGCTCTTAGTGGCCCCTAGATAAATAGAGTAATGCGCACCATACGCTTCATCAAGAATTTGTTGTCTTACACCATCCACACATGGCACACATATCCTACCCTGGAAATGCAACACACCATCTCCCCCTTGGGAGAAAACCTCTACTTTTTTATCTTTGACTGACTCTTTTAGCTTAACTAAACTAGGATCTCTGTCCTGTTTTTCTTTTACCTTGAAAACCAATAAAGACTTCAAACTATTCTGCACCCAAACACTACCCTCAGTTGAATCAACCAAACGGACATCTAGTCTGGTAAGCTGATGAACTTACTTAATTAACTTCTTTTTTCCATCCTAAATGTGAGCAACACTACCCATGGACAACCTACTGAGGGCATCTGCCACTACATTGGGCTTGCCTGGATGATATAGAACACTCATGTCATAGTCTTTCAGTAACTCTAACCAACTTCTTTAATGCAAGTTCAGGTCTTTCTACAAAAACACATACTGCAGGTTTTGTTGTCTTTTAATACATCAATATGCACCTCATACAAATAGTGCCTCTAAATCTTTAATGCAAACACAACAACTGCTAATTCAAGATCATGGGTAGGATTATTCTTTTCATGGGGCTTAAGCTGTCTAGAGGAATAGGCCACAACCATACCCCTCTGCATCTAAACACACCCCAAGCCAACTCTGGAAGCATCACAATATACAATAAATCCATCTAAACCGTCTAGTAAAGTCAAAACTGGGGTTGTAGTGAGTCGAGTCTTCAACTCCTGAAAATACTTCTCACAAGAATCTGACCACTGAAATTTAACTTCCTTCTAAGTCAATCTATACATGGGGAATGCAATAGACAAAAATCCTTCAACAAACCATTGGTAATAGCCAACTAAACCCAAGAAACTCCTGATATCTGACGGAGAGAAGGGTCTGGGTTGATTTCTCACTGCTTCGCTCTTTTGAGGATCAACTCTAATTCCATCATCGAAAACTATATGACCAAGAAATGCTACTGACCTTAGCCAAAACTCACACTTACTGAAATTGGCAAACAATTGATGGGCTTTTAGAGTCTATAACTTTATTCTAAGATGGTTTTCATGGTCATTTTCACTGTGGGAGTAGACAAGAAGTCATCGATGAAGACTATGATGAACATGTCCAAGTATGCTTGAAACGCAGTTCATCAAGCCCATGAAAGTTGTTAGGCCATTGGTAAGACCAAAAGACATGACTAAAAACTTGAAGTGACCATACCGGGTTCTGAAAGTTATTTTTGGAATGTCACATTCTCTGAATATGTGTTGATGATATCCGGATCTGAGGTCTATCTTAGAAAAATAAATGGTATCCTAAAGTTGGTCAAATAAGTCATCGATTCTATGAAGTGGGTACTTATCCTTGATGGTGACTTTTTTCAATTGACAATAGTCTATAAACATTCTAAGAGAACCATCTTACTTTTGCACGAATAGAACTAGTGCACCCCAAGAAGATACGTTGGGCCTGATAAACCCTTTGTCTAGGAGGTCTTTACACTGTTCTTTCAACTCTTTAAGTTAAGATGGAGCCATTCTATATGGAGGAATAGAGATAGGCTGAGTATCAGGAAGAAGGTCTATTCCAAAGTCAATTTCACTTTTGTGAGGGACTCTAGGGAGATCTTCGGGAAACACATCTGGAAATTCACTTGCCATTGAAATTGACTCAAGATTATGAGACTCATAACTAGAGTCTTTAAATCACACAATGATGATAGACACACCCCTTGGATATCATTTTTCTTTCTCTAAGGTATGAAACAAGTTTACCCTTAAGCATTGTGGCACTACCCCTCCATTCTAGGACATGTTCATTTGGGAACTAAAAATAAACAACTCTATTTCTACAATCAACTGAGGTATAGCATGAATGGAGCCAATCTATGCCGAGAATGAAGTCAAAATTCATTATCTCTAACTATACTAAGTCTGCTGAAGTAACTTTCTGAGACACCATAACTGGATAGTTCCTATATACCCATAGGGCTATGATAAAGTTACCCACTGGGGTAGAGACTGATAAAGGCTCTGTTAGGATTTTTGGATTAACTCTGAAGTTGATGGATATATAAGGAGTTACAAAGGACAAAGATGCTTCTAGATCTAGCAAAGTATAAACATGTGAATGGTAAACTTGTAATGTACCAATGACCACATCAGGAAAACTTTCCTGATCCTGTCGGGAGTGGAGTGCATAGAGTCTATTTAGGTGTTTCCCACTGGTGGCACTAAAAGCGACACTCTGCTGAGATGGGTGACCGGACTAAGCTAAAGGACGATTAGGCTGACTCTATGAACTTGAGAACACTCACTTATTCTATGACCTGGCTTGCCACACCCCAAATATACATCATTACCAGCTCTACAGATACCCTGATGATTTCTGCCATATTTTTGGCAGAGAGGATTTGTTCGAGCACTACTAACAAAACCCTGAGATTTAGAGACTGGCGCCCTATCCTTATTAATATTTCTGAATTTAGGTTTCGGAGCACTAGCTGAGAATGGAGACGGGATTGAAATTTTGGGTGGAACTGAGGATGATTACCACCATCTGACTTAGGTTGAGTGAAGTTGAAGCTACTTGTTCTAGCCCTCTTATTTTCCCTCTCTTTCTCCTTAGTTTTCTGTTTCTTAATCAGTTGAGCATGGACCATCAACTTAGCCAAGTCTATTTCCTTAATCAGCATTGTGGTCATACACTCCTTGACCACACTATCGGATACACTATACATGAACTTATTCATTTTCGACTTGTTATCAGCTACCTCATAAGGAGCATACCTAGCCAACTGAGTAAACTTGAGGAAATACTCTTGCACACTTATGTTTCCCTACTTTAAATTAATGAACTCTAACACCTTAGCCTCCCTCAACTCCAATAGAAAGAACTTATCTAAAATGGCAGTAGAGAACTCCTCTCATTCTATGGGCCCTGCATCTGTGCCACTATCTATAAGCCACACCTGCAACTGATAGGCAGCTAACTCAGCACTCTCACTAGTGATTACCCCAATAATGTTTGTTACCTTCTTCAGCATATCAAGGAATTCTTGTGGATCCTCTTCAGGCTTAGACCCTGGAAATGAAGGAGGGTTCATTAGGGTGAAGTCCCAAATTCTAGCTGCAGCAGTATTGGCCACTGGGTTGTCCTAAACAACAGTTGGTCGATCATTCTAAGCTGCCACAGAATGTGCTAGAGTGGTGAAAGCTGCTCTGAATTATTTGTGACAAACGTGCTCATTCAGGGGATCTTCCTAAATGGGTGAAGGTGTTGGCTAGTTCTCAGTTCTTCTTTCGTTGGTCTTTCTGGGAGGCATGTTCTACAAATAGAAGAAAAGTTGGATTAGACAGAGAGTTTAGCTTGATTTCATGCTCACTCGCATGATATGAACACTGAAAGAAGGGAACTTTTTCCTAAAATGCCTTAAAGCCTCTTGTCCACGCTACACACCCATGTACAAGACTTTATTTGACGTGACTTTCAGACTCCCTAGGACACTTTAGAACCTTAGGCTCTGATACAAAGTTTGTAACACCCCGAGACTGCACCCTAGGCATCACACGGTGCTTACGACCCCTAAAGGACCACAAGTTAATCCATGACTGATACTTACGGTGAGCACTGAATATAATACTGGAATATATATGCGGAAGAATCCTAAAAATGCCATAAGGTTCTCAAATTACTGAGATAATAACTGAGTATAATTGATAATAACATTTGAATAACTGACTATGCTAGTCTGAAAGCCTCTAACTATCTGAATATGGAGTTGATGGGACAATTCCCCAACTAACTCTGGATGAAATAACTACTCAACTACTGAAATACTTAAATAGGTAAACTCTGTCCTCGAAATATAAGGACTCACCACAATAACTACTGCTCATAGCTTGAGCTACTAAGTATGGTCAGGAACTTGAGCGTCCAAACCTATGATATAAGACATCATAGCTCAAAGAAAGAGTATGTGTCTGTACTTGGAATGTACAGGTATGCTAAGTGAGGTAAGGCTGATATACATGGATTCATATGCATGAGCTGATAACTAACTAAATGAACATCATAAAGTAACTAGATGAGAGTAGAAGAAAAATAGTAACTACTGAACATGCAATATTGCGCATATAGGTACACATCGTGTATCTGAGATTACACTGAAATTGAGTACTGAATTCTTAAGAGTATTTGTAAGACAATGAGTGTATTTTGCCTATTGAGGGGCTGAATTTTGTGTTATGGGGGTTTAATGTGGGAGGAAAATGACTTAATTACTCCTCACAAACCCATAACTTAATACACAATCTGTGCTCGGTGACGCGATGATCGACGCACAGCATCGATGGTATCAATGCGATAGCCGATGCATCGCATCGATGGAGCCAACATGATAGCCAATACGATGCATTGAGATCATGCTAGCTTGCTATTTAGTCATTCAAACATGACTCAAATGATGTTTGAAATCTCCGAAACTCACCCAAGATGACCTATTGATATCCCTAATCATGAATCAACATAAAAGTCGACAATCTATGGTCAAAAAGATCATAAATAATTCTATTGAAATATCTAGGTAAAAAATGAGACTAAGTGTAGCTGAAATTTTCCAAGTCTAGGACCTCTTTTGGCATGCTATAGATGACTGAATTACTAGGACTTTGTGGGGTCTTACAATATCTCCCCCATAGGAACATTAGTCATCGAATGAGACTGACTGAACTAAGAGTAACTGAGAAATTGTACTTACACTGACATGCAAACTAAAGCATGACTAAATTCTGGAGATACGACACATGACTGAACTATTTTATGAATGAGTAAATGATATGAGAATGTTATGAAGCTGTAACTGAGTATGTAATATAGTAAATCTAAATGGTGAGGATACTTGGTTTGCTTGTATGCCTCTTTTTCCCAGGTAGCTCTGTCAACGGACTGATTTCGCCAAAGAACTTTGACCAAAGAAACTTTTTTGTTCCTTAATCTATGAATCTAACGATCAAGGATTTTGACTGAGACTTTCTCATAAGAGAGATTGATCTGAACATCTACACTCTCTATAGGAACTATGACTGTTGGATTACCAATGAACTTCTTTATCAAGGAGACGTGAAACATTGGGTTCACTAATGATAAGTGTGCAGGTAACTCAAGCTCATAAGCTACCTTACCGAAACGGCTCAGAATTCTATAAGGACCAACATATCGGGGACTAAGAATCCCCTTTTTACCAAACTACAACACCCCCTTCATGGGAGAGCTTTTCAAATACACATAATCACTAATCTCAAATTCAAGATCGTTTATTTTTATATCTATATAAGATTTTTGTCGGCTCTGGGCAGTCTTAAGCCTTTCCCTAGTCAATTGCATTTTCTCTAAGGCATCAAACACCAAGTTAGGCCCCACTACCGCGGCCTCCCCTACCTCAAACCAACCAATAGGAGATCTACATCTTCTCCTATAAAGAGCCTCAAATGGAGCCATATGGATACTAGAATGATAGCTTTTATTATATGCGAACTCAATCAAAGGTAAGTGGTCATCCCAACTACCCTTAAAATCAATGACACACGCTCTCAAAATATCATTTAAAGTTTCAATAATCCTTTTTTCTTGACCATCTGTCTGATGGTGAAAGATTGTATTGAGGTGGACTTGGATACCGAGACCCTCTTATAAGGCTTTCCAAAAATAAAAGGTGAACTGCGTAACTCTAGCTGAAATGATAGACAATAGGACACTGTGTAGCCTTACCAACTCTCTAATATAGAGCCTGGCATAGTCCTCGGCTTAATAAGGAGTATGAACTGGCAAGAAATGGGATGATTTGGTCATCCTATCCACAATGACCAAAATCGAATCATGTTGTCGATGAGTACGAGGCAAACCTTTCACGAAATCCGTGTTCACTTCCTCCCACTTCCAAGTGGGAATACTGAACTCCTGCATAGACCCAATAGGCTTCTAATGTTCAATCCTAACCAACTGACACGCATAGCACTTAGCTATAAACTCTGCAGTATCTCTCTTCATCCCACTTCAATAATAGACTTCTCGTAAGTTGCAGTACCTCTTAGTGGCCCCTGGATGAATATAGTAATGTGCACCATGCCCTTTATCAAGAATTCATTGTCTTACACCATCCACACATGGCACACATAGCCTACCCTAGCAACATAACACACCATCTCCCCCTTAGGAGAAAACCTCTACTTTTTGGTCTCTGACTGACACTTTCAGCTTAACTAAACTGGAATCTCTATCCTACTTTTATTTCACCTCGGAAACTAATGAAGACTCCAAACTATTCTGCACCCAAACACTACCCTCGGCCGAATCAACCAAATGGACACCTATTCTGGCAAGATGATGAACTTCCTAAACTAACTTATTCTTACCACCTAAACATGAGCAACACTACCCATGGACAACCTACTGAGGGAATTTTCCACTATCTTGGCCTTACCTATATAATACAGAACACTCATGTCATAATCTTTCAACAACTCTAACCACCATTTCTAATGCAAGTTTAGGTCTTTCTGCGAAAATACCTTCTGCAAGTTTTTGTGGTCTGTTAATACATCAGCATTTACCCCATACAAATAGTGCCTCCAAATCTTTAATGCATACACAACGACTTTTAATTCAAGATCATGGGTGGGATAATTTTTTTCATGGGGCTTAAGTTGTCTTGAGTCATATCCACAACCTTAACCTCTCTATCAAAACATACCCCAAGACAACTCATAAAGAATCACAATATACAATAAATCCATCTGAACCGTCTGGTAAAGTCAAAACTGAGGTGGTAGTGAGTCAAGTCTTCAACTCCTAAAAAATCTTCTCACAAGAATCTGACTACTGAAATTTAAATTTCTTCTAAGTCAATCTTTACATAGGGGATGCAATAGATAAAAATACTTCAACAAACCGTCGGTAATAACCAGCCAAACCCAAGAAAATCCTAATATCTGATAGAGAGGTGGGTTAGGGATAGTTTCTCACTACTTTGGTCATTTGAGGATCAACTCTAATTCCATCATCGAAAACTATATAACCAAGAAATGCTACTGACCTTAGCTAAAACTTGCACTTACTAAATTTGGCGAACAACTGATGGGCTCTGAGAGTCTGTAACACTATTTTGAGATGGTCTGCATGGTTATTTTCACTGCAGGAGTAGACAAGAAGTCATTGATGAAGACAATGTTGAACATGTCCAAGTACTGCTTGAACACGCAGTTCATCAAGTCCATGAAAGCTATTGCGGCATTGGTAAAACCAAACAACATGAATAGAAACTCGAAGTGGCCGTACTAAGTTCTGAAAACTATTTTTGGAATGTCACATTCTCTAACTCTAAGATGATGATTTCCAGATCTAAAGTCTATCTTAAAAAAGTAACTAGCACCCTGAAGTTGGTAAAATAAGTCATCGATTCTAGGAAGTGGGTACTTATACTTGATGGTGACTTTGTTCAACTGACGGTAGTCTATACATATTCTAAAAGAACCATCTTTATTTTGCATGAATAGAACTGGAGAACCCCAAGGAGATACGCTTGGCCTGATAAACCCTTTGTATAAGAGGTCTTTCAATTGTTCTTTCAACTTTTTAAGTTTAGCTGGAGCCATTCTGTATGGTAGAATAGATATGGGCTGAGTATCAGGAAGAAGGTCTATTCCAAAGTTAATGTCCCTTTTGGGAGAGACTCCGGGGATATCTTTGGGAAACATATCTGGAAATTCACTTGAGACTGGAACTAACTCAAGATTAGAAGTCTCAGAACTAGAGTCTTTAAATCTCACAATGGTGATAGACACACCCCTTGCATATCATTTTTCTTACTCTAAGGTATGAAATAAGTCGACCCTTAGGAGTTGTGGAAATACCCCTCTATTCTAGGATAGGTTTATTCGAGAACTATAAATAAACAACTCTATTTCTACAATCAACTGAGGCATTGCATGAATGGAGTCAATCCATGCTGAGAATAACGTCAAAATCCATCATCTCTAACTCTACTAAGTCTGCTGAAGTAACTTTCTGAGACACCATAACCAGAAAGTTCCTGTATACCCGTCGGGCTATCATAGACTTACCCACTGGGGTAGAGACTGAGAAAGGCTCTATTAGGATTTCAGGACTGACTCCACTGTATAAGGAGTTACAAAGGACGAAGAAGCTCCTAGATCTATCAAAGCATAAAAATGTAAATGGTAAACTTGTAACGTACCAGTGACCACATTAAGAGAACTTTACTGATCCTATCAGGACTGGAGAGTATAGATCCTGTTAGGACGTTGCCCAGTAGTGGCACTGAAAGCGGCACCCTACTGAGATGGGCAACCAGACTGAGTTGGGGGATGATTATGCTGACTCTGTGAACCCACCAAAGGACACTCTCTGATTCCATGACCTGGCTTGCCACACCTAAAACATACATTGTTTCCATCTCTAAAGATACCTGATGATTTCTGCCATAGTTTTGGAAGAGAGGATTTGTTCTAGCAATACAAACACTACCCTAAGATTTAGAGTTTGGCGCCCTATCCTTATTACTATTTCTGAATTTAGGCATCAGAGCACTGGCTGAGAACAGAGTTGGGACTAAAATTATGGGCAGAACTGAGAATGATTGCCACCCTCTGACTTAGGCTGAGTAAAGTTGAAGCTACCTGTTCTAGCCCTCTTGTTCTTCCTCTCTTTCTCCATAGTTTTTTGTTCCTCAATCTATTGAGCATGGACCATCAACCTAGCTAAGTCCATCTCCTTAATCAATATTGCAGTCCTACACTCCTTGACCACACTATCAGATACACCAGAAAAAAACCTGCTCATCCTAGACCTTCTATCAGCTACCACATGAGGAGCATACCTGGCCAACTAAGTTAACTTGAGTGAATACTCTTTCACACTCATGTTGCCCTGCTTCAGATTAATGAACTCTAATACCTTAGCCTCCCTCAACTCTAATGGAAAGAACCTATTTAGAAAGGCAGCAGCAAACTCCTCCCATTCTATGGGCCCTGCATCTGCGCCCCTACATACCTTCCACTACTTAAACCATGTATAATCCATATCTTACAATTGATAGGTAGCTAACTCATCACTCTCACTAGAGGTTACCCCGGTAATATATGTAACCTTCTGCACCATGTTAAGGAATTCCTGTGGGTTCTCTTCAGACTTAGACCCTAAAAATGAAGAAGGGTTTATTTCATTAAAGTCCCAAATTCTAGCTACAGCAGTATTGGCCACTGGATTGTACCAATTAGTCGATTATTCTGAGCTGCCACAGAATGGGCTAGAGTGGTGAAAACTGCTCTAAATTCTGTGTAAGAAACATGCTCATTTAGGGGATCTTCCTGAACGGGCGAAGGTGTTGATTGGTTCCCAGTTCTTCTTCCATTGGTTTTTCTGGGAGGCATGTTCTATAAACGGCAGGAAAGTTAAATTAGATAGAGAATTTAACTTGAGCTCAAGCTCACTCGCATGATATGAATACTGAATAAGAGGAAGTTTTTCCTAAAATGACTTATAGCCTCTTGTCCATATGTGTGTCACGCTACACACCCATGCACAAGACATTATTTGACGTGGCTTTCAAACTCCTTAGGATACTTTAGAACCTTAATCTCGGATACCAAGTTTGTAATGCCCCAAGACTTCACCCTGGGCATCACACGTTTTTTACCACCCCAGAGGACGACAAGCTAACCCATGACTGGTACCTTCTATGAGTACTGAATATAATATTGGAATATATATGTGGAAGAAATCTGAAAATGACATAAGGTTCTCAAAATACTGAGATAATAACTGAGTATAAATGATAATAACATCCTAAAATTGAATGACTGACTATGCTAGTTTAAAAGCCTCTAACTATGTGAATATGAAGTTGATAGGACAATCCCCCAGCTAACTCTGACTGAAAAAACTATTGAAATATTAAAATACTGAAATAGGTAAACTCTATCCTCAAAATATGAGGACTCGCCACTATAACTGTTGTTGATAGCCTGAGCTACTGAGTACGTTCAAGAACCTGAGCATCCAAACCTATGATATAAGACAATATCGCACAAAGAAAGAGTATGTGTCAGTACATAGAATGTACTGGTATGCTAAGTGAGGTAAGGCTGATATACATAGGTCATATGTATGAGCTGATAACTAACTAAATGAACATCATGAAGAAAATGGATAAGAGTACATGCAAAATTGTAACTACTGAACATACTGAACATGCAATACTGCGCATATTGGTATACATTATGTATATGAGAGTATACTAAAACTAAGTACTAAATTTTGATGGATGAATAACTAATAATAGATAGCCATGGTTCTATAGAATAGACTGAGTTCTTTATTGAATACTGAGACTGAAACTGTAAGTGTGGGAGTGTTCAGCTAACTGACATACCCCGATATAGACTAATTTGGGGACCAACCTGTGACCCCAGTTGGAAGGGTGTTAGAACCTTATCACGGGATACTAACAATATTGTGTCAACCCTAATCTGGCAGGAAGACTCATGAAATATATATATGATTGCATTAAACCTAGTCTGGCAGGAGGACGACTTACCCTATGATCGCTACGTAGTTCTATAATGCAGGTACTTCTACTAAGGATCAAACCCTCTTCGGAGGTCATGAACTTGTACATGAATGAGAACACAAGATAACATGTCATTATTACACTATTCAATTCACTTAGACATTCTATCAAACCCTTGGAGAACATAATTAATGTACATGATAATGAACCACATAAGCATCATGACTATAACTTAAAATTGCAAATCTAAAGGGTTTTAACATAGGAATTACATCAATCAACATACATGTTATCTTATGCTCATGAAACTTATAATTAAACATGAATTGAAACCCATACAACAACATAAACATGAATACAACCCAATTTGCGCATGTAAATCATGAATCTAAAAACTTATTTTAAAAAGGGTTCTTGAACTCCATGGGTGGAAAGAAACCCAAGGTTGAATACCTAACTTACTTTATTTGTTGAATTTGTGGGAATTGTTGATGAATTCTTGAGACTTGGAATTGAAGTTGATGAAACTAGGGCATTGTTCTTAAGAGTATTTGTGAGATAATGAGTGTATTTTTCCTATTGAGGGGCTGAATTTCATGTTTTGGGGGTTTAATGTGGGAGTAAAATGACTTAATTACCCCCCACAAACCCGTAACTTAATACACAATATGTGTCCAGTGACGCGATGACCGACATGCCGCGTCGATACCATGCGTCGCGTTGATGGTGCTGATGTGATAGCCAACGTGATGCATCGAGATCACATTGGCTTGATGTTTTGGTCATCCAAACGTGACTCAAACGATATTTGAAATTTCCGAAACTCACCCAAGATTACCTACTGACATTTCTGATCATGAATTAATTTAAAAATCGACAATCTAAGGCTGGAAAGATCATAAATAATTCCATTGAAATATTGAGGAAAAAAATGAGATTAAGTGTCAACACCTCGCTGAAATTTTCCAAGTCTGGGACCTCTTTTGACATGCTATAAAGGACTAAAATGACTAGGACTTTGTAGGGTCTTATAATATATCCCCTTTGGGAATATTTTCATCGAATGAGACTAACTGAACTGAGAGGAACTAAGAAACTATACTTACACTGACATGCATAACTAAAGCATGACTAAATTCTGGAGACATGATACATGACTACAAATATGAATACAACCCAATTTGCGCCTGTAAATCGTAAATCTAAAAACTTGTAGTTTTAAAAAGGGTTCTTAAACTCCAAGGATGGAAAGAAACTCAAGGATGAACACCTAACTTACTTTGATTGTTGAATTAGTGGGAATTGTTGATGAATTCTTGAGACTTGGGATTAAAGTTGATGAAACTAGGGCCTTGTTCTTGAGAGTATTTCTGAGATAATGAGTGTATTTTGCCTATTGAGGGTCTGAATTTCATGTTTTGGGGGTTTAATGTGGGAGTAAAATGACATAATTACCCCCAATAAAACCATAACTTAAAACATAACCTGTAACCAATGACGCGATGACCGACGCGCCGTGTCGATGGTATCGACGTGATAGCCAATGCGTCGCGTCGATAGTGCCAACGCGATAGCCAACGTGATGCATCGAGATTGCATTGGCTTGCTTTTTTGGTCATCCAAATGCGACTCAAACGATGTTTGAAATTTCTGAAACTCACCCAAGATTATCTACTGACATTCCTGATCATGAATCAACTTAAAAATCAACAATCTAAGGCTAGAAAGATCATAAATAATGCCATTGAAATATCGAGGAAAAAAAGAGATTACGTGTCAACACTTCGCTGAAATTTTCCAAGTCTGGGACTTCTTTTGGCATGCTATAAAGGACTAAAATGACTTGGACTTTATAGGGTCTTACAATATCTCCCCATTGGGAATATTCGTCATTGAATGAGACTAACTGAACTGAGAGGAACTGAGAAACTATACTTACACTGACATGCATAACTAAGGCCTGACTGAATTCTGGAGACATGATACATGACTACAAATATGAATACAACCCAAATTGAGCATGTAAATCGTGAATCTGAAAACTTGTAGTTTTAAAAAAGGTTCTTAAACTCCAAGGGTAGAAAGAAACCCAAGGATGAACACCTAACTTACTTTGATTGTTGTATTTATGGGAATTGTTGATGAATTCTTGAGACTTGGAATTAAAGTTGATGAAACTAGGGCCTTGTTCTTGAGAGTATTTTTGAGATAATGAGTGTATTTTGCCTATTGAGGGGCTGAATTTCATGTTTTGGGGGTTTAATGTGGGAGTAAAATGACTTAATTACCCCCCACAAAGACGTAACTTAATACACAATTTGTGTCTAGTGATGCGATGAATGACGCGCCGTGTCGATAGTATCGATGTTTTAGCCAACGCATCACATCGATGGTGCCGATGCAATATCCATTATGATGCATCGATATCACATTGGATTGTTATTTTGGTCATCCAAACGTGACTCAAACGATGCTTGAAATTTCCAAAACTCACCTAAGATTACCTACTGACATTCCTGATCATGAATCAGCTTAAAAATCAGTAATCTAAGGCTGGAAAGATCATAAATAGTGCCATTGAAATATCGAGGTAAAAAATGAGATTAAGTGTCAATACTTTGCTGAAGTTTTCTAAGTCTGGGACCTATTTTGGCATGCTATAAAGGACTAAAATGACTAGGACTTTGTAGGGTCTTACAATATCTCCCCCTTGGGAATATTCATAAACGAATGAGACTAATTGAACTGAGAGGAACTGAGAAACTATACTTACACTGACATGCATAACTAAAGCATGACTGAATTCTGGAGACATGATACATGATTGAACTATTTCATAAATGCTTGAATGATATGAGAATGTTATACAGCTGTAACTGAGTATGTAATATAGTAAATCTAATAAAGGTTGTTACCTTAGATTAAGTCTGAGTTTGTGGAGAAGAGGTAAGGATACTTGGGTAGCATGCCTGCCTCTGCTTCCCAAGTAGCTCCCTCTATGGACTGATCCCGCCAAAGAACTTTGACCAAAGGAACTTCTTTGTTCCTTAGTCTACGAATCTGAAGATCAAGGATTTTAACTGGAACTTTCTCATAAGAGAGACAGTTCTGAACATCTACACTCTCTATAGAGACTATGACTGGTAGGTCACCAAAACACTTCTTTAACAAGGAGACGTGAAACACTAGGTGCACTGATGCTAAGTCTGAAGGTAATGCAAGCTCATAAGTTACCTTACCGAAATGGCTCAAAATCCTAAAAGGACCAACATATCTGGGACTAAGCTTCCCCTTCTTACCAAACCTCTTCACCCCTTCATAGGAAAGATTTTCAAATACACATAATCACCAATCTCAAATTCAAGACCTTTCTTTCTCATATCTGCATAAGATTTTTTCGGCTCTGGGATGTATTAAGCCTCTCCCTGATCAACTTCACTTTCTCTAAGGCATCAAACACCAAGTCAGGCCCCACAACCACGACCTCACCTACCTAAAACTAACTAATGGGAGATCTACATCTTCTTCCATAAAGAGCCTTAAATGAAGCCATCTGGATACAAGAATGATAGATGTTATAATACGTGAACTCAATCAAAGGTAAGTGGTCATCCCAACTGCCCTTAAAATCAATGACACACACTCTCAATATATCTTCTAAAGTCTGAATGGTCCTTTCTGCTTGACCATCTTTCTTAGGGTAAAAGGGTGTACTAAGGTGGACTTAGGTACCAAGACCTTTTTAGAAGTCTTTCCAAAAGTAAAAGGTGAACTGTGTACCTCTATCTGAAATAATAGACAATGAGACACCGTGTTGCCTAACCAACTCTATGACATTGAGCCTGGCATAGTCGCGGCTGAATAAGAAGTATGAACTGGCAAGAAATGGGCTGATTTGGTCATCCTGTCCACAATGACCCAAATCAAATTATGTTGTCGACGAGTACGAGGCAAACCTATCATGAAATCCATGTTCACTTCCTCTCACTTCCAAGTGGGAATACTAAACAACTGCATAGTCCCACTAGGCTTCTGATGTTCAATCTTTACCTGCTAATACGTGGAGCACTTAGCTATAAACTTTGTAGTATCTCTCTTCAACCCACTCCTTCAATAGACTTTCTACAAGTCACGGTACCTCTTAATGGCCCCTGGATGAATAGAGTAATGTGCATCATGCGCTTCATTAAGAATTTGTTGTCTTACGCCATCCACATATGGCACACATAGCCTACCATGGCAACACATGTCACACATAGAGGAAATAAAATGATTGACAAAGGTGATGAGCCTATTAATGTAACGCCCTGAGTCTACAGGGTGTACATTACAGGGTGCTTCTAATCCCAAAGGACCATAATCTAACCCATGACTGGTATCTATTATTAGCACTGAAAAATAATGCTGATAACATATGTTAAAATATAACTAAAATGCCAGAAGGTTCTCAAAAATACTTAAAAGGATACTGAATACTGATAGTAATACTGAAAAATTAAATGTCTACCTAAATTAGTCTAGTCCAAATCCTCTAACTGTCTGAAAAGGTAGTTGATGGGATAATTCCCCAAATAACTCCAACTACTGAACTAAATAAAATGCTAAAATAATAAATCTATCCTCGAAATATGAGGACTCACCACTATAACTACTGTTAATAACCTGAGCTGCTAAGTACGGTCAGGAGCCCGTGCGTCTGAACCTATGATATGAGACATCATTGTGCAAAATAAAGAGTATGAGTTAGTACTTTGAAGATATTGGTATGCTAAGTGAGATAGCCTGATATACATAGGTTCATATGCGTGAGATGATAACTGACTGAATGAACATCATGAAACAACAGAATAAGAGTACATGAATAACTGAAACTGCTGAAAATACTAATTATAAAATATTATGCATATACATATATATATATATTATATCTGATATCATATTGTGATTGAATATTGATTTCTAATAACTGACTGACTGATATTTGAGATTTACTGGTAAATATATTATTGATAGCTCGGTGATTGTTTCTGATAGTCCTGATTCTGTAGAACTGAATTGAGTTTTATACTGAGTCTGAAACTGAAACTGTAACTGTAGAAGTGTTCATCTAACCGACATACCCCGATTATAAACTGAGTTGGGGTCCAACTTGTGACCCCCATTGGAAATGTGTTAGCACCGTTCCACGGGTACTAATAATGGCTATGTGGATCCACTAAAGAATCACCCTCATCTGGCAGGTGAGATATGTGTTACCCTCAACTGGAAGGTGAACACTTTATCAACCCTCAACTGGCAGGTCGATGTATTCAACCTACACTGTCTACGAGTTCTGGAACTAAGGGACTACTACTGAAGGTCATACCCTCAACTGGCAGGTGAGCCCCTATCCCTAGGTTTGCTCGGTACTGAATCCTACTCCCAACTAAATAGAAACTGATCTGATCAATAGACTATACTAGGATTGACTGAACTATTACTAATCGTGTTAACTGACTGAACTAGACTGAGTTCACTGAGTTCTATAATTGACTAAATACTATTGTTCATGACATTACTAAGACTATTTTGTAGCTACTGTAATTCTAGGTAAACAGCTAGATTTTTGGGTATTAAATACCCCCAGGACTCGATATCATCAATAGTAAAACATGGCATAATCTTGAAATCATACTAGCTAGTCACTTAGTCATGATTCATTTAGTGAGACACTTTGTCAAACACCTGCAAGGCATGAGCTTGTACATGAAATGGAACACATGCTAACATGTCATGATTGCACTTTTCAATTCACATAGGCATTCCAACAAACACTTGGGGAGCATGATAATTTCACATAATAATAACCCTATATAAATATCATGGCTACAATATTCAATCTTGTAAATTCAAGGATAAATCATGAGAATAACGTAATTCATCACACATGTTATCTTAATTTCATGAAACTTGTAATTAAGCATGGATTGAAGACCATATAACAATACACTCATGAACACAATCCAACTCAAAACATATAAATCATGAAATCAATAAACTTGTAGTTTAAAAGGGTTCTTGAACTCCAAGGGTGGAAGGAAACCCCAGAATGAACACCTAACATACCTTGGTAATTAAATTTGTGAAAATTATTGGTGTGTTCTTGAAGCTTGGACTTGAAATTAAATGACCTAGGGTATTTTTCTTGAGATAATTTGAGAGAGAATGAGTGATTTTTCCCTTAGGATAGCTTAATTTCGTGTTTTAGGGCTGAATAAAGGTGGGGAAAATGACTCAATTTCACTTGGAAAGTCAGATTCTAAATGAGCAAAAGTTGCCCAGTGACGCGGCAACCGACGCATTGCGTCGATGGGGTCGACGCGTCGAGATAGCATTGGCTCACTGGAATTTGCATGCATAATGCTAGTAATGATATTGTCGATGCGATGGACGACGTGACGCGTTAAGATCATGTCGATCCACTATTTTGGACACCTAAATGTGCCTCAAACGATGTTTGAAAATTCCAAAACTCTCCCGAGAACACCTATTGACATCCTTAATCATGAATCAACTTAAAATTCGATATTCTAGGGTATTCAAGATCATAAATAAAGTCATTGAAATTCGAGACCAAAAATGAGACTAAGTGTCAATACTCAGCTTAAATTTTCTAAGTCTAGGACCTCTTTTGGCATACTATATATGACTGAAATGACTGGGATTTTGTGGGGTCTTACAATATCACTCCCTTGGGAACATTCATCCTCGAGTGAGACTGACTAAGCTGAGAATACTGATAGACTGGGTATACATACTGAACATGCACAATTGAAGCATGATTACATAACTGAACTAATTTATGAATGCATGACTGTCATGAGGATGATATGCAATGGTAATTGATACCAAATTTGTAAAGGAAATCTTAGTATGGAACGGAGTAAGTCTAAGGAATGTTGTTACCTTGAACTTAGCCTTAGTTTGCAAAGAAGAGGTGAGGATACTGGTTCACATATCTACTTCTGCTTCCCAAGTATCTCCCTCAACGGACTGATTCCGCCAAAGAACTTTGACCAAATGAACGTTTTTGTTCCTAAGTCTGCTAATCTGATAATCAAGGATTTCGACTAGGACTTCCTCATAAGAGAGACTATTCTAAACATCTATACTCTCTATATTGACTATAACTGTTGGTTCGCCTATGCACTTCTTTAACAAGGAGACATGAAACACTGGTGTACTGAAGCTAAGTCTAAAGGAAACTCAAGCTCGTAAGCTACCTTTCTGAAATGGCTTAGAATTCTATAAGGACTAATATATCAAGGACTGAGTTTCCCCTTCTTGACAAATATCTTTAATCTCTTCATAGGAGAGATTTTCGAATCCACCAAATAGCCAATCTTAAATTTGAGATCCTTTCTCCTCACATCTACATACGATTTCTGTCAGCTTTAAGCTGCCTTAAGCCTCTCCTTGATCAACAGAACCATTTCTAAGGAATCAAATACTAAGTTATGACCTACTACTGTCGCCTCACCTACTTTGAACCAACCAATAAGAGACCTACATCTCCTCCCATAAAGCATCTCAAACGGAGCCATCTGAATACTGGAATAATAGTTGTTATTATACGCAACCTCAATCAGAGGCAAGTAGTCATCCCAACTACCCTTAAAGTCAATGACACACGCTCTTAACATATCTTTTAGGTTCAGAATGGTCCTTTCTGCTTAACCATTTGTCTGGGGGTGGAAGGTTGTACTGAGGTAAACTTGGGTACCAAGACCCTTTTGGAAGGCTTTCAAAAAATAAGAGGTGAATTGTATACCTCTATCTAAAATAATGGACAATGGGATAATGGGACACCGTGTAATATGACCAAATCTCTAACATAGAGCTTGGAATAATCCTCGGTTGAGTAAAAGGTATGAACTGGCAGGAAATGGGCTGATTTGGTCATCCTGTCCATAATGACCCAAATTGAATCATGCTGACGACGAGTACGAGGAAAACCCATCACGAAGTCCATGTTCACTTTCTCCCACTTCCATTTGGGAATACTGAACTCCTGCATAGACCCACTAGGCTTCTGATGCTCAATCTTAACTTGCTGACATGCAGATCACTTAGCCACAAACTCTGCAATGTCTCTCTTCATCCCACTCTACCAATAGATTTCTTATAAGTTGTGGTACATCTTAGTGGCCCCTGGATGAATCGAGTAACGCACACCATGTACGTCTGCAAGAATCCGCTGCCTCATGCATCCACACGTTGCACACATAATCTACCCTGGTAACGCAACATATTATCTCCTTATTAGGATAAAATATCAACCTTCTAATCTCTGACTTACTCTTTCAGCTTAACTAAACTAGCATCTCTGTCCTTCTTTTCTTTTACCTTAAAAAGTAAAGATGATTCTGAACTATTCGGCACCCAAACACTACCCTCAGCTGAATCAACTGACCGGACACCTAGACTAGCAAGCTGCTTAACTACCTGATCTAACTTCTTCTTACCATCCTCAACGTCAGAAACACTACCTATGGAAAATCTAGTGAGAGCATCAGCCACTACATTGGCCTTGCTCGGATAATACAGAACACTCATGTCAAAGTCTTTCAACAACTTTAACCACCTTCTCTGGTGCAAGTTTAAGTCTTTTTGAGAAAATACATACTAGAAACTTTTATGGTTTGTGAACACATCAACATGTACCCCATATAAATAGTGTCTCCAAATCTTTAAGGCCAAATCTACAGCTGCTAACTCAAGATCGTGGGTAGGGTAATTCTTTTCATAGGGCTTAAGTTGTCTAGAGGCATAGGCTATGACCTTACCTCTCTTTATCAAAACACACCTCAAACCAACTCTAGAAGTATCACAATACACAACAACCCCACCTTAACCATCTGGTAAAGTCAAAAGTAGGGTTGTAGTGAGTCGAGTCTTCAACTCCTGAAAACTCTTCTCACAAGAATCTGACCACTGGAACTTGACTTTATTCTGAGTCAATCTGGACATGGGGGATGAAATAGATGAAAATCCTTCAACAAACTATCAATAATAGCCAGCCAAACCGAATAAACTCTTGATATCTGATGGAGAGATAGGTCTGGGCCAGTTTTTCATTGCTTCAATCTTTTGAGAATCAACTATAATGCCAACACCGGAAACTATATGACCAAGGAAAGCTACTGACCTTAGCCAAAATTCACATTTACTGAATTTGGGAAACAACTGATGGCCTCTGAGTGTTTGTAATACTATTCTGAGATGGTCTACATGATCATGTTCACTGTGGGAGTAGACAAGAATATCGTCTATAAAGACTATGTTGAACATATCCAAGTACTGCTTGAACACTCTGTTCATTAAGTCCATGAAAGTTCTTGGGGCATTAGTAAGACCAAATGATATGACTAGGAATTCTAAGTCACTGTGCCAAGTTCTAAAAGCTATTTTTGAAATGTCACATTCTCTGACTCTGAGGTGATGATAGCCTGATCTGAGGTCTATCTTAGAAAAGTAACTGGCACCCTAAAGTTGGTCAAACAAGTCATCAATTCTGATAAGTGGGTACTTGTTCTTGACTATGACTTTGTTTAATTGATGGTAATCAATACACATTCTGAGAGAACCATCATTATTACGTACGAATAGAACTGGTGCGCCCCACGGGGAAACACTGGGCCTAATGAATACCTTATCTAGGAGATCGTTCAACTACTCCTTTAGTTCTTTGAGTTCTGTTGGATCCACTCTGTATGGAAAAATAGAGATAGGTTATGTAGCTGGAAGAAGGTCTATTTCAAAGTCAATTTCCCACTCGGGAGAAACTCCGGGAAGATCTTTGGGAAACACATCTATAAATTTACATGCTACTAAAACTGACTCAAGATTATGGGTCTCGGAACTAGAGTATTTAAATCGAACAAAATGATAGACACACCCCTTGGATATCATCTTTCTTACTCTAAGGTAGGAAATAAGTTGACCCCTAAATGTTGAAGTACTACCCCTCCACTCTAGGAAATGTTCATTTAGGAACTGAAAATAGACAACTTTATTTCTACAGTTAATTGAAGCATAGAATGAATGAAGTCAATTCATGCTAAGAATAACGTCAAAATCTGTCATCTATAACTGTACTAAGTCTGCTGAAGTAACTTTCTGAGATACCATAACCGAGTAGTCCCTGTATATCCAACGGGCTATGATAGACTTACCCACTGAGGTAGAGACTGAGAAGGGCTCCGCTAGGATTTTAGGACAGACTCCAAAGTCAACAGCTATATAAGGAGTTACAACGGACAAATAAGCTCATGGATTTAGTAAAGCATAAATATGTAAATGATAAACTTGTAACGTACCAGTGACCATATTAGGAGAAATTTCCTGATCCTGTGGGGACTGAAATGCATAGATTCTATTTGGTCATTGCTCACTGGTGGCATTGGAAGCGGTATCCTGCTGATTTGGGCGACCGGACTGAGCTGGGGGACGATTATACTGACCATGTGAACCTAACTGAGGACAATCTATGATTCTATGACCTGGCTTGCTGCACTCAAAACACACATCGTTGTCAGCTAAGTAGACACCTTGATGGTTTCTGCCACACTTCTAGAATAGAGAATTTATTTGAGCATTGCTAACACTACCCTGAGACTTAGAGCTTGGTGCCCTATACTTATTACCATTTTTGAACTTAGGCACTGGAGCGCTGACTAAGGATATGGCTGGAACTGAAGATTTCAGGCAAAACTGAGGATGATTCCTGCCCTTTAACTTAGGCTGAGTGAAGTTGAAGTTACTTGTTCTAGCCCTCTTGTTATCCCTCTCTTTCTCCTTACCTGTTCTAGCCCTCTTTTTATCCCTCTCTTTCTCCTTAGTCTTCTTCTCCTCATCTTCTAAGCATGGACCATCAACCTAGATAAGTACATCTTCTTAATTAGCATTATGATCCTACACTCCTTGACCATACTATTGGACTCCCCAGACACAAACTTACTCATCTTAGATCTATTATCAGATACCACATAAGGAGCATATCTGGCTAATTTAGTAAAGTTGAGAGAGCACTCCTTCACTATCATGTTGCCCTGCTTCAAGTTAATAAATTCTAACACCTTAGCTTCCCTCAACTCCAATGGGGAGAACTTATCTGAAAGGTAATAGCAAACTCCTCCCATTCTATAGGCTCTGCATCTGCGGCCCTATCTACCTTTCACAACTTAAACCATGTATGAGCCACACCCTGCAATTGATATATAACTAACTCAGCACTTTCACTAGTAGTTACCCCCATAATATATGTAACCTTCTGCACCATGTCCAGGAATTCCTATGGGTCCTCTTTTGACTTAGACCTTGAAAATAAAAGAGGTTTGATTTGGGTGAAGTCCCGAATTCTAGTTGCATTAGTATTGGCCACTAAGTTAGCCTGAATAGCAGTTGGGTGTTCATTCTGGGCTGCTACAGAATGGACTATAGTGGTGAAAGTTGCTCTGAATTCTGCGAGAGAAATATGCTCATCCAGGGGATCTGCCTGAACGGGCAGAGGTGTTGGCTGGTTTTCAGTTCTTCAGTTGTTATTCTTTTTGGGAGGCATATTTTGTAAATGAAATGAAAACTTGGATTAGAAAAAGAGTTTAACTTGAGCTCATGCTCACTCACACGACATAAATACTGAAAGAAGGAAATATTTTCCTAAAAATATTTCATAGCCTCTTGTCCATAAGTGTGGCGCGTTACATACCCATGCATAAGACTCTACTTGATGCAGATTTTAGACTCTCTAGGACTATGTTAAACCTTAGGCTCTGATAGCAAGCTTGTAACGCCCCGAGTCTACACCCTAGACGTCACACAGTGCTTCTAATCCCGAAGTACCACAAGCTAACCCATTACTAGTACCTGTTGTAAGCACTAAAGAATAATACAGATAACATATGTGGAAAAATAACCAAAATTCCATAAGGTTCTCAAAAATACTAAAATAGATACTGAATACTAATAGTAATAATGAAAAACTGAATATCTGTCTGAATTAGTCTAGTCTGAAAGCCTATAACTGTCTGAAAAGGAAGTTGATGGGACAAGTCCCCAACTAACTCCAACTACTAAACTAACTAAAATAATAAAATAATAAATCTGTCCTCAAAATATGAGGACTCACAACTATAACTGTTGCTAATAACCTGAGCTACTAAGTATGGTCAGGAGCCCATGTGTTTGAACCTATAATATAATACATCATAGAACAAAAGAAAGAGTATGTGTCAGTACTTTGAATGTACTGGTATGCTAAATTAGGTAGGCTGATATAGATGGGTTCATATTCATGAGATGATAACTATATGAATGAATAACTATGTGTCAGTACTTTGAATGTACTGGTATTCATGAGATGATAACTATGTGTCAGTACTTTGAATGTACTGGTATGCTAATATAATACATCCATATGTGTTTTGCTGATGATCTATTAATGTTTTGCAGCGCTGATATTGCGTCTATATCACTACTTCAAGACTCTTTTCATAAATTTTCATGTGCCACTGGGTTGAAAGCCAATATAGAAAAGAGTTCCATCTATATGGCAGGTGCTATAGGTAATCTAAAAGTTGATATTTTGAAAAGTTTGGGGTATGTGGAAGTAATTTTGCCTTTCAAGTACGTGGAAGTGCCCCACTCCATAAAGAAACTGACTATTCCTCAATACCTACCATTAGTAGAGAAATTCGCTGCTAGAATAAATTATTGATTAGCAAAGCTGTTATCATATGCTAGTCGATTACAACTTATAAAGGTTGTTTTGTTTGGTATGCAAAGTTACTGGGCCTAAATTTTTGTTCTGCCTAAAAAGATAATTAAAATGTTGGAAGTAGTGTACAGATTATTTCTCTGGACAGTTCAAAGTGAATTATCCAAGAAGGCATTAGTAGCTAGGGAAAAAATATGCCAACCAGAAACTGCAGGTGGCCTCAATGTTATTGATGTCAAATTATGGAATAAAGCAGCCATTCTGAAGCATTTATGGGCTATTTTCATGAAAAAAGACATATTATGGATTAGATGGGTGCACTATTACTACATAAAGTAGACCAAGTTAGAGGACCTAACAAGTCTCAAGAATGCAGCTTGGGTAGTGAAGAAGATCATTTATAGTGGAAAATCTTTGTATATATTGGATGTATGTAGAATTAATTTTATATATGCATATACATAATACAGTTTTATCTTTTTTATCTTTATTAGTCTATACTAAATCATTTCTAAGTTAATATTCGAATGTGATAACCGCGAAGCGTGGCAATTTGACTAGTAATAATATATGATGTATTGATGGAATGTTTACCTTAGGTGCATTGATAGTTAAATAATTTTTCATCATTTATTATATATAGAAAGTTACTTGGCTTAACTTTCAAATTAATTCCTTTGATACATGTGTAGAAGTCAAATTTCTGTGCCAAACCTCACCGACAAACGCAACAAATTTCTTGTTAACACTACACCAAGATGCTAGTGATCATGGCATCGCCTAATTATGTTCGATAATAAGTTTTCCCTTTTACAAAAAAATGTAATCCATATGTATACAAAAATGACAAAGAGAATAGATATAATCCATACGTCTATACAACAGACATTTCACAAGAATTGGTACTATAAAACTTTGAAGGAAATACAATAGGCTAAGATTTTTATTGGAGCATCAAGCATTGCAGGAGGGGTTTTTCAAACCCTGTGGTGAAAATTTTGGATCGGTCATTGATAGCTACTTCACTTCATCTCGATTTTGATTGCGCTAACCAATTGATCAAAGGCCTCTCCCATGCGTTCTTCATGTCAACGCTCCATATCTCTGGAGCTGCTTCTTTGATTGTCTCCCACAAGGCATATTTTGTTACCTGAAATTTCCATCATGTATTCTTCTTACTTGCCAAATGAATCATATAACAACAACATATTCAGTGTAACCCCAAATGAAGTTTGGGAAGCTAGAATAGAGTTCATTAGATATTATCCCTTCCTTGAAAGGTTGAGAGGTTATTCTTATAGATCATTGACTCAAAGGAAAACATGATAGAACAATTCAAAAGAAAAAAAAAATATTACGAAAGTGAAAAAATCATGAAAAATACAATAGAAAGCATGTCAAACCACCCCAAGTAAGTGTTTGACCATGAAATTTTTTTCACTTTTTTCGAAAAATTATTTCACTTTTGTGATCAAAAAAGTAAAAATTAGTGGTGTTTGGTCATAAAAATTATTTCACTTTAATGAAAACTGTTTTTGAAAAATTGAAAACAAGTGTTTTTAAAATTTTTTTCACTTTCACTTCTCTCACTAAAAGTTAAAAACAACTCCAATCTATATTTATGGTCAACTCTAACTTCAACTCCAACATCAACTCCAGAAAATTATTGTTTTCATGGTCAAACGAGACAAAAAAACAATAACTATAACAAAATAACATGACAATCAAAGCACAAAAAACATCAGATAGTAATAGACATCAATGGACAACAAACTACAAAATAATACAATAGACAGGTGTAAGTCTATTTAATGACTCTTTGCACTCAATCGATTGTTACTATTGATCCAACCTTTTCAGTTATCAATTTCAATTTTCAATTACACATTAAATGATGCGATAAAGAAGAAGAACTAGAAAAGGATTAGAAAAACAACACTTGGGAGAGCCTCCTGTGTGCAATAATGATTGTGCGAGTGAATGGTGTGTGCGTCTATGAAGGACAGAGCTCCTTTGTTTTCCCTTTCTTTAAATGTACGCAAACTAGATCTAGAGGAGTTTATGAAGGACGACTCTCAAAATGATTAAAAGAAGATGACATTACCAAGAAAAGATGGTGGTGCAGCTATTGGAGTAGAAAAAGTTACTATGGTATAGCTGAGCCGGAGGTGCGGACGGAGAAAATTAAGGTTATTTGACGATTTAAATAGTAAGTTGTTGCTGCTGGAATATACACACACTCATTATAAGAAGGTAAATTTCTATTGCAGTTGACAAAGGTTAAAAAGTTAGCATCTTCTACATTCATCTACGTTCAAATTCTAATTAAAATCTTTGTATATATTGGATGTATGTAGAATTAATTTTATATATGCATATACATAATACAGTTTTATCTTTTTTATCTTTATAAGTCTATACTAAATCATTTCTAAGTTAATATGTCGAATGTGATAACCGCGCGAAGCGCAGCAATTTGACTAGTAATAATATATGACGTATTGATGGAATGTTTACCTTAGGTGCATTGATAGTTAAATAATTTTTCATCATTTATTATATATAGAAAGTTACTTGGCTTAACTTTCAAATTAATTCCTTTGATACATGTGTAGAAGTCAAATTTTTGTGCCAAACCTCACCGACAAACGCAACAAATTTCTTGTTAACACTACACCAAGATGCTAGTAATCACGGCATCGCCTAATTATGTTCGATAATAAGTTTTCCCTTTTATAAAAAAATGTAATCCATATGTATACAAAAATGACAAAGAGAATAGATATAATCCATACGCCTATACAACAGACATTTCACAAGAATTGGTACTATAAAACTTTGAAGGAAATACAATAGGATAAGATTTTTATTGGAGCATCAAGCATTGCAGGAGGGGTTTTTCAAACCCTGTGGTGAAAATTTTGGATCGGTCATTGATAGCTACTTCACTTCATCTCGGTTTTGATTGCGCTAACCAATTGATCAAAGGCCTCTCCCCATGCGTTCTTCATGTCAACGCTCCATATCTCTGGAGCTGCTTCTTTGATTGACCCCCACAAGGCATATTTTGTTACCTGAAATTTCCATCATGTATTCTTCTTACTTGCCAAATGAATCATATAACAACAACAACATATTCAGTGTAACCCCATATGAAGTTTGGGAAGCTAGAATAGAGTTCATTAGATATTATCCCTTCCTTGAAAGGTTGAGAGGTTATTCTTATAGATCATTGACTTAAAGGAAAACATGTTAGAACAATTCAAAAAAAAAAAAATTATTACGAAAGTGAAAAAATCATGAAAAATACAATAGAAAGCATGTCAAACCACCCTAAGTAAGCGTTTGGCCATGAAATTTTTTTCACTTTTTTCGAAAAATTATTTCACTTTTGTGATCAAAAAAGTAAAAATTAGTGGTGTTTGGTCATATAAATTATTTCACATTAATGAAAACTGTTTTTGAAAAATTAAAAACAAGTGTATTTTTTTTTTCACTTTCACTTCTCTCACTAAAAGTTAAAAACAACTCCAATCTATATTTATGGTCAACTCTAACTTCAACTCCAACTTCAACTCCAGAAATTATTGTTTTCATGGTCAAACGAGACAAAAAAACAATAACTATAACAAAATAACATGACAATCAAAGCACAAAAAACATCAGATAGTAATAGACATCAATGGACAACAAACTACAAAATAATACAATAGACAGGTGTAAGTCTATTTAATGACTCTTTGCACTCAATCGATTGTTGCTATTGATCCAACCTTTTCAGTTATCAATTTCAATTTTCAATTACACATTAAATGATGCGATAAAGAAGAAGAACTAGAAAAGGATTAGAAAAACAACACTTGGGAGAGCCTCCTGTGTGCAATAATGATTGTGCGAGTGAATGGTGTGTGCGTCTATGAAGGACAGAGCTCCTTTGTTTTCCCTTTCTTTAAATGTACGCAAACTATATCTAGAGGAGTTTATGAAGGACGACTCTCATAATGATTAAAAGAAGATGACATTACCAAGAAAAGATGGTGGTGCAGCTATTGGAGTGGAAAAAGTTACTATGGTATAGCTGAGCCGGAGGTGCGGACGGAGAAAATTAAGGTTGTTTGACGATTTAAATAGTAAGTTGTTGCTGCTGGAATATACACACACTCATTATAAGAAGGTAAATTTCTATTGCAGTTGACAAAGGTTAAAAAGTTAGCATCTTCTACATTCATCTACGTTCAAATTCTAATTAAAATCTTTGTATATATTGGATGTATGTAGAATTAATTTTATATATGCATATACATAATACAGTTTTATCTTTTTTATCTTTATAAGTCTATACTAAATCATTTCTAAGTTAATATGTCGAATGTGATAACCGCGCGACGCGCAGCAATTTGACTAGTAATAATATATGACGTATTGATGGAATGTTTACCTTAGGTGCATTGATAGTTAAATAATTTTTCATCATTTATTATATATAGAAAGTTACTTGGCTTAACTTTCAAATTAATTCCTTTGATACATGTGTAGAAGTCAAATTTTTGTGCCAAACCTCACCGACAAACGCAACAAATTTCTTGTTAACACTACACCAAGATGCTAGTAATCATGGCATCGCCTAATTATGTTCGATAATAAGTTTTCCCTTTTACAAAAAAATGTAATCCATATGTATACAAAAATGACAAAGAGAATAGATATAATCCATACGCCTATACAACAGACATTTCACAAGAATTGGTACTATAAAACATTGAAGGAAATACAATAGGATAAGATTTTTATTGGAGCATCAAGCATTGCAGGAGGGGTTTTTCAAACCCTGTGGTGAAAATTTTGGATCGGTCATTGATAGCTACTTCACTTCATCTCGGTTTTGATTGCGCTAACCAATTGATCAAAGGCCTCTCCCCATGCGTTCTTCATGTCAACGCTCCATATCTCTGGAGCTGCTTCTTTGATTGACCCCCACAAGGCATATTTTGTTACCTGAAATTTCCATCATGTATTCTTCTTACTTGCCAAATGAATCATATAACAACAACAACATATTCAGTGTAACCCCATATGAAGTTTGGGAAGCTAGAATAGAGTTCATTAGATATTATCCCTTCCTTGAAAGGTTGAGAGGTTATTCTTATAGATCATTGACTTAAAGGAAAACATGTTAGAACAATTCAAACGAAAAAAAAATTATTACGAAAGTGAAAAAATCATGAAAAATACAATAGAAAGCATGTCAAACCACCCTAAGTAAGCGTTTGACCATGAAATTTTTTTCACTTTTTTCGAAAAATTATTTCACTTTTGTGATCAAAAAAGTGAAAATTAGTGGTGTTTGGTCATAAAAATTATTTCACTTTAATGAAAACTGTTTTTGAAAAATTAAAAACAAGTGTTTTTTATTATTTTTTTCACTTTCACTTCTCTCACTAAAAGTTAAAAACAACTCCAATCTATATTTATGGTCAACTCTAACTTCAACTCCAACTTCAACTCCAGAAAATTATTGTTTTCATGGTCAAACGAGACAAAAAAATAATAACTATAACAAAATAACATGACAATCAAAGCACAAAAAACATCAGATAGTAATAGACATCAATGGACAACAAACTACAAAATAATACAATAGACAGGTGTAAGTCTATTTAATGACTCTTTGCACTCAATCGATTGTTACTATTGATCCAACCTTTTCAGTTATCAATTTCAATTTTCAATTACACATTAAATGATGCGATAAAGAAGAAGAACTAGAAAAGGATTAGAAAAACAACACTTGGGAGAGCCTCCTGTGTGCAATAATGATTGTGCGAGTGAATGGTGTGTGCGTCTATGAAGGACAGAGCTCCTTTGTTTTCCCTTTCTTTAAATGTACGCAAACTAGATCTAGAGGAGTTTATGAAGGACGACTCTCAAAATGATTAAAAGAAAATGACATTACCAAGAAAAGATGGTGGTGCAGCTATTGGAGTGGAAAAAGTTACTATGGTATAGCTGAGCCGGAGGTGCGGACGGAGAAAATTAAGGTTGTTTGACGATTTAAATAGTAAGTTGTTGCTGCTGGAATATACACACACTCATTATAAGAAGGTAAATTTCTATTGCAGTTGACAAAGGTTAAAAAGTTAGCATCTTCTACATTCATCTACGTTCAAATTCTAATTAAAATCTTTGTATATATTGGATGTATGTAGAATTAATTTTATATATGCATATACATAATACAGTTTTATCTTTTTTATCTTTATAAGTCTATACTAAATCATTTCTAAGTTAATATGTCGAATGTGATAACCGCGCGACGCGCAGCAATTTGACTAGTAATAATATATGACGTATTGATGGAATGTTTACCTTAGGTGCATTGATAGTTAAATAATTTTTCATCATTTATTATATATAGAAAGTTACTTGGCTTAACTTTCAAATTAATTCCTTTGATACATGTGTAGAAGTCAAATTTTTGTGCCAAACCTCACCGACAAATGCAACAAATTTCTTGTTAACACTACACCAAGATGCTAGTAATCATGGCATCGCCTAATTATGTTCGATAATAAGTTTTCCCTTTTACAAAAAAATGTAATCCATATGTATACAAAAATGACAAAGAGAATAGATATAATCCATACGTCTATACAACAGATATTTCACAAGAATTGGTACTATAAAACTTTGAAGGAAATACAATAGGATAGATTTTTATTGGAGCATCAAGCATTGCAGGAGGGGTTTTTCAAACCCTGTGGTGAAAATTTTGGATCGATCAATTGATAGCTACTTCACTTCATCTCGGTTTTGATTGCGCTAACCAATTGATCAAAGGCCTCTCCCCATGCGTTCTTCATGTCAACGCTCCATATCTCTGGAGCTGCTTCTTTGATTGTCTCCCACAAGGCATATTTTGTTACCTGAAATTTCCATCATGTATTCTTCTTACTTGCCAAATGAATCATATAACAACACAACAACATATTCAGTGTAACCCCATATGAAGTTTGGGAAGCTAGAATAGAGTTCATTAGATATTATCCCTTCCTTGAAAGATAGAAAGGTAGAGAGGTTATTCTTATAGATCATTGACTTAAAGGAAAACATGTTAGAACAATTCTAAAAGAAAACAAAAATATTACGAAAGTGAAAAAATCATGACAAAATACAATAGAAAGCATGTCAAACCACCCTAAGTAGGCGTCTGGCCATGAATTTTTTTTCACTTTTTTCGAAAAATTATTTCATATTGGTGATCAAAAAAGTGAAAATTAGTGGTGTTAGGTCATAAAAATTATTTCACTTTAATGAAAACTGTTTTTGAAATAAAGAAAACAAGTTTTTTTTCATTTTTTTTTCACTTTCACTTCTCTCACAAAAAGTTAAAAACAACTCCAACCTATATTTATGACCAACTCTAACTTCAACTCCAACTCCAACTCCAGAAAATTATTATTTTGATGATCAAACGAGGCAAAAAAACAATAACTATAACAAAATAACATGACAATCAAAGCACAAAAAACATCAGATAGTAATAGACATCAATGGACAACAAACTACAAAATAATACAATAGACAGGTGTGAAAAGATAAATAAGACAACACTTTACTGCCTGCTAACCTTTCATTTTAATCCATATCCTTTTTATATATATATATATATATATATATATATATATTATCTTGGATTTTAAGGACTCTAGATTTTTTATACATTTCATTTCCAATACTAGTCCAAAGGATCGTATAAACTCTTCATCAATTAAAAATAATAATATATCCGATATAATTTGACAAGCGAAATCTAGAATCATTATTATAAAAAATAATAAATTTGGTATGCCAAAGTAATATATTTCAAATATACTAAGAAATTTTGTATATACCTCGAAGTGCTCATCAACCACACCATATTTCAAGTGCGTCGCACCTAACTTTTTGAGAGTGGAATCCCTCACCACAACCTTTCCGGCTTTCCTAAGTTGAACCGCCGCTTCACAAGTCTGCCATAAAACAAACAAATTAATAAAGAGAAAAAAAAAAAAATATTGTCACTATGGATCAATAGTAGTATATGTAACGAAAGGTGAAAGAAATTTTTTATATTCTTTTAGCGTATTTTGATTTGGTATAACAAGCTAAGTAATATGCTTTCAGGTTATTAGTATTTTATTTTTATAAAAGATACTCCTTCAATTTCTATTTGTTTGCCATAGTTTAACCAGATTTAGAGTTTAAGAATAGATGATCCAATGCTGTTGACTGATTTGGTCTACAAAATAGTCAACTAATGTATTGATTTTGTATATCTAAATATAAGACATATACTTTAAACATATTTTATGAGATACGCACTATTAATATTTAGGTTTTGTTTATTTGAACTAGCGTCAGTAATTAAGTTTGGCCGACTGGCCAAAAATGAAAGAAACTTGTTCTAAGAAAGAAAGAAAAATTTTAAATTTCGTGATTTTAAATTAAATAGGCGTTTGACCATTAAAAAATTTTAATTTTTTTTCGTAAAATTATTTCACTATAGTGAAAAAATAAAAATAAGAAAATTTTTCTCACAAAATTTCAAAAGCTACTCCAATTTATATTCTTCGTCAACTCCAACTCCAAAAACTTTATATAATATAATTTATCAAAATTTATTTCAATCTTCTGAACTAAAAGCATGTCAAATGGAGTGGAGAGGGTAGATGGGTTGAGAAGATGTACTAAAGCGTTCTTTGGATTTTGTGATTTTAAACTTTATCATGTATGATATTTGAATTATTGGAACGCCCTAGTAGTGAAAGAAAAAAAAGAGTAAATAATGGCATTGTACATACCAGGTATTTGAATTATTGGAACGCCCTAGTAATGAAAGAAAGAAAGAGTAAATAATGGCATTGTACATACCATGACAAGGACAGATTTAGCATGGATCTTGAGTTTAGGATTTTGGTCCAAGGGCACATCTGAATCTTTGAGGAAGGAAAACAATTTTTTAGCTGATGGTGCTATCTCAAATATCTTGAGAAAGAATTTGAGACCCCATTCACCAGCATCCTTCTTCATTGAGTTCCATGACTTGACTACCAAAGCTTCTTGTTCTTCTGTAAAGCTACTCATAATGATCAAACTTTAGAATAAAAATGAGTATGTAGGGAAATTTACTTAATTTGGTTACTGGAAGTTACATTTGTGTGCGCATATATATATACTAGCTAGTGGGGGCTAGGGGATTAACCTTTACTGGTGATGAAGAGCCATTTCTTGTGGCACAAATAAGTATTCAAGTTGAATAAGCAAGTTGGGGGGGGGGGGGGGGGGAATCAAACCACAGGTTGTTTTACTCTATGAATGAAAACTAGGGGCTTGCCTATATCGCTATTGGAGGCTGTACGTGGTATTTTTTGGTTGCTTTTGTGAGTTGTAGTGAGCCGTGCCGTAAATAAACTACTAGTACTTCTTTTCCTCAATGTATCTGACAGTTTGAATTTTGAGTGTTAAATTATCTAATTTTAATCTTTAATTTGAACATAAAATATTTTGAACTAAATTTATATATTTAAAAATTATGTAAAAAGTATTATAATTTAAAATAATTAAAATATATATGAAAAAATTTCGATTAAAAATAAATTTATTTGAATCTCTAAATTTGAAAGGTGTCACATAAATTGACAAAAAGAAAGTACTATTTAAAAAAAAAAATAGTACTCTAGATCTTTCCGTTCCAATTTAAGGGGTAATTTGATATAAGAGATAAGAGATGATAATTTTAGGAGAAAATAGAGAAGCATTTTATTCTACTTTTGGTGCATTAGGGATATTATAATCCTGAGATTATTTATCCTACCATTTTTACAATAATAAGATAACTTACTTTATATATATTACTCTTAGGGGTTGTTTGGTACAGTGTATTGGCAAAAATAATGCATGTATTAATTAATGTATATTATGAATACCTTGTGTGGTACAATTTTTAGTCAATGTATAACTAATGCAACATTCTATTATGTATTAAGGTGTGTATTACTAATACCACCCATTTTTTATGTATTAGTAATGCAAAGTCTTTAATACATGCATTAACTTATTAAATGACCTTAATACCCCTCAATTTCTTTCTCAAAATATTTCACCATTTCTTTTTCCGCCATTTTAATTTACAAAAGTGAATCGTTTCAAAATATTTCACAATTTTTTTCCACCATTTTAATCTACAACAATGAATAATTGATTTAAATAATTGTAACATATTTTTGCTTTGCTTCGAGGGTCTTTAAAAAGATTGAAAAAAAAATGGAGACTATCTCTTAATTTTACGTCTTATATTTTATATTTGTTTCGACTATGTTAATCCGTTGGCATAATATTTCATGCGCAAAGACGAAAGTCTTGCAATTAATCTGAAACCTCTATATACTAGTTCAACAATACTAATTATATTTGAGATGGCAAAAAAAATTTGTTGCAAAAAAGTGTACAAAATCAAAGAAGGGTATTTTTGTAAACAAGCATTTCTTTTATAGAAATTATATAAGATGTATTATTTCTTATACATCAAACCAAACAATGTATAAGAAATAATACATGCATAACTAATACAAGCATAAGTAATACAATCATTGCTAATGCAAGCATTACTAATACACTATATTTTACATTAATCTTATACACTCTATCAAACGATCCCTTATAATTTCTACTATACAGAAGAGTTACTATACAGAAAGTCTCCAAAGGAGCGACCAAGGGTAAAATAGTCAATTTACCCAATAAAAGATCTTCCGTTATTACTGTTTATCTTTGTTCTTATTATTATCTGTTTCTCGATCTTTCCTAATCTCTTTTGTTCTTTTCTTTTCTTTCGAATTCAAATTCAACACTGGTGTTTCACCTCACAATACTTAACAACTCTAAATTCAAATTGCAATTTATATGTACGTGTATATTTAGAATTTCTTCAGAAAGTAGGGTAGTTGAACTGATAATAATAAATATTCAGATATTATCTGTTTGGATCATTGGCATGAGTTGATCCTTTTTGTCGCGGGATGGTCATCTACTGGATTTTAATTAGGAAATGCTACTTCAGTTAGTAGGGAGTGGATGAACTTCAGAGTTACCACTAGGTGATGGTTTTATCCACTACAGTAATGGTAAGTGCTAGAGTTCTTTTTAGTTACATTGTCTTTATCTTAAAAAGGTTAAGCATAAATGATCCTTGTAGAGGAAGTGCAACAGATTTTGAGTTTTATTAGTTTAGGCTCGCAGAAAAATGATCATATTCAATCTTTTTGAACTTTCAGATCTTTTGTCCTAAAAATCCCCAAATTCATCCACCGGAACCCTCGCTTCCATAAAATAGTACTAATTCCTTTTTTTGTTCGTTGTACTAATTTCTATATTGATGTTGTTTATTTTGATGTATTAGTGAAAAAATAGTTTGATTTTTGTTGAACGAAAGAACAAAGGGACTTATGACGGATGGTGGGAAGGTGGTTAAGCATTTCAAGTATAAATCATCAGTCAAAGTAAATGGTATGTCCATTATGATTATTCGCATTATTAGTTATGTCGTGTTATGATTGAGTTGTATTATTATTTTCTATGTGAAAAAAAAGGGTAACTGGATGAACTAACACTTAACCAAAATAGAGCTAATAGATAGCGAGGATTCCCATTTGTTTAAGTATTATTGGACAGAGTTACCAAGTAATTATTCTGCTGGGAATTTGCAGGTACCTTATACTGGTAGGAAGTACCCATGTAATTAGTGAAAATACTAAAAATTAGTAGGTTCATGTATTAGTGAAAAATAGTTTGATTTTTGAACAAACAAACACACACTATGGCATATGGGAAGGTGGTTAGGCGTGCTAAGTATAAATCATTAAGTCAAGGTCCCTGGTGTCCTTGGTGTTTTTAAGTTGGTATTTTACTTCCATTTCCTTTTGATTATTCGCCTTTTATGTCATGATTCTGAGTTGTATGATTGTTTTCTATGTGCAAAAAAAAAACTAGATAAACTAAAGCTCCTGCTATGTGAGTCTGGTGTATTGTACGAATTCATACATTGCATTTATGTAAGAGATGTTCCCATGGCTTGAAGCTGTGACACTGTTTACTATGCCCAAGTTGAAAAGAAATGAACAGTAGTAACAATAATATTAGTCCCAAATAGAGTTGATAGATAGCAAGAATTTCTACTTGTCCAAGCCCTGGCAGACAGAGTTACCTGATAACCGTACTGGTGGAAAGTAGCAAGTAACTTATGCTGGTGGGTGGTACCCATGCAAGTTGTTGAAGTGAGCACAAACCGACCCTGATATAATGGTTATACAAGAAACTAGACCCGGACTGATATAGAGGATTAAGAGATATTGAGACATTCACCTATTGGCAACATAAAAAGATGTTTTTCTTTGTTGTGTATTTATTTATTAGCCTCAAATAGGAAGTATCTTTATTAATCCTTATGAAATTTTCTATTTTTTTCGTTGATAGAGAAAACAACTAACAATAACATATCTAGTATAATTTGACAAATGGATGTGAGAAGGATAGAGTATCTTTATTAATCCTTATGAAATTCTAATAATTTTTATATCTTGAATAGAGGAAATAGGTAACTTGAAGGCTAGGGCATATGATGATCAATGTAAAGCCAATTGCCATAAAACTATCATTTTTGGATGGTTCTCCGAACCTCAGTTGTCCTCGGGTAATTTAACAAAAAAAAATTCATTTAATCGAATTTATTTTATGTAGCAGTTGTGTTTCAGTGTTTAGATGCTTTTGTTGACTTATTCTTATTGTTACTTCCACTGCAGATGAAAAAGAGAAACTAATGCATTCAATTTTTTCGAATTAAAATAGCTAGTGGAGAAAGCTTTGTCTTTTGTGAAAAACTTTGATTGAATTGTTGTTGTCATAGTTAATTCTGTTGATTTGGAGATGTGCTTCGCATTGAAATGAAAATAAGAGTGATTTGAGGGAATAATCTCAAATTTACATATGGCTTCATAGGATCATTTTGGTGAAGTTACAAATATCGCCTAGCTTACTGGCATAGATGAAGTGAGAGTAATTGGGATGATTGTCAAAGTTGTTACCACTGCCCGGATGCACAAGAAAAATTGCAGGCAGTTTGCACAACATCTTAAGTTAATTGGAAACTTATTGGAACAGCTCAAGATTACTGAACTTAAGAGGTATCCGAAAACCCAAGAGCCATTGGAACACCTTGAAAATACATTAAGGAGGTCTTATATATTATTCAAGAGCTGTCAGGACAGGAGGTATCTTTATCTATTAGCTATGAGGTGGAACATTATATACCAGTTTTGCAGGTTCAGAATGAGATTGACCAATACTTGAAGATTATTCCTCTTATCACTTTGGTGGATAATGCACGAGTTAGGGTATGGTAACCTTTCACTTTTTGTCCATAGTGTTTGACCTTCAGCTTTATATATGCTTTCATTATCTGTTTGTTTCATTGCTTTTCCATCTTAAGATCTACATCTGTTCTTTCTCATTTTTGTTGGTGACATGGTAAAGATATATTCGAGTTTGATAAGTTCATGTTTTGAAGCCAGAATAGTTGGTCAATTTCAAATCTTGGTTAGGTAGCCTTGCTGGACTTTTAGAAAGTGAGCTATTTTAGATCTTTTTTTTCATTTTTTGGATAATGGTGGTATCTGGCTAGCTTGAATTAAGTACCTGCTATCTCCCACCAGTGCACATCTATCTGGTAACTCTTCTCATGTAGGCTTAGGGTGATGAGAACCAATCACTTGACTTTTTTTCGCACCAGGATCCTTATCCTGGTATCCTAGGTTTCACACAAACTTCATTGATCACTTAACCACATCCTAAACCCTTTACTATTTTGAGTTTATTACAATGATAAATGGGCAGTAGTGTTGTTTTGCTATTTCAACCATTTAGGTAGAATCACTTTTCTCTAATGGTGAGAACTTCTTATCACCTTGAGTTGGAGAAAATTACACTGGTTATAAGATAGTGCATCTGTTACAATAAGAGTAACCTGCTGCTTAACCTAATATTTTTGTTCTTTTAATATCAACTCAAGATTGTTTAAGCTTATGCAGTCTCTCATAACTGGAAAGAAAGAATAATTTGAGAAGTTAGAGCACTGAGTTTTAATAAATTAAACATGACTCACTCCCAGATTAGTTATTATCTATACCTGTCCTTATATCAATATTCAGAGGATCCATTACATTTAGACTATGGCACCCCATCAATGGATTATGTCACTTGATAAGAAAGAGTAATATAAGATATCCCTATTGCAATATTAAGAGGATTCCTAATAGTGAGACTATGTCACCCCTGTCAAGTGGAATATGGCACTTGATAAACCTGTGTGTTGACTATTTTCATTTGTGTTTTTTTAAATAAAGGTCAGGTGTTTTGTTTTAATAGAATTGTGTTTTTTTTGTTTCTGGTAAATCAAGTGACTAGGAGTTCACGGGTTCTAGCTGTGGAAACAACCTATTGTAGAAATACACTGCACAAAATAGACCCTTGTGGTCTAGCCCTTCCTCCGACCCTGTGCATAGCGAGAGTTTGATGCACTGGGCTGCCCCTTTTTTGGGTTTCGTTTATGGTGTAAAGAGGCCCTTTGTAGATGTAGATTCTGTAATGAACATTATTAGGTTACTGTAACTAGTCCAGGAATAGGTTTTCCATTTTTTGGGGTTCCCGTGACTATGTTTCATTTAGCATAGTCTTTGTGCTGAGGGATACTCTTTTGATATATAACACATTACCTTCTTTCGGGAAAAAAATTACCAGCTCAGTCATCGAGAAGTACATGCTGATCCTTTTAAATACTCCTAAATGTTCACTATGTAGCAGAAGAATCACTGAACTCCCTTTAATGATCGTATGATATACTTCATTGTGCCTATTTAATGTAGTTTCAGGCATTAATAGGCATAAGAAAATGTATTTAAAATACTTTTGTGTAGTGCTTTTTTATATAATTGCACCTATTTAATGTAGTTTCAAGCATTAATAGGCATAAGAGGATGTATTTAACATACTTTTATGTAGAGTAGCAGTCACAACATCTTCTAGAACCTTCGCAGTGGGCCAACACTAGAAAAAAAACAATCTCCGACCCGATACCAAACCCGACAATGCTCCTTTAGGAGACAAAGCTGCTGAAACACTCAATAAGGATCTTCGTACACGCACTCTTAAAGAAGATGAGAAGGATAAATCACTCGATGTTGGTTCAAATGGTCGTTCATTATTCACTTCCGCAACTTCTATTTCCGATTTTACAAAAAAAGATACATGTACTTACATGAAATTCAGGTACATTTTTATCTGTTAAGACATTATTAGACCAGTACCATTGCCTTTAGCTTGAAGCTTTAAACTGTATGTTACAGAAGTGTTTTTGAGCTATATGTTTTACAGCTTATTTGGATGGTTGTTCATATTGTATGGTGTTCGTTGGTTTAAATACAATATTTGTTCTGATTGTTACTTAAATATTATTATATTGTATAGTTAAATCCTATCGTTAGGTACTGACGGAAAGTCTCATTTGTGTAAAGACCGATTTGGTGAGATCGCGTTGTTACCTTCTGTTATTTCCTTCTACATGTATGCAGAATCTGTATATGCAGAACAAAAACTTCAACTAAAATTCAAGTATAAGCAAGAACACAAAGAAGTATATCAAATACCCTCAACACAAGATCAAAATGACCTTTCCAAGAGGTGTATTTTATTCTTTCAGAAAGTAGATAAAACAGAAATGAATAAGACCAAGTCATCTGAATTCACGGACTTTCCTTAAGGAATAATTTCCCTCACTATACCCGAGGTGTAACACCCCAATTTTATGAACCTAAATGCTACACGGTGCTTATGACCCCGAAGGACCACAAGCTAACCCATGACTGATATCTGTACCTGTGCACTGCAATATATAATGTAATAATACGGAAAACATGAACATATAGGCCATAAGGTTCAACTGAATAAAGAATCTGTAAAATAGTAACATCAATGTGGGTGAAAGATACCCAAAACAACTGAAAACTGAATCAAATCTAAACTAAATCTGAAAGCCTCTAAATACTGTCTGAATAAGGAGTTGAAGGAACATGTCTCTAACTAACTCCGTCTAGCAAAATTGAGCTGAAATAATAAATGAAATAAAATAATATCGTATCATCCTCGAATGAAGAGGACTCACTGCAACTCTGTATACTCGAATGCAGCTGCTACTGCTAGTCTGGAACTCGTGTCTCTGAACCTATGGTGTAACATGAAAAGAAAGCACCATAGCGCAAATGTGTCAGTACAACTGGAGTACTGAGTATACGAGTGAGGTAGGCTAACACAAAGGGTTTACATGCATGAATAATGCTAACTGACTGACTGATATGAACATAAGAGTACAAACATACATACATAGTAACTGAGATCATGAGTACATTATAGCTAAATCTGTACGCTAATACATGGTTTACTGATAACTGACATGGTTGAAACTGTAGTTCTGATAGCATGGGAGACTGTGTCTGACAGTCTTGAATCTGATGGAACTTTCTGAGTCCCGTGCTATAACTGAATTTGATTGTATCTAATAGTCTTGGTATACTGATATCTGAAGAACTGTCTGAGTTCTTTTACTGTGATTGAGTCTGAAACTGTGGGAGGTAGTTGTTTAACCGACATGCCCCATGTCTACTATTATGACTAAGCTGGGGTCCAATCTCTGCCCCGACTGGAGGGGTGTCAATACCGCGCCACTGGTAAGGACAGTTGTGAGTGACCCTTAGCTGGAAAGTACTCAAAACAAGAGAGGTGGGAACCCTGAACTGACAGGTTAAGCCACCACATCAACCCTAATCTGACAGGTTAATATGTCTCAACCTATGTTGGCTATATAATTCTGGAACGCTAGGATGACTGCTAAGAATCACACCCTAAACTAGTAGGTGAGTTTCCATCCTTGGGTTCACTTGGTAATAACTTCTACTCCCATCTGAAGAGACTAAACATGATTCAACTGACTGTAGATGGACTGATTAACTAACTTCTATTGACTGACAAAATAGTACTACTATCTGAGAATTAACTGAGATCATGAGATTTCCGAGGTTTCCTGAGTCACATAACTGATTGAGTTCTATAGATTATAGCTTGACTGAGATTATCGTGACAACATGACATGGCTCTAGGCACACAACTATATTTTTTGGGTATGAATACCCCAGGACTCGATAGAAGAAAACTGACACACATGACATGACTTGATCACAAGATTAGAGTCCATAATTCATAATATCATAAGTAGGGGATCTTATACTTCATGTAGTTATTCAACATCTTAAATATTGTAGGGATTGAATGGATATATTTCGTGTACATATTATACATATCCATTATCATACATGCTTCATACCACAACAATAGCAACACATCAACAACATGGAATTCATATTTAAGTATATAGCTAACATAGACTTGTTATTTAGATATCATGGAACCATGTAAACATAAATTCCTAACATCCCAAGCATTTTATCAAACACCTAGCATGCATTTTTTAAGGCATAGGTGTGTTTCATAACTTGCACCATATTACACCACCTAAAGTTCATAGTTTTCAACTAACAACCATATATATTCCATGAAAACACCTTTAGATATCATCTTAAAACTTAAACAACAATCATCAACATGTACATGCTCATATTACCATAAAAAGTTCACAAAATAGTATTTAAAACATGGTTCTTGAGCTCTATGAATGGATTGGATCCATAGATGAACACTACGCATACCTTAGATTAATGATCCGTGAAGATAGTAGTGAAATAAGCTTGGAATTTGAAACCCCCAATTGAACCCTAGACTTATTATTGGTTGTTCTTGAGAGAATTTTGATAAAAAGTAATGTAAAGAGTTGATTTGGGGCCTCAATCCCGTGTTTCGGACTTATATAGGGGGGAAGATAACCCAAATACCCCTCTAGATGCATCATTTAATTTCTGTGAAAATTACCCAATTTAGGCACCCGGTGCGAAGCGGAGACATCGCGTTTCCACCCGTTTGTGACCTGGAAACTCACCGCGATGCGCTGGAATCGTGGAGAGACACTGTAAATTGACAAACGTCATTTTGGCTTACGGCGCGACGCGCCACTGACTGAAATGACGCTGCTGAAACTTTAAATCGCCATAAATTCTTCACAGGGTGTCCGTTTTAAGAGAATTTGGTATCGAAGGAAAGCTTATTAAATTCTCTACAATTTTGAGGGTATAAATCTTCTAAAATAACACCTATAGACCAAGTTTTACTCAATCAAAGATGATCTATATGAAATCTCACATGAAAACTTAGTGGATTCAAAAGTTCTTAGCTTGGCTTACTCTAAGTGACTCTTAAGAACATGTTTAACACATCATAAGCTCTATTATCACTAGGATACTCATCCTAATTCATGTACTCAAATATGAATCATAGTATAGGAGGGTTCATGAGTAGGAACAACGGTTCATTTTCTCGCTTAGAAATATACGAGGTATTACACGAGGTTATGGAATCTTCCTCCCAGGATAAAATGGACTTCAATCCGACAATAGAGGTACCTCAAATAGGCAGATTCTTTGAACGCACAGAATATTTTGATTGGTTACACAGAATATTTGTAAAGAAAATAAGAGAGTTTTTATTCTGAAAAAAATCATCTCAAAACCTGTGAAGAAAAGCAGGTTTATATAGCCTAGCAGATGCCCCTTCGAAAAGGTGGCATTGGTTCACTTAAATGATGTGATGTTTCTGAAAATACATGTCTGCAGCATTTTTGCTGAAGCAGTATACTATTTCACCAAACAGTGCACCGGTTTGAAATAGTGCATCACTTCTTTGAAGAATTGCATCTGTTCAGTCGAAATAGAAATAGTATATCAGTTCAGTGCATGCATCAGTTCAGTCGAAAAGAAACAGTGCATTCAATTCTATCGAAACATTGCATCTGTTAATGTTATTGCATGCATATAAATGGAGTATTGATCAGATTTCGTCAAATAAAGTTTGTCCAAAAAGATAGATCTCATCGATCGATCATTTGACAAATCTAAATCCAACTCCAAAGCTGAAGTCAAAGCCGAAGCTGAGCGAGCGACGATGACGACGACGCAAGGCATCTCTAATTTCTTGCCTCACTTATCATGTGGAGTAAGTATTCATCATTATAAACACTCCAAAGTTCCTTTCTCCCACCAATGTGGGAGAATTAGTGAACTTTCCAATTTTGGGAGTACACTTTCCAAATTGGTGTCTCCTCTTCTCCACCACTTTTTCTCCATTTTCCATTCACACTTATATGAACCCAATAATCCCCCACATGAATGGGGAATGGCTATTTTTTGTAAAACTTTTACGGACAAGTATGTGATCATCAAGCAAATACTGATTGCATCTGGATAAGTGGGTTTTCCTTTGAACTTTTCGTAGTGAACATGCATCGGATGTACTCGGTCAATCGGTAGATTTGATATCTTTGAACTGTCGAGCTTTAATGTACACCTAGACAACACATGTCACACAACCATCCTTTTAACATTGATGGATCTTACGATTTTGTTCTTTTCATCCATGAACACGTCCCAATTTTTATGAGAGCTTAGATAATAGGCCTTTACTAACATTATCCTTGAAGCGGCTTCCACTTCTCCCTCATATAGGTGATTTCTAAATGTTCAATCCTGTAGATTAAACTATTTGGTCAAATCTGCCAAATTTAGATAGTCATTAAAAGATTTTCACCTGAAGTCTTATCCATGTCTACTAAACATTGTCTACATTATGAGAATGGGTTGGGTATTTGACAATATTGAACCTGTCAGACACAACTTTGTTTTATCTCCTTGAACCTAGCTATTGGGATCTCCAATCTGCTAGGTAGAGTTACCGCCATGCTGACTTGTCCTAGGCCTTAAACATATTCCCTTGGATGTCCTTTCTAGTCCTTCTCTAGATAGACCTTTTGTAAGTGGATCTGACACATTATCCTTTGGCTTTACATAGTCTACAGTGATAATTCCACTAGAGAGAAGTTCTCTAACGGTATTATGTCTTCGTCTTATATAATGATATTTACCATTATATATCATGCTCCATGTCCTACCTATTGTCGCTTGGCTATCACAGTGTATGCATATTGGTGCCACTGGCTTGGGCCAATACGAAATATCTTCCAAGAAATTCCGGAACTATTCTGCTTCTTCACCGGCTTTATCTAATGCGATAAATTTAGATTCCATTGTAGAGTGAGTGATTAAAGTCTGTTTGGATGATTTCCAAGAAACTGCTCCTCCACCGATAGTAAATACATATCCACTTGTGGATTTTACTTCGTTCGATCCGATGATTCAATTTGCATCACTATATCCTTCAAGTATTGCAGGATATTTATTATAATGCAAAGCATAGTTTTGAGTGTATTTAAGTCACCCTAAAACTCTTTTCATTGCCATCCAATGAGTTTTGTTGGGATTACTCGTGTACCGACTCAATTTACTGATAGCGCATGCTATGTCTGGTCGTGTACGGTTCATTATATACATTAAACATCCCAATACTCTTGCGTACTCCAATTGCGAGTCACTTTCACCTTCCTTCTTTCAAAGTGCAAAGCTCACATCCAATGGAGTCTTGGAAATACCGAATTCCATATACTTGAACTTCTCAAGTACCTTTTCGATATAATGAGACTGTGACAATGCCAACCCTTGTGGAGTTCGATGAATTCTTATACCTAAGATCACATCTGCAACTCCAAGGTCTTTCATATCAAACTTTCTCTCGAGCATTCGTTTTGATTCATTTCTGTCAGAAATATCTCTACTGATGATCAACATATCATCCACATATAAACATACAATGACATGGTGATTTGGAGTATCTTTAATATAAACATATTTATCACATTCATTTATTTTGAATCTGTTTGTCAACATGGTTTGGTCAAACATCGCATGTCATTATTTTGGTGCTTACTTCAGTCCATACAATGACTTAATAAGTCTACACACCTTATTCTCCTTCCTTGGAACCACAAAACCCTCAGGTTGTTCCATGTAAATTTCTTCCTCTAATTCTTAATTTAGGAATGTGATTTTCATATCCATTTGGTGGATTTTAAGACCATATACCGCAGCCAAGGCAATTAACATTCGCATCAATGTTATACTTATTACTGGTGAGTATGTATCGAAGTAATCAAGTCCTTCTTTTTGTTTGAAGCCTTTTACTACAAGTCTTGCCTTGTATTTGTCAATAGTACCATCCACTTTCATCTACCTTTTGCAGATCCATTTAGAACCTAAAGGTTTATTTTTGGGAGGAAGGTCAACCAATTCCAATGTATGGTTGCTTAAGATTGAATCTATCTCACTATTGACTGCCTCTTTCCAAAAGGATGAATTCGAAGATACCATCGCTTTCTTAAATGTTTGAGGCTCATTTTCCAAAAGAAAAGTCACAAAATCCAATCAAGATGAAGTAGACGTTCTTTGAGGTGTACTATGTCTTGGATTTTCTTCATTATGTCCATTCTCAATTGGTTCCTCACGAGGTCATTTATATCATCCACTAGATTATTCATGTCTAAGTTTATATGGGTAAATGTTTTCAAAGAATTTAGCATTATCTGATTCAATTACCGTATTTTCATTAATATCCGGATGTTTGGATTTATGAACCAAATATCAACATGCTTTTCTACTTTTAGCATATCCTATGAACAAACTGTCCACCATTTTAGATCCTATCTTAACCCTTTTAGGTACAGGAACTTGGACCTTTGCTAGACACCCCCACACTTTGAAATATTTCAAGTTGGGTTTTCTTCCTTTCCACTTTTCATAAGGAATTGATTGTGTCTAACTATGGGGAACTCTATTGAGTATACGTTTGGCCGTAAGGATACCCCCACAAGTTTTGTGGTTAACCAGAACTTATAAGTAAGGTATTCATCATTTCCTTCAAAGTTCAATTTTTTCTTTCCGCAATTCCATTAGATTGAGGTGAATATAGGGCCGTAGTTTGATGGATTATTCCATTCTCTACACATATTTGCGCAAAGGTAGATTCATATTCTCCGCCCCTATCACTTCTTATCATTTTGATCTTTTTGTCTAACTGATTTTAAACATCAGTTTTATATTGCCTAAACACATCTATTGCTTCATCCTTACTATTTAGCAAGTAGACATAGCATTATCTAGTGCAATCGTCAATAAAAGCTATGAAATACTTTTTCCCACCACGTGATGGTGTTGAATTCATATCACAAATGACAGTGTGTATTAAGTCTAAGGGATTGGAATTCCTTTCAACGGACTTATAAGGATGCTTTGCATACTTCGATTCCACACACGTTTGACACTTTGAATTATTGCACTCAAATTTTGGCAAAAATTCTAAGTTAATCAGTTTTCGTAACGTTTTGTAATTAACATGGGCTAAACGTCCATGCCATAAATCATAAGACTCAAGAAAATAAGAAGAATTCAAACTTCTATTTATTTCAACAGTCATTACATTCATCTTATAAAGTCCTTCGGTCAGATAGCCTTTACCTACATAAATTTCTCCTTTGCTAATTACAATTTTTTCAGAAACGGTTACACATTTGAATCCATTCTTTTCTAGAAGTGAAATAGAAATTAAATTCCGACGTAACTCCGGAACTTACAAGATATTATTAAGTGTCAAGACCTGATTGGATCTGGATAAGTGGGTTTCCCTTTGAACTTTTCGTAGTGAACATGCATCGGATGCACTCGGTCAATCGATAGATTTGATATCTCTTAACCGACGAGCTTTAATGTACACATATACAACACATGTCACTCAACCAGCCTTTTAATGTTTATGGTTCTTACAGTTTTGTTATTTTTAGCCATGAACACGTCCCGGGTTTCATGAGTGCTTAGAGAATAGGCCTTTACCAATATTCTACTTGAAGCGGCTTCCACTTCTCCCTCACATAGGTGATTTCTAAACATTCAATCCTTTAGATTAACTATTTGGTCAAATCTACCAAATTTAGATAATCATTAAAAGACTTTTCACCTGAAGTCTTATCCTTGTTTACTAAACATTGTCTACATTATGAGAATGGGTTGGGTATTTGACAATATTGAACTTGTCAGACACAACTTTGTTTGATCTCCTTGAACCTAGCTCTTAGGATCTCCAGTCTACTAGGTAGATTTACCGCCATGCTGACTTGTCCTAGGCCTTAAACCCATTCCTTTGGATGTCCTTTCTACTCCTTCTCTAGATTGGTATTTTGTAAGTAGATCCGACATATTATCCTTTGACTTTACATAGTCTACAATGATAATTCCATTAGAGAGAAGTTCTCTAACGGTATTATTTCTTCATCTTATATGACGAGATTTACCGTTATACATCATGCTCCCTTCCCTACCTATTGTCGCTTGGCTATCACAGTGTATGCATACTGGTACCACTGGCTTGGGCCAATACAGAATATCTTCCAAAAAATTCCAGAGCCATTCTGCTTATTCATCGACTTTATCTAATGCGATAAATTCAGATTCCATTGTAGAGTAAGCGATACAAGTCTGTTTGGATGATTTCCAAGAAACTGCTCCTCCGGCGATAGTAAATACATATCCACTTGTGGATTTTACTTCATTCAATTCGGGGATCCAGTTTGCATCACTATATCCTTCAAGTACCAAAGGATATTTAATATAATGCAAAGCATAGTTTTGAGTGTATTTAAAATACCCCAAAACTCTTTTCATTACCATCCAATGAGTTTTGTTGGGATTACTCGTGTACCGACTCAATTTACTGATAGCGCATGCTATGTCTGGTCGTGTACAGCTCAATATATACATTAAACATCCCAATACTGTTGTCCACTCTAATTGCGAGTCACTTTCACCTTCATTCTTTCGAAGTACAAAGCTCGCATCCAACAAAGTCTTGGCAATACCGAATTCCATTTACTTGAACTTTTCAAGAGCCTTTTTCGATAAAATGAGACTGTGACAATGCCAACCCTTGTGGAGTTCGATGAATTCTTATACCTAAGATCACATCTGCAACTCCAAGGTCTTTCATATCAAATTTGGTCTCGAGCATTCATTTTGTTGCATCTATGTCAGAAATGTCTCTATTGATGATCAACATATCATCCACATATAAACATACAATGACTTGGAGATTTGGAGTGTCTTTAATATAAACACATTTATCACATTCATTTATTTTGAATCCGTTTACCAACATGGTTTGGTCAAACTTCGCATGCCATTGTTTAGATGCATGCTTTAGTCCATACAATGACTTAATAAGTCTACACACCTTATTCTCCTTCCCTAGAACCACAAAACCCTCAGGTTGTTCTATGTAAATTTCTTCCTCTAATTCTCCATTTAGAAAAGCAGTTTTCACATCCATTTGGTGGATTTCAAGACCATATACCTCAGCCAAGACCATTAACATTCGCACTAATGTTATCCTTGTTACTGGTGAGTATGTATCGAAGTAATCAAGTCCTTTTTTTTATGCCTTTTACTACAAGTCTTGCCTTGTATTTGTCAATAGTACCATCCATTTTCATCTTTCTTTTGAAAATCCATTTAGAACCTAAAGGTTTATTTTCGAGAGGAAGGTCAACCAATTCCCATGTATAGTTTCTTAAGATTGAATCTATCTCACTATTTACTGCCTTTTTCCAAAAGGATGAATCCGAAGATACCATCGCTTCCTTAAATGTTTGAGGCTCATTTTCCAAAAGAAAAGTCACAAAATCCAATCCAAACGAATTAGACATTCTTTAAGGTGTACTACATCTTCGATTTTCTTCATTATGTTCATTCTCAATTGGTTCCTCACGAGGTCGTTTAGATCATCCACTAGATTATTCATATCTAAGTTTATATGGGTAAATGTTTTCAAAGAATTCAGCATTATCTGATTTAATTACCATATTTTCATTAATATCCAGATGTTCAGATTTATGAACCAAAAATTGACATGCTTTACTACTTTTAGCATATCTTATGAACATACAGTCAACCGTTTTAGGTCCTATCTTAACCCTTTTAGGCACAAGAACTTGGACCTTTGCTATACACCCCCACACTTTGAAATATTTCAAGTTTGATTTTCTTTCTTTCCACTTTTCATAAGGAATTGATTGTGTCTTACTATGGGGAACTCTATTGAGTATACGGTTGGCCATAAGGATAGCCTCTCCCCACAAATTTTATAGTAAACCAGAACCTATAAGTAAGGCATTCATCATTTCCTTAAAAGTTCGGTTTTACCTTTTCGTAATTCCATTAGATTGAGGTGAATATAGGGTCGTAGTTTGATGGATTATTCCATTCTCTACACATATTTTCACAAAGGGAGATTCATATTCTTCACCCCTATCACTTTTTATCATTTTGATCTTTTTGTCTAACTAATTTTCAACTTCATTTTTATATTACCTAAATGCATTTATTGCTTCATCCTTACTATTTAGCAAGTAGACATAACAATATCTAGTGCAATTGTCAATATAAGTTATCAAATACTTTTTCCCACCACGTGATGGTGTTGACTTCATATCACAAATGTCATTGTGTATTAAGTCTAAGAGATTGGAATTCCTTTCAACGGACTTATAAGGATGTTTTTCATACTTCGATTCCATACATGTTTGACACTTTGATTTATTGCACTCAAAGTTTGGCAAAACTTCTAAGTTAATCAGTTTTCATAATGTTTTGTAATTAACATGGCCTAAACGTTCATGCCATAAATCATAAGACTCAAGCAAATTAGAAGAATTCAAACTTCTATTTATTTCAACAGTCTTACATTCATCTTATAAAGGCCTTCGGTCAGATAGCCTTTACCTACATATATTTCTCCTTTGATAATTACAATTTTTCTAGAAATGGTTACACATTTGAATCCGTTCTTTTCTAAAAGTGAAATAGAAATTAAATTCCTACGTAACTCCAGAACATACAAGATATTAATAAGTGTCAAGACATTTTCGGAAGTCATCTTTAAGTAAATTTTTCCTGTTCCTTCTACATTAGCCATAGCGTAGTTAGACATGTAGATCATTTCTTCTACTTGAGCCAGATCGAATGATGAAAACAACTCCTTGTTGGCACATACATGACGGGTGGCACCAGAATCTATCCACTATTCGTGAGGATTCCCCGTCAAGTGTCATTCTGAGAACATAGCACACAAATCATTGCATTCTTTGTTGGATTCAATCATATTTACTTGATCATTCTTCTTGCCTTTCTTTGGGGCACGACAATCTGTGGACTTGTGTCCAATCTTGCCACAGTTGAAGCATTTTCCCTTGAACTTTTTCTTGGGTTGATTGCTTCCTTGTTCAGCTTTCTTCCTTTTGTTGGGATTGTTTTGGTCATCTTCTACAATATGTGCTCCATTAATTGTAGAATTCCCCTTTGACCTTCTTTCGGTAGCTTTATTATCCTCTTTAATACGAAGTCGGATAATAAGATCTTCAAAAGTCATCTCCTTGTGTTTATGATTTAAGTAGTTTTTGAAGTCTTTCCACAAAGGTGGTAGCTTCTCAACTATCGTTGCTACTTGGAAAGCATCATTCACAATTAAACCTTTTTCTAGGAGATCAGGTATGATGACTTGCAACTCCTTTACTTAAGAGACAATAGATTTGCTATCTATCATTTTGAATTCCAGTAACCGTGCAACAAGTAATTTCTTAATTCCCGCATCCTCCGTCTTATATTTTCGTTCAAGTGCCCCCCACAATTCCTTTGATGTCTTGGTTCCACTATAAACATTGTAGAGGTTGTCTTGGAAACCACTCTGAATATAATTCCTGCAAAGAAAGTCTGAATGTTGCCAAGCTTCTACAATAACAAAGCGGTCTTTGACCGAGGTTCCCTCGGGCACCGCATGAGTGTCTTCGTTAGTGAACCATTGCATACATAAAGTGGTGAGGTTCCTTCTTTTTGTTTGAAGCCTTTTACTACAAGTCTTGCCTTGTATTTGTCAATAGTACCATCCGCTTACATCTTCCTTTTGAAGATCCATTTAGAATCTAAAGGTTTATTTCTAGGAGGAAGGTCAACCAATTCCCTTGTATGGTTTCTTAAGATTGAATCTATCTTAGTATTGACTTCCTCTTTCCAAAAGGATGAATCCGAAGATACCATCGCTTCCTTAAATGTTTGAGGCTCATTTTCCAAAAGAAATGTCACAAAATCTGATCCAAATGAAGTAAACGTTCTTTGATGTGTACTACGTCTTGGATTTTCTTCATTATGTTCATTCTCAATTGGTTCCTCACGAGGTCGTTTATATCATCCACTAGACTGTTCATGTCTAAGTTTATACGGGTAAATGTTTTCAAAGAATTTAGAATTATCTTATTCAATTACCGTATTTTCATTAATATCCGGATGTTCGAATTTATGAACCAAAAATCGACATGCTTTACTACTTTTATCATATCCTATGAACACACAGTCCACCGTTTTAGGTCCTATCTTAACCCTTTTAGGCACAGAAACTTGGACCTTTGCTAGACACCCCCACACTTTGAAATATTTCAAGTTGGGTTTTCTTCTTTTCCACTTTTCATAAGGAATTGATTGTGTCGTACTATGGGGAACTATATTGAGTATATGGTCGGTCGTAAGGATAGCTTTCCCCCACAAGTTTTGTTGTAAACCAAAACTTATAAGTAAGGTATTCATCATTTCCTTCAAAGTTCAGTTTTTCTTTATCGTAATTCCATTAGATTGAGGTGAATATGAGGTCGTAGTTTAATGGATTATTCCATTCTCTACACATATTTGCGCAAAGGGAGATTCATATTCTCCACCCTTATCACTTCTTATCATTTTGATCTTTTTGTCTAACTGATTTTCAACTTCAGTTTTATATTGCCTAAATGCATTTATTGCTTCATCCTTACTATTTAGCAAGTAGACATAACAATATCTAGTGCAATCGTCAATAAAAGTTACAAAATACTTTATCCCACCACGTGATGGTGTTGACTTCATATCACAAATGTCAGTGTGTATTAAGTCTAAGGGATTGGAATTCCTTTCAATAGACATATAACGATGCTTTGTATACTTCGATTCCACACACGTTTGACACTTTGATTTATTGCTCTCAAAGTTTGGCAAAACTTCTAAGTTAATCAGTTTTCGTAACATTTTGTAATCAGCATGGCCTAAACGTTCATGCCATAAATCATAAGACTCAAGAAAATAAGAAGAATTCAAACTTCTATTTATTTCAACAGTCATTACATTCATCTTATAAAGGCCTTCGATCAGATAGCCTTTTCCTACATACATTTGTCCTTACCTAATTACAATTTTTCTAGAAACGGTTACACATTTGAATTTGTTCTTGTCTAGAAGTGAAATAGAAATTAAATTCCTACGTAACTCCGAAACATACAAGATACTGTTAAGTATCAAGACCTTTCCGGAAGTCATCTTTAAGCAAATTTCTCCTATTCCTTCTACATTAGCCGTAGCGGAGTTAGCCATGTAGATCATTTCTTCTACTGGAGCTGGAGTGAATAACGAAAACAACTCCTTGTTGGCACATACATGGCGGGTGGCACTAGAATCCATCCTACATTCGTGAGGATTCCCCGTCAAGTTGCATTCTGAGAACATAGCACACAGATCATCGCATTCTTTATTGGATTCAATCATATTTTCTTGATTCTTCTTATTGCCTTTCTTGGGGGCACGATAATTTGTGAACTTGTGGCCAATCTTGCCACAGTTGAAGCATTTTCCCTTGAACTTTTTCTTGGGTTGATTGCTTCCTTGTTCAGCTTTATTCCTTTTCTTGGAATTATTTTGGTCATCTTCTACAATATGTGCTCCATTAATTGTAGAATTTCCCTTTGACCTTCTTTCGGCAGCTTTATTATCCTCTTCAATACGAAGTTAAACAATAAGATCTTCAACAGTCATTTACTTGCATTTATGCTTTAAGTAGTTTTTGAAGTCTTTCCACAAAGGTGGTAGCTTCTCAACTATCGCTGCAACTTGGAAAGCATCATTCACAATTAAACCTTCTTCTAGGAGATCATGTATGATGACTTGCAACTCCTGTACTTGAGAGACAACAGATTTGCTATCTATCATTTTGAAGTCCAGGAACCGTGCAACAAGGAATTTCTTAATTCCTGCATCCTCCGTCTTATATTTTCGTTCAAGTGCCCCCCACAATTCCTTTGATGTCTTGGTTCCACAATAAACATTGTAGAGTTCATCTTGGAGACCACTCAGAATATAATTCCTACAAAGAAAGTCTGAATGCTTCCAAGCTTCTACAATAACGAAGCGGTCTTTGTCTGAGGTTTCCTCGGGCACCTCAGGAGCGTCTTCGCTAGTAAACCGTTGCAGACATAAAGTGGTGAGGTAAAAGAATATCTTTTGCTGCCACCGCTTGAAGTCAATGCCCAAAAAATTTTTTGGGCTTCTCCGCCGGTGCCATTATTGGCGGAGCATTTGTGCGACTTGATGTGGAAATATTAGTTGCCCCCACAGACGTTGCCGCATCCATCATTTGACTTTTGTTAGTCATCTTTCCTGTCAACACAAGACAGAAAAATTTAGTATTTTCAGAATACTACTTATAAAGTTTAATAACTTTTCAACTTTTCTTCTTGTTTCTAATTAACGATGAAGTTTTTATAGCTTTAAATCATCAATCGAGTGAACTTTAACTTGTGATGTAGATTTTATGTTTTCTAATCACTAGTTAAATTCAAGCGAAGTAGAAAGCCTAAGTTTTAATCTCCAAAAACAAGTTATACAGATTCTGTAAATTTATTCCTTAAGATTGTTTTTTCCTTCTACGAGTACGCAGAATCTGTATATGCAGAACAACAACTTCAACTAAAATTCAACTATAAATAAGAACGCAATGAAGTATATCAGATACCCTCAACACAAGATCAAAATGACCTTTCCAAAGGTGTATTTTATTCTTTCAAAAAGTAGATGAAACAGAAATGAATAAGACCAAGCCGTCCATATTCACGAACTTTCCTTAAGGAATAATTCCCCTCACTGTATCTGAGGTTATGGAATCTTCCTCCCGGAATAAAATGGCCTTCAATCCGACTATAGCGGTACCTCAAATAGGCGGATTCTTCGAACGCACAGAAATTTGTTACTGCATGCATATAAATAGAGTATTGATCAGATTTTGTGAAATAAAGTTTGTCCAAAAAGATAGATCTCATCGATCATTTTCCTACTACCACTACTATTATTACTTATATTTACTACTACTACTACTACTACTACTACTACTACTACTACTACTACTACTACTACTACTACTACTACTACTACTACTACTACTATTATTATTATTATTATTATTATTATTATTATTATTATATTATTATTATTATTATTATTATTATTACTATTATATTTTTTTGTACTATTACCATTACTAATATTATTATTATTATTATTATTACTATTATTATTTTACTTTACTATTATATATTTTTTACTATTACCATTACTATTATTATAATAATAATAATAGTAATTATTATAATAATAATAATTATTATTATTATTACTAATATTACTTAACTTTACTATTATATATAAGTGAATGTTGGGTGACTATCAAAGGTAGTTCGGTAATTTAGTCACCCCAACCTTTACTTATATATATAGTAGTAACTAAAATGGTTACACATGCATATAATTTTTTCCTTATATTGATTAATTTTTTCCTCATTTTTATTGTGAAATAAAATAGTTATACATGCATATTGTTTTTTTCTTATATTTATTTGTTTTCTTTTTGTGTAGTACACCAATTCTTCATTTATAAGTAATTATATATTATTATTATTTTTTTTACTATTATAATTACTACTACTACTACTACTATTATTATTATTATTATTATTATTATTATATTATTATTATTATTATTATTATTACTATTATTACTTTACTTTACTACTATATATTTTTTACTATTATCATTACTATTATTATTAGTATTATTATATTATTGTTATTATTATTATTACTATTATTAATTTACTTTACTATATATTTTTTATTATTATTATTATTATTATATTATTGTTATTATTATTATTACTATTATTACTTTACTTTAGTACTATATTTAAGTAAAAGTTGGGGTGACTATTAAAGGTAGTTCGGTAATTTTAGTCACCCCAACCGTTACTTATATATAGTAGTGGGTGTACTACTATTTTTTGTCTTTTTGAGCAGTACACCAATCCTTCATATATAAGTAATTATATATTACTATTATATTATTATTATTTATTTATTTTGTGTAGTTTGGAGGGACTTCCTAAAAACGATCACTCTCCAACGTATATCTTCTCATTCTAACGTATCCTTCGACGTGACAAGCTCTTCTCCGGCGACACAAACGCCGGAGGCTTAATACCGTCGGTGGCAGGTAAGTACACCATCCCCTTCTCTCTCCTTTGACCAATCTCTTAGGTCTCTCTCTTCCTTCTCGTCTTGCTCTCTCCCCATACCGATGTCCCATCTATCTCTCCAGAAAGGGTGGGCCACCACCGTCTGACTCCGGCGATGGAAAGATAGTGAACCGCGTTGTCCATAGGGAGAAGTAGAGTCCGTCAACAACCAGTCCAGCGTCCCTCAGGCAGAACTCTGGTGAAAATATTTCGATGACTACAAACACAGACGCACCAGCCACAGGTTGGTACAAAGACACCGACGTATAGATTTCGGCAACTAAATTCCGTTAATAACCAGACGAAGCCCCGGCAACATTTTCGGCGACGCATCGGCAAACTATTTCGACATCAAAAGTGCTGGAACCAACAACTCGCAAAAGTATCTCGGGGACTTCTAATCACTGAACTTTATTTTACCGCACTTTTTGGTACCGTGCTTTTTTCTATATCTTCACTATTTATAATTTGTGTGGGTTAAATTATTGTGGGTTGTTTGTTCTATGTATTGGGGTCTAGCATCTGTTGTTCTCAAAATTTTAATTGCATTTTGTGCTTTTAGTGTGCCTTCTATAGTTTTTGTTTTTTTACCATTCGCTGTGCTTTTTATTGAGTAGTGGCTGGGGTGACACATTGTAATACCCATGCCTTTTTCCTAGCTAGAAATCATCTCAAAGATGCTAGGACTTACTTTGAAATACAAATCTATTTTTGTACACGTGGTATTTTTAGGATTTTTACTTTCTATCACGTGGGAAATTGGGTTAGCTTCCTAACGATACTAATTTTGTCCAAATCCGACATCAGACTAGGAAGTTATGGACGTTTTACTCAGAACTGTCCAAAACGCCCAGGTGCGACGGCCAAGTTGACGGACCGCCAATTTAGTGAAGGACCGCCACTTTAACCGTCACAGCCAAGGCCGTAGGGCCACGTTCTGGATAAGAATTGATAGACGAGTTGACGGGCGGGCCTTCAGATTTTTTATGGACCGTCATCTAGGCCATCAACCCTTATCCAGTGAACACCATTTCTGGTCCACGTATAACGATCGAAATGACGGACCGTCAAGTTTCTGACGGATCGTCAGTCGGCCGTCACATGCCACATTCAGTTTCTTTCCAAGTCATTTTAACAGGGGTATTTTGGTCACTTATCACTCACCTATATATACCCAGATTATTCCGAATTCAGCCATTTTGCTCATTATTATTTCACAAATAAAAATTAGGGTTTTTCTCTAAATTTAATCTCCAAGAGCAAGACCCAAACTTCTTCAAGAATCAAAGGATTTCAAATCCTTCAAGTTCAAAAACATCAAGAACCTTGAGTCAGGTATGCGTAGTGTTCATCCACGTATCCCTTTCATCCGTGGAGTTCAAGAATCAATCTTTAAATATTAAATTATGATTTTTTTGTGGTGATGTGATCATACTCATGTTGGTGGCTGTTATTTGTGTTATAGAGTGGTATTTTGATGTATTCTAATGGAGATTATGATCATGTTAGTTGGAACCCACGAATTTGAGTGATTTAATATGGTGAAACTTATGAATATACCTATGCCTTAAAGAGTGCATGCAAGGTGTTTGATAAAATGCTTAGCATGTTAGAAATTCATGTTTACATGGTTCCATAGTACCTAAATGATAAGTCCATGATAACTATGTAATTTAATATGAGCTCCATGCCATTGTTTTGTTATTATTATTGTGGTATGAAGCATTCATGATAATTGAGTAATACATTATGTACATGATATGTATGTACTCTCTACCATGTATAAGATATTGAGAACTTCATGAGGTATAATATCCCCTACTTATAATGTTATGAACTGTGAACTCTATTCTCATGATCAAGAAAGTCATGGTGTGTTAGTTTTCTTCCATTGAGTCCTGGGGGTATTCGTACCCGAAAGAAATATAGTTGTGTGCCTAGAGCCATGTCATGTTATCACGATAATCTCAGTCAAGCCATGATATATAGAACTCTTTCAGTCATGTGACTCAGGAAATCTTAAAAATCTCATGATCTCAGTTAATTCTCTGATAGTAGTACTATTCGGTCAGTCAACGGAAGTCAGTTACTCAGTCCATGTACAGTCAGTTAAATCATGTCCAGTCTCTTCAGATGAGAGTAGAAGTTAGCACCGAGTGAACCCAAGGATGGGATCTCACCTGCCAGTTTAGGGTGTAATTTTTAGCAGTCATACTTGTGTTCCAGAACTACGTAGCTAGGGTAGGTTGAGACATCTTAACCTGTCATATTAGGATTGATGAGGTGGCTTAACCTGTTAGTTAGGGTTCCCACCATTCTTATTTGAGTACCTGCCAGATAAGGGTCACTCACAGTTGTCCTTACCAGTGGTGCGGTATTGACACCCCTCCAGTCGGGGAAGAGATTAGACCCCAACTTAGCTATATACATTATTGGGTCATGTCGGTTAAACAACTACCTCCCACAGTTTTAGTCTCAGTCTCAGTAAAAGTACTCAGATAGTTCTTCAGATTTCAGTATACCAGGACTGTCAGATACAGTCAATTCAGTTAAGGTACGGAACTCAGATTGTTCCATTAGATTCAGGACTGTCAGACACAGTCGTCCATGTTATCAGGACTTCAGTACCAATTATGTTAGTTATCAGTAAACCATGTATTAGCGTACATATATAGAAATTAAATAATCACGATCTCAGTTACTATGTATGCATGTTTGCACTCTTATGTTCATATTAGTCAGTTAGTTGGCATTGTTTATGAATGTAAACCTTTTGCATTTAGCCTACCTCACGCATATACTCAGTACTCCCAGTTGTACTGATGCATTTGTTCTATGGTGCTTTCTTTTATGTTACACCATAGGTTAGAGACACGAGTTCCAGATCAGCAGTAGTATTTCAGCCGCAGAGTAGAAGTGAGTCCTCATCTATTCGAGGATGCTATTATTTTATTTCATTTATACTTTCAGATCAGTTTTGTTAGACGGAGTTAGTTGGAGTCATGTTTCTTCAACTCCTTATTCAGACAGTACTTAGAGTCTTTCAGATTTGATTCAGACTTCAGTTGTTTTGGGTAATTGTTACCCCACATGGATGTTATTATTGGTCAGATATTTTATTCAATTGAACCTTATGGCCTATTATTTATGTTTTCTGCATTATTACATCATATAATGTAGTGTACAGGTACAGATATCAGTCGTGGGTTAGCTTGTGGTCCTTCGGGCTCATAAGCACCGTGTAGTATTTTGGTTCAGAAAATTAGGGTGTTAAACACATGATGGAATAGGGTCATGTCCTGAGGCACTGGGGGTGGGAGTGGGGGCTGGTGTTGAGTTAGGTTTGTCATGCGGAGTGCGAGGTATTAAGGGAGGGGATAAGAAAGTTGATAGGTTGAGGGTAGGGTTGTGGAATATAGGGACCCTACAGGGGAAGTCGATAGAACTGGTTAAGATTCTTAGGAAGAGAAAAATTAATATTGCGTGTATTCAGGAGACCAAGTGGATAGGTTCTAAGTCCAGGAAGGTAGATGGGTACAAGTTGTGGTACTCAGGTAGTGAGAGGCGTAGGTACCTTAGTGGACGAGGAGCATAGGGGGCAGGTAGTGGAGGTTAAAAGGGTTAGTGATAGGGTGATGGCTATCAAGTTGGTCTTTGGGGGGTTTACTTTGAACATCTGTAGCGCGTATGCACCACAGATGGGTCTGGACGAGGAAGAGAATAAGGGTTTTTGGGATGTTTTGGATGAGGTGGTTAGAGGCGTGCCTAGTTCGGAGAAGATTTTTATAGGAGGGGATTTTAATCGTCATATTGGGTCATTGCCGTTAGGGTATAATGATGTGCATGTAGGCTTTGGTTTCGGGGTTAGGAATGATGAGGGAGATGCTCTTTTAGAGTTTGCGAGGGCCTTTGGGTTGGTGGTAGTGAATTCCAGTTTTCCGAAGAAATAGGAGCATCTGGTTACTTTTGGTAGTAGATTAGCCAAGACTCAGATTGACTTTTTGTTGCTTAGGAAGGGGGATAGAGCTTTGTGTAAGGATTGTAAGGTAATTTCGAGTGAGAATCTTGCGACCCAGCATAGACTCCTGGTGATGAATTTGGCTATCAAGAAGGGAAAGAAGAGGTGGGGTGGGAAGGGTCCACTTAGAGTTAGATGGGGTGGCCTGACTCTGATTAGTGCTTTTGAGATAGGGGAAAAGTTGGAGAAGATGGGAGTGGAAGTGTAGGGGGCATGGATAGTGTGTGGGATAGGGTTGCTAGTTGTATCAAGGAGTCTGTTAGAGAGGTGTTGGGTGTATCGAGGGGTTGGTTTGACCGGTATCAGGGTGATTAGTGGTGGAATGAAGATGTTAAGAAGAAAGCGACTTATTCTAAGTTGGTTGAGAGTAAGGATGAAGAGGAGAACCGAGTGAGCAGGGACGAGTACAAGTTAGCTAAGAATGAGGCTAAGTTAGCAGTTACGACTGGTAAGCAGCAGCTTTTGAGAGTTTGTTTAAGGGGTTAGAGGAGAAAGGCGGGGAAAAGAGGTTGTTTAGGCTTGCCAAGGTTAGTGAGCGAAAGGGGCGGGATTTGGATCAGGTGAAGTGAATTAAGGAGGAGGATGGCAGAGTATTGGTTGAAAACTCCCTTATTAAGAAAAGATAGCAGTCGTATTTTCAAAGACTCTTGAATAGAGAGGGGGGACAGAGATATTGTGTTAGGGGAGTTGGAACACTCCGGAGAGTGTCATAATTTTGGCTATTGTCAGCGTTTTAAGGTAGAGGAGGTCAGTGAGGCTATTTTCAAGATGCGAAGGGGTAGGGCGTTGGGGCTCGACGAGATCCGGATAGATTTTTGGAAGTTTTCTAGCAAGGCAGGGTTGAGGTAGCTGACCAACTTATTTAACAAAATTTTCAAGTCCGCAAGGATGCCTGAGGCGTGGAGATGGAGCACGATGATTTCTTTATATAAGAACAAGGGTGACTTTCAGAGTTGCAACAACTACCGGAGTATTAAGTTGTTGAGTTGTACAATGAATATTTGGGAGAGGGTGGTGGAGCGGAGGTGGAGAAAGATTGTGTCTATTTTAGAGAATCAATTTGGATTTATACCTGGTCACTCCACGACTGAGGTAATTCACCTAGTGCGAAGACTGGTAGATCAGTATAGAGAGAGGAAGAGGGATCTGTACATGGTGTTTATTGACTTGGAAAAGACGTATGACAAGGTCCCTAGGGAGGTTCTGTGGAGATGCTTGGAGACGAGGGGATCCTTGTGGCGTACAGCAGAGTGATTAAGACATGTATGAGGGGGAGAAGACTCGGGTAAGTACAGTGGGAGGAGATTTAGAGCATTTTTCGGTCTTGACAGGATTGCACCAGGGATCAACTCTTAGTTCATTTTTATTTGCCTTGGTAATGGATGTGTTGACGCGGAGTATAAAATGCGAGGTACCTTGGTGTATGTTTTTTACGGATGATATAGTTTTGATTGATGAGTCGCGACCAGGTGTTAATGATAAGCTGGAGGTTTGGAGACAAACCCTGGAGTTTAAAGGTTTTCGGTTGAGTAGGAACAAGACGAAGTACTTGGAGTGCAAATTTAGTGGCTCGAGGCAAGAGGAAGAGGTGGTAGTGAAGTTGGATTCCCAAGCAGTTTCCAAGAGGGATAGTTTTAAGTATCTTGGGTCCATGATTTAGCAAAATGAAGAGATAGATGAGGATGTCACTCACCGTATTGGGGCAGGTTGGATGAAATGGAGTCTCTCTTTGGGAATTTTATGCAATAAGAAGGTGCCCTCCAAGCTGAAAGGAAAATTCTATAGAATCGCAGTCTGGCCGGTTATATTATATGGAGTGGAGTGTTGTCCGTTTAAGAATTCTCATATCTAAAAGTTGAAGGTGGCGGAAATAAGGATGTTGCGTTGGATATGTGGATTTACAAGGGCTGACAGGGTTAGGAATGGGATAATTCGGGAGAAGGTAGGTGTGGTGTCGGTGGAGGATAAAATGCAAGAAGTAAGGTTGAGATGGTTTGGTCATGTGATAAGGAGGGGTACGAATATCCCGGTTCGTAGGTGTGAGAGGTTGGCCTTGGATGGTTTCAAGCGGGGTAGGGGTAGACTGAAGAAATACTGGAGGAAAGTGATTAGACATGACATGAAACAATTACAGCTGACTGAGTAAATAACCTTAGATAGGAAGGTATGGAGGAAAAACATTAGGATAGAGGGCTAAGGAGTATGGGTGAGTCGTAGTCAGTAGTTAGGAGGGCTTTGGTGTTCTTTGTTTGGCAATGTACAATATTTTTGTGGATGTCGTCCCTATGTTATTTTATCATGTCCCATGCTTTTGATGTTTTTTTTTCTTGTATATTGTCCTTTGTCTTGAACCGGGGATTTATCGGAAACAACCTCTCTACTTCTTTAGAGGTAGTGGTATGGACTGCGTACATTCTACCCTCCCCAGACCCCATGATGTGGGAATATACTGGGTTTGTTGTTGTTGTTGTTGTTACTACTACTACTACTACTACTACTATTATTATTATTATTATTATTATTATTATTATTATTATTATTATTTTTACTATTATTACTTTTCTTACTACTACTAATACTATTATTATTATTATTATATTATTATTATAATTATTATTATTTTTATTTTTATTATTATTATTACTACTACTACTACTATTATTACTTTACTACTATATATTTTTTTACTATTACCATTACTATTATTATAATTATATTATTATTATTATTATTATTATTATTATTATTATTATTATTAGTAGTAGTAGTAGTAGTAGTAGTAGTAGTAGTAGTAGTAGTATTACTTTACTTTACTACTATATATAAGTGAAGGTTAGGGTGACTATCAAAGGTAGTTCTGTAATTATTTATAGTAGTAAATAATAGGGCTGCTTATCAGGCGGATCAGACGAATAAATATGCTTAACAGTTCGGCTTATCGGAGATTGACTTTTAAATATACTAATTCACTAGCCAACCAATAAGATATCGGTTGGTTCGGTTCGGATTAGTAATTATCAGACGGTGTACTGCCTCAACCGTTTCATGTTCTCTTCTTTCACTTTCACAATTTCATTCACCAATATATTGATCTACCATAAAACTATTTTTCCTACTCTACTTAAGCTTACAATTCTATAATTTAATTCACAATGAAAAATGTATAAAAACTTAAATTTTGAGGGAAACACATAAACATTTATTTAACAAATATTAACCAAAATATACTTCAAGTATAGTATACACATTTATATATTAGAAGTGAAGATTAGTCTAGGATGTTCCAAAGTTCAGACTAATGAGCTAGTAGATCAGTAAGAAATTCAAGTCACAAATCGTATCAAGTCATATAACTATGATGCTTATGAACTAGTTAATAAAATATGTAGCTCTCTTGTCATAATCAAAAGTCCAAAACAGAGAGTAAAATAACTTGTTTTGATTTGATCTTTAAGGAGTGACGTTTTGGTTTGATCAATTTTAAGAAGTGGTAGAATATTAAATGAAGCTTTAGGAGTAATGATAGGTACTTTAAAGTATATAGCTAATGGTAAAAATTAATTATAATAGTTCTTAACGGGTTAACGGTTTATTCAATAAGAAAATTGAGTAATCCACCCCCGCATCGATAAATCGTTAACGATAAAATTTTAATCCATTTTTCAACTGTTAATTCGATAACCCAATACCAATAATCCAATAAGTCAATTTTACGGTTGGCTTATTAGTTACGGTTCGATTTTGAACAACGCTAGTAAATAAAATGGTTACACCTGCATATGATTTTTTCCTTATATTTATTAGTTTTGTCTTTATTTTTATTATGCAATAAAATGGTTACACATGCATATTGCTTTTTCCTAATATTTATTTGTTTTCTTTTTGTGGAGTACATCACTCCTTCATTTATAAGTAATTATATATTATTATTATTATTATATATTTTTTTTGGGTATTACTATTATTACTACTACTACTACTATTATTATTATTATTATTATTATTATTATTATTATTATTATTATTATTATTATTATTATTATTATTACTACTATTATTATTTTTTTACTATTATCATTACTATTATTATTATTATATTATTATTATTATTACTATTATTACTTTACCTTACTACTATATATATTATCATTACTACTACTATTATTATTAGTATTACTATTATTATTTTACTTTATTACTATATATAAGTGAAGGTTGGGGTGACTACCAAAGGTAGTTCGGTAATTTTAGTCACCCCAACCTTTGCTTATATATAGTAGTAAATAAAATGGTTACACATGCATATGATTTTTTCCTTATCTTTATTAGTTTTTTCCTCATTTTTATTGTGCAATAAAATGGTTACACATGCATATTATTTTTTCCTTATATTTATTTATTTTGTCCTCATGTATTATTTTAATAATATTTTTATTTAGACCTTTGTTATTGAATTATACATGATACTTTTTTTATAAATACCCTTCTGTTCCTTATTAAATGACTACCAGGGATATTTCAATAATTTATGGTGTAGTAAAATGGTTACTCATGCATATTATTTTTTCCTTATATTTATTAGTTTTGTCCTCATTTTTATGGTGCAATAAAATGGTTACACATGTATATTAGTTTTTTCTTATATTTATTAGTTTTGTCGTCATGTATTATTTTAGTAATATTTTTATTTAGACCTTTGTAATTCAATTATACATGGTACTATTTTTGTATAATTATCTTTTTGTTCCTTATTAATTGACTAACAAGGGTATTTCGATAATTTTATGGTTCAATAAAATGATTACACGTGAATATTATTTTTTTCTTATATTTATTAGTTTTGTCCCTATGTATTATTTTAATAATATTTTTATTTAGACCTTTGTAATTGAATTATACATGGTAGTAATTTTTTATAAATATTTTTTGGTTCCTTATTAAATTACTCATTTTTCATACCCCAAGGGTATTTTGGTAATTTTATGGTGCAATAAAATGGTTACACATGCATATGATTTTTTTCTTATATTTATTAGTTTTTTCCTCATTTTTATTGTGCAATAAAATGGTTACACATGCATATTGTTTTTTCCTTATATTTATTTATTTTGTCCTCATGTATTATTTTAATAATATTTTTATTTAGACCTTTGTAATTGAATTATAATGGTAGTAATTTTTTATAAATATCTTTTTGCTCCTTATTAAATGACTACCAAGGGTATTTCGATAATTTATGGTGCAATAAATATTTTGAAATCGATGTATGTCTCCTCAACTTATATATTTGAAACTTTCAAATGAGATGTGCATCATGACTTTTCCAGGAATGTCCAAATGAAAGACGTGTTACCAACTGTAGTTGCAACAATCTAACTAGATTTTTATCGACTTATATAATTACTTTTGTATTGGTTGGAGCAGTCTAGCAAGCTCAATTTTGTTCCACATTAAATGTATATATTATGTTAACATTGGTTCATTGTACTACATTTTTTTTTACTCCTATACTAAATAATTAAAACAATTAGAAAAAAATATTTCTCAAAGTTGAATCTCTTTAGTACATTAGTGTTGCCAAAATGTCAGTGCCTTGCACGAACATATATATATATATATGTGTGTGTGTGTGTGTGTGGTGGAATAACTAATTGTATGAGATAACATTGTTGGAACAAAATTTAAGACATAAAAGGAAATTTTTAAATTATGTAGTCTTAAACTAAAAATGTGCAATTCTTTAAATCTTGAGAAATAAGACACTTAAATTGAGATGTCGAATAAATTTTAAAAAACATAACAATAAAAATAAAATAAATTAAAATTAAAATTTCTTATTATTTTGAGTTGAACAAATAAAAATAAATATCCCTTTTCTAATCTATTATAATAATATTATTATTATTAATAATAATAATAATCTATAATATATTAAAAGTGTGAAGCCCCTTAGAAAAATGATTTGAACTTTTTGCCTTCATTAAAATACTCCGCTTTAGACAAAATCGTGTTTTCACCTTTTCCCTATGATTTAAGTAATATTAAATATTGACTATATTACCAAAAAAAGAAAATCTCTCCTCACAAGAATATAATTCTTTCTCCGCAAACCTAATCATACCCAAAAACCAAAAAAAAAAAAGATTTCTCTTCCATAAAAAAAAAGTAATAAACAACGCTCCCTCCCTTGAAATCCCGAACATGAAATGAGAAAAATGGTGGTAAGAAAAAAAACCATCCCCCAACGTGTGAAACCAAAAAAGAAATATAATGATAAAAAAAATTGTAATTATAAAAAAAAACTACTTTCCAACGTGAAACCCAAAAAATAATATATTAATAAAAAGTCAAAACTCCTTCCCATCTTCCATCAAAGTTGTGTTAACAATTAATTTTAGTTATAACTTCTTTTGATTTGATTATTTAATTTTAGTAAGAATTCATAATATTTAACACTTCTAAATCATTTTACCTTACATAAAAAATAAAAAGAATTTCTACAATTCTATTTAATTACTGTTTTGTATCAAAATTTACTAGATACATACCTCTACTTTTACTTTTCTTCTTATTTTGTTATTAATTTAAATTGTCTTTTTTTGTGTGTGTATTCATTATTATCATATTCTCCATCTTTCTTTATTTCTGTATTCATTATTATATCTTCTCCATTTTTCTTTATTTATTTTAGTTAATAACGATTATATATATAAATTATGACTAAATAATTAACAAAACAATGAATTCTCCCTTTTTTTAATAATCTCTTATGTTTCTTTTTTAGTAGGAAATTTTTGATCAAATATTGAAAGAAATAAGCAAATCGTCACCGAATGAAGTGGTCAAAAACACCAAAGGTTTATCTCTTTTTTTTTTTCCTTCCTTTGTTTAATTGTAACTTTGTTTTGATTATGTTATTTAATTATTTCCTTAGTATTATAGTTGAATCTTTAATTAATGTTGTTAGTTGAGTTCTAAATATAAGGTTATAATAAGTATTGAATCTTGATATGCATAACTTTTGTTTGAAAAATGAACATATAAATTTAAGATTATAGTTGAATCTTTCAATTTTGAGCTTACTAATTAAGTTTGAAAGTGGATCAAGTACATTATTCATTGTAAATCGAGTTTAATCTTTCTACCTATTATTATAAAATTCTGAATATAAATGTTAGGATTGAATGGATTAGTTGAGGAAGCTTCTGAAGAAGCTAACAAGCCTAAACAATCCAAACAAAAGGATAATTGTGTTGATATGAAATTGGAGGAGTTGAAAGAAGAGATTGAGAAGATTAAAGAAAGAAAGAAAGAAAAGGTAAAAGAGAATAGCTCAAGGAAGGACAAAAGAGAATATACTCTTCTTTATAAACTTTCTTGTGTTTAAACTAATATATGTGCTTTTCGGTTGACTAATTTTTACTTTGGATAATAACTAAACGTCGTCCTAATGTCAAGATGCTAATAAATAAAAAATACAATAAATATTTTGAAAGACTGTCATGCTTTTTATATTTTAAATAATTCTATAAAATTAAACTCACTAAATTGAGGTACACGCGCGAGGTGCGTATATCTAAACTAGTCTCTATTATCTTAAAAGTGTGAAGGGCCTTATAATTCACGTTTGAACTTTTTGTCCTTCATTAAAAGTCTTCACAGTAGACAAAATTGTCTTTTCACTATTTTCCTTCAATAATTATATCATAATAAATATATTAGAAAATTCAATGATGTTTGTCGTGACTTTTCCATAACTAAAATAAAAACTTTTTCTTTAAAAAGGGGGCTTGGTTTGTTTTTTCCTAAATTAGAATTCTAAAGTCATTAGCAATTCTTTCGTTTTAGAAGTTTGGAGTAGTAAACTTTTCTAATATTTAGGCTTCCTTTTAGGCGTAGGAGTCCTATAATATTTGGTCTTTCCTTCCTTTTTTATTTACAATTCCTTTTATAAAAGAAGTCATAAATGGTCTATTTGTCATTCACGAAATAAATTCATAATTTCTTTCAAATTTGTTCTGGCCCTTAACAAATATATCGAAAATACCTTTTAATATTGGCTCATAGTGCAACTTAATAGAGATTCAATGAAATAAAGGCAAAAAAATTTCACTACTTCCAAAACTTCTCAAGAAAACGTGGAGCTCAATTTCTTACCATGGAGAGGTTGGACAGTATTATATATTTGAATTACTTTTATAATTATGGCATCTTTAATTATTGCATAATAGTGCAAATTTAATGCAATATATGGGAGCTTCTTCTACAAGCATATCGCATCAAAATATTTTATTGATCATATTGAAGTTCTTTATCTGTCTATTTTTGTTGTTGGTAGTGCATAATGCACCTATTGGTAAACTTCGAGTGAGGTATCCAAACCAAGAGATCCGACTCTTCTAAATCGAGGTGATGCTTGTTGTTCTTCAGTTTCTAGGGGTTCGTTGCCACAATCAATTTGTTTCCCAATCTTTAAAACCTATTGAGGTTAGTATATTAATTATTTTCTTCCAATTATTTTTCTAATTCTCTTTTTAATACTGTTGTAGTTCTTCTTCAACTTTGGTGTTGTTTGTTTTATTGTAGCCAAAAGAAAGTAAAGACATAAGTAAAGTCAATATTTTTAGTTTTTTTGGATCGATGGTAGGTGATTTAATCATTAAGTTTTATGTTGTCTAATGCTTCCGTCTAATCTTGATCGTCTAGATTGGCACTATATCGCACTAGCTATAATTATAGTGCATCCTGTATTTGGTTATTAACTTTTTTACTCCTTTCACATATATATTTTTTAGTCTTTATGGGTTGTCTTATTGCTGATGTATAATAGTGATTTTAGCCATAATACTTTTTCCTTATTACTAACCAGATTTGAGTGACTCTTCTGTTCATGTAAGCACACTTTTTTTTAAATCTAAACACTCAAATTGTTAGCTTTGACATCTATTGTTAAATGAATTTAGGTGTACCATTTGTATGCACCGATGTGAGGACTTCTCTTATTATTTGTCATAACTCTCCTTGGATCACTGGAAGATACGTTTAATGTTATAGAAAACCCAAAAATGTTTGGTCATACTTCATATACTACATTCACAGGTTCTGAATGTTATTGTAGATAGTGTGACGTTTGTGTCAAATAGATGGCAACTCGATTCACCTGATATAATAAAATAGTACTCGGATAATTTTCTGAGTAATGTTATGGTGGTTTTAAAGTACGAAATTGTGGCTTCCCGTGATGATATCAAGCTTGTTATCTCAAATTTATTTTAGAGGCTTAATATTAGTTGTATCAGTAGGCAGACTCATGCTTTGGTGGTCTTACTTTAGTTTTTGCGGGGAATATTGATCAATTGATTATAGGAATAAAGTCTGCAAGGGGCACTAAATTTGATTCAGCAGTACTTCAGGTTGACCACTCTTGATTTCATCTTCACACTAAGACACACTCAAGCCTTGTCATAATTACCATTGTAATGTCAGTGTGTCATCACTTGAACCTTGCGGACAGGGTTCTATTTTAGGGTTGAAGTATTGTTGTGAACCATGGTGACTCCGTAAGAGCCTATGGGTTGTTGTTAATGAGATTAATTATGTGGTAATTATTGGGTCGAGTAAGATAGTACAGTGACGAGTTTTATTTAGGATCCAGGCCTAATTAGCAACCGATTTAATATGATAAGGGAAATTGTTTGTTCCTCTCATCTTCTTTCTAGGGTCTAAACTCTTCATCCCAATTCTTATCTCTATCCTCTTTGTTACTTGTAATTTCAGTATTTTACATTGTAATTCAATAGTTAAAGCATAGTCTTTGTGATTTGGTTATCAATGAGTTACATGATACTTGTGTTTTTGTATTGAGAATTCGATTTTATTCAAGAAAAGATAGTAATTAATGAACAATAATACCAAGAGATTATAATTAAAAGTATTGCATTGCAATATTGTATTAATTGCAATGTCATGCCAAAAATTTAAAGAAGAAAACGACAATAATAAAGATAGCTAGGGGAAAACTCTTTATCCTTCTTAAATAGTATTCACAATGGACAAAGTTGTCAATTACTTCTTCTGTCCATTTTTACTTGTCATTGATTTGTTTTTCAAGATCAGTTTGAATAAATTTTAAAGTTAAATTAAAGTATGTTAATTTAATATTCTAAATTTATTATTTAGATAATCGAAAGATATATGAAAAATGCTATAAGTTGTTAATAATGTTGTGACAAAGTTGTAGTATACTATTTTCGTCAAATAATTGACATTTAATTATTATGCTAATATTGAAGTTATAGCTATTAATTTTTATTTATTTATACGATGTTAGAATCTAAAATACATTAAATCTAATTTTTTTGGACTTCAATTTGTCCATGAAATTTAGTCGACACGATTTAGATAGTAGATAATGAAGGGTCATCATGTTAATCGTCATAATGATTCATTTATTATAATTAATGTGGGATTATAAAAAAATTTCCGCAAAAGTTTGAATCCTTTTAAAAAATTATTAAGTAAAATTAATTTTATTTAAGATATATTTTTGAGTTTAAAGCTTTAAGAGTGTTTCATCCCGCTATACTCTCAGGACTTTAGTTTTTTTTTTTGATAAGGTAAGCATAACTAATTTATATGATATTAGTATTAGATTTTGTTTTTTGATAACAACTTAGCTGGAGGAAAAGTATTTTTTCGATTATTTTCGTTGATTTAAAATCTCTTTCAAATTAGTTATCAAATATTACATGTTGTTTAAAGATAATTGATATTTTTCAATAATGTGTGTTCTTTTATATATTTTATAATGATTGACGTTTGACGTTTGACGTGATGCACACGTACACACTAAATTAGATCTAATAATGTTTGTGATTAAAGTATATTATTTTATTGTGAGCAATTGGACTCATTCATAAGGTGAATGAAGTCAGACGAGTATAGTAATTTTATTTGATCGACTACAATGCAAATATACTATATTAATATATACAATGCAATTCGAAAGATATTCCTCAGTAGAGAGAAAACTAGATTTTCTATAAACTATATATTCCAAGATAAAAAAAATACGTATAATATTTACTTTTGCAAGCAATAAATTTGGTAAAACTTTTAATATTACCAGTCACTAACAAACACATATTTCCTTTTTAATTTGAATTTTCACAACAACAAAAACAATAACATATGTGTAATATCATAAGTAGAATCCGAGAGGGTGGCGTGTATAGCCTTACTTTGTGTAGACAGAGAAACTTCAATGAGGGTGAAGTGTACTTTATTAAAGTTACGACTATCAGATTTTATTTATTTAGAATATATAAGAACTCGACAAAATTAAAGATCACAAATTTAAAGGACAGAAATTAAAGCCATCCCAAAATAAGGTCATTCTCACGTTTATAGTCCAATATACGATTACCTAAATATTATGGCAGATAATCAATGTATGTTAATTTTTTCTTCGTTAAATTTTTTTAAAATTTAATTTAATTTTTACGTAATATAAATTTGTTAAAGTTTGAATTAACATGATACAATCAATTTAAAAATAAGCTTTGTTTTTCTCTCTTTGGCTGCTGAAAACTCTCTTTTTTGTGATGGTGAATAAGACCTAAAAAGTTCAATATATATGCCCCATAGTAATGGGCCTATGGAAAAAAGTGGGTTGGTCCAAATTGGGCTTCATTTTATCCACATAGGAAGGGACAAAGGCCCATGACCCAACACAAAGTGGGTTCTTTGGTGGTACTGGATAATTCCATAATTACTATAGCTTCACATATAATTTGTGTCTGATATGCTTAATGTTACCAATTTTGAATGTTTTGATGCTTGCATGTTAGCTTAGATACTTGAATTTGAGGTATCCGAACCAAGTGATGCCCACTTGAATCTAAAAGGTTGCTCACAATTAGGTATCACAGTTCTATTACCTGCTTGTAGGTTTCTTTCTGAGGTGCTCATAGTTGCTAATTCTAGTTTGTCGACAAAAACATTACTAACATTCTGATGCTTTATGGGAATACACTAGGTATGTTGTTGTTGTTGTTATTGTATTTATCTACAGATAATTTTGTATGATGTTTATAAAATTTGATGCTAGCTCTATCTTTTAGATGTTACTGTTTGTTGTCTTTTATGTTTTTTGCGTTATTTTCAGGCGAAAAAGAATTCTTAAGAATAGGTATTATTAGCAATTGCCTTAGTTTTCTTTGATTAGCTTATTTTGTTTTGCTGCTAATTAGGAATCTTGGTAGAAGAGTACTTTCACTCATTGTTGTAGCTTTGAATGTGAATGAAGATTTCTTTGAAAAGGTAAAAAAATTTAGTTGGTGATAGGAACTCACACACCTAATAGTTTAGATATAAATCTGAAAAACGAACTGAATACTTGCGGTGTATTTTTGACTATTAACTCTTGATTTTTATTTAAATTTGAAATTGATTCTTTTCTAGGATGGTTCGGTTGGAGACAATATGTTGGTGTTTTCAGAAGGTGTTATGGGTAGTACTACTTTTGTTTAGTTTTCATAGCAATTAGAATTGTGAAGATGGAGGGAGTTGGTAATCTGGATTCTTTCATTGTTACTCAAGTTCCATTTGCAAATAATTCTAAGTCATAATGCATTATCTTACTAATGTGAATATGTTTTGTCCCCATCACTATCGAAGAATCATGCACATTTTTTATGCACTCATTTTTCCTTTGTTGATTACCTGAAAACTATGGGTGTCAAACAAGCCGGGCCGGGTCAACCCGAAACCGGTCCTTCCATTTTAACCGGGTTGAGGGTCGGTTTTGACGCTAGCCGGGCCGGGCCAAACAGTAAAAAAAATAAAACCCAGCCGAGTTGGCCCGGCCGGGCCAAACAGTAAAAAAATTAAAACCCACCCTAACTCGGCCCACTTAACCCAACCCGGTCAAACCCACAAAATTCGGTCAAACCCGTTTAAAAAATAAATAAAAAAAATCCAATATACACTATATACACTCCAATATACACTATATACACTCCAATATACAATATATATTTTTAAAAAAATATATAAACAATTACACATATATACGTACCATTCAATATATAATTATATATGACTATACGTACTACTTTAAATAAAACATATACTATAATAGTATAATATATATATATATACTCTACAATATATAAATATATATATATTTATATACTAATTTATAAAACATATACAAATGTATACGTTAAATATATACTACTTTAGAAGATATATACACATATATATGCACCATTCAATATATATGTACTACTTTAAATAAAATATATACTAAAATATACATATATATATATATACAACAATATGTATATATATATATATATAGTTACATACTAATTTATAAAATATATACACTTGTATATGTTAAAGATATACGTCTATAGAAGATATATACACATATATACACACCATTCAATATATATGTACTACTTTAAATAAAATATATACTACAATATATATATATATATATATATATATATATATATATATATATATATATACTTACATACTAATTTATAAAACATATACACTTGTATACGTTAAATGTTATATACACATATATACGCACCATTCAATATATATGTACTACTTTAAATAAAGTATATACTACAATATATATATATATATATATATATATATATATATATATATATATATATATATACATACTTACATACTAATTTATAAAACATATACACTTGTATACGTTAAATGTATACTACTTTAGAAGATATATACACATATATACGCACCATTCAATATATATGTACTGCTTTAAATAAAATATATACTACAATATACATATATATATACAACAATATATATATATATATATATATATATATATATATATATATATAGTTACATACTAATTTATAGAACATATACACATGTATACGTTAAAGATATACGTCTATAGAAGATATATACACATATATACGCACCATTCAATAATATGTACTACTTTAAATAAAGTATATACTACAATATATATATATATACTACTATATATATATATATATAGTTACATACTAATTTATAAAACATATACACTTGTATACGTTAAATATATACGTCTATAGAAGATATATACACATATATACGCACCATTCAATATGTATGTACTACTTTAAATAAAATATATACTACAATACACATATATATGTATTACAATGCATAGATGGTTATATTATACTAATTTATAAAACATATACACTTGTATACGTTAAATATATACATCTATATAAGATATATACACATATATACGCACCAATCAATGTATATGTACTACTTAAAATAAAATATATACTACAATATACATGGATTACAATACATAGATAGTTATATTATAATAATTTATTAAACACATACACTTGTATACGTTAAATATATACATTTATATAAGATATATACACATATATACGCATCATTCAATATATATGTCATACGTTATATAAAATATATTCTACAATATACATATATATATACTACAATATGTATATATATATATATATAGTTATATACTAATTTGTAAAACATATACACTTGGATACATTAAATATATACATCTGTAGAAGATATATACACATATATACACACCATTCAAAATATATGTACTACTTCAAATAAAATATATACTAGAATATACATAAATATATACTACAATATGTATATATATATATAGTTATATACTAATTTGTAAAACATATACAATTGTATATGTTAAATATATACGTCTATAGAAGATATATACACATATATACACTTCTATAGAAGATATCCAATTTATAAAACATATATACATGTATACGTTAAATATATACTTCTATAGAAGATATATACACGTGTCTACGCACCATTCAATGTATATATACTACTACTTATAAAATATACTACATTATATATACATTACAATATATATAGATATACTTATATACTAATTTATAAAAATATACACATGTATATGTTAAATATACACTTTTATAGAAGATATATGCACAAATATACAAAACATATGCTACTTAATATAATAAATTAATAATATTTGATAGTAAATTAATAATATATTAGAAGTAAGTTTTTAATTTAAAGTAGAAAACTAGAAATTCAATTTAAAATTTTAAATCGTTAAATGAAAAAATATAAAAAGCAAGGACTAAGGAGTGAATGAATTTGGGGAATTTTATTGATTGCAAAATGATCCAAAATTTATAATTTACATGAATGAAAAATCTATAAATTATGCATCATTTTTTCCAACTCATTCATGTTAATATTAATGGGAACTTGCATAGGATAGTCGAAGTCAACGGGGGAAAAACCATGCATTGGACTTGATTCTACTGAGTTCTCCCGTGAAGTCATAATTTCTTCAAGTTTCAGCTCGTCGCTCGGCTCCGGTTCCATTCCTTGGTTTCTTCTTTCCGCTCTAATCCAATCTCTGAGGTAAACTAGAACATTTATTGCATTGCTTCCCAATGAGTGTCGGTTGTCTCCAAGCTGCTGTCGTCCCTGACTAAAGGCGCTCTCTGATGCAACGGTTGACATTGGAACATTCAAGATATCTCAAGCTAATCTTGAAAGCACAGGATATTGTGTTTCATTACTCCTCCACCAATCCAACGTGTTGATCCATCGTCTGCGATCTTCTGGTGCCGTCCGAAGATAATATTCCAGCTCTTCCCGATAAGTTGATGTGTAAGTTCTCTCATCAACACTGTTCCAACAATTTAAATCATAAAATGAATCAGAAAAAATACTATGTGCCGGCCTTTTAGAAGATGATGGCTCCTCGGGAGGATGAGGAGCGACAGTTGGAGTGATATTTGTAGGTACGGCTAAATCAAATAAATCAGCATAGTGATTATATAATTTTTCTATGTAATCCTTTGCATCAGCCGTAGTCGTCCACAAATCAGGTTGTACTTGTTCAGAATCATGGTTAGTATTTATTTCTAAGTTAGTATAAATAAGAGTACTAAAGTGACACATATTATTATATTTCATGCACGGATTTAGCATAGGGGAAATCGGGAAAAAATAAATAGGGGAAATCGGGAAAAAATATTTTTTAAATTTCGTAAACATGGTGCCAACAGCTTCTTTATAACCTTCTTTATTTAAATAGGGGAAATCGGGAAAAAATATTTTTTAAATTTCGTAAACATGGTGCCAACAGCTTCTTTATAACCTTCTTTATTTTTATATTCTTTGAGCAAACCAGAAATATCAGCTATATATGCCAAAATATTACAAACAGTAGGATGCTAACCACCGGAAAATTCAACCGTAGCTACATAAAATTTTTCTAAAAACTTAACAAGATCATTAATTACAACCCAATCAGAATTATGTAGCATGCAATCAGCAGAATCAGCAAATGAACCGCAATGTTGGTTAAAAGCTAGTGTAATAAGAATTCTATATTTATAACAAGTTTTTAAAAATTCATACGTAGAATTCCATCTAGTATCAATTTCCTAAGGCATCAAAATCGGTGTAAGTCCATTTTCTTGACATTTAACTTTAAATTCTAAAATTCTCGATCTAAGATTATCTCCTTGAATAAAACCAACAGCAAGACGAATTTTTTCAATAGAAAACTCAAAAAACTCAAGACCATCTTTTACAATTAAATTATATATATGACATGCACACTTAATATGAAAAATTTCAGGCAAGGGCGGAGATAGCGTAGATTTTAATTTTTTATAGCAGTGTTGTTGTTAGAAGCATTATCAAAAGCAATACATAAATTTTTTTTTTCGATACCATAATATCCGATAATTTTAACAATAGAATCAACAATAAATTTTCCAGTATGTTTACGATCTTCATCATATAAAAAAGCAAGAATACATTTTTGCATCACGAAATTACTATCCATCCAATGACAAGTAACGGTTAAATAATTATTTTTATTTACAGCACGACCAAGATCAGAAGTTAGGGACAATCAACATTGAATATTTTTTAACAATGTTGATAAATAAAAATAATATTGTGAATGAAGTCTAAAAATATCAGACCGATAAGTAATTTTAGGAATACCGTTAAACATAGGATTATAAATTGCTTGTATATAATGAATAAAGGCATCAGAAGAAGGAAAATTAAAAGGCAAACAACCCACAGCTATCATTTTAGCTATTTCTTCCCGGTCCCTCAATTTATTATACTTTTTCGCTACGTGATTGGTTGCTGGGTCCATTCTAGTTTTCGTTGGCCCACCAACATCCCCACCACCTTATGCAATATTTAACTCTCTTTTGTGATCTTCAGCTACATGTCTCATTAACGTACCCGTACCCCCTTGCTTGCCTCCACTTCTATGCTTATATATTTGTTGATAAATATTGCATTGCACCTCAATATCTGATATACGTTCAAAAAATTTCCATGCAATACTAGTTCTTTTACGAGGTCTTGGGGCACTGGGAGGACGGGGAGGGAGAATAACTGATTCAGATCTAACGTTAGCATCTCCTACTGCGGGTGTCTCAGCAATATTTTCATTATCTTCGTCTAAATTAACTGCATCTACTTCATTTTCTTCTTATATACCGTAATTTTTCTAAGCTTCTACATAATCCATATCGTGAGCACCTACACCTATTTCTTCCTCAAAAGGTGTACCAAGCGGTACCGGAGGCGAAGGCACACGGGTATATCTACTAATTGAACTACCTCTACCGCTAGTAATTCGCTTTTTACTACCACTACCGCTTCCGGGATAAAAACTTTTAACACTTTGAGTATCGAGGTTTCTTAATTTATCCATAATATAAATTAAATTAAACTAAAAATATTCAAAATACACAAATATAATAAAATTAAATATTAAACAATTAATACAATAAATAAAAATTAAACGTAGGAGATGGAACGGCAATACCAAATTTTGGAAGTATCCGAAGATTGCGACTTTAGAAACTTCCACTCGTACTTTGTAAACGAAAAATTAAAAAATTAAAGTGAACACTTTAAGAAATTAAATATATTGAATATTTGAGAATTGAGATTTGAGAGAGTGAAAAATTGTGTGTAAAATGATTTGAAGTTGTAGGGTATTTATAGATTTTTTTTTGGGATTAAAAAATATTTTTTAAAGTTAATTTTTTTTTTTTAATAAATGGGCCCAAACTAGCCGTTTGGACCCAAAAACGGCTATATAGCCGTTGGGCCAACGACTAGTTTGGCCCAAATTCCTTTTTTTTTTTTTAAAAAAAAAAAAAAGGTATACGGGTCGGCCCGGGCTGGCCCGGTTAACCGGCGGGCCTGGACCGGGCTTGGTCCGGGACGGGTTAGCCAGGCCCATTTTAAAAAAATAACCGGCTCGGGACCCAAAACCCTAAAGCCCTAGGGCTTACCGGACCGGGTCAAACCGGGTCGGATTAGTTACGAGGGCCATGTCGGGCCGGATCGGCCTGGCCCACTTGACACCCATACTGAAAACTATCAAAAAAAATTCCTACGTGATGATTTGGAGAAGATCACCAATAATTTCAGTGACCGCATAGGGAGGGTTGGACATGCCTTATTGATCCTTGTGGCTTTCTCGATTGTTACTTTAGTGTTTTCTTCTACTGTGATATTTAATGCTTAACAGAGGATGGTCCATTTTTCTTGTTGTGTTCTACTGACAATGATTTTGGTTCATCATGCTTGGAATTCGCCGTTAATCTGTTCGATTTTTAGTGTTTTCTTTCCTGTAAAAGAAGGATATCTAGTACTATAATTCATCATTTAGATATTGAACTTCGGCTCTATTTGTTGTTTGATATTAGCATTTTACATAAAAAGTTAGAACTTTTTGGTCACATAAAAGTTGGGGCTATCTAAAAGTTGTATACCAAACTCAAGCTAGACCTTTGAAGCTAGTTGATATTCAACTATAGGTAAGCTCTTTTCCATAGAATCCACATTTTGGGTAACATGAACTGATTGGATATTGTTTTTTTCACCTTTTCCGAAATCAAACATTTGAAAATATTAGTTGCTCTACATATTTACAGGAAACAGTATGCTAATGTGGCTTTGATTTTATCCATATAGCATTACGTTTCTTCCTAATTCTACCATGATTGTTGACCAGATCAAATCCGCTTAAGGATACTTACATAGTCACTAAACTACTAAATGAAGCAAGAGAAATCCTTAACAATTTCTGTTGTATACTACAGTGCATGATGTTTAGGTTGTAACATAAGAACACATTTTATGTTTATTTCCATTGTCATGCCATGTGTTGTAGCTTATCTGTATCATAGTTTACTAATAATGTAATTGCGCTTATTTATCTTGCTCAATTATCGCAGTGTTTAGTGTGTTAACAGTATTACACCTGAATGTAAGACCTCACAAAATTCTCTAGTAGTCTGAGCCTTAGAGCGTGTTCAGTGAAGCATAAATCCGACCCTCAAAGATTGAGAAGTGCTTTTCCAAGTGAGAAATATTTTGAACCGTGTAGAATTTCCCTAATATCGACTTTTTATCATGTAGAGCATTGAATAAGCTTTCCATCGATACCAATTTCAAATCCGACATCGGACGAGGAAGTTATGATCGTTTTACTAAAAGCAGTCGGAACCGCCCAGGTGCGACGACCGGATTGATGGACCGTCGCCCAGACCATCGCAACCAAGGCAATGACTGGACCAAGTGCGACGGCCAGGATGACAGACCGTCAAGAATGCGATGGACCGTCGCCACTGAGGCAGTATGGCCTCATCCTGGCCAACGTGCGACGAATGATCCGACGGACTATTGGGTTTACGATGGACCATCGCTGAGACCGTGGCATCGAGGTTGTGTGTTCTTTTTTGGACCGATGTGCGATGGACGATCCGATGAACCGTCAGACTAAACAACGGACCGTCGCTTCGACCGGCGCAACCCCCGTTCAGTATTTTTAACTCATTTTTCAAAGGGCTTTTTGGTCCATTTTTCACTCTTTTCAGCCCCTATTTATACCCGATCAAGGCTCACAACTTCATTTCTTCTGTTCAACATCAAAAGCTAGGGTTTCTACAAAATCAAAACCCTTCTTTCTTCTTCAAGAAAAATTAAGAGAAATCAAGAAATCAAGAATCTCTCTAAGAGCCTTCAAGAAAGAGTTTTCTAAGGTATGCAGATGTTGATTCTTGGGTCCCTTTCATCCAAGAAGCTCAAGAACGCTTTTCTAAATTTCAAAGATCTTATGTTTATGAGTTTTCATGATTCATGTGAATTGAAATTGGAGTTTATGCCATTATTGAGTTTTATTCATGTTTGTTTACAAGGTTTTCAAGCTTTGACCCTAGTATGTGATATTCATGTGATGTTCATGATAAACCCTCTTCAAGTTGCTTGCTAAGTGATGTGTTCATGTCAATTAAGTGTAGAAATTGTTGAATAATCAAAGCATGCTCCCCATATGTTTGATAAAATGCTTATGTGAAGGAATTAGAGCCATTATAGCATGTTTACTAGAAATCCCCAATTGTGTGCAAGCCCATGCATGTCAAGTGTTTGTTGAAAAGCCTTAGTGAATGAATTTTGACATGATAGCATGAAGTTTCCCAATTAGGTGTTCTTCGATACATGCCAAGACTTTAATACATGCTAAGTGTTTGATGCAAGACCTTGTCGAATGGAGTATGAGCCAATAGCATGTCTCCCTATACTATCACATGTTTATAATTTCTAAATGCTTGAAGAGATGTTTTTAGTGATTATGATAGTGAATGAATGCCCATGGTCTTGATTATTCAAGAATGGTTATGTTTTACTTTTATGTTATCGAGTCCTGGGGTATTTATACCCGACAATTTAGCTGCAGTCTAGAGCCAGTGTCAGTTTTCACGATAATCTCAGTCAAGCCACGATTCTCAGAACTTAATGAGTTATAGAACTCTGTACTTTCAGATAGCTACAGAACTAAGAAATCTCGGTAATCTCAGTAAACTCAGTAATCTCAGTATCACTAGTATTCTAGCCCCTGTTCAGTACTCAGCTCAGATCTAGTAGTATTCAAGTGTTCAGTTCAGTTCTCAGTAGTATTCGAGTAATCTATCCCGAGCTCGGTATCATTCAGTCAGATAACGAGATTCAGTAGTAGTATTCCGTCAGATACGAAATTAAGTAAATTCAGCTTAACTCAGTCAGATCATTCGAGAAACATGATCAGTATCAGATTCAGCCCAGTTTAAGTTCAGTTAAAAATCAGTTCAGAGTATTTTAGTTGGGAGTGGGAGCTAGCACCGAGCGAGTGCAGGGATGGCGGCTTCCCATTTGAGAGGCAGAGTCGTTATGAGCAATCTCTGAACTCCAGAACTGCGTGGCCAGCGCAGGATGCAGGAGTCACCCATTAGAATAAGGCTTGACTATTATACTGCCTTAGGATTGACTTTCTGTGAGGGTCACCCGTTAGAGAGGCTTGACCAGAGTTAAAGTTTTTACCCATGGCACGGTATTGACACCCTTCCAGCTGGGGTTACAGGTTGGACCCCACCAGTTCAGATTTAGGGCATGTCGGTTAAGTGAGCACTCCCACAGTTGCAGTTTTAGTATCAATCTTCAGAGTAGAACTCAGAAATCAGAACTGCCATATACAATCATTTATCTCAGTAAGGAACTCAGATAGTTTCATTGACTCATAGACCACCCGCTAGATAGGCATGGTCCCACATAAAGTTATTGAGTAATCTCATTATCAGATTCAGAGATCACCCGTTAGATAGGCTTAATCTCAGTCTCAGATTCAGTTGAGTAATCTCATTATTGGATCGAGAGATCACCCGTTAGATAGGCTTGATCTCAGTCTCAGATTCAATTGAGTGATCTCATTATCAGATCCAGAGATCACCCGTTAGATAGGCTTGATCTCAGTCTCAGATTCAGTTGAGTAATCTCATTATCAGATCCAGAGATCACCCGTCAGATAGGACTGGTCTCATTCTTAGATTCAGTGATTATTCTCATTATTAGATATGGAGATCTTCCGCTAGATAGGTTTGATCTCAGACCTGATCATTTTTTATCATTGATCTTAGATTTAGAGATCACCCGTTAGAGAGGTTTGATCTCAGATTCAGTCAGTCGAGAGTAGAAAGCTCAGAGTTCAGTCATTGATATGAGTAGATTTAGTTAATCAGTTTCAGTGTCATCAGTTTTCGAGATCACTCTCTAGATAAGACTGATCTCAACTTCAGTACTCAGTGATCGATATCAGGAGATTCAGTTATTTAGTATCTCAGTATTAGTAGTGAGTTCAGATGGCAGTAAAGTAGTATTCGAGTTTTAGTATTCAGAGTCATGATGATTTTAGTTATGGTTTGTGCATTCATGCATATGTTCGCATTCAGTATTCTCATGATTATTCAGTTAAGTAATTGTTCTTGCATAAGCCCTTGCATTTAGCCTTACCTCATCTTCATACTTAGTACATTCGTACTGACGCATTTACGCTATGGTATTTTATTTGACACCATAGGTTCAGAGGCACGAGATCCAGAGTACCCTTAGCAGCTCAGTCCCAGTCAGCAGCAGTAGACGTAGCAGTGAGTCTTCTTCATTCGAGGATGATCCTTAGTTTATTATTGCATCAAGTTTTGTTTATTTTCAGTAGACGGAGTTAGTTGGGGACATATCCCATCAAATCCACAATTCAGATAGTTTAGAGGCTTTTTGGACAGATGTATCAGTATTCAGTATTCAGTTTTGAGTATTCTAGACGTTTTGAACCTTATGGCCGGTTTTTGCTAGTTTTTTGCATTTATTATAGATATTATGCAGTGATCGGTATAGATATCAGTAGAGGGTTAGCTTGTGGTCCTTCGGGATCATGAGCATTGTGTGACGTTCCGGTTCCAGAAAATCGAATCGTTACACTGAGAATGACTAATTTTTTCTTATTAAATGTGGACACATTTCTAGAAAGAAGCACTTCTTTATCTGACATTTGTGTTCTAGTCTCTCACTTATAGTAGAAGCATTTCATTAGTGAAAATTATAGGATTTCCATTTTCTTTTGCCAATCATCATGAGAGAAGCCATGCCTCCAGAAAATTGTGTGCTTCATATAATAAAGTTCAAAGTAATCTCACTGAGAAGTAGTAGATTCTTTGAATCTCAACTTTCCGAAGTTAGAGAAATATCAACATTATTGTATTGGATGCTGAAATTATTAATTTAATTGAAATTTTACTATCATGATACTAAGTTCATATATGTTTAGTATTCCAAATTTTCCTTAAATTGTGTGCTTCACATTAAAGCAAAGTGTGCTTCACTTTTCAGTGTTTTCTTGAACTCCATGGTTCTAATACCAAATACTTTATTTTATTCTCAGAGATTTGAGTTATTTTGGTATAATTGTTGTGGTGTTATTAAGATATGAGTTTGACTTCAGCAACAATCAAATAAAGGGAAATATCAGTTTTTTTCTGAAAAATTAGAAGAGAAATTTGATAAAGTGTAGCACAATATGTATCGCCCTGTGCCTACTACTACCCGAGGTGGGGTACCTATAGATAGTGGAGATCCTGTGATCACATTGAACCAAGTTTCATGTTGGAGTAATGCTGAATTTAGATATGCATATGAGAATGAAGATCCTACTAATTCATACTTCCCGGATCCTTTGGCATCTGCTTCTGGGTCTGAATGCAATGTCAGTGGCATGGTTTTCAAGTTTCCAGTGGATCATGATATTACGAGCAGTAGAAAACAAAACAAAATATATTGAATTAACAGGACACATTAAGCTAAATTAAACTAAGCAATTTATGTTGGCATAACAAATAATATTGTGTTAAAATTAATAAAAGGGAGAGATGATATAACGACAAAAATCTGAAAATAAAATTATTGAAACTGTGTGAGATGGAAAACAATGAAAGATCACAACTGCTTATAACGATAAACAATGATAAAACTCAAGAGTTTATATAGAAGGACAGAATGTACAAATAAAAGATGACATAAATTTGAATGTGTAGGAAAATAACATTTTTTTGGTTGAGAGAAACCAAGCAGGAAACAAATAGGAGAAAAAAATAGTACAGTAATTTCATCCGATCAAGTAGTAAAAAAGGCTACAAAAAAGGGGAAAAAATTAAATTTGGAAAGAATTTAATTGTAGGAAAATTGAGGGTTATTTTTGGTTGAAGAAACAGGAATCAAATGGGATTAAAAAAAAATAGGATGTTTAACAAATTAGGGGGGAAAAAGTGGGTTTTAATTAAGTAAACAAAAAGCTAAATTTGATTGTTTTAACAAAGTAGGGGAAAAAGAACGTTGGTTTTAATTAAGTAGAGAAAAAAGTAAAATTTGCTTAGAATTTAATTGTACAAAAAATTTAGTATATTTTTTTTGAAGAATTTAATTGTATGAAAAAGGGTAAAGACGATTTTGTCTAAAGCGAACTCTTTTAATGAAGGGCAAGAAGTTCAATTCACTTTTCTAAAGGCTTTCACACTTTTAATATATTATAGATATAAATATAAATATAGATTATTATAGATATAGATATAGATATAAATATAAATATAGATTATTATAGATATAGATATAGATATGAAATTATATATATATATATATATATATATATATGTATATGTAATGGCTCGTACATGCGATATTAAAAGAATGAGCAATTAAGAAAACGAAAAAAAATTATAGTGCTCTCTATATATATCCGTTTCTCGTACATGCGATATTAAAAGAATGAGCAATTAAGAAAACGAAAAAAAATTATAGTGCTCTCTATATATATCCGTTTCATTTATTTGATTTTTAATGATTGGGCACATTTTATTTTAGTTTTAAAATGATTAGAAGTATATTTTGTTAAATTAACTTTACTAATGATATTTTAAAAACTTTAAATTTAATTATTACAGTATTACTTTATATAATAATTTAATATTAAAAATAAAGAAATATAATAAAAAAATTTGATTTTAAATATGTTAGAATAACTATTTTTAATATAAAGAGTAAGTAAAACGAAATAAAGCTGAGTAGATGTAGACTTGTCCAAATAGAAAGAAAATATGGCGGCCACGGATTGAAAAGGGTAAGAGGACTAAAGGACGAAAGAAATTTTAGTCAGTTTATTTTTGACAAAGTTTTAAATTTAGGCATGGTACTTTTTTTTCCCCTTAAGTTGACTCATATGGTTTAGACGTATTTGGGTCTTTTTGTCTTAATTGCTTTGAGACATGCAGTGGATTTATCCTGTTTATTGTTTTGTCAAACAATCAAATTCATTTCATTTGCATTAATACCCTCAATGAACTTGAAAATATGGTAGAAGATGATCATATTATGTTTGCAGATAGGATATCCTAAATTAAAATATCAAATCGACATTTGAAATTGTACAGATGTGATGATACTTCCAATTCAAATAAATGATAAGAAAGGAACTGATAAATAAATATTTTGCCTTCCTAAGAAAATCAAACTTTTTATATGGCTACGTAATAAATTAAAGTTATGTCAAATTAACTTATAAGAATATTAAGTTCCCCCAAATATAATATAAAAGATATGACGTTTTACGCTTTATGGTCTGAATGCAATGGATCTCAAGATTATCCATTTCTGAGCTTTATGGTCGGATTAGTTTCCTATCAATATAAGATTAATGTCATGAATGCTAAAAGACTATACTTCAATGATTGATGATATTATTACTGAGGCAGCATTTTTAATTGTGTGATAAATATGGAAAGGAAAAAATAAAATTTTGATCTGAAATAGAATTGTCTACCTACAAGTTTCTTATGCAAACATATTAGAGATTATGATTGAAAAATAGTTGAAGAATTTCCTTGACACGGATCTTTAAATACGAAGAAGTTAAATTGATTGGTTGGTCTCCTATTTTTTTAAAACAAAAAGAAAGATTAAATTTTATACTGATGGAAGTGAAAGACCCAAACTAGTGTGCAATGATCTGATTAATGATAAATTATTTTTTATATGTTTTTGACTATTTCGTCCTTTCATGAAGCTGCAATATGTTGATTTACGGGTGTAATGATGGTTGACACGATTCTCGATGAGATCGAAAATGACTTTGTCGAGTTTGTGGTTTTTAGAGGTTTAGAAAGTCATATAGTTAACTTCGATCAATATTTATTGTTCTGAGTGTTGGATGATGATTTGGACAGTTTCTAGGTCCTGAATGTCAAGTTTGGGTTAGTCGTGTGGTGGCTTCAGATTCGGGACCTTTACTTTATATTTTGATTCTTTGTTTGAAAAATAGGTCTTGGGAGTTAATTTGTTGAAAATAATCCTTTTTTTTTAAAACAGATGTCATCATTAAGCCCAAAACATCGAAAATAGTCTAGTAACATAGTTTATTTGCATTCAGGAAATTCCCAACAAATCCCGACGAATTAATCGATAACTTAGCAAAGTTGCTGGAGCAGCTGAAGTTGACGCAACCGCTTTAGTGACCAAAATATCGTTTAAGTGGTAATGCACCGCTTTAGCGGTCAAGCATGACAAGTCGTCTGCGCATTAGCAGAAGGAGACCGCTTTAGCGTGCCTAACCACGTAGGCCAGACCGCTTTAGCGGTCGTCCATCACTTAAACGATGACCTCTTAAGAGCCAATGCTGGATCTGTATATATAACTCATTTTTCTCCATTTTTTGGACCATTGAACTTTGGGTTTGAGCAATTCTTTAGGATTTCTTCACCATTTGAGCTTGGGTAAGCTCCAAAATTCTGTTTTCATTATTTTACATTGATTACATCATCAAAAACACCTTTAAATCATAATATCAAAATGAAGTTTCGAAAATTTTACTGGTAAAACTTAAAAATATTTTTTCTTCAATTTTGACCTAGTTTAAACCCGTTTTCGCATGAGTTTTCTCCTGTAGACTCCTATTTCCTTGAGAAGTATATTTTTAAAACAAATTCTGATTTGACCCCTTTCTTTTTTGAACTCGCTTTTCAAATTTCTTTTGGATCCGGATCAAATATGGGCAATATGGATATCATTGACTTTCTTTTAATGCGTAAATGTTATATTTGAATGTTATATTGATTCTGGGGATGTTCATCAGGGAAAGGCTTCGTATTAAAGTATTTTAGATCGTATTTCATCGTTTGAGGTAGGTTATGCTTTAACTTCTTTCATATTGAAATGTGTAGTTAATATATAGGTAAAGTATGCTATGACATGGAAAAAATAACTATGGAATTTACATTTTGAGAATATTATTATTGTGTGCCCGTTTGGGGGCTTATACTCTATTGCACTTGACTTGTGATATCTGATATTGTGTTTTGCCTATGTGCAAGCTTTATTTGACGTCATTGGTCTTATCTGTGCATTCAAATGCCTTCATTCTAGATATAATACCCGTGTGGGAGCTCATTTTGCTAATATAGGCATTATTTAAGCATTGGTTTCCCTATTATGATAGAAATACCCATGTCAGGGGCTGATATGATATTAATGATGTCATTCATGCATATTTATTCTGATGGTGCCTAATTAGAGTTGATAATCATGAATTGTTGACATATTGAGTTTATTTCTAGGCTCACATATATATACATGTTGGATGGATTGGATATCGTCATACTGAGTTGATTGTGAGCATTACATCTTCATCTCATACATATATATTTATGTGATATGGATACTATTGAGAAACACTATTTTTGAAAGAAAATGACACTTTTATGAAAACTCTCTCCATGAACACGAGCCAGAGAAGTGAGTTGAGATTGAGATGTAGTATATGGATTGCTGACCCTCCATAGGTTCTACTTGGGAGCTGCGAGCTCGATTGGTATATACAGAAAGTTATGTGATGACTTTCACCATTCATCTCATTCACATTGTATTGCATTGTATTTGCACACACATCATTCATGATCTCTTTAGTTTCCTTGACTTGTATTTTATTTCAACATATTCTTTGTGTAGGCCCGTATTATTTTCGTTTGTTTATCTATTAGAACTATTAATGGTGATAGTGTAATCTATCATATGGAACTTTTCTGCTTGCAGGTGACATGCTTATGGTGTTATTTTACTTATCTTATTTTATACTTTGTTCAGTCGGCCTATGACACCTTTTGAGTACAAATGGACTGTACTCACCCTTATTGCACCCTTTTGGTGTAGATTCTAGTAAGAGCACCTCACGTGGTAGTTGGTTTTGTACGAAAATTCAATACTTTGAGGTACTAGATTTGTTGCAGAGTTCTAGGTTGATTCGGTCCTCATATATCCTTACTATGATTCATAGATAGTTGTGTATTTTTAGTTTTTTTAGATTTTGTACATTATGATATCAGGTTTTGGGTGATATATGATATTTTTTTAGACTTACGCTATCATTATACTTGCATAGGTCTGACTTCGTTTTAGAAGTCTGCCTTGGGTTATATTGTTGTTGTTTTCAATTTTACTTCATCAGTTTGGGTGATTGGCTTACTTATCAAGGCTGAGTCGCGATAAGTGCCATCATGACCAATTTTCGATCATGATAAATTGGTATCAAAGCAGTCAAGTTCACCGGTCTCATAAGTGTAAGAACTTCATTTTTAGTAGAGTCTTGTAGATCGGTACGTAGCCATACTTATCTATCCGAAAGGATATAAGATATCTTTAGAAAATACTTTGTTATTTTGATTTCTAGTCATGCGGGTTGTTCTTTCCCCATGTTCTAAATAGTGTTCCACTTTTTTGTACAGATGGTGAGGACTAGATCTCGATAGGCTAGGGATGTTGATCCAGCACCCGAGGATGAAGCCCAGACTAAAGGACGAGGCAGAGGTCGTGGACAGCCCAGAGATAAAGGCACGAGCTTCACCAGCTAGAGGACATGCTAGGGAGGCCTCTCCCAAGCCTGAGTTTTTTTATTCTAAGGATGATTATCAAATATGGGATGTGGGTCCAGCTCAGGTTCCTCAGATTTAGTTAATACATCAGTGTTTCAGGGTCTTTTGGTCAGTCTCTTGAGTCTGTTGGAGGGTGATCCCTTGAGTGTACATGATAATCCTCTGACTTCGAGGGATATTCTACCCTTAGTATCGGCATCTACTTATAGTATTCATGCTTCTGGGCATAGATATTATCTATAGTATCCCTAAGTGTGGACTCTTTCCTACCAGACTCATTGTTACTCTGGTTGCATTGGATAAAATTATGTCTTCTGATGCTCAGAAGAGATTTAAGAGATTTATTGCTTGAGTCCGCCTAATTTTAGTGGAGTTATTGGCAAAGATGCCTATGAGTTTTTGATTGGCTACCAGGGAAAGTTACATAATTTTGGATTGAGTCTCATAGAGTTGCTTATACTAATCAGTTGATGTCGCTAGGGATTCGTGGAGATCGCTGGCCGGTTATAGGCCTTTGGATTCGTCTGCTATGATTTGGACTTAATTTTTTGAGACCATCTTGGAGAGATTTATATCGTAGAGCTTGACAGGTCAGATGAGCGATGAGTTTGAACATTTGGAGTAGGGCTCCATGACTATTGTTGAGTATGACACTCATTTTCACACCTTATCCAGACATTCAGCCGCTAACATCTCTACTGAGTTTAAGAGGATTCAGATGTTTGTGAATGGATTCGATAGTACTATCAGTTGGCTACAGCTCAGATGGTAGTTTCGGAGGCTTCTTTCCATAGCATTATTAAGCATTTCTATTATCCAAGTTACTTAGAGAGGCACCAAGAAGGTACTTTATCAACGTGTGTTTAGTGGATATGCCTCCCGAGGTAGAGATTTCTCTAGTAGAGTTTCTCGTATTTATCATGGTAGGATGTTTCAAGCCACATTACAAAAATTAAGTGGTAGACCTTCAGGTTCTACGATATTTGATAGCTAGGTATCAGGTCATACGGGTGGAGGTTCCTAATTGGTTCTTCTGGCAGGGTGGTCATTCTAGTTCATCTGCACCTTGTTAGGTTGAATCAAATTGTCAGGGATATTTTGTATTAATGAGTTTGTCCATCTAATCAAGGATTTCCCTCGATGTGTATGTGGACCCACCCAATGGGGTTCTCAGCTTTACCTTTTCCCTACTTCAATTTTGGTAGTAAGAGGGGTTCACAGTATGGTAGGAGTGGTGTCAGTGGTACTAGAGGCAATAGAGGTAGAGGTAGGGGTGTTTGTGGGGTAGTCGCGAGGTTACTCAGTCTAGAAGCATACATGGTCAGCGTTATGCTATCACTGGGAGACCCAAGGTATAGGCTTTAGATGCAGTTATTATATGTATCATCTAAGTTTGCTACAGATCTTCTTCCGTGTTATTTTATCCTGGATCTATATGCTCCTCTTTTTATACCTATTTTTCTTATGAGTTTGATGTTACATGTTAGCCCCATGTTCTGTTTATTTATGTTTCTACCCCCATAGGAGATTTTTCAGTGGTATATCCGGTGTACCGATCTTGTGTCATTACTTTTGGGGATCATGAGACTTGGGTACCCTTGATTATCCTAGATATGATTGATTTTGATTTTATTTTGGCTAAGGATTGGCTATCTCTTTATCATGTTACTTTGGAATATTATGCCAAGATCGTGACCTTGTTACATCAAGTGTGTCTAGGTTAGCGTGGAAGGGTACACTTAATTCGAGTTTAAAGGGGTTATACCTTTTTAGCATGCACTTTGCATGATAAATAAGGGGTATTTGTCTTATTTAGATCATATTCGTGATACTAGCAATGTCTCACCATGTCCATGGATTCTATTATGGTTTTTCACGAGTTCATGTATATATTTTTTATGAATTTACTTGGTATGCCTTCGGATCATGATATTTTGGTATTGGTGTGGAACAGGGCACCAAGCCTATTTTCCTTCCCTATAGAATGGCCCCGACTAAGATGAAGGAATTGAAAGAGCAGTTTTAGGATTTGTTAGGAAAGGGGTTCATCAAATCTAGTGTATCTCCTTGGGGTGCTGTGGTCTTGTTCGTGAAGAAAAATTATGGTTTTATGTGCATGTGTATTGATTATAGGCAGATGAACAAAATGACAGTTAAGAACAAGTATCCTCTTTCTCGCATTGATGATCTTTTTGACCAGCTTCATTGTGTTTTCCAAGATTAATTTGAGATTCGAGTATCACAAGTTGAATATTAGGGCTTCAGATGTTTTGAAGACGAATTCTCAAATTCAATACAGTTATTATGAGTTCGTGGTCATGTCATTTGGGTTGACCAATACCCCAGTAACATTCATGGAGTTGATGAATTAGGTGTTTTGACCATATCTTAACTCCTTTATGATTGTATTTATAGATGACGTGTTGGTTTATTCTAAAAGTAAGGCCGACCATGTTAAGCATTTGAGGATTGTACTCCATAGGTTGCGTGATGAGAAATTGTATGCTAAGTTTCTCAAGAGTAAGTTTTGGTTAGATTTTATCTTTTTATCGGGTCATATGGTGACTAAGGATGATATTATGGTTGATCTGGCTAAGATAGTTGACACGACCCGACCAAGGGCCTTGTCGTAATGGGCATCCCAAGTTCAATCAGGACCGGAGACCACCCCCGATACCCAACCCAACCAACCAATGCATATCCTGAGTCGGATGAATTCTGAACGTATAACAAAATAGCATTATATTGTGTAACCCAAGACTCTGGGGTAGGTCTATGACCGTGACCACCCAAATGAGTCCAACCATCTGATACCCAACTGATAACCAATACAAAACCAAACCATAACAGTAACCAAACCAAGTTCCATAACACAATATAAAAGGATAGAACAGTGAGAAATTCAGTCCACCAGTATCATCCCCAATACCAATGCCAATACTAAGGCTGACACCAATACCGATCCTACCCATACCAACCCATAGTAGTTCCACAAAAGCCTCTAACCAAAAGAAAAGAAATATCCGGTTGGGACATACCCCCAACCATAGCCAAACTCAATATCCATAAATAATCCAAAGTATGTAAAAACATTCATGAAAATGAAATGGAGCCTTCCGAAATATAGAAGCTCACCACTTCAATCCAGTAGTTGATCCCGAATCTGAGCATTAAGCGGAAGGAGTAGAACGGTCGATTCTCGCATCGCGTAGGGATATAGCCGCCCGAGGATGGGTTAGCGAGTGAACGCTAGCAAGTACTCAGCATAAGAATGAAATAATGTCATCCAGTAAAACCATGTAAACCAACCACATGCATACAAACCGTACATCTAATACATATAACTATGCTGAGAAAGGGAACCGAGTTTGGCATTTTTATAAAACTATTAACCTAGGTATGCGTATATTAACTGTCCTAGAACCATCCACGGGCTATATACGTCCAGTGTAACCCCCTGAACGTGCCTCGGTGCATGTAGCCGCATGAACCGAAGATACCATAAGAGTAGGGGATTACCTAGTACCCTGCGCTCTCCTTGATACATATGTGCAGTGTACTTAGAGGATTCTCATGTACCTTAAAGTATCATATATGGTCGCTATGACCAACCCCCTCATGTCGGCAAACATGAGTTTCCAATGTCCGTCCATTGGACTCGCACCTTCACGATTAACTATCACACCCCGCTATTATTGCCCAATTAAAACCATTTCCATCCAACCAAACCATTATTCCATTGTTACTAACCAAGGCTATAAGTAGTGGTATCGTCATATTGACTATATCTTCCAAGCAATGTCCTTAGGCAACCTTTTTATGTAAAGGAATTCCCATGTACCCATAAATTATAGTGTTAACTTGGAGAATTCTCATGAACCCCACAAGTGTTTCATTATTAAGTTTGCTTAGAGGAATTCCATGTACCCCAAGAGTTGTTTATTATCATGCATACTTGAGGGATTCTATTGTACCCCACAAGGAAGTTTAAATTAACCATAACCATGACCACCAAACCATTTGTTTAACCATTCCAAACCATTTATGCCATTTAGGGTTCCATTCCCAAACCAGACCATGTAATAGTTCCATTAAAAGTCCAATAACATAGTAAAAGCATTATTGTAACGCCCCGAGTCTGTACCCCGGACGCTACACGGTGCTCATAATCTCGAAGGACCACAAGCTAACCAATGACTTGTACCTGCTATAATAACTGAATAATAATACTGTAATTATGCAGAAAATCAGGTGGAAACTTTCCATAAGGTTCAAAACTAAAATAAATACTGGATACGGTATATCAATACCAAAACTGAACATCTGTCTGTAAATACTCTAGTCTGAAAAGCCTCTAAACCATCTAAAACATGGAGTTATTGGGATAAGTCCCCAATTAACTCCGACTATAGAACTACTGATCAAAACTAAAGTAATAATACTATTCTCCAACTATGAGGACTCACCACTAAGTCTGTTATTAAAAGACTGAGCTACTAAGTACGGTAGAAGCCCGTACATCTGAACTTATGATAAAAGACATCATAGTACAAAATAAAATATATGCGTCAGTACTTTGAATGTACTGGTATGCAAAGTGAGGTAGGATGAAATACATGGGTTCATATGCATGAACAAAAATGACTGAGTAACATGAACATAACTAAATGAGAGTACATGCATGAATACATAAACTGTGACTAAGATCATGTTAATACTAGATACTGAGCTCTGACTACTGACTAACTGATAGCTGAGTCTACTGTTACTGATAACTGAATATTTCTGATAGTCCTGATTCTGTAGAACTAACTGAGTTCTATACTGAGCTGAATGACTGTATCTGACTGTCCTGAATTTGTAAAATTAGACTGAGTTCTATACTGAGACTAAATCTGAAATTGAGACTGTGGGAAGTAATCATCTAATCGACATACCCATTTCTAAACTGATTGGGGTCCAACTTGTAACCCCAGCAAGAAGGGTGTCAGTACCGCGCCACGGGTAAAGACACTGAAGAGTCACCCTCAACCTGGAAGGTGCTCTAAATGAGAACGGTGGAACCCTCATCTGGTAGGTTAAAATACCTCATCAACCCTCAACTGGAAGATTGATGTCTCAACCTACGCTGGCTACGTAGTTCAGGAACGCAGGGACTGTTTCTAAGGATCACACCTTCTACTGGCAGGTGAGTCCCCATCTTTGGGTTCACTCGGTGTTGAATCCTACTCCCAACTGAATAGACATTAAACTGATTTTCTAGTCTCTGCTAAGCTTGACTGAACTGTTACTGATCGCACTATTTAACTGAACTGAATTGAGTTCACTGAGTTGTGTAAATGAATAACTATACTAAATTTTGTAACTGACTGAGTACTACTGAGTTTTGTGACTGACTGACGCTCTAGGTAAACAGTTAGATTTTCGAGTATTGGATACCCCCAAGACTCGATAACATGAAAGCAAAACATAACATGAACTTGGAAAGTATAACAACACACTCTTGTTCATAACTCATTTATAGAGGCTATTTATCAAACACTTGTAAGATATAAGCTTGTACATATGCTAGCATGTCATAAATTCCCCATTCAATTCACCTAAGCAATGTATCAAACACTTGGGAACATAATTTAAGCACATGATAGTAAACAGCATATAGGTATCATGATTCCACATTCCAACTTACAAATTCTTGGGTTTTATCATGAATTCATGTAATAGCACACACATGTTAAATAAATTCACATGAAACTTGTGACAACTCATGAACTTGAAACTCAATTACGTTATAATCATGGATACAATCAAACCCAACATGAAAATCATAAAATAAATCAACTTGTAAATTTTAAAAGAGTTTCTTGGACTCTAAGTATGGAAGGAACCCTTAGATGAACACTTCACATATCTTAATGCTGGAATTCTGAAAGATTGTTGGTGAGTTCTTGAGTTTTGAAATAGTATTTAAATCTCCTAGGGTTTGTTCTAGGGAGCAATTTATGAAGAATGAATGAATTTTTCTCTTAGAAGGGTTTAATTTCATGCTTTTGGGGTTGATAGATGTAGGAAAATAACCCAATTAACCCTGAGGACGCGGTTTTTTAATGACTGGAAATTGACCCAGCGACGCACAGACCGACGTGTCGTGTTATTAACATCAACATGATGGCTAACGCATCACGTGGAGTCTGCATCAATTCACTAAAATTGCACTAGAAACTAGGGGGGAAATCATCTATCAACGCAATGGACGACGCGGTGCATCGAGATTGCGTTGATCCACTGGTTTGAGCTTTCAGATGTTCTTCAAACGAAGTTCAAAAATTCTGAAACTTACCCATAGTGACCTAATGATATTCCTGATCATGAATCAATCTAAAAATTAATATTTTAAGGTCATAAGAGTCATGAAATAGGATTGACAACTTACAAAGGTTAAAATAACACTAAGTGTGAATACTTAGCTAAAATTTTCTAAGTCTAGGACCCCTTGACAAGCTTTAAAGGATGGAATTAAACTTCAAATTTATTTGCGGGGTCTTATAATATCTCCTCCTTGGGAACATTCTTCCTCGATGAGACTGACTAAGATGGGAGAACTGATAAGCTGAAAGTGCATACTGGACATGCACAACTGAAGCATGATTTTATGACTGAAACTACTCAGATACTGAGTTTTTATACTGAATATTCATGTCTGAATTCATGAATACATAACTGAAAATGATTCATGATTGCATGACAGAATATGCAACAGTAACTGATACCAAGTTCGTAAAGAAAATCTGAGCATGGAACTGAGTAAGTTGTAAGGAAAATAGTTACCTTGAGCTGAGTCTGAGTTTGTGGAGAAGAGGTGAGGATACTTGGTCCGCATATCTTCTTCTGCTTCCTAAGTAGCTCCCTCAATGGACTGATTTCGCAAAAAAACTTTGACTAAAGGGACTTCTTTGTTCCTCAGTCTGCGAATCTGATAGTCAAGGATTTTGACTGGAACCTCTTCATAAGAGAGACTGTTTTAAACTTCTATACCCTCTATAGGGACTATGGTTTCTGGGCCACCTATGCATTTCTTTAGCAAGTAAACATAAAATACTGGATGGACTGAAGCTAAGTCTGAAGGCAACTCAAGCTCGTAAGCTACCTTTTCGAAACGGTTGAGAATTCAGTAAGGATTGACATATCGGGGACTGAGTTTCTCCTCCTTGCCAAATCTCTTCACTCATTTCATAGGAGAGATTTTCAAGTACACATAATCACTAATCTTGAACTCGAGATCCTTTCTTTGCACATTTGCGTACGATTTTTGTCGGCTCTGAGCTTTCTTAAGCCTTTCTCTGATCAACTACACCTTTTCTAAGGTATCAAATATCAAGTCAGGCCCTACCACTGCGGCCTCACCTACTTAAAAACAACCAATGGGGGATCTATATCTCATCTCATAAAGCGCCTCAAACAGAGCCATTTGAATGCTAGAATGATAACTGTTGTTATATGCGAACTCAATCAAGGGCAAGTGGTTATCCCAACCACCCTTAAAGTCAATAGCACATACCCTTAGCATATCTTCTAAAGTTTGAATGATCATTTCTGCTTGACCATCTTTCTGAGGGTGGAAGGCTTTACTGAGGTGGACTTAGGTACCAAGACCCTTCTGGAAGGATTTCCAAAAATAAGAGGTGAACTGGGTACCTCTATCTCAAATGATGGATAATGGAACTCCATGTAATCTGACCAACTCCCTGACATAGATCTTGGCATAATCCTTAGTTGAATAAGAGGTATGGACTGGTAGGAAATGAGCTGATTTGGTCATCCAGTCTATAATGACCTAAACTAAATCATGCTAATTATGAGTACGGGGAAAACCCGTCACAAAGTCTATGTTCACTTCTTCCCATTTCCAGGTGGGAATGTTAAACTCCTGTATGGACCTACTAGGCTTCTGATGCTCAATCTTAACTTGCTGACATGTTGAGCACTTAGCTACAAACTCTGCAATATACCTCATCATCCTACTCCACCAATAGACTTCCCGCAAGTCGCAGTATATTTTAGTGGCACCTGGATTAATAGAGTAATGCGCTTCATGCACTTCTGCAAGAATCTGCTGCCTTAAGTACTCTACACCTAGCATACATAGTCGACCCTGGCAACGCAATACACCATCTCCCCCTTGGGAGAAAAGCTCAACCTTCTGATCTCTGACTAATTCTTTCAACTTAACTAGACTGAGATCCCTGTCCTGCTTCTCCTTTACTTCGGAAACTAGAGATGATTTTGATCCATTCTGAACCTATACACTACCTTCTGATAAATCGACTAAGCAGATACCTAGTCGGTCTAGATGATGAACTTCCTGAACTAACTTCTTCTTACCATCCTCAACATAAGCAACACTACCCATAGACATCCTACTAAGAGCCTCAGCCACTATATTGGCCTTGCCCGGATGGAACAGAATATTCATGTCGTAGTCTTTCAATAACTTTAACCACCTTCTCTGATGGAGGTTCAAATCTTTCTGAGAAAATACAAACTTCAGGATCTTAAGGTCAGTGAATACATCAACATGCACTCCGTACAAATAGTGCCTCCAAATCTTTAAGGCAAAAACTACTGCTGCTAACTCAAAATCATGAGTAGGATAGTTCTTCTCATGAGGCTTAAGCTATCTAGAGACATAGGCTATGACCTTACCTCTCTGCATTAAAACACACCCCAAACCAACTCTGGATTCATCACAAATACCACAAATCCGTATGAACCATCTGGTAAAGTCAAAATGGAAGTTGTAGTGAGTTGAGCCTTCAATTCCTGAAAACTCTTCTCGTAAAAATCTGACCACTGGAATTTGACTTTCTTCTGAGTGAATCTGTACATAAGGGTTGCAATAGACAAAAATTCCTCAACAAACCATCGGTACTAGCCAGTCAAACCCAAGAAACTCCTGATATCTGATGGAGAGATGGGTCTGGGCTAGTTTCCCACTGCTTCGATGTTTTGAGGATCAACTCTATTACCATTACCAGAAATAATATGGCCGAGGAAAGCTACTAACCTTAGCCAAAATTTATACTTACTGAATTTGATAAAAAACTGGTGGTTTCTGAGAGTCTGTAACACTATTCTGAGATGGTCTGCATGCTCATGCTCACTGTGGGAGTAGACAAGAATGTCATCGACGAAAACTATGACAAACATGTCCTCGTACTGCTTGAACACATGGTTCATCAAGTCCATGAAAGTTGATGGGTTAGTGGTAAGACCAAATGACACGACTAAGAATTTGAAATAACCATATCGAGTTTTAAAAGTTGTTTTTGGAATGTCACATTCTCTAACTCTGAGATGATGGTAGCCTGATCTGAGGTCTATCTTAGAAAAGTAACTATCCCCCTAAAGTTGGTCAAACAAGTCATCGATTCTAGGAAGTGGATATTTGTTCTGGACCGTGACTTTATTTAGATGATGGTAGTCAATACATATTCTGAGAGAACCATCTTTCTTACGCACGAGTAGGACTGGCGCACCCCACGAGGATACACTGGGTCTAATGAATCCTTTTTCTAGGAAATCCTTCAACTATTCTTTTCATTCTCTGAGTTTTTTAGGTGTCATTCTGTATGGCATAATAGAGATGGGTTGAATATCTAGAAGTAGGTCAATTCTAAAGTTAATTTACCTTTCGGGAGGAACTCCAGAAAGATCTTCAAGAAATATATCAGGGAATTCATATGCTACTGATACTACTTCAAGATTAGGGGTTTCTGAACTAGAGTCCTGGACTCGAAAGAGGTGGTAGACACACCCCTTGGATTTTATTTTCCTTGACCTTAGGTAGGAAATAAGCTGACCCCTAAGTGCTGAGGTACTACCCCTCCACTCTAGGATGGGCTTATTCAAAAACTGAAACTGGATAATTCTGTTTCTACAGTCGACTGAGGCATAGCATGAATGAAGTCATTCCATGCCGAGAATGACATCAAAATCGGTCATTTCTAATTCAACTAAGTTTGCTGATGTGACTTTCTAAGAAACCATAACCGGGCAGTTCCTGTATACCCATCGGGCTATGATAGATTTACCCATTGGGTAGAGACTGAGAAAGGCTCTGCTAGAATTTTGGGACTGACTCCGAAGTCAACAGTGATATAAGGAGTTACGAAAGACAAGGAAGCTCCTGTATCTAGCAATGCATAAACATGTAAATGATAAACTTGTAATATACCAGTACCACATCAGGAAAATTTTCCTGATCCTGTCGAGACTAAAGTGCATAGAGTCTGTTTAGGCGCTGCCCACTGGTGGCACTGGTTACGGCACCCTGCTGATTTGAGCGATCGAACAAAGTTGGAGGATGGTTATACTGACCCTGAGAACCTGACTGAGGACAATCTCTTACTCTATGGCCTGGCTTACTAATATTGAAACATACATCACTGCCAGCTCTACAGTCACCCTAATAGTTTCTCCTATATTTCTGGCAAAGAGGGTTGGTTCTAGCACTGCTAACACTTTCCTGAGGTTTAGGGCCTGGTGCCCTATCTCTATTACTATCTCTGAATTTTGGCACTGAAGCACTGGCTGAGGACGGAGCTGGAACTAAAAATTTCAGACAGAACTGAGAATGATTACCACCCTCTGACTTAGGCTGAGCGAAGTTGAAGCTACCTATTCTAGCTCTCTTGGTCTCCCTCTTCTTCTTCTTATTCTTAGCCTCCTCTGTCTACTGAGCATAGACCATAACCTAGATATGTCTATCTCCTTAATCAACATTGTGGTCCTGCACTCTTTGACCATTTATCTAGACACTCCTGACACAAACTTACTCATCTTGGATCTGCTATCTGCCGCCATACGAGGAGCATATCAGGCTAACTAAGTAAACTTAAGAGAATGCTCTTTTATTTTCATGTTACCCTGTCTCAGATTAATAAACTCCAATGACTTAGCTTTCCTCAACTCTAGTGGTAAGAACCTATCCAAAAAAGCAATAGCAAATTCCTCCCATTCTACAGGACCGGCATCTGCGGCCATCTCTGCCTTTCACTACTTGAATCATGAGTGAGACACATCTTGTAACTTATATGCGGCCATCTTGTCACTCTCACTAGTCTTCACCCCCATAATATCGGTGACTTTCTGCACTTGATCAAGAAATTACTGTGGGTCCTCATCTGACTTAAATCTGGTAAATGATGAAGGGTTCATTCGAGTAAAATCCTGAATTTTTGCTGCAGCAGTATTGTCCACTGGGTTGGCCAAAACGGCAGCTGGGCATTCATTCTGGGCTACTACTGAATTGGCTACAATAGTAAATGCAGCCCCAAATTCTACATGGGAGACATGCTCGTCCAGAGGATCTTCCTAGACGGGCTGAGGGGCTGGTGAATTTCCTGTTTCTCTTTCCTTAGTCCTCTTTAGAGGCATACTCTGTAAATAAAAGAAGAAACTTGAATTAAACAGAGAGTTTAACTTAAGTTCATGCTCACTCGCACGATATGACTACTGAAAGAAGGGAAAATTTTCCTAAACATCTCGTAGCCTCTTATCCATAAGTGTAGCGCGCTACACACTCATGCACAAGACTCTACTAGATGCGGATTTCAGACTTCCTAGGAATATTTTGAACCTTAGGTTCTGATACCAAGTTTGTAACGCCCCGAGTCTGTACCCCGGATGCTACACAGTACTCATAATCCCGAAGGACCACAGGCTAACCCATGACTGGTACCTGTAGTAATAACTGAATAATAATATAATAATTATATGTAAAACCAGGAGGAAACTTTCCATAAGGTTATAAACTAAAATAAATACTGAGTACGATATATCAATACCAAAACTTAATATCTGTCTGTAAATACTCTAGTCTGAAAAGCCTCTAAACTGTCTGAAATATGGATTTGATGGGACAAGTCCCCAACTAACTCCGACTACTGAACTACTGATTAAAACTAAAGTAATAATATTATCCTCAAACTATGAGGACTCACCACTAAGCCTGTTGCTAAAAGGTTGGACTGATAAGGAAGGTCAAGATCCCGTGTGTCTGAACCTATGATATAAGACATCATAGCACAAAAGAAAATGTATGCGTCAGTACTTTGAATATACCGGTATGCAAAGTGAGGTAGGCTGAAATGCATGGGTTCATATGCATAAACAAAAATTACTGAGTAACATGAACATAACTGCATGAGAGTATATGCATAAATACATAAACTGTGACTGAGATCATGTTAATACTGGATACTAAGATCTGACTACTGATTAACTGATATATGAGTCTACTGTTACTGATCACTGAATGACTATTTCTGAAAGTCCTAATTTTGTAGAAATAAGTTCTATACTAAACTGAGTGACTATATCTAACAGTCCCAAATCGATATAACTGGACTGAGTTCTATACTAAGACTGAATCTGAAACTGAGACAGTGGGAAGTAATCATCTAACCAACATGCAGTTTTCTAAATTGATTAGGGTCCAACCTATAACCTCAGCAGGAAAGGTGTCAGTACCGTGCCACGGGTAAAGACACTGAAGAGTCACTCTCAACCTGGCAGGTGCTCTGAATGAGAATGGTGGAACCCTCATCTGAAAGGTTAAAACACCTCATCAACCCTCAACCGGCAGGTTGATGTCTCAATCTACGCTGGCTACGTAGTTCTAGAATGCAAGGACTACTTTTAAGGATCACACCCACTACAGACAGGTGAGTCCCCATCCTTGGGTTCACTCGATGCTGAATCCTACTCCCAACTGAATGGACACTGAATTGATTTTCTAGTCTGTGCTACGTTTGACTGAACTGTTACTTATCTCACTATTAACTGAACTGAACTGAGTTCACTGAGTTTTGTAACTGAATAACTATACTAAATTCTATAACTGACTGAGAGTACTACTGAGTTTTTTAACTGAATGACACTCTACGTAAACAGCTAGATTTTCAAGTATTGAATACCCCTAGGACTCAATAGCATGAAAGCAAAACATAACATAAACTTAGAAAGTATAACAATACAGTCTTGTTCATAACTCATTCATAGAGGCCATTTATCAAACACTTGTAAGATATAATCTTGTACATATGCTAGCATGTCATAAATTCCCCATTCAATTCACATAAGCAATTTATCAAACACTTGGGGAGCATAATTTTGGTACATGATAGTAAACAACGTGTAGGTATCATGATTCCACATTCCAACTTACAAATTTTAGGGTTTTATCATGAATTCATGTTAAATAAATTCACATGAAACTTATGACAACTCAGGAACTTGAAGCTCTATTACATCATAATCATGGATACAATCAAACCCAACATGGAAATCATGAAATAAATCGACTTGTAAATTTTAAAAGAGTTTCTTAGACTCTAAGGGTGGAAGGAGCCCTTAGATGAACACTTCACATACCTTAATTCTGGAATTCTAAAAGATTGATGGTGAGTTCTTGAGTCTTGAAATTGTATTTAAATCTCCTAGGGTTTGTTCTTGGTAGCAATTTGTGAAGAATAAAAGAATTTTGCTCTTAGAAGGGTTTAATTTAGTGTTTGTGGGGCTGATAGACGTGGGAAGATGACCCAATTAACCTTGAGGATATGTTTTTTTAATGACTAAAAATTGACCTAGCGACGTGCAGACCGACACGCCGCGTCATCGGCATCAATGTGTTGGCCAACGTGCCGCATCGGTTCACTAAAATTACACTAAAAATTAGGGGAAAAATCATCTAGCGATGTGATGGACGATGCGGTGCGTTAATCCACTAGTTTTAGCTTTCATATGTGCTTCAAACGAAGACCAAAAATTCCAAAACTCACCCGAAGTGACCTACTGACATTCCTGATCATGAATCAATTTAAAAATCGATATTTTAAGGTCATAAGTGTCATGAAATAGGATTACCAACTTACGAAGGCTAAAATAACACTAAGTGTGAATACTTAGATAAAATTTTCTAAGTCTGGGACCCCTTAACAAGTTTTAAAGGATAGAATTAAGCTTTGAATTTTTTTGCGAGATCTTACAATTATCATAGGCATTTTATCAAACATGTTGGGGGCATAGTGTTTCCAAAACCAAATCCAATTATCAATTAACCATTCCCATACAACCAATTGCCCTAACCACCATTAAAGCATTTAAAAACATAATTAAAATATGAAAAAATCATAACCAAGCATTTAATACCAAAATCCCAACATATATTTAAAAAACCCAAAATCATACAATAATCATGCCATGAAAACATTATATATAACATGCCTTTAGTTGGAACTAACAATGAGGGAGAAGTATTTTGCCTTAAATTGAGAAGATTATGGATAAAAATCACCAACACAATCCCCAAATTGATCACCTTAGTAAAACTCTAGCCTTTCTTTATCCAAAAGCCTTAGAGAGGATTAGAGAGTATTTCTAGGTTTTAATGAATAGAATAATAGGGAAAATAACCTCCAAAGTGTAATATAAGTCGTAGGGTCATAATGGGTTAATATGGAAAATGTTCAGATTACCCCCAACTTAACTGCATAAAAATCCCGTCATAGGGTACGACTATACCATACCGGTCGTACCCTTCAATATGAGTTGTACCCACCACTCTTACCCTAGGCCTTTTCCTTAGACCCAACAATATCCAACATATGATTTACCCAAACCGAGTCGTACCCAAGCATACAACTAGTACCCTTGACCCATACCCATGGCAAATAGAATCATAAGAGGTTTGAACATTATCCACAATACGAGTCCATGGTACGACTCAAACCCAAGATTATGGCTTATGGTGAGATACTCGTACTCAAATCTAAGTTATTTTACTAAGTCTCAGATCAAGTAAAGGAAAAACCCAAACTAAATTACCCATGTACAACCATACGACTCATACCAACCCAAGCCGCACCCATTCCAGAAATCAATCAAACCCACCAACCATTACTGGTCAGCATACGACCAAGGCATACCACTTGTACCCCATTATATGACTGGTACCGAACAGTCGTATATTTTCCAGAACCCAAGAATCCAAAAAAAATTCTAAGGGTCCCAAACCCAAGGTGTTTCAATAGTAGTGATTCATGATTAGGCTAGGCCTACTTATCCTATCAAGATTTAGAGTTTCGTTGATTTGGTGGGTTATTATCGATATTTTATAGGGGTTTTCTCATCTATAATGACTTATTTGACCTAGTTAACTCAGGTAAAGATGGTATTTCATTGATCGAATATGTATGATATGAGTTTTCAAAAGCTCAAAAAGTTATTGACTTTGACTCAAATTTACCTATGAAAGGTGTGGGTTTTACCATATTTTGTGATGCTTATGGTGTTGGTTTGGGTACAGTGTTGATAAAAAGGGGTAAGGTGATTGCTTATGCCTTTCATCAATTGAAGAATCATGAGATAAATTATCCTACCCATGATTTAGAGTTGGCAGTCATAGTGGTTGTGTTGAATTTGTGGCATTTTTACTTGTATGGAGTTCCTTGCAAGACTTTCTTGGACTGTCGTAACCTTCAGTTCTTCTTTAATCAGCGAGATCTCAATATGAGGCAGCAACATTGGCTTGAGTTGCTTAAAGATTATGACCTCATTATTCTGTATCATCCGGGCAAGGCTAACGTGGTTGCAGATTCCTTGAGTTGGAATTCAATTAGTATGAGGATATTTTCTCATCTATTGACCCAAGAGTGGACCTTAGCCTTTATAATACCCCAAATTTTCAAGTCCTAGACCCCTCAAAGATAGGCCAATAAATTAGCTTTCCAATGCATCAAGTCTCGTCTTAATCCAACATTATGGCAAAAAGTTATGCAAGTTTTCCCAAAGTTCCAGTCATCTTCTAATGGATATGACTCACGTAATGACCTGTAACCAGACATTATGATTCATTACAAGCATTTGTATTCTGAATAAAAATGACCCTCAGCTTTAACCCATTGACTACAACTCCATCCTACGACCCGTAATCAGTTGCTACGAATCATTAGGAGGGACTCATATCCATAATAGTGTGTAACCAATAATTCATCCCAGTGGTTATAAGTACAGTATATGACTCGTAGTCAGACCTTACGAGTCATTATGTGGACTCGTAGCCTGACCAGTGAATGACCCTAGAATCAAGGCCCAGACTACGACTCTACCTAACAACTCATAGTAAGTCATAGAGAGTGGTTAGGGAAAAGTTGTGGTCATACCAAAAAGGACACAAATCTCAGGGTTCCAGGTTACGACTCAAATCACATCTCATGACCAATCGTGAGGTGAGTCGTACCGACTGGAATGGGGTTTTCTTGCGAATTTTCTCAGGGACTTTTAAGTCTTTTTTTACTCCTTTAAATTCTAACCCACGTCATTTGGGCTTCCCAAATGGTGGTATAAAAGCTCCAAAATCTCTAATTACACGATTACTCATAATTTCACTTAGAGAAATAAAAAAGGGGTAATTTTTCTCTTCTCTCCAAGGCAACTTAGGTTTTTTAAGTTCAAGATTGATTTCAAGAAATCACCTAAGGCTTCTACATCTAGGTATTTGGGATTCAAATTTAGGATCTTCCACTGCACGAATTTCCTGAGAAACAAATTCATAGACACGTACTTCCAGGGCTAGACCGACCACTCGAAGAGCACTCATCCATAAACCGGTTACTAGTACAAATAACATATGGAATGCATTGGGTTTAGATATTAATTCGGTGCTTTTTAATCCTTTCAAAATAGAAGTAACATTTCCTTTTTGTGATTTCTAGGAAAGCGGTAGATATATATATATATATATATATATATATATATATATATATATATATAAATCCAGATCTGTCGAATCACTCATGTCATGATCTTCTACACCATGGGTCTTCTCATTTCGTCATCTGGCTTATGTTTTTAATGTAGCATTCATACTGAATAACTCTTTGAAATTACATTGATACTTCCACATATTATGGGTAACGTAAGAGAATCTCTATTTTTCCCATCAATGGACTCCTTTCACATATTAAGTCCCAAAGTTTCCTAATACTCTCAAGTTTAGTTTACCCTTTATGCTTAGGGTTCCTTGGGAATTATGAATGTTCCTGGAATTATATTTTATCTTTACAATAGAACCATGTGTACATGTTGTTCTCATAAGCTTAGCATCTTTCTATACCTAAAATTATGAATTCTCTTAGTTTAATAGGATATTATGTTTTGGGGTCTACAAATATGAAATTTCTTGCAAGTATTCTAATAATTTTATCATGTTTAATTTATTCTTCCATGTTGGTGGATTATGAACACCCGATATCTAGATAACCATGCATGTTACAGTCATCAGGTTACAAGTCATTCATACCATATTTGTATCATTAAATTCATAATATTATTATGTTGATCATTTATCAGTTTTGAATCATGTCAAACTTTTATCATTATAAATGTTAATTCAATTGGGAGTAGAACTTAGCACCGAGCAAATCTAGGGATGAAGGCTCACCTGCCAGTTGAAGGTTGAGACTATTAGTAATAGTCCCTAAGTTTCAAAACTACATAGCCAGCACAGTTTATAAGAGGTTATAATACCCAAAATTTTCAAGCCCTAGAACCCTCAAAATATAGGACACTAAATTATCTTTCCAATGCATTAATCTCATCCTAATCCGACATAGTGGCAAAAAGTTATGCAAGTTTTCCTAAAGTTTCAGTCAGCTTCTAGTGGTTACGACTCATATGAAGACCTATAACCAGACATTACGAGTCATTACAAGCAGTCGTAATCTGAAAAGAAATGACCCTCAACCTTATCCCTTTGACTATGACTCCACCCTACAACCTGTATTCAGTTGCTACGAGTCGTTAAGATGGAGGGACTCATATCCATAACAGTGTGTAACCAAAACTTAATCCCAGTGGTTATGAGTCCAGTATACGACTCATAGTCAGACCTTACGAGTCATTATGTGGACTTGTAGCCTAACCACTGAATGACTAAAGAATCAATCCTCGGACTAAGATTCAACCTACTAACTCGTAGTCAGTCATAACGAGTCATTAGGTAAAAGTCGTAGTCCGACCAGAAAGGAACCAAACCTCAGGGTTCTAGGTTACGACCCAGGTCACATCTCGTGACCAATCGTGAGGTGAGTTATAACGACTGGAGTGAGAATTTTTGCATATTTTATTAAGGACTTTTAAGTCTTTTTCCACTTCTTTAAAGCCTAAACCACGTCGTTTGGGATTCCAAAGGGTGGTATAAAATCTCCAAAATACCCAATTACAAGATTAATCATAATTTCACTTAGAGAAATAAAAAAGGGTCAATTTTCCTCTTCTCTCCAAAGAAACTAGGGTTCTTTAAGTTCAAACTTGATTTTAAGAAATCTCCCAAGGCTTCAACATACAGGTATGTGGAACATTCATTAATGGGACCCTTTCACCCATTGAATCCCAAAGTTTCCTAATACTCTCAAGTTTAGTTTACCCTTTATGCTTAGGGTTCCTTGGAAATTATGAATGTTCCTGGAATTATATTTTATCTTTACAATAGAAGCATCTTTCCATACTCAGAACCATGAATTCCCTTAGCTTAATAGGGTATTATGTTTTGGGGTCTACAATCATGAAATTTCTTACAAGTACTCCAACAATATTATCATGTCTAATATATTCTTCCATTCTGGTGGGTTATGAAAACCTGATACCTAGATATTCATACATGTTACAGTCATTAGGTTACAAGTCATTCATACCATACTTGTATTGTTAAGTTCATAATATTATTATGTTGAGCATTTATCAGTTTTGAAGTATGTTAAACTTTTATCAGTAGTAGTATCAATTCAATTTGGAGTAGAAGTTAGCACCGAGCATATCAAGGGATAAAGGCTCACCTGTCGGTCGAGGGTTGAGACCTTTGTTAGCAATCCCTAAGTTCCAGAACTACGTAGACAACGTAGGTTATGAGAGGTTATCCTTCCAGTAGAGGGTTGACATACTCTTAAAGGTCACCTGTCAATAAAGGGTTGACACCTTGGTCCTTCGGGACATCATTTTACGGGACCCACACAGCTAATGTTGGTACCCTTGGTAAGGTATTGACACCCTTCCAACAAGGGTCATAGGTTGGACCCCTATTAGCTTAGATTAGGGCATGTCGATTAAATACTAGCTCCCATAGTTTCAGTTTAGGATTCAGACTATATCAGTCCAGTTTTGAATGACCAAGTGTCTATATATCAGTTATTTAGTTATTCAAATCATTTTCGGTACATGTTTATGCTTAGACATGTATTCAGTTTACATGTTCATGTATTCATTCTCAGTACCTATAAGTATATCACTTAGTTCCAATATCGCATACCAATACATTCAAATTAATGATCGCATACTCTCTTTTTCTCTATGTTGTCTTATAACATAGGTTAGAACGCTCAGTTCCTAGATCGCACTTAATCCATTTCGGTGTCATTCAGTTGCAGTATTGGTAAGCCCTCATTAGTCAAGGACTAGTTATACTATTATTCATTTATCCTGATATTTTATTTCATGTTTTTTTCAGTAGTCAGAGTTAATTGGGGACCTGTCCCAACAACTCATCATGATTAGAGGCTTTCAGATAGTCAAACAGTAGTTTTGTTTCTCTATAATGTTCTCAGTTACTCTTGATTGGATTTTAAAATAAATATTTTAAATGACTTCTGCACAGTATTTTGTTATCTTCTTTCCAGTATTTATATTTTGTGCTAGACCATGGGTTAGCTTGGGATTACTTGTGGATTTAAGCATTGTGTTACGACTGGGGTAGTCTCTGATCGTGACAGCCTTGGAGGTTCAGTCTTTAGCAAACTAGATGATTAGGCTTGACATTTCGACACCCAAATGTATTTTAGCTTTTGTTGATGCTTGATATTTTTTTATGGAGTAGATACGATCTTACCAATTTAATGATGATAGTGAGGGTGATTTGAGATAAGGTGTTGAGTAGCGAGGCTAGGGTGTCATCTCTTGATTTTGATGGTGTTTTAAGGGTTAGGGATCGATTTATGTGACGAGAATTAGTGGATGCTTGATAATGATTTTGGAGAGGACACATTATTTCAGGTATTCTATCCATCCACAAGCAACTAAGATGTATAGTAATTTGAAGAAGCTTGCTAGCGGAGTGGCATGAAGAAAGATGTGGCAAACTTTGTAGCTCGTTGCTTGTGTTTTCAGTAGGTGAAGGCCGAGCATTAAATCCAGGTAGTAACATCGAAGGTGGACTATTTTAAGAGTCACATTTTTTTATTCATTCATTCATAAGGGTATATGATTAGAAAAAGTACTCGTACTATTTCAGATATTATTCTTTCTAGAGTGGAAGTAGGAGCGAATCACTATAGACTTTGTGAGTAGATTACATCGTACTTCCCGTGGTTCTGATAGTATTTGGGTCATCGTAGATCGATTGACCAAATTAGCATATTTTGTACTTATTTAGATTTTCTTTAGTGCCAAGAAGTTAGCCCATATCCATGTTTGTGAGAAAGATCATCTCCATGGGGTACTTGTGTCTATTATTTCGGACAAAGGTTCAGTGTTCACTTCTAGCTTATGGAGGACTTTTCAGGAGGAGTTGGATACTCAGGCTGACCTTAGTAAGATATTTCACCCATAGACCACCGATCGGTTGGAGAGGACTATTTAAAGTTTGAAGGACATGCCCCACGCATGTGTCATGTATTATAGACTTTGGAAGTCACTGGGAGCAGCATTTTTCTTTGACAAAGTTTGATTATAATAATAGCTACCATTTGAGTATTGAGATGGCCCCTTTCAAGGTATTATATGGTAGGCATTATCGATATCGTATTGGATAGTTTGAGACTTCAGAGGTTAGACCTCGTGGTACCGACTTTCTTTGGGAGTCCGTAGATAGAATGTGGGTGATTCAGAATAGGTTTTGGGCATCCCAAAGGAGGAAAAAGAGTTATGCAAACCACAGATTATGTGCTTTAAAATTTAGAATTGGTTTCTTCACATTTCACCCACAAATGGCATGATAAGGTTTGGGAAAAGGGGAAAACATAGACCGGGGTACATTAGACCATTTGAGATTCTACAAACAGTTGGGGAGGTTGCTTATGAGTTGGATTTACCTCTAGACTTTTCAATTGGCTATTTAGTTTTTCATGTATTTATACTTCAACGGTATACTCTTGATGAGTGTCACGTGCTTCGTTGGGACTCAGTCCAGTTGGATAAAAGGTTGATCTTTGTAAAGGAGCCAGTGTCTATTTTAGCCAAAGATGTTAGACGATTGTGCTCTTGAGATATTCATGTGGTTAAGGTTCAGTGGAGGCACCATCCTATTGAGGAGGAGGTGGAGTCTGACATGCATTGTAGTTACCCTCAATTCTTTACTGATACAAGTATTTTCTTGCCTTTTATTTTGAGGTCGAACTAAAGTTTTAGTGGTGGATGTCATAATGACCTGATATGTGGAATTTTTTTTTGATAAATTTTTATCACTTTTTTCCTCACCCATAGTTGCTAAATGATGATTTTGGTGTATGAAGATGATTGGCACGATTTTTGATGCAATTAAAAATAATTTTTGTGAGTTTATGGTGTTTAGAGGCATTAAAAGTCTTATAATTGACATTGATTAAAATTTGATATTCTAAGAATTGGATGACAATTTGAACATTTTCATTAGGTCTGAATATCAAATTTCAGTTAGGAGCAAGGTTGGTTTGGGTTTTGAACCTTTTGCATTTCGATTCTTTATTTGGAAAGTAGTGAAAAGGGGACCACGGGGTGAATTTACTGAAAATAATTTTTTTTACGAAAATCAGACGTGTCGTTGAGTTCGAAACATTAAAAATAGCCAAGTAACATAGTTTGTTTGCACTACATATTTCTGAAAAAAAATTGAGGGATCAATCGGAAACTTTGCACATAGCAAAGTTTCTAGTGCATCCGCTTTAGCGGCCAAAATGTCACTTTAACGGTAGCCACTTGAGCGGTCAAACTTGACCAGTCGCCTACTAAAATAGGAACCTTACTGCTTTAGCAGGTGCTGCTTTAGCCAAAGGAAACCACTTTAGCGGGCCTAGCCACGTAGGCCAGACCGCTTTAGCGGTCGTCCGTCGCTTCAGAGATGACCACTTAAGTGGCCAATGATGGACCTCATTTTCACATTTTCCTCAATTTTTGGATCTTTGAGCTTCAGATTTGGGCAATTCTTGAGGATTTCTTCACCATTTGAGTTTGGGTAAGCTCCAAAATCTTGTTTTTATTATTTTACATCAATTATATCATCAAAAACACCTTTATATCATGATTTCAAAATAAAATTTTGAGGATCGATAAGGCTTAAAAAGGATTTTTCTACAATTTGGACCTCGTTTTTAACCCATTTTAAGTGATTTTTATCCTTTAGACTCCTATAACCTACGGTAATATGTTTAAAACAAATTCTGATTTTATCCCTTTTATTTTTGAACTAATTTTTCAAATCTACTTTGAACCCGACTCGAATATGGACAATATGAGTATCTTTAACTTTTTAACGTGTAATGCTTTATTTGAATGTTATAGTTGATTCTAAGGTTATTTGTAAGGAAAAGGTTCCGTGTTAATGCGTTTTAGGCTATATTATAATGCATATATAGCTATAGAATATATTGTAGCTAAATATGAAAAGTTTCATGGCTAAATACTATAGCCACTAAATGTTTTTTGTAGAACTCATAGCAAGCAGTGGCGTAACTAAAGTTAGCTACATACTTTATATAGTCTGTGGGTAAGGACAAATACTTACAGCTACGAAAAAAATGTGTTGTAGCTCTGATGGTAAAAACTTCTCGCTACAAAATATATACTTATAGCAAATAATTTTATTATTTTGTCATGATAAATAACATTTGTAGCCAGTGCATTCTATTGTGGCAAAAAACTCGATTTGCTTATTATGAAAATTTAAAATTTGTTGTTAATTTATCTTTTAGTCTTGTAACAATAATACTTGTATTTAGCTACGAGTTAGAGAATCTGTAACTATAAAATGAAATATTTGCAACAAATATTATTGTACATGACTAAGAATTCATTCTTTTTGCCACAAAAGACATAAATTATAGTAGCTAGCTTTTTAATTCTCTATGAAAAGCGAAAATATAAATTACACTTTTTATAATTATATATGGAATGAGCCACAACTACAATATTAGTTACACGAATTTTTACAATGCAGATAAAATAAAAATAAGTTACAATAATTTCAATACTACAAATTAAAAAGGTCTCAACAATCTTTACAGTAAGAAGAGTTACATAATGCAACTACGAATTCGTTTTTGAGATTTCAAAACAATTGTCAAATTATATATAATTGCTTTTATAATTTTGAGAACGGTCACAACATACAATTCTTTTGTCTTGTTTGAGTCTAAAGCAACATAATTTTATTATATCTCTGCTTCTACAATCTTCAATTGTACCTCAACTAGATCAACACTCATCCTAGTTCGTCATTTACATGCTCTTATTCCATTAATATGTCTATCAAATATGATCAAATATTTTAGCACCAAATAAACCACAACCAAATGATTATATATGCAAACATGTGTATGTATAAATTTTCAAGGAAAAAACATATATGTCTTAGATAATTCTTTATTAAATTTTTTGACAAATAAAAATAAAAAAAATACAAAGCAAACAAATATGCAATTTTCTTAAATATCTTAAAACTTGTAAATATAAATTTCAATATAACAAGAATAACATACTCAATGCAATTACACAAATAGGAGATCTCAAATTTCAATATCAATTTAAAATTCACACAAACAGGAGATTATATATATATATATATATCCAATAAAATACTCATATTATAAAATGTACCTCATATATTGTCACAACCCAAAAACTAGGGTCATGATGGAACTTGTCGCGGTGTACCTTGACAAGTATGCCTATCACCCAAATTTATATAAAAAAAGAAAAAAGAAAAGCCTACCCAAGGTAAGGCTTCAAGAACGAAGCCGAACCATACAAGTAATTGTAACAATGCGGAAAAAACTTATCAAAAATACGAGTCATGCCCAAAACTAGGTGTCAATAGTGTAAGAACTACTAATACAATTCAGGAGTCAAATACATCAGAAAAATAACCACAAAGGAATAATATTTGTCTCCAAACTAATAAAGACATAAAAAATACAGAAAGATAGAGGTGAAAAACGGACGTATGAATGTCCAACCGCTACCTTGAGTAAACTAAAGGCGCACGAAAATTACATAGTCTGAGGCACACCCGAACCTGAAGCTGTATCGAAGGGCAAAGTAGGAGTGAGTACGGTCCACTTGTACACAGTAGGTATCATAGTCCGACCGAGCAAAGTAGAAAATAAATCATACAAAAGACACACTAAAGGCACATCACCTGCAATCAGAAAATATCCCACAACGGTAGCCTACACCGCTTTCACTATCATTTCTAATATATCATATATATTGCAACATCACACCAAGATAGGATACAAGTATGTGTTATATCAGATATAAGTAGAATAAGAGAGAACGTGTATATACAATATCATCAAATACAAGTAAAAGAAGGTACAACAAATACATAAATGGCAAGTCAATATGGCAATACAACACAACATAACACAATAAAGTAAGTGCAATGTCTATGATGATGATTATGATGATGCACGAGGTCTTCGCACAACCTCTGGAATCGTTGCACAATCCCCGTATACACCTACGAAGCTAAATCTACCCGACATAGAACTCATGGAGTGTTCGTCAACCCGCATGCAATCCATATATTCCATATCTCCATTTCGGCACATCCCTCGAAAAGGGTTTTATAAGTTGTTACAATATCTCCTCCCCGGCACTATCCTCAGGGGGTTTTACAAAGGGTATTGCCAGTGTTTCTCAAATGTTGCCACGGTGGTACCAATATTTCATGAATGAGTATAATATGAGGATGTAATGTTCACAACTAATTATAATGAGTATTTCCACAACCAATCACAATGATATATTTCCACAACCAACCACAATTATACATTTCCACAACCATGTGAGCTAATATTCACCATTATTTTTGTTTCATCTATGAATTTCCACATGTCTCATATAACAACAAGTATGAATATATCACAATACACCGATGGTACCATATTAGGTATTTCAACAAAACAAAACAATTATCACATATATTCAAGGCTATCAACATCACATAGGACCCCACACAGTCACATATATCATATAATAGCTGAATTTCAATAATTACATTACATATAAGCCCCCACACGGACACAACACATATATAGCCATTTTTCATGATTAATTCCTACCCTTAATATATATTTTGTATCATCATTTACTACCCAGTTCAGTTTGAAAGAGTTAAGCCATAACCTACCTCAAAATTTGAAATACCACAACCAAAACTTTGCTCCCAAAGCCTTACTCCTCACGAACGATCCCAAACTCTACTAAAAATATCAAATATTAAATCTACGTGTCAAAACAAATCCAACAACACTCATATTGATACTTTAGGTTCGGGGTGAAGACGGACCCCCAAAATAGATTTTCAAAAAAGAAGGGCAAAATCATAATTTTACTTCAAAAATATGTTTTTCATATTTTTAGGAACCTGCAACTGAAAACTCAAGTCAAATCAAGTCAAAAACGAGGTTCAAATCGAAGAAAAATCATTTTTAAGCTTTACCGGGTAAAATCTTTGAAATCCGGGTTAAAATCAAGGATCAGAGTTGTTTTGAAGATTAAATTGATGAAAAACTAGTAATTATAAGATTGAAATATTATTCAAATGAAAAGGAGTGAAATTAAGGTTTAAAATCAAGCCCTGAGGTTTTTGGGATTTTGAAAAATTAATCAAGAAATAACTAAGAAATGGGTAAATTCTTACCTTAAATCCGTAATAGAATCAAGAAATAGATGTTAATCTAGCTTTGCAAGCTCCCACAAGCTTCACTTTTAAGCTTTCACACTATTTTAGGGTTTAACCCTCAAGAGGCAAGGCAAAAGAATAAACAAAATGGGCTAAAAAAGAGGTAAAAATCTTCTATGTATTGCAGAAAAATCTTCACTATAGCAGATTTTTCTATATCCTAACGGACTTCGCCGGGGTGCTCGAGATTCGCTTGAAATCCGATATACGCAAACGAACTATGTAACCACACTAAATTCGATGCTCCAAACTCAATGGCTATATCAGATTTTTGAAAAAATATCATTGTCACAGAGTTGACCCTGAAATTCAAAATTATAATTTTTCAAATCGAGGATCGAAATGAGATTTAAAAGTCATAAAATCACACCAAATATGTTACCACCCTAAAATCAACGTTCTGGATCTGCTGGTGAAGTCGTATTTTCCATCTAAGGTCATTTCGACCAAAGTGGGTCCCACACCCATATTTCCAACTTTCCAACTTTCCGATCAGTAGCTTGAAATGAGCTCGGGTGCACTGGGACCCAAACCAAAGGTCTACCTAGCCAAAAATCTATATTTCGGAGTTGTGGAAAAGTTCGTTCATCCATCAATTGAACGGATCAAAAGATATGCACATAAGTCTAAACTAAGGCTTTCGAAGCCATTAAAAACCACAATATCTCATAAATGGTACCAAAATACATTAGAAACTGTGTCAATCACCTCCACACCCCAAAAATACCATAATGCAACTACGGGGAGGGGTAAAAATGGTCAAATCACATAAAATCACAAATTTTACATATTTCATCAAATTTTCAGGTCATTACATCATCCACCACTAAAAATCTAGTTCGTTCTCGAACTAAGACAAAGAAATACTTGAATCAACAAGGAGCTGGGGATAGGAACTATGCATATAAGACTCAACCTCTCAAGTAGCCTCATCTACAGGTCGATGTCACCGTTGAACCTTAACCACAGGGATAACTCTATAGCGCAACCGCTTAACATCCCTAGCCAAAAGTAAGACTGGCTCCTCAACGAAGGACAACTGCTCAGCTAGCTAAAATGACTCCCAACGAATAACATAAAACTCATCCGGAATGTAACAATGAAGCATAGAAATATGAAAAACTGAATGAACACCTAATAGATCGGGGGCAAAGCCAACTCATAATTCACATCACCAACAGTCCGAAGAACCTCAAATGGACCAATATAACTGGAGTTAAACTTTTCCTTCCTCCCAAACCTTATCACACCCTTCATGGGTGAAACGTGAAGAAAAACACAATCCCCAACACCAAATGTCAAGGCACAAATTCTACGATCAGCATAGCACTTCTGCCTACTCTAGGCCACTCTAAGTCTATCCTGAAAAGTCTTCCAATAGAGAAATGTGAACACAGAACCTCAATCTAAAATAATGGAAATCGGTACACCATGAAGGCGCACAATCTCACTAATGTAGATACGGGTCAACCTCTCAGCACTGAATGAAACCTAAATCAGAGTAAAATCTTCTCAACACTAAATGAGACCTGAATCGAAGTAAAATAAGTTGACTTGGTCAATGGATTTACGATGACCCAAACACTGTCAGAACCATAAGATGTACGAGAAAAACCAGTCACAACGTCCACAGTGATCCATTTCCACTTCTACTCGAGAATGGGTAACCTCTACAACAAACCATCAGGTTTCATATGCTCGATTTCACCTGCTGACAATATAAGCAATGAGCCACTAGATTCGCTATATTTCTCCTCGTACTACCCCACCAGTAGTGTTGCCTCAAATCATGATACATCTTAGTCACACCTGGATGGATGGAATATCTGAAATAATGGGCCTCCTCCTAGATTAACCTAATCCACTCTCGGCACACAAACTCGAGACCCAATCCTCAAAACTCCATCTGAATTAAGTGAGGCTTCCTTAACCTTCCTACTCAACACCTTATCTCGAATAAACCTCAATCCAATATCATTAAACTGATAAGCTCAAATTTGTTCCATCAAATAATATCTAGTCTCCACAAATGCCAAAATATACCTAAGTGTAAAAATATCAGGCCTAATCATTTGGTTAGCTAACGGCTGAACCTCTAAGGCTAAAGGCCTCTCTAGGGTCAAGAGATATGCCAAACTACCCATGCTAGTCGACTTCCGGCTTAAGGCATATGCAACCATATTAGCCTTTCCCGGATGATAGAAAATAGTCAAGTCATAATCCTTAAGCAACTCAAGCCAACGGCGCTGCCTCATATTATGATCTCGGTGGGTGAAGAAGTACTAAAGGGTAATATAATCTGAAAAGACCTCACAACGAACTCCATACAAGTCGTGCCTCCACAACTTCAAGTCAAACACCATTCTGCACAACTCCAAATCATGGGTAGGATAATTCCTCTCATGAGGCTTCAGCTGACAAGATGCATAAGCAATCATCTTGCCCTCCTACATCAACACCACACCCAATCCAATACTTTAAGCATCACAAATCACGATAAAGCCCACGCCCTCCTTGGGCAAAGCCAATATAGGAGCTGAAGTCAATAAATTCTTGAACTTTTAAAAGCTCATCGCACAAGTATTAGACCACTGAAAGAAAATCTTTTTCTGAGTCAACTTAGTCAAAGAAGATGCAATAAAAGAGAAACCCTCAACAAAACATTAATAATAGCCTGCTAAGCCAATAAAACTCTTAATCTTGGTGGGCGAAGTAGGTGTAGCCCAATCACAAACCGCAATAATCTTGGTTGGATTAACCATAATACCTTCCTTAGTCACCTCATGACCCAAGAAAGAAACAGACTCCAACCAAAACTTGTACTTCAAAAACTATGCATATAACTTTTCATCCTGCAATCCATGAAACACAATCCACAAATGATCCTCATGCTTATACCTACTCTTGGAATACACCAAGATATCACCTATAAATATAATAACAAAGAAGTCGAGATACGGTCGAAACACTCAGTTCATCAACTCCATGAACGCGACAGGGGCATTGGTCAACCCAAAGGATATGGCCAAGAATTCATAACGACCATATCGAGTCTGAAAAGTTGTCTTCAGAACATTCGAAGCTCTAATCCTCAACAAGTGATAACTGGACCTCAAATCAATCTTTAAAAATGCCAGAGCACCCTGTCGCTAGTCAAATAAGTCATTAATCGGGGAAAAGAATACTTATTCTTAACCATCACCTTATTTAACTGTTGATAATCAATAAACATATGCATAGTCCCATCTTTCTTCTTCACAAACAAGACAGGCACACCCCAAGGCGATACACTAGTTGGATAAATCCCTTATCAAATAACTCTTGTAACTGATCCTTTAGTTTCTTCAACTCTGCTAGGGCCATCCTATAAAGAGGAATAAAAATGGTCCTGGTTCTCAGCTCAACATCAATAGCAAAATCAATATCGCGATCCGAAGGCATACCAAGAAAGTTTATAGGGAATAGATCCATAAACTCAAAGATAACACAAACATAATCCAATGAAGGAGGCGAAACAACACTGGTGTCGCGGATATGAGCCAAGTAAAATAAAAATCCCCTCTCAACCAATTGACGAGTCTGAACATAAGATATAATCCTCTTAGGACCCGAATGCAGCGCACTCTTCCAAGCTATCCTTGGCACACCCGGCGAAGCTAACATCACAGTCTTAGCATAACAATATAGGAAGCATGATAAGGAACCAACCAATCCATACCAAAAATAACATCAAAATAAATCACATCTAACACAAGCAAATCTACCAAATCCTTATGCCTAGCAAAAGTCATAATACAAGATCGGTACACTTGATCCATCACTAAATAATCACCTATCAGGTAAGTACACGAATAGGCATGGCAAGAGGCTCACTAACAAAATCAAAACTCGAAGAAAAATACAAAGACATATAGGAAAAAGTTGATCTAGGATTAAACAATACAGATACAGGTCTGAAATAAATGGGGATGATACTTGTGATCACAGCATCAGAGGCCTCTACCTCAGGTTTAGCTGGTATAGAATAGCACTTCCCACGACCACCAACTGCATGAGTGGCCACACAATAAAACCCGCCTAAGTGGTCCCACGACCACCCCTACGAGCTTCACTACCTCTGCCCCTCGAACCTCTAGTAGCACCCATACCCCTCACAGTTGAAATAAAAATAGCTCAAATCACTCGACGGGGACATTTCCTGGATACATGGCCAATTTCTTTAAACATATAGCAACTTCTACCACCAATCTCAACAGGATAAGGTACAACTAGGCTCGAACGGCCACCCTAAACTGCTGAACTAGAAGATTCGCCAGCTGAATTTTGTAAAACTGCCTACACTGGCCTACCATGGTATCCATGAGAACCTCTAAAATCACTGCCTCGAGAGGTCTGACTCCTAAATTCACCAAAACATTGCACCTTAGTGTCTCCCTGAGATGTACTAAGAATACCCTCTGTCATCTTAGCATGATCCACAATACTGTGAAAAGAAGCCTCAAGCACAACCATCTGATACGTAGCTAATTAAAAATAGACATCCATACCCTTCAAAGATTCAGTAGAAATGCTATCATAGGGATATATGGACAGGGCATAGAAGCGTGACACATACTCAACTACAGTCATGGAGCCCTACTCCAAATGATCAAACTCGTCCCACGTCCGATCCCTCAAACTGTAAGGCCCAAATCTCCCCAAAAAGGCATCAACAAACTGATCCTATGACAACTCAGGAGCATCAACAGGCCTGCAACTGACAAACAATCTCCACCAATCTCTCGCAGCATCTCTCAATTGATATGTAGTATAAGTCATACAATTCGCGCAGAAAGAATGAAACACAATTTAAAACACAAGGTATGAAAGAATTTCGCACGATAAATAATAAAATGAGAAAAGTTTCCTAAAGACATCCTATAGTCTCGCAAAGATAGATACGGATGTCTATGTACCGATCCGCGAGACTCGACTAGATATCCCATTCTTACACTGTTAAGACCAATAAAATCTGGCTCTGATATTAATTTATCACAACCTAAAAATAAGGGTCATGATGGAACTTGTCGTGGCGTACCTTGACAAGTAAGCCTATCATCCAAACTGATACAAAAAGGAAAAAAAAGACAGAAATAACCAAGGTAAGGCTTCTAGAATGAAGTCGAACCATACAAGTAATAATGCAAAAAGAACTTATCCCAAACACCAATCATGCCCAAAACCAAGTGTCAATAGTGTAAGAACTACTAATACAATCCAGGAGTCAAATACATCAGAAAAATAATCACAAAGGAATAATATTTGTCTCCGAATACTAATAAAGACATAACTAATACAGAAAAATAGAGGTAAACTACGGACATATGAATGTCCAACCACTACCTTGAGTAAACTAAAGGTACATGAAAATCACGTAGTCTAAGGCGCACCTGATCCTGAAGATGCATCAAAAGGGTGTAGTAAGAGTGAGTACGGTCCACTTATGCTCTGTAGGTATCATAGGTCGGCCAAGAAAAGTAGAAAATAAAGCATACAAAGTACACACTAAGGGCACATCACCTGCAATCAGAAAATGTCCCACAATGGTAGGCCACACCACTTGCACTATCTGTTCTAATATATCACATCTATTGCAACATCACACCAAGATAGGACACATGTATGTATTATATCATATATAAGTAGAACAAGGGAGAAAATATATATACAAGATCATCAAATACAAGTAAAGAAAGGTATAACAAATACTTAGATGACAAGTCAATATGGCAATACAATACAACATAACACAATAAAGTGCGTGTAATGTATATGATAATGATGATGATGAGGCACGAGGTCATCGTACAACCTCCGGGATCAAAGCACAATCATCGTATACACCTATGGAGCTAAAGATCTCGACGCAGGACCAATGGGAGGTTCGGCACCCCGGATACAATCCACATATCTCATATCTCCTTTCTGGCATATTCTCGAAAAGGGTTTTATAAGGTCTTATAATATCTCCTCCCCGACACTTTCCTTAGGAAGGGTTTTATAAAGGGTGTTATCAATGTCTCTCAGATGTTGTCGTGGTGGTATCAATATTTTATGAATGACTATGATATGAGGATGTAATACTCACAACCAATCATAGTGAGTATTTCCACAACTAATCACAATGATATATTTTCAACACCAACCATAATTATACATTTTCACAAACACGTGAGCCAATATTCACTCATTATTTTCGTTTCATCCATGAATTTCTACATGTCCCATATAACAACAAGTATGAATATATCACAATACACCAATGATACCACATTAGGCATTTCAACAACACAATATAATTATTAACATATATTCAAGGCTATCAACATCACATAGGACCCCACACGGTCACATATATCACATAATATCTCAATTTTAATAATTACATTACATATATTCTCCCACACGAACACAACACATATATAGTCATTTTTCATGATTAATTTCTACCCTTAACATACATTTTGTATCATCATTTACTACCCAGTTCAGTCTGAAAGAGTTTGCTCCCAAAGCCTTACTCCTCACGAACGGTCCCAAACTCCACTAAGAACATCAAATATTAAATCTACGCGTCAAAATAAATACAACAACACTCATATTGACTACTTTATGTTTTGGGTCAAAACGGACCCCCAAAATAGATTTTTAAAAAAGAAGGGCAAAATCATAATTTTACTTCAAAAATATATTTTTCATATTTTTAGGAACCTACAACTGAAAACTAAAGTCAAATCAAGTCAAAAACGAGGTTCAAATCGAAGAAACAATATTTTTAAGCTTTACCGGGTAAAATCTTTAAAATCCGAGTTAAAATCAAGAATCAGAGTTGTTTTGAAGGTTAAATTGATGAAAAACTAGTAATTATAAGATTAAAATATTATTCAAGTGAAAAGGAGTGCGATTAAGGTTTAAAATCAAACCCTGAGATTTTGGAGGTTTCGAGAAATTAATAAAGAAATAACTAAGAAAAGAGTAAATTCTTACCTTAAATCCGTAACTGAATCAAGAAATGTTAATCTTGATTCGCAAGCTACCACAAGCTTCACTTTTAAGCTCTCATACTATTTTAGGGTTTAACTCACAAGAGGCAAGTGAAAGAATGGATAAAATGGGGCCTAAAAAGAGGCAAAAATCTTCTATATGTTGCAGAAAAATTTGCACTTTCTAAGTCCTAATGGACTTTGACGGGTTGTTTGAGATTCGTTCAGAGTCCGATATAGGCAAGCGAATTATGTAAACACACTAAATTCGATGCTTCAAACTCAATTGCGATATCAGATTTTTCAAAAAATATCATTTTCACATAATTGATCTCCGAAATTATAATTTTTCAAATCGAGGATCTAAATGAGATTTAAAAGCATTAAAATCACACCAAATATGTTATCAGTCTAAAATTGATGTTCTAGATCTGCTGGCGAAGTCGAATTTTTTATCCGAGGTCGTTTCGACTAAATATTTGTCCCACACCCATATTTTCAATTTTTCAACTTTCTGATCAATTGGTCAAAATGAACTCGGGTGTACCGGGACTCGAACCAAAGGTGTACCTAGCCTAAAATTGATATCCGGAGATGTTGGCATAATCCGTTCAGCAATCCATCGCACGGATCAAAAGATATTTGCATAAGTCCAAAATAAGGCTCCCGGAGCCCTCAAAAACCACAATATCACATATATGGTACCAAAACATATCAAAAACCATGTCAATCACCCCACAATCCAGAAACACCACAATGCAACTACGGAAAGAGGTAAAATGGTAAAATCATGTAAAATCACAAATTTCACATATTTTATCGAATTTTTAGGTCGTTACATATACTTGGAGAATTTTCATATTGTAAAACCTAAAAAAAATTAATATCAAAACATCATAAAACTTTCAAATCAAATCAAAAAAATAAAAATGAGAAAGGGTGAGAGACGAAGGGGGAGGGAGGAGGGAAAAGGGGATCTGGATGTTTAATAAGTGAAAAGGGGAAGTAAGGTTATTAAAATTTTGGGGGGAAATTTTGGTTGTTTGTAATTTTTTTAAATTTGGGGAAGGTTTTAGAATAACTATCTACAATAAGTGGGGATAAGCAGGCACGTCTTCGACATGCCTGCTTGTGTTGTCTGCTTTAACTGCTTCAATCATAATTTTACTATATTATCCCTAATTAATTAATATAAGTCATTTAAGTATTTAAAAAATTAATAATATTTAATAAAAAAAGATAAAATAATAAATAAAATAATACTTATAGTAATTTTGTTTTATCACTTCTAAGCTGCTTCAATCGTAATTTTACTCTATTATTCCTAATTAATTAATATAAGTCATTTAAGTATTTAAAAATTAATAATATTTAATAAAAAAATAAAATAATAAATAAAATAATATTTATAGTAATTTTATTTTATCACTTCTAATTAGTTGTTATAAGTTATTTAAGACATGTCTGCTTCGTTGTTTTAATTGTGATTTTATTGTATCACCCTAATTAATTTTTATGCTCATTTAAGCATTAAAAAATTAATAATATTTCATAAAAAAACTATCTATAATAAGTGAGGATAAGAAGGCTCGTCTTTGACATGCCTGCTTCAGCTGCTTTAATCGTAATTTTACTATATTATCCCTAATTAATTAATATAAGTCATTTAAGTATTTAAAAAATTAATAATATTTAATAAAAAGGATAAAATAATAAATAAATAATATTTATAGTAATTTTGTTTTTCCACTTCTAAACTGCTTCAATCGTAATTTTACTATATTATCCCTAATTAATTAATATAAGTCATTTAAGTATTTAAAAAATTAATAATATTTACTAAAAAATATAAAATAATAAATAAAATAATATTTATAGTAATTTTATTTTATCACTTCTAATTACTTGTTATAAGTTATTTAAGACATGTCTGCTTCGTTGTCTCAATTGTAATTTTTTTATATCACCCTAATTAATTTTTATGGTCATTTAAGCATTAAAAAAATTAATAATATTTCATAAAAAAGATAAAATATACAAAATTATTTAAAAATGAGAAAACACGTAAACTGGAATTGGGAGAGTACTAACATCTTATTGAAAAATTATTCTAAAAGCATTATAAATCATATATTTAACACTTGAAAATATAAAAGATATAAAATATTCGATTGACTCTCGAATTTATTATATCAATGTCACTTAAATTGAAATAGAAAAAAAGGTATTATAAATCACAATAATTAAAAATTTAAATTATTTTAATAATTAATTATCTAAATTATATTTTTATCACATAAATTAAAATAAAAAATAGTATATATTGGGCAGCACGGGCCTTTGATATCTAATTTTTCCTCTGAATATAAATGGGGAAGGGTGGTGTGTGGCGGGTGGGAAATTAGTTTGGCCAATTGGCCTATATTTTCCTTAATCTAATATAATATATTTAAGTTTTGTTTTTTACAAATGCTAGTATTAGTAATATGTAACTAATAAATGCAACAATTGTAACAAAAAAAAAAATAATAAAACAAAGAAAATTATCTAATAAGCTTAATAATTTTACTTTAAGTTAATGGAGAAAGATAAGTTTTATGATTATTTGAATTACAATGTTTTAGTTTGAAATAAAATTATAGTCTATGTATAATTTACTCTTTTTAAATTCCTTTTTGTGTTCGGTTTCTTTCTCAGGCCATGCATGTAATAGGAATTTTAGTACACCGAGCTGTTTTTTACTTTATGACTACACAGTGTGTGTTATTGTTTTTATTGTCTATAAATTTAAAATGATTTATATGATTTAGAATGACAAATTTAAAATAAAATAAAATTGTCAATATCAGAAATCTATCTATTACATTTATATTAAATTGGAGAAGCAAAAAAAAAAATTTAATAACAAGTGACAATTACTATAACATTCAAGTTCGAAAATTATTTTAAGATAGAAACTTCAAAAAACAAAATGCAATTCAATTTCTTTTTACATTAACAATGTGAATCCAAATTCATATTAAAGTACTTTACTATAGAAGAATCATACTTTCACAGTATTTAATTATTTCATTTAAATTTAAACAAGAATATGAAATTTGAATTACTAATTTTTTTAGTTTGAATTTAAAATATAAAAAAACATATAAATTTAAAATGAGCAGTATGAATTAAAATATCAAGCTTAAAATAGATTTTATTTAAAAAAACAAACAAAACTAAAATTCCAATATCAATTTCTTTATTAGTGTATGTATATTAACTAAATTGACTAAACAATAGACTTTTGTATTTAGGCTAACTCATATTTATTTAATAAAAGGTAAAACACTAAATTAAAAATCATTTAAATATGTACGAAAGAATTACATAGAGAGGGATAGATAATGTAAAAGTGTTATACTTTTTATATATATATATATATATATATTTGAAACTTAGAAGTAAGATCCTATAAAATTGAATCAAGTTGAATCATGATTAAATCTAATTACATCAAATTTTCAAAAGTATTATCTCAATAAATTATGTTCAAGTCAAATAATAATTTTGAAAACACCTAATCAGGATAAAGGTTGAATGAGACTTATTGAAATAAACCGAACAGCTAATACTTTCAATCACATTAGAGTGATACATATATCATTTTGATGAAATAAGTTTGAGTCAAATAACAATTGTGGAAGCACTTGATAACGATAAAGTTGTTTTAGTGAGACTTAGAGAAGTTATATTTAAGTTCGGGATTACCCTAAATTAGTATTGCTATAACAAATTTCAGTGGATAAAAATCAATTTCTAGGTGCAAAAGTTTATAATAAAATATTTAAATTTGTGGCAAAATTACTTCGCAAGGATACACAATTATATCTATTATTAAGCTAACTATTGTCACAATTATTTAGTAGTTAATGCTAAAATATTTATACTATAATATTTTATTTTAAATAATATTTTTTTCTTGGCTGAAAGGTCACTATTGTTAAGACAAGTTACACATGACAACAATTAGCTACAGAATATTTTCATATCAAAAACTCTACGGCTATATAATTTAACTATTGTGATTTTTTTTTATAGCTTGAAGCAAAAATATATATTTAGTCATAATATTTTATTTTAAATAATTTATTGTGGCTAAAAGATTACTATTACTATAATAAGTATTAAAAGAAATTAATAATTAGCTAAGAAATTTCACTATAGCAACAAAGACTTGAAAATATCATTTAATTATTGCTACAATTTTTTATAACTTGGAGAAAAAAACTTATTTAGCTACAATATTTTATTTCAAATAATCTAGTTGGCTAAAAATTTACTATTATTACGATAAATTTTAACTCATGACAAAGATTAATTACTAACTATGAAATCATATTATAGCAAAAAAGACGCGGTTGTATCATTCAACTATCGCCACCTTTTTTTTATAGCTTGAAGCAAAAAAAAATTATTTAGCTACAATTTTTTATTTCAAATAGTTTATTGTGGCTAAAGGGTTACTATTGCTACTTTAACTTTTATCACATGGAAAAAATCATATGATTAGCTATAAAATTTTATTGTAGCAAAAAGTTGTAGCTATTTAGGCAATTATTGTCTCAATTGCTAGTAATTGTAGCAAAAATAAGAAATTAGCTTTGTCAATTTGATTTACGTGGCTAAGAAATTTTATGAATTTATAAATAGCTACATAATTTAAAATTTTTGTGGCTTTTAGACTTTGTAGTTATAGATACATTGTGTTGTGCCAGAATTTCGTCGTTTCGAGATAGGTTATGACTTAACTTCTTTTAGATTGAACTAGGTAGTTAGTATATAAGTAAAGTATGCTACAGGTTAGGAAAAATAACTATGGAGTTTAAATTTGAGAATCTTATTATTGTTGTGCACCCATGTGGGGGTTTATACTCTATTGTCATTGACTTGTGATATGTGAAATTGTGTGTTACCCGTGCGGAGAATTTATTTGACATCATTGACCTTATCTGACATTTACGTACCTTCACTCTAGATATAATGCCCGTGTGGGGGTTCATTTTGCTAATATAGGCCTTATTACAGCATTACTTGCCCTATCATTATAAATATATCGAGTTAGGGGCTGATATGCTATTAATGATGTCTTACATGCATATTTATTCTGATGATGCCTAATTAGAGTTGACAATCATAAATTGTGGACATGTTAGTTGGTTTCTCAGCTGACTTATATATATATATATATATATATATATATATATATATACGTGTTTGATAAATTGAATTTTATTATACTGAGTTGATTGTGAGTGTTACATCTTCATTTCATACATTTATATTCATGAGATACTGGTACTTTTGAGAAACACTTTTTTTGAAAGAAAATGAGACACTTTTATGAAAATCCTCTCTGTGAACATGAGCCACAGATGCGAGTTGAGATTTGTCAGGACCCAAGATCCAAGGGTCATGATGGCACTCGTCGCGACAAACCTTGACGAGTAAACCTATCGCCCAAACTGATACACAAAGGGAAAAAGATAGAAATACCTCCATGGTAGGGCTTCTAGAACAAAGCCAAATCATATAAGTATAATAAATGCTGAAAGAATATAATCAACAATGGAACCATAACTCCGAAAATCTGGTTCAACAGTATAAGAATGTATCTAGTACAACTCAAATTCAAAAGAAATACATAAGATATCCAAATACAAGAGAAATTATGTCTCCGAAATGAAAGTAAAGACATAGTCTATAAGAAAAGTAATAGAAGACATCCGGACGCGTGGAAGCCAACCACTACCTTGAAAGCTTCAATAATCGCCCGAGTTAAGCAAGCTGAGGCACACTCGAGCTAGGACCTGCACCGAAAGGGCGCAGTAGACGTGAGTATGGTCCACTTGTACTCAGTAAGCATCAAAGGCCGACCAAGCAAAGTAGTAAATAAAGCATACAAAATATACACTAAAGACACGTCACCTGCAATAAAAAAATATCCCACAATGATAGTCCATACCGCTTACACTAACAGTTCTACAATATCCACACATAATACCACAACACACCAGATAGGAATGCAAATATACACAATATCACATACAAATAGAACAAGAGAGGAACAAGTATAATCAAGATCATCGAGTACAAATAAAGGACTATAGAACAATTAGACATTCACAATTCAAGATATAGAATAAATAGATAAATGACAAGCCAATATGGCAATACAAGCAGAATATAAGCACAATAAAGCAAGTGCAATATATATGATGATGATGATGCACGTCACACAAGGTCGTCAAACAACCTCTAGGATCGTCGCACAATTTCCTTATATACCCATGAAGGAAAGCCTCCCAATGTAGGACCCATGAGGGGTTGTGAACCCATATACAATCCATATATATATATATATATATACATATATATATATATACATATATATATACATATATATATATATATCCATATCCATATCCATATCTCCACCCCAACATATTCCTCGGGAAGGGTTTTATAAGATGTCACATTTTTTATTATAAAAAGGTGTTGCTAGTGTTTCTCAGGTGTTGCCGAGGGTAGTACCATTTGTTTCATGAATGATTATGATAAAAGGATATAATACTCACAATCAATCACAATGAGTATTTCCTCAACCACGTGAGCCAATATCCACTTATTACTTTCATTTATCCATGAATTTCCACATGTTTTCATATGCCAAAGTATGAATATATATCACAATACACCACAGGTACCACAATAGGCATTTGTAACAATACAGTACAATTATTCACATTTATTAAAGGCTATCAACATCATATAGGACCCCACACAGTCATATATATCATGTAATATCTCAATTTAAATAATTATATCACATATAGGACTCTATATGGGCACAACACATATATAGCCATTTTTCATAATTAGTTCCCGCCCTAAACATGCATTTTGTACCATTATTTACTATTCAACCAAGTCTGAAAGAGTTAAGCCATAACTTACCTCGAACGAACCCCCAAAATGGATTTTTAAAAAAGAAGGGCAAAATCATAATTTTACTTCAAAATGTGTTTTTCTTATTTTTAGGAACCTACAGCTGAATACCCAAGTCAAATCGAGTCAACAACAAGGTTCAAATCGAAGAAAAATCATTTCTAAGCTTTACCGAGTAAAATCTTTGAAATCCAAATTAAAATCAAGAATCAAAGTTGTATTGAAGGTTAAATTGATGAAAAACTAGTAATTATACAATTAAAATATTATTCAAGTGAAAAGGAGTGAAACTGGGGTTTAAAAATTAAGCCCTAAGATTTTGGAGGTTTTGGAAATTAATCAAGAAATGACTAAGAAAAGGGTGAATTCTTACCTTAAAACCGTAATAGAATCAAGAAATAAATATTAATCTAGATTCCGAAGCTCCCATAAGCTTCACTTTTAAGCTCTCACACTATTTTAGGGTTTAAATCTTAAGAGGCAAGGTGAAAGAATGGACAAAATGGGCCAAAAAGGGGTAAAAATCTGCACTTTCTAAGTCCTGACGGACTTCGTCGGGGTGCTCGAACTTCGTTCGGAGTCTAATATACGCAAACAAATTATGTAACCACACTAAAGTTGACGCTCCAAACTCAATAGCGATATAAGATTTTCAAAAAAAAAAATATTATCTTCACAGAGTTGACCCCCAAAATCTGAAATTATAATTTTCCAAATTGAGGATCAAAATGAGATTTAAAAGCCGTAAAATCACACCAAACATGTTACCACCCTAAAATCGACATTCTGGATCTGTTGGTGAAATTGAATTTTCCATCTAAGGTCGTTTTGATCAAATTTGGATCCCACACCCATATTTTTTAGTTTTCAACTTTCCAACCAATGGTTCAAAATGAGCTCACGTGAATCAGGACCCTAACCAAAGGTCTACCTAGCCTAAAATTAATATTCTTGAGCTGCTGGAGTAGTTTTTCAGCCATCTATGATATGGATCAAAAGATAACCACACAAGTCCATAATAAGGCTCTCGAAGCCATCAAAAAATACAATATCGCACAAATGGTACAGAAATACATCGGGATCTGTGCCAATCACCTCCACATTCAGAAATACAATAATGCAACTATGGAGAGGGGTAAAATAGTCAAATCACACCAAATCATAAATTTCACATATTTCATCAAATTTTCAGGTTGTTACATCACCCACCACTAAAAATCTAATTCGTCCTCGAACTATGACAAAGAAATACATAAAGAGCTTGGGATAGGAACTACGCATATCAGACTCGATCTCCTAAGTAACCTCATCTACAATTTGATGTCGCCACTAAACCTTAACCATACGGATAACTCTAGAGCAAAATCGTCTAACATCCCTAGCCAAAATGGAAATCGGCTCCTCAACGAAAGACAGCCACTGATCTAACTGAATCGATTCCCAACGAATGACACAAAACTCATCAGGAATGTAACGGCGAAGCATAGAAACATGAAAAACTGGATGAACAGTCATTAGATCTGGGGGAAAAGCTAACTCATAGGCCACATCACCAATAGTCCAAAAAATCTCAAATGGACGAATATACCTAGGGCTAAGTTTCCCTTTTCCCAAACCTCATCACTCCTTTCATGGGTGAAACTTAATGGAAAACACGATCGTCAACACCAAATCTAAAGGCACGAAGTATATGGTTTGCATAACACTTCTGCCTACTTTGAGCCGCTCGAAATCTATCCTGAATGATCCAAAATTTATCGTAGAACTCATTAAGCAAGTCCGTACCTCTAGGTCTGACCTCGGAAACATCAAACCAACCAACTAACGGGCGGAAACGCCTACCATACAATGCCTCAAAGGGATCTATATCAATATTGGAATGGTAGCTGTTATTATAAGAAAAATCCGCTAGAGCCAAATGTTGCTCCCATTGGACACCAAAATCCATCACACAAGCGTGGATTATATCCTCTAAAACCTGGATAGTTTGCTCTGATTGGACATCAGTCTGGGGTGAAATGTTGTACTGATATCAACCCGAGTGCCTAACTCATGAAATGTCCTCCAAAAGTAATATATGAACACCGGACCATAAATTGAGATGATTGATATGGGCACACCATAAAGTCTCACAATCTCATGGATGTAGATACAGGATAACCTCTCGGCACTGAATGAAACCCAAATCGGAATAAAATAAACCAACTTGGTTAATTGATCCACGATGACCCAAATACTATTGAAACCATGAGAGGAACGAGGTAAACTAGTCACGAAGTCCATAGTGATCCACTCCCACTTCCACTCAAGAACCTCTGAAGTAAACCACCAGGCCTCATATGCTCGGCCTTTACCTGCTAACAACATATGCAATGAGCCACAAAGTTTGTTATATCTTGCATCGTACCACCCCACCAGTAGTGCAGTCTCTAATCACGATACATCTATATCACGCCTGGATGGATTGAATATCTGGAACAATGGGCCTCCTCTAAGATCAACCTAATCCAATCACCCACTCTCGACATAAAAACTTGGCTCTCAATCCCCAAAACTCCATCCAAATTAAGTGAGGCTTCCTTTGCCTCGCCACTCAACACCTTATCTCGAATTAACCTCAATCTAATATCATTAAACTGATGAGCTCGAATCAGCTCCATCAAAGAAGATCTAGCCTCCACAAATGCCAAACGCGCCCGGGTGTCAAAATATAAATCCTAACCATCTGGTTAGCTAAAGACTGAACATCTAAGGATAAGGTCCTCTACTTGGTCAAAAGATGTTCCAAGTTGCCCATGCTAGTCGACTTTCGACTTAAGGTATGTGCAACCTCATTAGCATTGCTCAGATGGTAGAGAATAGACAAGTCATAATCCTTAAGCAACTCAAGCCAACGATGTTTCCTTATATTAAGATCTCGTTGGGCGAAGAAGTACTAAAAACTACAATGATCTGAGAATATCTCACAATGGACTCCATACAAGTAATGCCTCCACAACTTCAAAGCAAACACAACCGTGCACAACTCCAAATCATAGGTAAGATAATTCCTTCCATGAGGCTTTAGCTAATGAGACGCATAAGACATTACCTTACCCTCCTACATCAACACAACACTCAATCCAACACCTGAAGTATCACAAAACATTTAAAACCCACGCCCTTCTTGGGCAAAGTTAAGATAGGGGTTGAAGTCAACAAATTCTTGAGCTTTTGGAAGCTCGCCTCACAAGCATCAGACCACTGAAAGAAAATCTTAATCAGAGTCAGCTTAGTCAAAGGAGCTGTAATAAAAGATAAACCCTTAATAAAACGCCGATAATACCTGGTCAACACAACAAAACTCTGAATCTCGGTGGGCGAAGTAGGTCTAACCCAGTCACGAACTGTTGCAACCTTGGTTGGATCAACCATAATACCTTCCTTAGTCACCACTAATCCAAGAAAGAAATGGATTCCAACCAAAACTCACACTTAGAGAACTTGACATACAACTTCTCATCCCTTAATCTCTGAAGCACAATTCGTAAATACTCTTCATGCTAAGCTTTACTATTAAAATACACCAAGATATCATCTATTAATACAATAACAAAGAAAATAAGATATTGTTGAAACACCCGATTCATCAACATCATGAACACGGCAGGGGTATTGGTCAACCCAAAGAACATTACCAAGAACTCATAATGACCATACCGAGTCTGAAAAGTTATCTTAGGAATATCTGAAGCTCTAATCCTTAACTGGTGATAACCAGAGCTCGAATCAATCTTCGAAAACACTACAACACTCTAAAGCTGATCAAATAAATCATCAATGTGAGGAAGAGGATACTTAAAATTAATCATCACCTTGTTCAATTGCCGATAATCAATACATATATGCATAGACCCATCCTTCTTCTTAACAAACAAGACAGGCGCACCCTAAGGAGATATACTATGTTGAATAAATTCCTTATCCAATAACTTTTCCAAGTAATCCTTCAAGTCCTTCAACTCCGTTGGGTCCATCCTCTAAGGAGGAATAGAAATGGGCTAAGTGTCTGGCTCAATATCAATAGCAAAATCAATATCACGATTCAGAGTCATACCAAGAAAATTCATAGGGAACACATCTATAAATTCACAAACAATACAAACAGAATACAATGAAGGAAGTGAAATAACACAAGTATCATGAATATGAGCCAAATAAGAAAAACATCCCCTCTCAACTAATCCATAATCCTAAACATAAGATATGACCCTCTTAAGTCCCGAATGAAGCGCACCCTTCGAAGCTATCCTTGGCACACCCCGCGAAGCTAAAGTCACAGTCTTACCAAAATAATCTAAGACAACATGATAGGGAGTGAACCAATCCATACCCAAAATAATATCAAAGTCAATCATATCTAACACAACTAAATCTACCTAAGTCTCACGGCCAGAGAAAGTTATAATATAAGAACGGTGCACCCGATCCACCACTAAAAAATTACCTACCAGGGTAGATACACGAATAGGCATGGTAAGAGGCTCACTAACAAAATCAAAACCCAAAGCAAAATACAAAGACACATAGAAGAAAGTCAATTCGAGATCAAATAACATAGATTCAGGTTTGAAATAATGAGGACGATACCTGTGATCGCAATATCTGAAACCTCTACCTTGGGTCAGGTTGGTATAGCATAACACTTTCCATGACTACCAACTAGATGAGTAGCCCTACAACCACCACCACGAACTCCACTGACTCTGTACCTCATACCTTTAGTAGCACCTCTACCTCTCACAGCTGAAATAAAGTAGCTCTAATCACACGGAGAGGGCATTCCTTGACCACATGGCCAAACTCATCACATACAAAGAAACCTTTATGGCTTGACTCAATATTAAAAGGTACAACTGGGCCTAGCCAAACAACCTGAACTGCTGAACTAGAAGATCCATCACCTAAAATTTGTAAAGTTGTTTGCACCGAATTACTCTAATATCCACGTGAACCTTTAAAATCCTTACCATGAGAAACCTGACCTCTAAACTCACCAAAATGGTACACCTTCTTGGTGCCTGCCTGAGATACCCAAAGAATTCCCTCTGTCATCTTTGCATGATCCACAATGCTCTAAAAAGACACTCCAAATACAACCATCTGAGACATAGCACACTGAAAGAAGACATCCAAACCGTTCACAAACTTTTGAATCTTCTCATACTTGGTGGAAATACTGGAATAGAAATATTTGGACAAGGCATGAAAATGTCTCATACTCTGCAATAGTCATGGAGACCTACTCCAAAAGTTCAAACTCATCACACATACAATCCCTCATACTGTAGGGCACAAATCTCTCCAGAAAGACATAAACAAATTGATCTCATGACAACTCAGAAGAATCAACAGGCCTACAATCGACAAATGATCTCCACCAATCTCTTGCAATATCTCTCAACTGATATGTAGTACAATTCACCCCGTGAGACTCAAGTGAACCCAAGTTATGCAACTTTTCTCGACAGTCAGTCAAAAATTCATAGGAATTATTGCCTACTACATTACTGAATCTCGGAGGACCTAAGCGAGTAAATTTCTCAAATCTCTTCTGATCCTCAGGAGTCATCACTGAACTAGCAACAAGGGGAGGCTTTACAAATCTGGCAAGATGAGATCCCGACTGAGGAGGTAACATGGATGAAGGCTGAACTACTATTCCTGGTTCCAAATACTTAGGTATCGGCACTGACGGAGGGATATTACTCGGGCTATGAGGAGCACCCAAAATAAAAGCAGGTGCAAAAGGAGGATCCGCACTCTGAACTGGAGGAACACCCGATATAACCAAAAGAGAACTCTCTAAATGGGTGAGCAAATGCACCAATAATCTACCCAACACTTGGCAGATGAACTCTGGAGAACTGGAGTAGAACCCATACCTCCAGCCTAATCAGCACGAGGCTCAAGAGAGAGTCCCCTAAAACTCCTCCTAGATGGGGTTGAACCACGGGCCCGTCCTCTACCTCGAGTCCATCCACGACTCAAGGCTCGGCCTCGAGGAGAAGGCCCTGCATCACTACTCTCGCGGTATAAAGTCAACACCATCTGCACAGAAAGAGTGAAACACAACTCAGAATACAAGATATGAACGAACTTCGTACGATAAGGAATAAAATAAGGGAAGTTTTCTAAAGATATCTTATAGCCTCTCAAAGATAGATACAAACGTCTACGTACCGATCTGTGGGACTCTATTAGACTCTCGAGACTTTATTAGACTCCCGTTCTTACACTATTGAGACCAATGAAACCTATCTTCTCTGATACCAATTTATCATAGCCTAAAATTCAAGGGTCATGATGGCACTCATCGCGGAGAACCTTGATGAGTAAGTCTATCATCCAAGCTGATATACAAAGAGAAAAGGATAGAAATACCCCATAGTAGGGCTTTTAGAACAAAGTCGAACCATATAAGTATAATAAATGTGGAAAGAATATAATAAACAATACAGTCATAACTCCCAAAACTTGATGTCAACAGTATAAAAATGTATTTAATACAACTCAAATCCAAATAAAATACCTAAGATATCCAAATATAAGAGATCCTCTGTCTCTGAAATAAAAGTAAATACATAGTCTATAAGAAAGGTAATAGAATACATTTGATTGCTTGGAGGCCAACCACTGCCTTGAAAGCTCCAACAATCGCCCGAGTCAAGCAAGCTGAGGCTCACTCAAGCTAGGACCTGCACTAAAAGGGCGCAGGAGGCGTGAATACGGTCCACTTGTAATCAGTAGGTATCATAGACCGACCAAGCAAAGTAGTAAATAATGCATACAAAATATACATTATGGGAACGCCACCTGCAATCAGAAAATATCCCACAACAGTAGCCCACACCGCTTGCATTAGTAGTTCTATAATATCCACACATAATACAATAACATACCAAATAGGGATAAAAATTTACATAATATCACTACAAGTTGAACAAGAGACGAACAGGTATAATCAAGATCATCAAGTACAAATAAAGGAAGATAGAATAATTAGACATTAATAAGTCAAGATATAAAACTAATAGATAAATAAGTCAATATGGAAATATAGGCACAATATAAACACAATAAAGCAAGTGCAGTGTATATGGTGATGATGCACAAGGTCGTCGTATAACCTTCAAAATCGTCGTATAATCCCAGTATACACCTACGGAGGCAATCCTCCCAACATGGTACCCATGGGGGGTTCGTCAACCCGTATATAATCCATATATATATCAATATCCATATGCATATCTCCTCCCCAACACATTCCTCGGAGAGGGTTTTATAAGATGCCATATTTTTATCATAAAAAGGTACTGCCAATGTTTCTTAGGTGTTGCCGCGGTGGTACTATTTATTTCATAAATGAGTATGATATTAGAATGCAATGCTCACAATCTATCACAATGAGTATTTCCACAACCACGTGAGCCAATATCTACTTATTATTTTCATTCATCCATGAATTTCACATGTATTCATATGTCAAAAATATGAATATATATATCATAATACACCAAAGGTACCACAATAGGTATTTGCAACAACACAATATAATTATTTACATGTATTCAAGGTTATCAACGTCATATAGGACACCACACGGTCATACGTATCAGGTAATATCTTAATTCCAACAATTATATCACATATAGGCCCGGACACAACACATAGATAGTAATTTTTTATGATTAGTTCCCACCCTTAACATACATTTTGTACCATCATTTACTACCCACCTCAGTCTGAAAGAGTTAAGCCATAGCCTACCTCGAATGTCAAAATCGGTCTGCTACACTTCAAACCCATGACCTTATGCTCCATGAATGATCCTAAAATTAACCAAAATCAAGAAATATTAAATCTACGCATCAAAATAAAGCCAACGATATCCATATTGACTACTTTTACTTTGGGGTCAAAACGGACCCTCGAAATGAATTTTCAAAAAAGGACATAATCCTGACATTACTTCAAAAATGTGTTTCCCATATTTTTAGGAATCTACAACTAAAAATTCAAGTCAAATCAAGTCAAAATGAGGTTCAAATTGAAGAAAAAATATTTTTGAGCTTTATCGGGTAAAATCTTTGAAATCCATAATAAAATCAAGAATCAAAGTTGGTTTGAAGATTAAATTGATGAAAAACTAGTAACTATAGGATTAAAACATTATTACAGTGAAAAAGAGTGAAATTGGGGTTTAAAATCAAATCCTAAGATTTTTAGGGTTTTGAGAAACTAATCAAGGAATTAGAGTAGAAAAGGATGAAATATCACCTTAAATCTGTAATAAAATCAAGAAATAGATGTTAATATAGCTTCACAAGCTCTCACAAGCTTCACGTTTAAGTTCTCACACTATTTTAGGGTTAACTCTCAAGAGGCAGGATAAATGAATGGGCAAAATTCGGGTAAAAGGGCTATTTTTATACTGTGCCAAGTACCAGGCATTTTAAGGCATAAATCTTCCTTGGGGATGCCGATCTACCCTTTATGTATCTGGTTGCACTAGAAACTTGGTACACCAGATATTTCTAAGTCGAAGGAGACTTCGATGGGGTGTCTGAAATTCGTTCGGAGTTCGATATATGCAAACGAACTATGTCACCACACTAAATTCGATGCATCGGACTCAATGGCGATATCAAATTTTTAAAAAATATCATATTTACAGAGTTGATCCTCAAAATCCGAAATCATAATTTTCTAATTCGATGGTCGAAATAAGATTTTAAAGCCATAAAACCCGATCAAATATGTTACCATCCTAAAATCGACGTTTCGAACGCATTGGCAAAGTTGAATTTTCCATTCGAGTTTGTTTCGATCAAAAGTGAGTCTCACACTCACATTTCTGATTTTTTAACTTTCCAACCAACGGGTCGAAATGACCTCGGATGCATCGGGACCCGAACCAAAGGTCTACCTAGCCTAAAATTGATATTTGGAGTTGTTGGTGCAGTTCGTTCAGCCATCCATCGCACGGATGAAAAGATAACCACGTAGGCCCATAATAAGGCTCTTTAAGCCACCATAAACCACAATATTGCACAAATGGTATCAAAATACATCGAGAATCATGTCAATCACCCGCACACTCCAAAAATACCACAATGCAATTATGAGGGGGTAAAACAGTCAAATTACATAAAATCACAAATTTTACATAATTCCGCAAATTTTAGGTCGTTATAAGATTGAGATATAGTATATGGGTTGTCATGGGTCCTATGTGGGAGTTGCGAGCTCGGTGGATGTATAAATAAAGACATGCAATGACTTTCACCATTCTTCTGATCCACTTTGCATTGCATTGGATTTGCACATATATCTTTCATGATCTCTTTAGTTTTCTTGATTTGTGTTTAGTTTCAGCATATTCTTCGTGTATGCCTGTATTATTTTTGTTTATTCATTAGAACCGTTAGTGGAAATGGTGTGAGCTACCGTTTGGGACTTTTCTGCTTGCAGGAGACATACTCATATTATTATTTTTCTTACATTATTTCTGCTTTGCTCAGTCGGCCTATAATAACTATTGAGTATAAGTAGATCATACTCACCCTTACTATATTCTTTTGGTGCAGATCCTAGTACGGCACCTCACGTGGCGGTTGATTTTGTGCGAAGATCTAGACTTTGAGGTACTGATTCATCTAGAGTTTGGGGTTGATTTGGACCCCATCTATCCTTACTTGTCTTTATTAATAATTCAGAGGCCTATATGTATTTTAAGTTCTTGAATATTATACTAGATGCTCTTATATTGTGACATTGGGTTTTGAATGATTTATGACATTTCTATCTGACTTCCGCTATCATTATACTTGTAAGGATCCGACTTCGTTCTAGAAGTCTTGCCTTGGGTTATATTGTTGTTGTTCTTTATTTTACTTTATCAGTTTAGATGGTCGACTTAATTAGCAAGGCTGAGCTGCGATAAGTATCATCATGACCTATTTTTGGATCATGACATAGTATTGGAAAGATATTGAAAATTACGAAAAAAAAATCATAGCTTGAGGATTGTCTATGCACTATCTTAAGAATATTTCATCCGGTGTAGATGTAGCTCTTAAAATTCGTCAAGTTCTTTTTTTTTATAAAACAAATTAACGAAGATTTCCCACAACAAAGAGTAAAAATCTTATCAAATTATAGAAAATCCAGCGATATAACAAGAAAAGAGTTTTTTTTCCTATAGGTTATATATCTTTCTCACAAAGAAAAAGTATAGATAAATAGGAGAGAAGTCTAACTAGATAAATATACAAGTGATTTTTACTAAATCAGATTTGCATTTGGTCACACATATATTTTACAGATAATGATACACAAATCCACCGATTTGCCTTCAAGCAAAATCTCGGGTGTCCGAGTCCACAAGGCGATAGTTCTTCGCCTAAGCCATATATACAAGACTTTTTTCTAATCTATATGTATAATATATTAAAAATGTGAATAGCTTTGAAAAGTGATTAGAACTTTTTGTCCTTCATTAAAAGACTCTTCTTTAGACAAAACTATCAAGGACCTTAGAAAAGTGATTGAAACTTTTTGCTCTTCATTAAAAGACAAACTATTTTTTCACTACTATTTTTCTAATTTATTATTTAATTATTTTTATTATATTAACTAGACTTCCTAACATATATGGGACTCCTAAAATATATGGTAGGAGAATTAATTAATATTTTTCTTTCTACTAGACTTCCTAAAATATATGATAGGAGAATTAATTAATATTTTTCTTTCCACTGTTCAATTAGAAAAATACTCCTAAAATAAGACTTCATTAATTAAGGAAAAACTTCTATAAATATTGAGATGTACGTTAAATTAGAGAGCATTATTTGTGATACCAGCCACTGTTCTTCGTAATTTATCTAATAAACTGTATGAGAAGCGCAAGAATGTTGCTTTAGAGGTTTGTTTTTCTGGGCTTTTGTTGAATTTTTTTTGTTTTTGTAATTTTGGATTTTTTTATGATTTTACAATGTTGGGGTTTTACACTCTTGTTTTGGAGATTTGGGTTTGTTTCTTATTGTGTTTCTCTTCATGAGAGTCAATTTGATCAATTTTGGGAGATAAATTGAATTAGATTACTTTAGTAATTTAAATGATGATGTTTGAGAATGGTAGTATGAAAAATAGTACTTTCTCCGTCCCAATTTATATGATTTAGTTTGACTGGACACAGAGTTTAAGAAATTTACCGGGAATGATTTTCTTGAATTCGATTGCATGTCTAAATTGGTGAATGTTTGATTTTCTAACGCTCAACTTCTTCACTGTGTTTGTCAGCATAATAGAATTCAACATGTGTGTATATATATATATCTTCTTTATTTTCGTTCAAAATCATTTTTTAGGATCAAAATTTTCGCTCAGACAAGAATTAGTTGGATAAAAATTTAAGTTTTGTGATCACTATTATATTTTTTTTTTTATAGTTTACAGGTCGTAGATAAATGTTGGTTGGCTTTGAAGAATTTCTTGTGCAAAGGTTACGTTTAATTGTATTGCTTTGATGTCTTTATTATCTTATTGTTTTATTTTAATTTTCAGATGTTAGATAAATATGGGTAGGATTTGAAAAAAAAAATTAGGTAAAGGTTAGGTTTAATTGTATTACCGTAATATCTCTATTAGTTTGTTATTTTATGGTAGTTTTACAGTTCGTAGATGAATCTCGATCGGCTTTGAGAAATTTTTGTGTGTTGGTCGACTTTGAGGAGTTATTTTATGTAAAGGTTAGGTTTAGTTGTATTATTTTAATATGTCTATTATCTATTATTTTGTTATTGTTTACATACTCAAGATATTTAATTTAATTATTATATTCATCTTTATTATTTACACAAATATTTTATTTAGTGAAATGTTTGAATTCATTAAAGTAAGGTGCACTCGCAAGGCGCCTACACCTAATTTAGTAATTATTATATTCATTTTTATTATTTACACAAATATTCTATTTAGTGAAATGTTTGAATTCATTAAAGTAAGGTGCATTCGCAAGGCGTCTACACCTAATTTAGTAATTATTATAGATGCTGGAGGACTTTTTTGGATGATCAACGAAAGTGGATGTTAGGATGACCATGTAAGATGTGGCCTAGTTACCTTAAACCTCACCACGAAATTATGGAACATCAAGCAAGAGCTACAATATATAAGCAAAGGTAATAAGAGTTAGAAGTGGAAACAAGACTACCTTCTTGGCTTGCGATTAAGATTATCAATGGAAATGATATACGTGATTAAGCTTACCAATGAAGATGACACACAAAGTCGTCCTTTATTGCAAATATCTTCTCAAAGTCAATAGTTGGCATATTTGTTAAAAACTAGTTTAGTTGTACGCGTCTTACGCGTGTACCTTATTGAGTTCAAACGTTAGGATATTTGTTTAAATAATAAAGATGAATATAATAATTAAATTCAACATCTTTTGGAGAATTAATTTAATTAAACCTAATATTTATCAAAAAAATTCTCAAAGCCGATCGACATTCATCTACCACCTGTAAACTGCAACAAAACAATACGATGATAGAGACATTAAAATAATATAATTAAATCTAACCTTTACACAAAAAAATTCTCAAAGTCGTCTGACACTCATCTACCACCTGTAAACTATAACAAATAATATGACAATAGAGATATCAAAATAATACAACTAAACTTTACCTTTACACCAAAAAAAATCTCAAAACAGAGATATAAAAACAATACAATTAAACCTAATATTTACCTAAAAAAAATTCTCAAAGTCGACCGACATTCATCTACCATCTGTAAATTTATCTACGACCTGTAAACTACAACAAAATAATATAATAGTGATCACAAAGCTTCAATTTTGATGAAACTAATTCTTGTCTGAGCGAAAATTTTGATACTAAAGAATGACTTGAATGAAAACAAAGAAGATATATATATATATATATATATATACACACACACACATTGAATTTTATTATGTTGATAAAAATAGTGAAGAAGTTGAGCTTAGAAAATTAAGCATCCATCAATCTAGACATGCAGCCGAATTAATTTAGATGAGCATCAATCACATTTTTTCAATAAGTAAATTAGTTTTTTCTCTAGTTTAACGTGCATCCCAATATTTATAGAAGTATTTCCTTAATGGAATTCTATTTTAGAAGTATTTTACTATTCTATTTTAGGATTATTTTTCTAATTGATCGGTACAAAAAAAATATTAATTAATTATCCTTCCATAAATTTTAGGAGTCTAATATATTTTAGGAATCTAGTTAATATAATAAAAATAATAAAATAATAAATTAAAGAAAATAGTGAAAAGACAATTTTGTGTAAATGAGAGTCTTTCCTTCGCACATTTATAGATACACGAAGTAGAGTATATGATAGTTGGTAAAATAATTGTCAATTTAAAAGATGAAGAGAACATTAATTATTTTTTTCAACTTTATCTTTAACATTAATTATTCTACAATAAATAAATATTAAGCAAATTTTTAAACATATAAATATAGTATTCACCTAGTGTGTGTGTTTTTACTCTATTGAAATTTGAACCTTAGGTTCTCAACCCAATTTATTAACCACTAGGTCACACCTTTAAAGTCTATCATTAAGTACTTTTTATTATACCGAAAAAAGGTAATTCTAAAAGAATGGACCTAAAGTATCATCATACTCACTATTTTTCTGTATTAAGGGATCGTTTTGGTAGAGTGCATTAGAAAACATAATGCAAGCATTGTTTTTATGTATTACTAGTACCTCGTTTGGTACATATTTTTAGCTTAGGTATAACTAATGTTTGCACTATTTACACACTCTATTGTGTGTTACACTATGTATTACTAATACCATCATTTTACCATGTATTAGCAATACAAATGAGTTCAATACATGCATTAGCTTGTGTAATGACAAAATTACCCCTCAAATACTTACTAATTTTTCAAGTCCTTCATTACTTCGTCTCTGGTCGTTGTGCTTTGCCATATTCTGCATTGATCATAAATGAAAATTTTTCATTGAAAATTGACTGGAGGAACTAAAGAGGCAAAAATGTTGCAAAATTAACAGTTCTCTAATCAAATTAAGCTTGGACTATTATGGACTCATTATTATATATTAATAATAGGTGATTCTCTTTTCTCTCGTCTCTGCTGTTAGACGATTTGAAGTTCAAATTTTGAACAATCCAACAAATAGCAAACATGGCTGCATCAGTACAAAGTTGTTGGTTCTCCTCAAGTAGCTGGAATTCGTGTTGTTGCATAGAAGTGTAAAGGGTATATTTGTAAATAAATATTTTTTTTAATAAAAATTATACAAAACATAGTATTTCTAATACATCAAATCAAACAGTGTATAAGAAATAACGTCAGCATAACTAATGCAAGTGAATCTAATACCAGCATTACTAATGCAAGCATTATTAATACACTCTATCCAGCATTATTCTAATACACTCTACCAAACGACCCCTAAGATTCTACGTACGTTGATTTTATTGGACACTCTAGCTAGGCAATTACTTTTTAGCAAAATATCTTTGTGTTAATTATCTTAACTAAATATGAAGTTCTATTAAAAAGAGTTCACTTTTTCACTTATTTTCAACTAATTGTTTTATTCCTCTTTTCTGATTTTCTCCCCCACAATTAGCTCACCTATGTTTGAAATTAATTTTAATGCTAGACAAATTACAAGGTTGGAGAGCCAAAATTCTAAACGTCTTTGGCTTGAATCTATCAATTGCACTGTCATTATTTGATTGTCCTCGAATCAAAATGATTTCATTTGATTTTATTTGTATTCTCCAACAAAGATTTTCTTGAAGATATACATCATTTTGCTCACATGAAATTATTTAATTTGTTCCAAAATATATTATACCACAATAAAAAAATGAGAAAATATACTTTTGATTCCCTTTAGGTCTAATAATGCGTAAAAATCATATTAAGGGCAAAATCTCCATTGATCTTGTCAATGGGTAAATGCCAAAGAAAATAATCTCCTACAGATGCGATTACACCCGCATAATGAGGACATTTGGATTTGATTAGCAGTTAATAAAATATTATAGTAAAGAAATATAATATTTAGTTTAACAGGCAGTCCAATGTGCTAGAAATTTATAAATATTTCGGTAGCAATTTTCTCAAATGTTTATTTTTATATTTCTTGGGAGTTTGTATAAGTTGAACATATTTAGCAAGATCGATTGACGCACTTTTCCACTGAATCAGTCAGAAGTAGAGGTGGATCCAGGTTTTGGAGGTTCTGGATGTCAATAGTTCAAGTCGGATAACGGGTCGGGTTGTTCGATTATGTGCTTTGATTTGAATTATTTATCTTTTTTTATTTATATATACAAATCCATTGAATATTTAAATTTTTTTAGCAATTTTTTTCATATGCACCATTTTATTTATAGAGGAATAAGAGGCCTTATTTTCTAGAATTTTGAGAAAGAAAACATCATATTAAAATCTGAACCCATATAAACTATCTAATATTGCTACCGCAATATATTCATATTTCCTCTTCTTTGTGTGTTGTTTAGGATGTATAATTGAAAATGAATCAAGAATTATAGTTTCAATCAATTATTTTCACTTAACGCGAACGGTTGTGAAAAATCAAAATAACTTTAAATTTTTAAAAGCTTAAACCCTTTTTTTTAATTTATAATTTACTAATTTAAGTATTCTTTTATTAATATTTATGTGATATTTTAAAATTTAACACCCATTGGTATGTCATACGGAAGTAAAATGCATATCAAGAGATTTTTTTTACAAATAAAAAGATTATAATTAATTAAAGCAAAAAATAAAAAATCAATATGAAGTAATAAAGAATAGTATGTAAAGAAAAATTAAGGAAACAGGTAAAACGAAATGAAAAGAAATAGGAAGCATGCGTGTCAAATGGTAAAAGAACAAAAACAAGAAATAATAAAGTGCTTTGCGTTAATGTTCGAACTCTGATCACTTAGGAAGAATGCAGAAACCTTAGCCAATGGCACAACTCACTCTTCTTATGTCAAGCTTAATATATATATCAAAAATTTAATACATATGCACATATATATATATACATAGTTTCAATCGAGGGTTGCGGGTGGCGTGAAATCCCAATCCTTATGAGTAAATCCGCCTCTGATTACTGATCAGAAGTATCAAATCATGTGAAAACACACGCTAGAATTCTTATTGTCCATTCTAATAATGAATGATTTTCTTGCAGGACTTTAGAAGAAGAAAAAATAATTAAAGAATGTTGGTCAAAGATAAAAAAAAAGAAAAAAAAAAGTATATGTCAACAGAAGCTCTCAAAAGAAAGAATATTATTGCATTCCTCAAGTGGTACATGTTACATCTCTCACTTAAGAAAGGGAATAATACTCCTTGTACAAAGAAGATCGTGAGTCTCGCCTCTCTAGGGTTAGGATCTTTTTGTATTAGTCAGTTTTTATTCTTGGAAACAGAATCTTGCTTATTTCATTTTCAAGGAGCAAAATCTTTGGGTTGCTTCTACCTTCTATCATTCAAACGGTTAGTAGTCCAACCTTTAATATTTATAGAATGAAGATCAAGAAAGAGACATACACTTGTCTCAACCTTTTCTAGCTCTCTTCTCTACTTTCATTAAGCATTGTATCTTCTTGAAGTTTATTGTGTACTCAAAAAGAGAGGAAAAAATTCATAGTTGGTGAGGATTTTGTATCCAATAGAGAAAAGAAAAAAAAGTGTGAGTTAATGTCAAAAAGCTAAATTCAAATCTTGTAACATTTGATTTACAAAAGAGCTACTAGAATCCATTGCAATTCAAGGGGATTGGAGTAAGACCTATTAGATGTCCCAAGTATAAAATATCTTATATCATTACCTTTTTGAAGTACCTTTTATACTGCTTTTTGCTTTACTATTTCGGTAGTCGATTGTCTGTCAAAGTAAGTCGACCAGCTATTCAAAAAAGGAGTAATTTGCCCTCCTATTAATACTTTCGATTGTATGATCTTGAACTCACATCTATTTGCATAACAGCAAAGTGAGAAAATATCATTTCCCAAATAGTTGTTGGAGCTCTATTCTCACAAGGAACGTCTCAAATAAGACTTTCTTACTTCAATAAAAAATATTTTTCTTACTGAAAGATAATGTATTAAGTCCAATGATATCAAGGTATGAAAGATGAGCCAGTTTGGTGATTTGCATCTGCCAACAAAGATGAAAAAAATCAGATGATGGTCAAGCATCTACTAACCACACTTCAATTTTAGAGGACTACACTGATACATAAATGGAGATCATTCAGATAAAATCAAAGGCAAAAAATGTGTTAGACAATGCTATCAGCTGTGAAGAATATGAAAAAATCTTTTATTGCAAAACTGCCAAAGAAATGTGAAATAAACTAGAAGTCGCCCATGAACGAACTGAGAAGATCAAGCAAATTTTTTTCGGTCTACTAGTCTATGAACTCTGATGCAGAATTCATTGAATAAATATTTGCTAGATTTGACGAGCTTAATGGTGAACTCTAAGAAACAGGAAAGACTTATTCTATATCAGATCAAATCACTAGAATTCTCAAAAATTTATCTTTTCAGTGACTTTCTAAGATTGTGCCTCCTCAGAGCATGAATCTGAACAAAATGACATATGATGAAGTAAGAGGAGATTTCATTTCTTTAAAAAAGCACAGCTAAATAAGAAGAATCAACAATAAGATAAAAAAATAATGTAGCCATTAAAGCTATAAGTGATGAAGAAGATGATGTCTTAGATAAAGATGAATTTGTTCTCATCATCATAATAATTCTTGACAATATAAGAGGTCTAGAAATTAAAGAAGGAGAAAATTAAATTATCCAAAAGAAAAGTAGAATGTTAAACACAATGGAAATAAAGATAAGTGTTATAATTGTGATAAATATGGACACATTACTTATGATTGTCCAGAAGCTAAAAGAGGATCCTCCAAAAGAAATCAAAAGGCTTTCAGCAGTTGGGATGATGAAGACCACTCTGACAATGAAAATAATAACATTGGAGATTATTATTTCATGGACGTTGTAGAATCTAGTCAGGTAAGAAAAATTCTTGCAATGAATGCTTCATTTTACAGAACTTGTTGAATCGTGTCATAGTTGATTTAAATAATGTTCAAGATGAAAAAAGAGTTTTATTAATGAAAAGAAGAGATTGAAAAATTTAACTTGAAGTTTGTGAAATTGAAAATATTTTCTACTAAAAAAATTGATGAATTAAAAATTAAAATCAACAGTTTTAAAAAAATCTTGCAGTTACAGTATTGTCATATGTAATCAGCTGACTAGCTTTTCTAAGTCAACTGATAAAAAATCTGAAGTGGTAGATCTATATATAACAATAGATATTATAGCTGTTAAGGATTTCAACGGTCAACTAACTTCAATAAGTTGATCAAAAAATCAGTCACAGCATAATACTTATCATAACAGATATTATAGTTATGAAGGATATCAACGGTCAACTAATAGTAAGTAGATCAAAGAAATTAGTCACAGTCATGATACCTATCACACCTGTTCAACCGCTGAAAGATACTCTCATTCTTTTTGCTAGCACTGTTGTAAATTGGGTCATAAATATTATAATTGAAGATTTCATTTTAAAAAATTTGACAAATGAATTTGGACATCCAAAACTGAGTCTATCAATTCAAGTACTATCTCAAAGGAACCTAATAATACTTGAGTACCAAGAAATAAGTGATATATATATTTTGTCAAAACATCATTCAAAGTATAAAGGAAAGTAGTATCTTGATAGTGAGTGTTCAAATAACATGACAGAAAATAAAAGCCTTTGTAAAATTATAGTTAATTTTGATGGAGATGATATAAGTTTTGAAGACAACTCCAAAGGCAAAGTAAAAATCATGAAGGTGATAAAAGTTTTGGAGACAATCCCAAAAATAAAGTAAGAGGTGTTGATACTACCTCCCTTAATAAATCATGCGATATCATTAATATTTATTTGATTAACAGCTTGAAGTACAATCTGGTGAGTATAAATTAGCTATGTGATGTTGGTCAGCAAGTAAAATTCAGAAAGGATGGTATATAATTGAAAGGCATGGAAAGCAATTTCTTTCAGAAAAGAAACGTAAAAATGTATATGTCCTAGGCTCTATTGAAAGGAAAAAATGACACATTTGTCTAGGTTTTATATCTGAAGATTCTGAAATTTAACATAAAAATCTTGATCATCCAAGCATGAGACTAATTGAAAAGTTAGCCAAACATGAGCTTGTTACTGATATTTCAAAGCTTGATTACAAGAAGACTTATATTTGTGATGCATGTCGATTTGATTAGAAAACTAGAAATTCTTTTTCTGTAAAAGACATTGTCTCTGTTACTAAATCATTGATATTTTATATGAATTGGTTTGGTCCTGCTAGAATTGTCAGGATTGATGGTAAAAGCTATACCTCTGTGATTATTGATGATTATTCTCAATTTATTGAGATTATATTTTTTTTAAACAAAGATAATACTTTGAAGAATTTTAAAGTTTTCTGTGAAAAGATTCAAAAAGACAAATGCTACTATATCTCTGTTATTAGAAATGATCATGAGGGAGAATTTAAGAACAAAAATTTTAAAATCTTTTATAGCAATCAAGGTTACACTTACAACTTCTCTGCTCTAAGATCTCCTTAATAAAATAGAATGATTGAAATTTAAAATAGAATACTTCAATACATGGCACGAATCATGATATGTGAATACTCCTTACCTCATAAATTCTAAACAAAAATTGTAAGTATTGTTTGTCATATTTTGAACAGGTGCTTTATCAAACATATCCTGAAAGAAACTTCTTATGAATCTTGAAACAACAAGAAATTCAATATAGGTACTTTCACTCGTTTGGATTCAAATGTTTTGCCATAATAATGGTAACGATAATATTGATAAAATGAATCCTCAAAGTGATGAAGATATATTTATTTGCTATTCTAATTCTAGTAGATCATACAGAATTTTGAATAAACGTACTTTATGTATTGAAGAATTTGTGCACTGTTATATAATTATATTAAAGTGGCAAAAAGTAAGAAATGAAAATAAGAGAAAGCTTTTGTATTAATATTTTTCTACATCTTTCTGCATAAATTGATGGCTATTTTAGCCGTAGTTGGATGAATCCAACTCAAAGTGAATGATTTATTTTCCTGTGCCAAATTATGATTTTTGCCAAATGTTCACTATTTTGGGACACATGGGCAAACACTTGGCACCATAACACTCCCCCTTGGATGTCCATGTAAAAAAAAAGAAATTTACTGAATATGCTTTTGAGTGTTGTCTCATTAAAAATCTTACCAGAAAAAATTCAGTGGGATAAAAACCTTGGTTAAGGAAAAAAGAGTACAGCGTGTATTCTTACTCCTCCTGATGAAGACCTCGATTCAACTTATTCAGTCTTCGCATTCCAATCTTATGTACCATCTTCTCGAAGATTGAAGTTGGTAAAGATTTAGTGAACAAATCTGTTGAATTGTCACTGAAACGGATCTGCTGCACATCAATATCATCATTCTTCTGAAGGTCGTGCATGAAGAATAATTTTGATAAAATATGCTTCGTTTTATCTCCCTTTATAAAGCCTCATTTTAGTTGAGTTATGCATGCTGCATTATCTTCAAATATGACTGTGGGTACCTTGATATTGAGCTTTAGGCCACATCTCTCTTTGATGGAATGCATCAGTGATCTCAGCCATATGCATTCTCTACTTGTCTCATGGATAGCAATTATCTCAGCATGATTAGAAGAAGTAGCAATGATGGACTGCTTTGTCGATCGCCATGATATGCAGTACCTCCGTATGTAAACATATAGCTTGTTTGGGATTGAGCTTTATGCGGGTCAAATAAATAATCTTCATCTGCATGACCAACAAGATCTGGACTAGCTTTGTTAGTATAAAATTGACTCATATCAACAGTCCCTTTAAGGTACCTCAATATATGTTTTACTTCATTTCAGTGTCTTCGCATAGGAGAAGAACTATACCTCACTTGTAAATTAACAAAAAATGCTATATCCGGTCTTGTAAAATTATCAAGGTACATAAGTGCACTAATAGCACTGAGATATGGTACTTTTGGACCAAGAGTCTCTTCACTCTCTTCCAGAGATCGAAATGGATCTTTGCTTACGTCAAGTGATCGAATAACCATTGGAGTACTTAATGGATATGCCTTACCCATGTAAAAACGTTTCAAAACCTTCTGGGTATAGGCAGTTTGGTGGATGAAGACCCTGTCTGCTAAATGTTCAATTTGCAGACCAAGATAAAGTCTTTTCCTTCTAAGGTCTTTCATTTCGAATTCTTTCTTTAGATATTCAATTGCCTTTAGGACCTCTTCTGGAGTCCCAATAAAATTTATATCATCCATATAAACGGCGACTATAACAAACCCTGATGTCGTTTTCTTAATGAAAATACAAGGACAAATAACATCATTTATGTATCCTTTATTTTTCAAGTACTCACTTAGGAGATTATACCCCATACGCCCTGATCGTTTTAGATCGTACAACGATCTTTGTAATCTGATTGAATATAATTTCCGAGACTTTGAACTATATGCTTCAGGCAATTTTAATTCTTCTGGTATTTTCATGTAAATATTGTTATCAAGTGAACCATAAAGATAAGTTGTAACCACATCCATTAGATGAATTTCAAGATTTTCATGTACAGCTAGACCGATGAGGTATCGAAATGTTATTGCATCCATAACAGGTGAATATGTTTTTTCATAGTCGAAACCGAGTCTTTGAGAGAATCCTTGTGCAACAAGGCGTGCCTTGTATCTTACAATTTTATTTTTCTCATTTCTTTTATGTACGAAGACCCATTTATAGCCGACTGGTTTTACACCATCTGGGGTTTGGACTACAGGTCCAAAAACCTCTCGTTTAGCAAGTGAGTTTAATTTTGATTGAATCGCCTCTTGCCATTTTGGCCAATCTTTTCTTCGTCGACATTCTTTGAGGTTCAAAGTCCTCGTTGTCTTGCATGATATTTAGTGTGACATTATATGCAAAAACATTATCCACCATAATTTTTGATCGATCTAAATTTACCTCATCACTAGTAGAACTTATTGAAAGTTCTTTATTCACTTGAGTCTCGGGTTCACCAATTTCTTCAGGAATATCAGGATTAATCAAATTTTGAGTCTCTTTGGGAGAATCTTTTATAATATCATCTTTATCATTTTTCGTGCTCTTTTTCTAGGATTTTTATCCTTTGACCCCAAAGGCCTACCACGCATCAGGCATATTTGGGATTCACAAGCTATTACATTAGAAGATGGGTTTTTTGGAACTTCAATTCGGACAGGCACATTCACTGCAGGGATATGTGACTTGGTTATCCTTTTCAAATTAGTAAATGCATCTAGCATTTGATTTGCTAATTTCTGTGAATGAATGATCTTCTGGATCTCACTTTCACATGTGGGGGTACGTGGATCAAAATGAGATAATGATGAAACTTTGCACACAATTTTTCTTTTAAGTTTACATTTTTCTCCCCCTAATTACGAAAAATTTATTTCATCAAATCGACAATTAGCAAATCGAACAGTAAATAAATCTTCCGTCAATGGTTCAAGGTAGCAAATTATAGAGTGTGACTCAAACCCAACATATATTCCTAACCTTCTCTGGGAGTCCATCTTAGTACGTTGAGGTGGTGCAACGAGCACATATACAGCACATCTGAAAATTCGTAGATGGAAAATATTTGGCTCATGACCCAGAACCAATTGTAATGGGGAGTATTTATTATAATGAGTTGTCCTGAGACGAACAAGTGATGCTTCATGTAAGATAGCATGACCCCAAACAGTTGTAGTCAATTTTATTTTCATAAGCCTTGGTCTTGCTATCAATTGGAGGCGCTTAATAAATGACTCAGCGAGGCCATTTTGAGTATGAACATAAGCTACTGGATGATCAAAATGTGTCCCAACTGACATACAATAATCATCAAAAACTTGGGATGTAAATTCTCCATCATTATCTAAGCGAATAACCTTAATAGGATAATTTGAGAATTGCGCCCTTAATCGTATTATTTGTGCCAATAATTTCGTAAATGCCAGGTTGCGAGATGACAAGAGGCACACATGTGACCATCTTGAAGATAAGTCTATTAGGACCATAAAAAATCTAAATATCCCACTAGGTGGGTGAATAGGCCCACATATATCCCCATGTATATGTTCTAGAAACTGAGGGAATTCGACGCTAACTTTTAGTGGCGATGGCCTAGTTATCAGTTTGCCTTGATAACAGGCAGCACATGAAAATTTATTCGGTGTAAGAATCTTCAGGTTCTTTAACGGATTTGAATTTTCAATGATTCGTCTCATCATTATTGAGCTAGAATGGCCTATTCGATTATGTCAAGGCACAAATATATTTAAATCAGTAAGCTTCTGGTTTACGATAGTGTGTGCTTCAATTGTACTAATATCGACATAATATAAGCTGGAAGACAAAGTTGGTAATTTCTCCAACATTTGGTTTTGACCTGAGAAAGTCTTGGTAATACCAAGATATTCGGCATTCATTTCATTTATTATCTCAACATGATATTTATTTCGGTGGATATCTTTAAAACTCAATAAATTTTTTGGGGATTTAGAAGAGAACAATACATCTTCTATAACTAATTTTGTCCCCTTAGGCAGAAATATAGTATCTCTTCCGGAGCCTTCAATTAATTTTGAATTACCAGAAATCGTTGTAACATTTGCTCTTCTTCTAAGTAAGTGGGAAAAGTATTTTTCATCTCTAAATATTGTGTGTGTTGTTCTGCTATCAATTACACAAATATCGTCACAATCAATTAGTGCTCCAAATAAACTTTGAGGAGTATCCATATTCTTCAAAATAAAAATATAAACAAAATAAATATTTTAACATTACTAGTACATAACATATTTATACAAACTGTATTTATATACAAGATTAGTGAACGACAGGAACGTAAACTAATACAACTTGAACAGAAAATTAATATGACCAGACTGTTTAATGATTATCACCTACAGGGTGATTTACATGTTCTTCAAAAATTGCAAAGAAATCTGAAACTTCCAAGTCCATGGGCTCAACATTATCTTCAAGAAGGAAGTTTGTTTCAACATCATCATCTGGTTTCTTTAGGGACGCCTGATAGAGTTTTACCAAATATTTTGGCGTACGACAGGTACGTGACCAGTGTCCTTTTTCTCCACATCGATAACATTTACTTTTAGAGTTCGTCTTTGGCACTGCTTCAGGAGCTTCCCCTCCTTTTGCACTGCTGGTGCTGAGGGTTATTGTTTATTGCAAGTGATCACCCTGATAAAAATATTTGTCACGACCATGATCATGACTGGAGTCAGGACTTCTTTCAAGCCTAGTTGGGTGGAAATTTGCACCATTCACTTCTGAGAATGGAGCAGTACCAGCAGGTCGACTTTCATGATTTCTCATTAAAAAGTCATTATGTTGTTCAGCAACAAGAAGATCAAAAATTAATTCAGAATATTTTTTAAATCCCATCTCTCGGTACTGCTGCTGCAGGAGCATACTCGAGGCGGGAAAAGTAGAGAATATTTTATCTAACATATCGTGGTTTGTGATGCCTTCTCCGCATAAATCAAATTGCGATTTAATTCTAAACATCACAGAATTATAATCAGTTATATTCTTAAAATCTTGCTATCTTAAATTGGTCCATTCATAATGAGCTTGTGGAAGAATGAACATCTTCAGGTGGTCATATCTTTCTTTTAAATTATTTCACCATATGAGGGGATCTTTAATCGTGAGGTATTATATTTTAAACCTTCGTCAAGATGATGACAAAGAAATATCATGGCCTTGGCCTTATCTTGATTTGATGCCTTATTGTCATTTTTTATGGTGTCTGTCAGACCCATTGCATTTAAATGTATTTATGCATCTAGTGTCCAGGACATATAAGTTTTGACTGATATATCTAGGGCACTAAATTCGCATCTGGAAATATTAGACATTATTTAAGAAAATTAAATACTAACCTTTAAATACCGTCAAAAGAGTTTTGCAGATACTCATGCTGATAACGTATTATATAATTATATTAAAGTGGCAAAGAGTAAGAAATGAAAATAAGGGAAAGCTTTTTTATTAATATTTTTCTACGTCTTTCTGCATAAATTGATGTCTATTTATAGTCGTAGTTGGATGAATCCAACTCAAAGTGAATGATTTTTTTCCTGTGCCAAATTATGATTTTTGCCAAATGTTCACTATTTTGGGACACATGGGCAGACACTGGCACCATAACATGCATGTTATTTTTTATAACTCTAATTGTACTATTGAGAATATTAACAACATTGAAGATGAGGATGAAAAGGAAAAGGCTGCAAAAATTACAGCAATCGACTCTTTATTAGAGTCGACTAATGCAAAGAACAATCAGCCAACTGTTGTTACAATGATCAATTTTTCATAAAAATCATTTCAAATGAATGAAGAAGTGAACCTGAATATCAACAAAAAAATTCATTATCGGAGATCCTAAGGAAAGAATGAAAATGAAAGCTTCCAACAAAAGGAGTGCAAATGTTGCTCGCATATCCTTACTTACATTGAAAAAAGTCAATGAAGCCTTAGAAGATGGAAGTTGGGTCGAAGTAATGAAAGAGAAACTTGAGTAATCTAATAAAACTAAAGTGTGGACTCCAGTTTCAAAATCAGAGAACACCTTAATCATTAAATAAAATGAATTTTCAAAAATAAAATAGATGACTCAGAAAAGATTGTTCAAAATAAAGCACTTATAGTCGCACAAAGCTACTTATAATAAGAAGAAGTCGGCTACGATGAAATTTTTACACCGATGACAAGATTAGAATCCATTCGAATCATACTTGCTTATACTTCTCATAAAAGTTGTAAACTTTTTCAAATGGATCAAAAGTGATATTTTAAATAATTTCATTCATCAAAAAGTCTTTGTAAAGCAATTTCCTAATTTGAAAATCCATAATTTTCATATCATAATTTCAAAGTCTCAAAATCTCTCTATTGTTTAAAACAAGAACCTCGTTCTTGGTATGATAGATTAAGTAATTTCTTAGCTAATCATAACTTTACTCGTAAAAAATGGATACTATCTTATTTATTAAAAGAACCTCATGAAAATCTCATTACTCAAATATAAAATTGGTGATATTATTTTTAGAAGTTCTAATGTTGTCTTATACAAGCAATTCTCTAAACTCATACAAAGTGAATTTAAAATGAGTATGATGGGTGAGTTAATCTTCTTCTTGAAGTTACAACTCCATCAATTGACTGAAGAAACTTTCAGTTCCCAAAGTTAGTACACTAAAGAGCTCATTCATAAATTTGGGATGAATAATGCAAAATTCGTTGGTACTCTTATGAGCTCCACATGTGTTCTAAAATCAAGTGATGAAAATAAACGTATTTATGAAATAAATTATCATGTTATAATTGGCTCTATTTTATATCTCACTGTCAGTCAACTAAACATCTTGTTCATTGTCTGTAAATGGGCCAGATTTCAGTCAGCTCCAAAGAAATCTCATTCGACTGTAGTCAAACAGATTATAAGATATCTTACTAGCACATGTTCTTATGATTTGTGGTATTTTAAAAGGTGACACTGAATTATCTTTTATTAGCACTGATTTTTAATTAGCGTATATTTTCAACAAGTCTTTATTGAAAGAAAGATTTTGTTCTCTTAGAAAATCTCTTGGTATTATTACAAAATTAGTTTAAAAATTATTTACGTTTATATCAATTGAGTGCATTTATGTACAAAATTATATTTAATTAATATTGATTTGTTTGATGTATGTGTCAATTAATTTTCTTCAATTTTTGTCGCCTGACATAGTGTTCTGTGTATAGTAATTATGACAACCTCTCTACGTTTCTAGGCAACTCTTTCTTCTCTTTTCTTTTCATTTCAACTTTTTTGTCCCCTATATGTTTTTCCTCATTTCTTTTGTCTTTCTCATTACTTTCTCCCTCTTCATCCCTAAATAGATAAGGGTTCTAAAAAAAATTCTTTGGGCAACAGAATTTTTTTTGTGGTAAGAGTAAAGGGTGGATGTTTCTATGTTTGTCTCTATGTTTCTAGACACTTCAAAGACCTTGGATAAAATTTTATTTTAAGATTAGATAAGGTGGAAACAAAATATAGACAACCAAAACATTTTAGATTTGAATAAATAGGTTTAAATTTGAAAAGAACTTCAAAAGGTGACTTATGTTGTAAAATTAATGAAGAAAATCTGTTTATAAGATAAGTTGTTGTTACCAAGCATTCTCCCCAATAAATAATAGGTAAATGAAATTGATATAGTAAAGCCCTTGATCTTTCTAGTAAATATTTGTGTTTTCTCTCTACTATTTCATTTTATTGTGGAATGAAAACACAAGTAGTTTGGTGAATGATTCCTTTTTTAAGAAAATATTAGATTGTATTTTACCACCTCCCGATTCAAAAATATTGTCTGTTCTGATTATTTTAATCTTGGTATTGAATTGTCTTTCTACCATGAAAAGAAATAATTATTAAATGGAAAAAGTATTTGATTTAGTGCTAAGAAGATGAGTCCAAGTAGCTCTACTAAAATCATCAACAATTGTTAAAAAATACCTTAAACCATCATGTGTGGCGATTTTATAAGATCCCCAGATATCCATATGTATTAGATCAAAAATTACTTTAGTGGAAATAACACTTTTAGAAAAAGATAACTTTGATTGTCTAGCCATTGGACAAATAGCACAAGGAGAAGAAAATTTTGAACAAGATAAAGAAACTGAAACAATCTTCTTCATATTACTCAATGGCATATGCCATAATCTATAATGCCACAGTCTTTATTTTACATTGGAATAAGAAAAAAACTTGGATAAAAAGTAAAGACATTAGCTACTGAATTTGGAAAGGACAAACTATTAGAGCTAAAATTAGATAAACTTTCTGTAGATTCTATTGGTTGACTCTTTGTAAAAACTGTTGATTTAGTTGACTTGAACACATATAGACCTCCTTGTTCTCTACCAAGCATCAAAGGGTTCTTCAATGAAGGGCCCTGCAACATGAAACAAGTATTAGGAGTGAAAAGTATGAATTTTTGAAATTGTTTACACAATTTATAAATAGAAAGAAGATTGAATTTGAAAAAAGAAATGTAAAGGACATTATGTAGTAGTAGATTACTTAAAAGATATACAGATCTAGAATGAGCAACTTTCACTTTATAAAAATTAGGAAGAGTATTTATGATAGGTTTGGACATGGAACTTAACTTAGAAAAGAGACTTTTATTGAAAGTCATGTGCTCAAAGGCTTTAGTGTCCATTATTCAAGAATCATTATCAACTTTAAACAAGCAAGCATATGAATTGAAAAACTTTGTCATACCAGCACAAGTGAGATTAACAGACGCATCAGTGGTTCCTGTATTCTTCTAATTCATTTTATGCAAAAGCTGCATGAGTTGTGAAATACTTTCTTGACTGGGTGACATACTATCTGCAGTATTATTCAATTTTTGCGAATTTTCTTCGCCTATTCTAAAAACATTGTTAATCACAACTCTTTTTTAGTACCTATTAGTCTTGGTGAACTTGAAATCTGCAAGAAAATTATAAATTTTGTAACACTGATCAATAGTGTGCCCTACTTTCTTGCAATAGTTACATGTCAAGCTATTTTTCTTAATGAGATTGCTTTGTTGGGTCTTATACTCATCAAATTTTCTTCCACCTCCATTACCAACAAGAAAAGAAGCTGATTCTCCTAGGTAAGCAGGAGTAGCATGAATTTCTCTCTGTTTTTCATCTTAAATCACAAGGAAATATGCCTGATCAATATTAGGGAGAGGAAAAAACAACAAAATATTACTTCTAACCCCCTATGAAAGAGTCATTCAGACCCATACGAAATTGGAGCAGCCTCTCATCTTGATGGGCTTTTTCTCCCTTTTCTTTTGCACCACATTCACATTCACAACTACAAGCAGAAAAAGTGTTAAGAGCATCTAACTCATCTCATAGACTTTTCATTTTAGTGAAATAAGTAGAAATACTTGAATTTCCTTGAACTATAGCATTTTAATTCTTTTGTAATTGAAATAATTTTGCTTCATTGGCCTAACCAAATCTATCTTCTAGATCGGACCATATGACTTTGGCACTTTTGAAATATAAGACAGATTCAACAATTTTCTTTCATAGAAAATTCAAAAACCAAGACAAGATCATGTTATTACATCTCAGGCTATATGAAAATTTGTTCCAATAGGAACAACTAGAGATCCATCAATGAATCTTAGTTTGTTCTTGGCTAAAAGTGCAATCATAACTGCCCTTCTCCAGCCATCATAACTCCTTCCATCAATGATGGTGGAGACAAGGTTCATGCCGGGATGATCAAAAGGGTGTATATAGTAAGCATATGACGAATCAACTGCATTAATTGCAGGAATTCGATCACTTTTTTCAGTAGTTTGGATTGAAAGATCTTGAACTTCACCCATTTTAGTTAATAAGAGAAAAAAAGACGAATATTAAACGAAAGAGAAAAAAAATACATAAATATGAATACTAAATGAAAGAGAGGGAGAAATTCAATAATAGTTATATGAAAAAAATAACACTGCTCTTGATACCATGTAAAAATAAGTAAAGAAAAAAGCCAATATGTGAAAGAATCACTTTATGTATTCTTGATTGAATAATAACTGTACAATCACCGTTATTTATACAAGTGATTATACCCTAAACCTTAACAATTAAAGGAAATAAAATATTACATACACTCAAAAAAGAAAAATAATCTCTAGAGTACTAAGAAAATATATTTTGTACACTAAAAAAATATATTGTATACTTAAAGAAAATATTCACCTAAATTAGAAAATTCCAACAGTTTCTTTTTTTATTTTTTTGTTTTCCATTCGATATTCAATATTTGTATTGGAGCCTGATTAAATTTGAATTCACACAGGAAAATTCTCACATTGGGGATAAAGAGTTTCCTAACAAAGGTGACTCCGTACTCATGAAATTTTCATTGGAACCCGATTAAATTTAAATTCACGCAAAAAAGCTTTCACATTGGGGGTAAAGTATTCTCTAACAAAGATGACTCCATACTTATGAAACTCAAATTTAAAACCTCAGAAAAATAAATATTTATCACTTCACCATAACCATTGTTGGTTGTTTTCTTACAAAGGGCAGTTGGAGCATATTGACAGCCCATTTTCTTATAAGGCATTGTAAATAGCACTTTGCATATTGACAGCCCATTTGCTTTTTGACCATGCAAAAGAAGAGCTATTGACAACTAGTGAGTGAGATGGCTTCAAAAAGTTTTTATCTAAAACTTTAAAGAATTAAAACACATTATACAAATACACAACTTATGTTTTCAGAGGCGGAGTCAGACTTTAAAGTCTGGGGGTTCAGAACACTATTCACTATTTCACTTCACCCACATCTTCAAATATCGACGATGAACACTATTCACTTCACCCACATATTTTTTAAGTCTTTCTATGTCTTTGTTCCAACTTCGAAAACCTTTCGTTGTGAAAGATTCACTCACTTTTTTTCCATATCGACGATGAACACTACTGCGTTGCAATCACAATTCACAAAATATGAAAAATATATGTTGCAACAGAATTACAGAAACAATTCATACTAAAACACTTCAACCCAAAATCTAAAGCAAAATTGAAAATCTAATCACAATTTATTGATCGTGACTCATGAATTTCGATGCAAAACTATGAGACTAGCAATAAGCAATCTAGCATCTGCGAAAACTGAAAGAGAAATGAAAACCACATTACATACCTTAGAAGAGCAGCAAAAGTGCAATTTGGAAAAATAATAACCCGTTTGACGTTTCTTGTTCGAAGAGACGAAGAGGCAAGAGCCTAATTGACCAAAGTGAAAAGGTTTTTGCTAGATGTATTGGGATTTTGGTAAAGTTTTTTTCTCCTTTCTTTAATAATTATGGGCCCAATAATAATTAATTATGTTTTTCTTTTTTGTTTTGTTTTTATAAAAAAGTGTAAAAGTGTGAATGTTTGACCATTGTAAAAGGCTAAAAGCAAGCCTAATAATACTTAGTTTTATTTTTGTTTTTTATTTTGTTTTTATAAAAAAGTGTAAAAGTGTGTGAATGTTTACTTAGCAAAATGTTAGTGGGGTTTGAACCCTCATCTTCAGCCTGGGAAGCTGATACACCTACCACTGGACCAACATACTACATTGTATGTGGGTTCGGACATATATAATTATATACGTTTTTTGAATTTTTTTATTTACAAATATAGGGTCTGCGCAAAAATTAATGGGTTCGGCCGAACCCCCATACAACACACTAGCTCCGCCCCTGTATGTTTTCAATATTACAAAAATTCCAACTCCCTAAACATATTACAAAAATTCTACATATACACAGAATGTTATGTATATTAATAGGAAGAGAGAGTAAAGTAATTAAAAATGTGGAAGAGAGTACAATTATTTTTAAAAAGTTGATATTTATGTTATTTATACAATTTAATAAACTTCGAATTCTAACCCTCTATATATTATGACGAATTTCAATCAATCAAAATATAATGAAAACATCCCTTGAAGCTGGACCATGTTCTATTTAATTTGATGAAGATTAAAAGACACATAATACATAAATATAACCCTAAACTTTACATCAAATTATAACATTGACCTTAAACTTTGATAGTGCATAAATAGGACCTTTAACTATTCAAAACCTGAACAAATATGACCTCCGATCCTATGTAGCAAAATGCGTGTTGTTCACGCAAAATTGGGCGCGTCGGGCTAAAAATTTGAGCGTTCCAACAGTAAAATAAAGGATAAAATAACTATTATGCCCTTACTAATTTATTTTTATATATTTAAATGACTTTTCACTATTATTTTTTCATTATTTTCAGCTCAAAGATCAAACTACTAATAATAAATAAAAAAATTATAGTTTTAATAAAATGTTATTACAACGTTATTAAATTAATGTTATTAATAAAATATTATTAAATTAATATTATTAAACTAACGTTATTAAATTAAAGTTATTAAAACGTTATTAAATTAACATTATTAAAACGTTATTAAGGACAGTAATAGTATATTAAATTAACGTTATTAATAAAATGTTATTAAGGGCAGTAGTAATAGTTAATTAAATTAACGTTATTAAATTAACGATACTAAGATAAAAATTTTATTAAAATATTGTTGTTATTATTATTAGTCGTAGTAGTAGTATATTGATAAAAGCAATAGTATTACGTAATATGAAGAAATAGTAGTAGAATAATAATAGTAGTAGTAGCAGTAGCAGTAGTAGTAGTAGTAGTAGTAGTAGTAGTAGTAGTAGTAGTAGTAGTAGTAGTAAGATATTGTTATAATAATATAATAATTAGAAAAAATAAGCGAAAAGATAATTTTGTCTACTGCAGAGACTTTTAATGAAGGGCAAAAAGTTCAAATCACTTTTCTAAAGGTTTTCACACTTTTAATATATATATATATAAAAATTTTCATGTGATTTGAGGTAAGTTTTTAAAATTTTAGTATACTTTTAAAATTTATAATAAATAAATTATCTTGTATTTTTGATAGACAGTTGCTCGTTGAAAGTCCTTTTTTTTTTTTTGTAAAATTTTGATATATGATGTGAGGTGAGTTTTCTAATGTTTTAGCATGTTCTTGATATTTACAATTTTGACAGTAAATGTGATTAAAGAGATAAATTTGTTTGTGATTTGAAATAAGTTTTCAAAAATTTTAATATGTTATGTTCTTAAAATTTATAAAATAAGTTATCATGTTTTATTGCTAGACAATTGCTCATTGAGAAGCACTTGTTTTTGTGAATTTTTGATGTATCTTATAATTAAAGAGATAAATTGATTGTAATTTGAGGTAAGTTTTCTAAAATTTTAATATGTTCTTGAGTTTAAAATATTGATAGTATCCATAATTAAATAGATAAATTTGATTGTCATTAATTTGAAGTAAGTTTTCTAGAATTTTAGTATGTTCTTGAAGCTTACAATAAATAAATTATAACGTATTATTGATAGACAATTGCTAATTGAGAAGTTTTTGTGTGTGTGAGTGAAATACTGATAGTATGGTTCATTGAAGAGATAAATTTATTTGTGCTTTGAGGTAAGTTTTCTTAGATTTTAGTATGTTTTTTATATTTACAAGAATAAATTATCTTGTATTTTGATAAATAATTGCTAATTGAAAAGTTTTCTTTTATGATTTTAGTATGTTCTAGAAGTTGAAAATAATAAGTTATCATGTATTTTTGATAAATAATTGAGAATTGAGAATTGAGAATTTTTTTTGTTATGATTTTTGTTTATAATGACATAAATAATTAATAATTTAACGTTGACTTATTTACAAGTTTTATCAGATTCTTTGAATCGTTACATTCCATCACGAGAATTTGATTTGTTATTCTAATTTTATATTAATTCTCTTCTAAAATTAAATTATATATAATTATTTTAATTGTGAATAAATGATGAGATCTGCTATATCATTCTTATTTTAAATAATAGGCTCTAATAATTGTTTTTTTTTGTTTTGTTATACGTTATATCATTTAAAAGATATAAAATTTAATCTATCGTCGAATGTTGATTTTTAACAATTTTTTGTTAATTTTATCCTTTAATTAAAATTTCTACAATCACAAAATAGTCATTTACTATTTTTGTAAAATATTTATCATTTAATTATTATCTTAATTTAATGATTGATATTTTATCTTATAAATTCTCCTACTTTATTTTTCAACTAAGTTTTTTTTAAACAAAAAGTAAATAAGATAACCAAAAAAATAACACAGTTAATCGATATTTTCTTATGTTTTTAAATATAATGTATTTGATTCAATGAACATTAATTTTTAATACTTTTTAAGAAAAAACATCATTAATGATAGTAAATTCTCTAGTTGATTCAAACCACATCTTATAGAAATTTCATTGATCATAAATTTATTAATACATAATAAATTTATTAATACATCATAAAATTATTAATACACCTATTTCTATATCGATCATACACCATAAAAATACACCAATTTCTATGCATTTTAGACACCATAAAATTATTGGTACACCAATTTCTATATAATTCAGACATTATAAAATTATTAACACATCAATTTCTCAAAAATTCAAAAACCATAAAATTATTGATACACCAACTTCTATCCAATTCAGACACAATAAAGCTTCTGATACACCAATTTCTATACAATTTATGCACCATAGATATACCAATTTCTATACAATTCATACACTATAGATACACTAATTTCTATACAATTCATGCACCATAAAATCATTGATGTCCTTTCTTTGCTGGTGTCATCGAAAAATTCTCGAATTATCAAAATTATCGAAAGATTCAATCTAGAAGAAATCATAATTGTAATACTCCTAAATTAATAAGAATTTTACCTTATGTAAAAGATTTCTATAATTGCACCACAAAAAAAAAAAAAAGAATAAATATGTTAATAGGAGTCAAACAGTCATGGTAAAATATAAAACAATAGGATGACAAGTAATCTTGGTGTAGCTTAAATTGGCTCAGATTTAAAAAAAAAATGGAAAAGAATCGTAGCTAAAAAAAATAAAATAATAGGACAAGCACTCTTAATTAGTGTAGGAATTGTCATAAGGATTTTAAAAAAGAAATAAAAAAGAAAACGTTTAATATTGACATAGGAATAAGTATGATACTAGGGTTCAATTTTTTGGTTAGTTGATTTATCTATACACCCTTTCTTCAAGGATTTAGACCTAAAGATAAAGGGAAAATATTAAAATCAATTATTTTGCATGCATTCCTACTTTATTTGAAAGAATTGAATAATTAATATTCTCTCTTTTTTATTTCATGGTGGGTTATTTTACAATTTTTTATTACATCGTATATGGTCTGTTTTTGTACTCTATCTACGTTTAGTTATCTTCTTGCATTCATTTATCATGTTTTCATCCTTTCATTATTTCTTTTAGTTATTCCTTTAAAGATTATATATGAATTATACAAAATCAATAACTGATTTGTATGAAGGATGATTTTTAATTTTATACAATGGACAATGACATATTTGATATACAATATTTATTTACATCATTTGAATATACATAAATTTATTTTAGCATCATTGTTATTTTTAATTATTTTATTTTTTTATACATAATTTTATTTATTTATGCAAGTTACACGTGCAAAGCACGTAAACTAAACTAGTATATATATATATATATAATACAAATTTTTAAAAATTCTTTGAGATGTGTTAAATGTTCATGGTAGTTTTCTGAGCATACCAAAATATCGTCTATGTAGACAATTAAAAAAAAATCAGAAAATATTTTATCCATTTTTCTTTGAAAGATTTGTAGTGCATTTTTTAATCCAAATGGAATTACTAACCATTCATAATGTCCGTTAGGAGTGCTAAATGTTGTTAGAGGGATTGATTCCTCTGATAGTTTAATTTGCCAAAAACATATATATCTATAATCTATATCTATAATATATTAAAAGTGTGAAGACCCTTAAAATAGTGATTTGAACTTTTTGCCCTTCAATAAAAATCTCCATAATAGACAAAATTATCATTTCACTTATTTTCTTCATTTATTATATTATTATATTTATAATATTGACTCCTAAAATATATAGGACAACTTTTTCCTATCTACAAAAATAGGTCTTTTAAATATATGATAAGAGGAATCCTATATACATGAAAATATGCCGTCCTGATAAAAGAAATTTTTTCCTACGTACATCTATAATATATTAAAAGCGTGAAGCTCCTTAAAAAAGTGATTTGAACTTTTTGCCCTTCATTAAAATAATCTGCAATAGACAAAACGGTCTTTTCACCTTTTTTTAATTGATTATAAAATATAAAAATATTTAACAATTAATTTTAAGAGTTCTTTTCCTCTTTTAATTTTAACTAATAAATTTTCCTTAATCGACAAATCACTTAATCACGTAAAAAAGGAATAAAAGAAAGAAAATATGAAAAGTAAAAAAGAAGAAGAAACTCACGTTCAAAAAAAAAAATTAAAAAAGGAAAATATTAAAGGAAAGAGCGTGTAAGAAATTGCATAGATATATTTTGTCTCTATGTTAAAGGGCTCTAATGTATTCTTTTTAATTTAGGTAAAAAAAGTTGCACTTAATTTGATTTATATTTTTTTAGTTTTGGATATTAATCTAGGTAAGAAATCATAATATTTAATACTTCTAAATCAATTAAAATTTTACTTTATATAAAAAAAAATTCTCTAACTCTATTTAAGTAATATTTGGATGTATCAAATTAAAATTTACAAAAAAAGATATATTTCTTTTACTTCTACTTTTTTCTTCTTATATTTTGATTTTGATGATTCAAGTCATATTCTTGCATCATCATCTTTTTTGTTTTTTTTTTAATTTTTTTTAGTTAATATCTTTATATATTATATATTAATTATATATAATCAATAATTGACAACGAATTCTCCTTTTTTGATAATTTTCTTTTTCAGTTTAGAATTTTGAATCGAAAAATTCGACAAAATAAGTATGTTGATGCCGAATGAAGTAGCCAAAATATCAAAGGTTTATCTCTTTCTTTTTTAATTGTTACTTAATTTTGATTAGCTCTGATTATGTTAATTTACTATATTTTGGTATATTATTTGTTAGTATTATAGTTGAATTTTTAATTATACTTATTTGATAAATTCGAAATATAAGATTATATTTTGATATTTTTAGATGTTTTATGTGCTTATCTAGATATCTTTTCCTAGGTTGTTATAAATGCGAGGTGAAAATCGAAGTGACAAAGAATCGAGTACGTGTTCAAGAGTTCGGGAGTTTTAATTATTTTTTTGTTTTTGAACTAAAAAGATTTGAGAGTTTTGAATTTAATTGGTTAATATTTTGGTTTTGTTTTATGCTTTTGGATGATCGTATACAATTATCAAACATGTTGATTTGTCGATTTACTACAAAATGATGAAATTTGAAAAGGTGTCCTCATAGATGATATGTTCGATGAATTATTTTGTGACATTTGTACTTAAATAAACGAAAAACAAGTAAATATTTTGCAGGTAATTCTTAATTTTGTTTGTCAATGTTTCTTCTTCTTTTCTTTAAAGTCTTGAGAAGATTAGTTATGTCATGTAATTGTCCAATTTATCTCTTGAAATGCGTTATGTACTTAGCTAAATATCTTTTCCTTGATTGTTATGGATGTATGAAAGACAGTCTCGGATTTATCTAAAATGGTTATTGTTTGTTTACTTATGTTTCAGAGTTTGTTTTTGTTGTTCTTTTCTATTGGATTAGTTGAACTTATTTTTTGTGTTTGTATCCTAAAAAAATTGAAAAGTCCTTGCACGTTGTGTATTTTAGCGACTTTCTTGGACGGCTGGTACTTAAAAGAATGAATTGGCATTATTTTGTTTCTCCTTTTCAAGATAGGAGTAAGGTCAACGTATACTCTATTCTTCTAAGCCTCACTTAAGAATTACATTTCATTTGTTGTTATTATTGGTTGACTTTAATTCAGAATATGATTTTCAGTTTTAATAGTAGAACATTACTTTTTTTTTTATAGTTTGTGTTTACTTTTAACCACCAGCCTACATACTTGACTATGCTTCAACTCCTTCTTACTCTTTTTTTGAACTAGGTTAATGTACGTGTGTTGCATGTGTGTCTTGCATCAAGCAAGAAAACTATATATTAAAAGTATCAACTGGCGTTGAAACAAACATATGTCTATTTAAGTAATATATATAATATTGTATTTCAAATAGTATGGCATCTCGTATTATTTTCTTCGCATCTTCATATTGATGGATAAAATATGATAATCAGCAAAGAGAAAAATTATCTTTTAGGGAGAAATCAACAATTTTAAATTTTATCAAAATTAACGTAAATCTTTTAACCTAAAAAATGTGTTTAAAGGAGAACATGATACCCACTATCATACTAATAATCAAGGAGCAAAATTAAATGTAGTGAATAAAATTTTTCATTAATATCAAAAGTTAAAATTATGTTCGTATTAATACACTTAGGCTAAGTTTGGCCATGAGAAAGCAATTCTTTTCGAAAATATTTTTCACTTTATTCAAGAAATGATGTTTGGCCGTACAAACTCCAAATACAACTTTGAAAAAGTGAAACAAATCTCAACCTGTATTCACTTTTTTTATTCTCATTTCTCTCACAAAATATATATTCATAGTCAAACTCAACTAAAACTATAATTCTAATTACAATTCCAACTTCAACTTAACTCCATTTTTTTTTTCTTTTATGGCCAAACGCCTATCAAAATACATTCTAAACTACAATAAAGTAAAGAAAAATTCAGCAATTAAAAAGTGGCTATTGCACCCTATCATTTAATCCACTTCTACTTTGATTCAACCAGGTGATATTGAATTGGATTTGACACATATATGATGTTGGGTTTGCAAGTTCTCATGACATAATTATGTGAATAAATAGGTTTATGAAAATAATTCTCTAACAGATACATTAATTAAATCATATTTTACGATTAAACTATGAACTTGATCTTTTAGAGATATATCTATATCTATTATATTAATAAATTATTATAAATAAAAATCACAGAAAACTTCTCAATTAGCGATAATCTATCAAGACTACATGATAATTTATTATTTTAAACTTCAAGAACATACTTAAATCACAAAAGAAAACTTCTTAATTAACAATCATCTATCTATCAAAGTATATGACAATTTATTTTTATAACTATAAAAATCATACCAAAATCATAGAAAACTTACCTCAAATCACAAGCACATTTGAAATTAAACCTAACCTCAATAAAGAATCTATTTGTCAAATAAAACTCTAAAGCTATAATAAATCCGAAAAAATTAAAGTATTCTAACTCAGACATACGACAATCATTTTTTGCCACCAAAAAAATTGTGAACGTTTGTCCTTGGAGAAAAAAGAATTTTAAAAAAAATTATACGTAAAAGGTATGGTAAAAAAGTTCTAAAATTTAGTTAAATAATTAAATATTTGTTGGCGACTATAATTTATTAAAAAGTGAAAAGAAGATTTTGTCTATTTTATAATATTTTAATGAAAGACGAAAAGTTTGAATCAATTTTTTTAAATTTTTATTTAAATAGAGGTAGAGAGAGAGAGAGAGAGAGAGAGAGAGAGAGAATATAAATCTTTGAATTTTTTGACTGCCATGCTTCTTTGATTTTTTTCTTCTTCTTTATTATTCGACTGCAACATGTTTGGTTGTTCAATTTCTCGATAAAAAATTTTCAAAAAAAAAAAAACATATACATAAAAATGTTAGATCTTCAAATACACCATAAAAAATATATACATAGAAAGTTAGATCTTCAAACATTAGAAAAAATAAACACATACTACAAAGCAAAATAATCGATAATAAATAAATAATAAACCAAAAAAAATAAGAAGAAGAACAATGTGTAAGCTACACCAATTGCGTGTTATTAACCCAATTGCATGTTATTAGCCCCATCTATAGCAAAAAGAGTCGTGTGAAGTGTTGTCCTAATTTATTAATAATAGAATTCCTATAATTTTTCCATATACAAACTAATTCCTAATTGAATAATAATAGAATTCCTATAATTTTTTCATATACAAACTTAAAGATGAATTCCATATAATGTTTTCATATATTAACTAAAAACCCTATTTATTTTTTTGCATATATTTATTATACTCAATGTTTGATATTATTAATATAACTAGTTTAGAATACGTGATTTGCACGTGTATATAGTGTTAATTAATAATAAATATATATAAAAATAAATAAATTATCATAATATATTATATTATTAAATACAACACTTTAACAAATAGCGTACTGGATACATATATACATGATAATTCATCACATCTCTTTTGTGATATTTGACTCATTCTAGATACACATATACATGTGAAACTACATCCTTTTCCTCTTATTAAGTATTTTTATAAAAGTAGGCGAACAAAGCGATTTAGATAATTATTGAACCAATACAATCCAACATTGAGAATTTGTTGGCCTTTTATTTTTTCTTAATAAGAAAATAATATTATTATTATTATATTAGATGTATTTTTTTTTTGCACCAAAAGTACAATACTTGTGGTCATAACTCAACAAAGAATTGTTATCAGTTTTTTTTGACTTTTTATTTTTCTCAAAGTGACTTCCTCTCGCATTCTAATTCTTATTTCACCTAACATCTTTTATTTATAGTTGATGAAATTTAAATTATAAATGAAAAAAGGCCACAAATTTGACCACTATTACGAATTTGTTGTTCTCAGTACTTTATTATATGAAAGAAGTATAGACGACCTATTATGTAAATAAAAAATGCATTTAAAATTCTATACATTGATATTATAAAAAATATTAACGCACAGATAAGTATTCATAAAGTAACCAGAAGTAACTAATCAATCATCATTTTTCATACTACAGAACTAATAGGGTAAAAAAAATTTAGGCGTCTAAGTGTATATATCTTAATTCTTAAAACGATATTACATCATAGAGATAATCAAAGTCATTCATATACAATTTTTAAAGCTATTAACTAAAAGAAAACGTAAAATTTAATACCTGATTAGATTCAATTTTTTTTAGATTTCTTTACTTTCGTCAATAATGAAGTTTTTGGTATTAACTAAATTCACTCAGTCTCTTAATTCTTAGCTTTTACTAGATATTTAATTTTAAAAAATCACAAAAAAAAAGAAAAAAATGCAAAACGTCAGCCAGAGGACACACCTAGAGTAACTTTGTCCCCATCGTAATCAAATTTTCATCGTATCAAATTCTCATATCTCCTCTTTTACTTCAATTCAATTGTACCTTCATAACAATAAAGAAAAAAAATCAGTGATGGTGAAAGAATGTCTCATAAGAGTTGATGAAAAAATATAGAAACGTCAACGCACAGATAAGTATTCATAAAGTAATCACAAGTAACCAACCTATCATCATTTCCCATAATGCATTACTTAATCCTTAGAACGATATTGTATTATAGAGATAATCAAAAGGGAGAATAAAAAAATAAGCAAAACCTTAGCCATGAGGATACAGCTAGAGTAACTTTGTCCCCAATGTAATTAAACTTTCATCATGTCAAACTCTCACGTCTCCTCTTTAACTTCAATTCAATTGCACCTTCACAACGATAAAGAAATAAGAGAGAGATCAGTGATGGTGAAAGAATAAATACCGCATAAGAGTTGATGAAAGAATATAGAAATGTTAATTTTTCTTCACATATGTTTTCAATTTTTTTTTAAATTCTCCTTCTCATCTATTTTAGGAGTATTTTTTTATTATAGATAGTACCAAAAAAATTTAAAAAGGGGGGGGGGGGGGGAGACGATACATGCATGATTTATAGCGCAAAGTAACTACTTTGAGAAAGCAAGTAAAAGATTCAATTCATTACCATTGTTTGGACAGAGACATAGATTTGCGATTTTGCAGAATAAAGACAAGATCAAAAGTGAATTGAGAATTAAGTTTGATCCGCACAATAATGAATTGTACTAAAACCTCAACACTCAAGAAAATCACGAAAAAATATGTTAATTTCAACAACTGAAATCTGGTTGATACCATCAACTATTTTCGCCATAAATTTAAACAATTTGAAATTGCAGACATCTTACTTTACTTTATGATCTTATATTTATATAGGAACAACAAGTCAACAACTATTAATTCCTTATTGTATTTGGTCACAATTATGTATAAAAGTTTACTTGTAAATATTTATAAAAAGAAATTCCATAATTTTTTCCTACTATTTTATTTTTGGCAAAGTAAAACAATGTTAGTTTCCTAGTTTTTTTGTCATAAATTTTTTCTACTGTATTATTCTTGGCAAAGTAAAACAATGTTAGTTTCCTAGTTTAACACTAACATATCAAATTTTATAAGGAAAAACATCACGTATTGGAACATATGCTAAGAAAAAACATCACGTATTGGAACATATGCTATTTAAATAAGGAAAACATTAATACTTTCAATTTTAGTTGATTTCAAAATATTAAATATTATAATAAAAAATAAATAATAATTACAGAAAAATAGGTGAAAAGACTATTTTATCTATTGCGAAGTATTTTAATGAAGGGTAAAAAGTTCGAATCACTTTTCTAAGGCTCTTCACACTTTTAATATATTATAGATAAATATTATATAAAATAAGTGAAAAGACTATTTTGTCTAAAGTAAAGTGTTTTAATGAAGGAAAAAAATTTTAAACCACTTTTCTAAGGGTTTTCACGCTTTTAATATATTATAGATTATAGATATAGATTATAGATGAATTATAATTTAATAATTAAATTCAAATTTTTCAATGTTAGTTTGGTTCTAAATATTATAGTAAAAAAACCTAAAAAGTCAAAGTAATATATTGTAGTAATAAATTTTAAATACTTTAAATATAAAGAGTTTTTACATAATCATATGACTTTAATAACTCAAAATTTAGTTGGTTTTAAAATTCTAAATATCATGAAAAAATTGATTAGTCGCAACTCTAGATTAAATTTTAGAGCACCATTAATATTTTTAACTGATCTCCTCTCTATCATTTTCTTTGATTAGCATGATTTTATCATCAATTAAAGTTTTACGTTATTTAAAGTTATGTAGCATATATATACTTTTTTTTATAATCGTGATGTTCGGGTCAGTTTACGCACACCTTAACTAATTCTACGGGATACCTACCACCTCCACCAACAATAAATTTCAGGTAACTCTGTCTACGAAGATTAAAACAGACTATTTATACTTCTAAATATAGTCTTTTCTTTTTTATCTTCTTTGTTATGATGCGTGATAATAATAGTAATTAATATTTTTCAAGTTAAGTTCTATTGCTTGAATAATAATGTGCTTTCATGTATAAATTAATAAAAAGAATTTTTACTTTTTAACGTTAATAAAATATCACATTTATTTTAACGTTAATAACTTTTTTTTATTGCTTGAAATAATATACTCGTGCAAAGCACGTACACTAAACTAGTATTTAAATAAATGAAAAGAAAGATTTTTTTTATCCTTACTTGTATATTCTATATTTTTTTATCATCATCATCATTAACAATTAGCAATTCTGCCTTAAATTACGTCTAAACTTGCTTGGCATAGTAGGTTTGTCACATTACCGTTTTTTATATTTCACTAAGTAATCTTAGACTTTTGTTTTTCTTCTGTGATTTTTTAAATAGTAATTGTACCACTATGTTCAATTATCAATATTAACAAGAAGATTTTTTATTATAATTAATTAGAAAAATACTTCTAAAATTGGATATAAAAATACTCCTAAAATAAAATCCTATTAAAGAAATACTTTTATAAATATTGAGATACACGTTAAACTAGAGAAGAAATTGATTTACTTATTGGGAAAATATGATTGATGTTCATCTAACTTGATTCAATTGCATGTCTAGATTGGTGGATGCTCAACATAATAGAATTCAACGTGTGAGTACATATATATATCTTCTTTGTTTTCATTCAAACATTCTTTATGTCAAAATTTTCGCTAAGAAAAGAATTATTTTCATCAAAACTGAAGTTTTGTGATCACTATTGTATTATTTTGTTGTGGTTTAAAGGTCATAGATGAATTTACAGGTGGTAGATGAATGTCGGTCTCCTTTAAGGAATTTTTTTTAGGTAAAAGTTAGGTTTAATTGTATTGTTTTTATATCTCTGTTTTGAGATTTTTTTTTTTTTTGTAAAGGTAAAGTTTAGTTGTATTATTTTGATATCTCTATTGTCGTATTATTTTGTTGTAGTTTACAGGTGGTAGATGAGTGTCGGACAGCTTTGGGAAAATTTTTGTGTAAAGTTTAGATTTAATTATATTGTTTTGATGTCTCTATCATCGTATTGTTTTGTTGCAGTTTACAGGGGTAGATGAATGTTGATCGACTTTGAAAATTTTTTTTGGTAAAGATTAGGTTTAATTAAATAAATTCTTCAAAAGACGTTGAATTTAATTATTGTATTCATCTTTATTATTTAAACAAATATCCTATTTACTGTAACGTTTGAGCTTAATAAAGTGAGGTACACGTGCGAGGTGTGTACACCTAAACTTATATTTAAACCTAAAAAATTAAGTACTTTATTAAGTCGAAATTGATCGATCTCTAGGTAAATAATTGAACATTCAACCTAATATACCATTGTGTCTTTTTGAAGTATGACTATGCAAATAAATAATATTATATCATTTCTAAAAATATATAGAAAGTACCTAATTATAGGAATAAATTATAAGTTTACATACACCATAATTTACATACTAAATGCACCCCCTCAATATATTTATTAGTTAAAAGTAACTTACATAAATCTCTGAATCTTTAAGTGATATTACATAAAATTTCGATTATTTTGTTAATTACATTTTATCCCGTTTTTTGAAATGTGATACATATGTTATATGGTGATACATATAAAAAAGTGATACATTTAAAACTAACAAGATATTTATTTAAGTAAATAATAGATTCTCTTTTATTCATTGTATTCTTTTATTTAAGGAAAGATAACTATTTTTTCTCTCTTTTTAGATTCAATTTAGGTGTTTTAGTTATGTTTCTCTTTTTTCGTCTTTAATTATAAAAGATATATTTTTTTGATCTTTTTTCTCTTTTTTTTCATCTTTAATTTCGTCTTTAATTTTAGTCTGCTTTTTTTAGATTTAATTTTAATTATGTTTTAATTCTGCTTTTAGTCCTTTTTTAAAAAAATATTACTATTATTTTTATTTTCTACACTGACTACACCATTATCTTTCATTAATTATATATGAATCAGTCATAATACCATATATATCACTCATTAATATCATATGGATCACCCAATAATTAAAACAAATAATTGTATCTACCATATGAATCACCATAATATCATATATATGAATCACCCAATAATTAAAACAAATAATTGTATCTTCCATATGAATCATCATAATATCATATATATGAATCACCCAATAATTGAAATAAATAATTGTATCTAACATATGAATCACCATAATATCATATATATGAATCACACATTAATATCATATGAATCACCCAATAATTGAAATAAATAATTGTATCTACCATATGAATCACCATAATACAATATGTATCACCCATTAATATCATATGTATCACCCGCTAAAATCATACAAAATGTATCTATCGTATGAATCATCATAATACTTATATAATGATATCATATTTATCATTCATATGAATCACCATTAAAAAAATAAACATGTATGAATAACTAAATAAATTTATATATGTATCAATAAATTTTTGTAAAAAAAATGGGAGAGATTTTAGGAAAGGAAAAAAAAAATTGCATGCATTGATGGAGGAGAAAAAATCAGGAAGAAAGATGATTTAATTGTTGATAATTAGGGAGATATTTTAGGGGAAAAAATCTTGAATGAATTAATAGTGGAGTAAAAATAGAATGTGAGGTTTTCTTATATGTATCAAGAGTAAAATTGATAAATGAGATTTTATGTAAATTTTTAAAAAATAAAGAATATTAGGTAATATAGTCTCTTAAGTATGAGATTAGTGTAATTTATCCTATTATGAAAGCCCGTGTCCTAGACCTAAAAACGGATAACTTTGAGGATATATGGCATACAGAGCCCTCCATGTCATCCCTTTGCCAAGTGTAACATAATTCAATGTACACTTCCTTACCAACCTTAGGATATAATTTTATTTCATAATATGATATAGTATAATATAATACACGAATGTACTTCCTTTTCCTGTCTGATTCCTTTTTCTCATATCCTCAATCTGAACATAAAAGTGGATCTAGAGCGCTGAGTTCAACATAATTTAATGAAAAAAGATTTAAGATTCATTCATTTTGAATTCATTGATTCTAAATTTCAGACAGGAAACATTCATTTTGAATTCATTGATTCTAAATTTCAGATTTCGCCACTACTTTATATATTAGTGTAGTTGCCTGATTACAACCCCAAAAATTTAACAAAACATGTAGTATTAATAATAAATAAACAAAAGAAGGTAGATTGTGTACGAAGCCCCAACCAAAAGAGTATAATGTAGAACACCTATCCTGATGCATATAATGAATACCGATTAATTCTATTGTTCGGACCATTAAAAGAAAAAAGTTAAATAAATGATGTATGCTCTTTTATACACACCTAATAGCATATTCCCTCCGTTTCATAATAAATAAATTGTTGGATTTTGGCACACATATTAAGGAAAAAACATTAAAAACATAAATTTAACACAATTTTTCATTTTTACCCCCCCAAAAAGGAAAAAACTGATCTTGTAATACCTTTTCAAAAGTTAATTGGTTGTCAAATCATAAGGGTAAATTTGAAAAAAAATTCAATGATTCACTTATTTTGAAACACCAATAAATACCCCAACAATTCACTTTTTTCGAAACGGAGGGAGTACTATATTTAATCATTTATATAATTGAAAACCCCACAAAACTATAAACAAAATAAAGTCTTAGCTGAATTAAAGTTATGATACATTTACTCTCTCATTCTCATCTAGGCATTATTTAATCTCTTTTATATATGAAAAAAATACCTTGGCAATAATGTACTGAATTAAATTTATCAGTTTGCAGGAGTAGCATTTGGGAAAAGACATCGTTTTCACCCTAAACTATACTCGAAAAGTCTAAGTCACACCTAAACTATACTAGTGACTTATTACACACCTTAACTATAAAAAAGTGATATTATTACCTCCCCGCAACCCCCATTCTAAGGCGCGTGTGTTACACTTATTTTAGGCGCGTCCAGCCTATTAAATAACAAAAGTAAACGGCTAAAACCATTAAGGGAAAAGTCATCGTTTCCACCTCAAACTATAGTCAAAAAGTCGAATCCACACCTAAACTATATAAGTGACCTATTACACACCTTAACTATAAAAAAATGATACTTTTTACTGACGTGATGTTGATGTGGCAGCGCGTGTAAAACACTACACCACATGCAAGTGGTGGTAGCCTGACAGGGTGTAAATAATTTCATTTTTTTATAATTTAGACGTGTAATAGATCACTAATATAATTTAGATATGATTTTAATTTTTCGGGTATAGTTTCGGATGCAAACGAAAAGACTGGTCTACGAAAAGTTAAGGTTATAGATGAAACATAAAAGACTCAAGAGTGGGAAAAAGCTGCAACATTATGTCTACTGCTCTCCGTCTATTAATTCTTACAATTATTTTCACGTGTTTAACACGTGTGTAGAATCAATAGTTTGTATTTAATGTTAATTTATATACACCTATAATAATTTGAAAATAAGATGTAACTGAACATTATACAGTAAATATTTTAATTGGCCACTATATCGTCATGGTAGAATAAGAAGCGGATTTCAAATTTTGTCTTTATAAATTATCGATTTTATAAAAAAGTATTTATTAAGTTTTAATAAATTATTTATATATATTAAGTGGATTTGTTGATAGAAATATAATTTTTTTGCCAAAACTAGTGAATTCTAGTGTGGTCTTAACTAAAACTTTGGCTCCATCCTTGAGAAGTTTTATGAAGTCAAAAAAAATCAATAAGAAAAAAGTAAATATAATGAAAAGAAAAAGTGCATTGCCTTATATATTGAAATAAAGGAAATAACATTATTAAACCCAGTGGAAGTCGTCGTATTACCCATGTAATTTGTTGTTTTTTAATTTCTATTATTTTATGTTATCTCTTGTACTTCGATAATCATATTATTTTGTTGTTGTATTTTCATTTTTGTTACTTCTTGTGGATTGTTGTGAACTATTTTTTTAGCCAGCGGTCTATTGAAAACAATCTCTCTACTTGAGATTGGAGGAATCTAAATACACAGTATTTTCTCCAAACTCCACTTTATGAAAAAGATGTTGTTGTTATATCATTAACCTAGTCCCCCACCTCCCCAATCCCCACCCACGCCAACCCAAGGCCCAAGCGCTAGTAGGTCATTGCTTAGTCTATTGAATTCAATAGCTTTAGTTCAGTTTGTATTGAAAAATATTTGTATTTTGAATCCAATATATAATTGCTTACACTTGATATGTATATATCACTATTCTATAATACTGGTGTGTCTACTCCCATTCCCCCAACCCCTCACTCCATCCTCAAGGTAAATAAAAAGCAAAAGATAAGACCAAAAGAAGTTAGTAAAGAAAGAAGAAAAAGCTATTCGGATTAAAACAAGAAGATTCATGAACCTTAAATTACATTCATTCATGATAACTATTTCTCACCTGTTGCTGGCAAAACTCTGATATAAAAGAAATAAGCTTGCGTAATGACAAATCAATAACGTAAGAAAGTTATTTGGAAATACACAAAATTTGTACAAATTACACATATCGTTATTAGCTGGAAAAAGAATGTACGCACCGCACCGTTAATTGAATTCATCAATAAAAGTTAAACTGGGTGATGATATATATTGGTCTCGTTTGTATTTTGTTCAAAGGCTTCAATTCCATGTACATAGACACAATATATAGTATGGGTGTCAAGTGGCCCGGCCCGGCCCGGCCCGAGTAACTAACCTAGCCCGGTTTGATCCGGCTCGGAAAGTCCTAGGGCTTTAGGGTTCCGGATTTCGGGTCCCGGACCGGTTACTTTTTTAAAATGGGCCCGGCTAACCCGGCTCGAACCAAGCCCGGTCCAGGCCCGCCGGTTAACCGGCCCGGATAACTTTTTTTTTTTAAAAAAAAGGATTTTGGGCCAAACTAGCCGTTGGCCCAACGGCTATATAGCCGTTTTTGGGTCCAAACGGCTAGTTTGGGCCCATTAATTAAAGAAAAAAAAAAACTTTAAAAAATATTTTTTAATCCCAAAAAAAATTCTATAAATACTCTACAACTTCAAATCATTTTTCACACGATTTTTCACTCTCTCAAATCTCATTCTCTCTCAAATCTCAATTTTCAATTCTCAAATATTCAATATATTTAATTTCTTAAAGTGTTCACTTTAATTTTTTAATTTTTCGTTTACAAAGTACGAGCGGAAGTTTCTAAAGTCGCAATCTTCGGATACTTCCAAAATTTGGTATTGTCGTTTCATCTCTTACGTTTAATTTTTATTTATTGTATTAATTGTTTAATACTTAATTTTATTATATTTGTGTATTTTGAATATTTTTAGTTTAATTTAATTTATATTATGGATAAATTAAGAAACCTCGCTACTAAAGGTGTTAAAATTTTTTGTCCCGGAAGCAGTAGTGGTGCAGTAAAAAGCGAATTACTAGCGGTAGAGGTAGTTCAAGTAGTAGATATACCAGTGTGCCTTCGCCTCTAGTACCGCTTGGTACACCTTTTGAGGAAGAAATAGGTGTAGGCGCTCACGATATGGATTATGTAGAAACTCAGAAAAATTACGGTATAGAAGAAGAAAATGAAGTAGATGCGGTTAATTTAGACGAAGATAATGAAAATATTGTTGAAACACCCGCAGTAGGAGATGTTAACGTTAGATCTGAATCGGTTAATCTCCCTCCCCGTCCTCCCAGTGCCCCAAGACCTCGTAAAAGAACTAGTATTGCATGACAATTTTTTGAACGTATATCAGATATTGAGGTGCAATGCAATATTTGTCAACAAATATATAAGCATAAAAGTGGAGGCAAGCAAGGGGGTACGGGTACGTTAATGAGACATGTAGCTGAAGATCACAAAAGAGAGTTAAATATTGCAAAAGGTGGTGGGGATGTTGGTGGGCCAACGCAAACTAGAATGGACCCAGCAACCGGTCACGTAGCGAAGAAGAATAATAAATTGAGGGACCGGAAAGAAATAGCTAAAATGGTAGCTGTGGGTTGTTTGCCTTTTAATTTTCCTTCTTCTGATGCCTTTATTCGTTATATACAAGCAATTTATTATCCTATGTTTAACGGTATTCCAAGAACTACTTGTCGGTCTGATATTTTTAGACTTCATTCACAATATTGTTTTTATTTATCAACATTGTTAAAAAATATTCAATGTAGATTGTCCCTAACTTCTGATCTTGATCGTGCTGTAAATAAAAATGATTATTTAACCATTACTTGTCATTGGATGGATAGTAATTTCGTGATGCAAAAACGTATTCTTGCTTTTTTATCTGATGAAGATCGTAAACATACTGGACAATTTATTGCTGATTCTATTGTTAAAATTGCCGGATATTATGGTATCGAAAATAAAATTTTATGTATTGCTTTTGATAATGCTTCTAACAACAACACTGCTATAAAAAAATTAAAATCTACGCTATCTCCGCCCTTGCCTGAAATTTTTCATATTAAGTGTGCATGTCATATATATAATTTAATTGTAAAAGATGGTCTTGAGTTTTTTGAGTTTTATATTGAAAAAATTCACCTTGCTGTTGGTTTTATTCAAGAAAATAATCGTAGATCGAGAATTAGAGAATTTAAAGTTAAATGTCAAGAAAATGGACTTACACCGATTTTGATGACTGAGGAAATTGATACTAGATGGAATTTTACGTATGAATTTTTAAAAACTTGTTATAAATATAGAATTCCTATTACACTAGCTTTTAACCAACATTGCGATTCATTTGCTGATTCTGCTGATTGCAAGCTACATAATTCTGATTGGGTTGTAATTAATGATCTTGTTAAGTTTTTAGAAAAATTTTATGTAGCTACGGTTGAATTTTCCGGTGCTTATTATCCTACTGTTTGTAATATTTTGGCATATATAGCCGATATTTCTGGTTTGCTCAAAGAATATAAAAATAAAGAAGGTTAAAAAGAAGTTGTTGGGGCCATGTTTACGAAATTTAAAAATATTTTTTCCGATTCCCCCTATTTACTTGGTTGGTGCTATGCTAAATCCGTGCATGAAATATAATAATATGTGTCACTTTAGTACTCTTATTTATACTAACTTAGAAATAAATACTAACCATGATTCTGAACAAGTACAACCTAATTTGTGGACGGCTACGACTGATGCAAAGGATTACATAGAAAAATTATATAATCACTATGCTGATTTATTTGATTTAGCTGTACCTACAAATATCACTCCAACTGTCGCTCCTCATCCTTCCGAAGAGTCATCATCTTCTAAAAGGCCGGCACATAGGGTTTTTTCTGATTCGTTTTATGATTTAAATTATTGGAACAGTGTTGATGAGAGAACTTACACATCAACTTATCGGGAAGAGCTGACATATTATCTTCGGACGGCCCCAGAGGATCGCAGACGACGGATCAACACGTTGGATTGGTGGAGGAGTAATGAAACACAATATCCTGTGCTCTCAAGATTGCTAGAGATATCTTAAATATTCCAATGTCAACCGTTGCATCAGAGAGCGCCTTTAGTCAGGGACGACAACAGCTTGGAGACAACCGACACTCATTGGGAAGCAATGCAATGAATGTTCTAGTTTACCTCAGAGATTGAATTAGAGAGGAAAGAAGAAACTAAGGAATGGAACCGGAGCCGAGCGACGAGCTGAAACTTGAAGAAATTATGACTTCACGGGAGAACTCAGCAGAATCAAGTCCAATGCATGGTCGTTGACTTCGACTATCCTATGCAAGTTCCCATTAATATTAACATGAATGAGTTGGAAAAAATGATGCATAATTTATAGATTTTTCATTCATGTAAATTATAAATTTTGGATCATTTTGCAATCAATAAAATTCCCCAAATTCATTCACTCCTTAGTCCTTGCTTTTTATATTTTTTCATTTAACGATTTAAAATTTTAAATTGAATTTCTAGTTTTCTACTTTAAATTAAAACTTACTTCTAATATATTATTAATTTACTACCAAATATTATTAATTTATTATATTAAGTAGCATATGTTTTGTATATTTGTGCATACATCTTCTATAGAAGTGTATATTTAACATATACATGTGTATATGTTTTATAAATTAGTATATAAGTATATCTATAGATATTGTAATGTATATATAATGCAGTATATTTTATAAGTAGTAGTATATATACATTGAATGGTGCGTATACACGTGTATATATCTTCTATAAAAGTGTATATTTAACGTATACATGTGTATATGTTTTATAAATTGGATATCTTCTATAGAAGTATATATATGTATATATATCTTCTACAGACGTATATATTTAACATATACAAGTGTATATGTTTTAAAAATTAGTATATAACTATATATATATACATATTGTAGTATATATATATATGTATATTGTAGTATATATTTTATTAGTGTATATATGTGTATATATCTTCTACAGATGTATATACTTAATGTATACAAGTGTATATGTTTTACAAATTAGTATATAACTATATATATATACATATTGTAGTATATATATATGTATATTATAGTATATATTTTATTTAAAGTAGTACATATTTATTGAATTTTGTGTATATATGTGAATATATCTTCTCTAGACGTATATATTTAACGTATACAAGTGTATATGTTTTACAAATTAGTATATAACTATATATATATAGATACATATTGTAGTATATATATATGTATATTGTAGTATATATTTTATTTGAAGTAGTACATATATTTTGAATGGTGTGTATATATGTGTATATATCTTCTGCAAATGTATATATTTAATGTATCCAAGTGTATATGTTTTACAAATTAGTATATAACTATATATATATACATATTGTAGTATATACATATGTATATTGTAGTATATATTTTATTTAGAACAGTACATATATATTGAATGGTGTGTATATATGTGTATATATCTTCTACAGATGTATATATTTAATGTATCCAAGTGTATATGTTTTACAAATTAGTATATAACTATATATATATACATATTGTAGTATATATATATGTATATTGTAGTATATATTTTATTTAAAGTAGTACATATATATTGAATGCTATGTATATATGTGTATATGTCTTCTCTAGACGTATATATTTAACGTATACAAGTGTATATGTTTTACAAATTAGTATATAACTATATATATATATACATGTTGTAGTATATATATATGTATATTGTAGTATATATTTTATTTAAAATAGTACATATATATTGAATGGTGTGTATATATGTGTATATATCTTCTACAGATGTATATATTTAATGTATACAAGTGTATATGTTTTACAAATTAGTATATAACTATATATATATACATATTGTAGTATATATATATGTATATTGTTGTATATGTTTTATTTAAAGTAGTACATATATATTGAATGTTGTGTATATATGTGTATATATCTTCTCTAGACGTATATATTTAACGTATACAAGTGTATATGTTTAATAAATTAGTATATAACTATATATATATATACATATTGTAGTATATATATATATGTATATTGTAGCATATATTTTATTTGAAATAGTACATATATTTTGAATGGTGTGTATATATGTGTATATATCTTCTACAGATGTATATATTTAATGTATCCAAGTGTATATGTTTTACAAATTAGTATATAACTATATATATATACATATTGTAGTATATATATATGTATATTGTAGTATATATTTTATTTAAAATAGTACATATATATTGAATGGTGTGTATATATGTGTATATATCTTCTACAGATGTATATATTTAATGTATACAAGTGTATATGTTTTACAAATTAGTATATAACTATATATATACACATATTGTAGTATATATATATGTATATTGTAGTATATATTTTATTTAAAGTAGTACATATATATTGAATGTTGTGTATATATGTGTATATATCTTCTCTAGACGTATATATTTAACGTATACAAGTGTATATGTTTTACAAATTAGTATATAACTATATATATATACATATTGTAGTATATATATATGTATATTGTAGTATATATTTTATGTATATTGTAGTATGTATTTTATAAATTAGTATATAACTATATATATATATATATATATACATACATAGTATATACATATATATTATAGTATATATTTTATTTAAAGTAGTACCTATATATTGATTTAAAATGAATTTCTACTTTAAATTAAAAACTTACTTTTAATATATTATTAATTAACTATCACATACATATATATATATATATATATATTGTTGTATATACTTTATTTAAAGTAGTACATATATATTGAATGGTGCATATATATGTGTTTATATCTTCTATAGACTTATATCTTTAACGTATACAAGTGTATATGTTTTATAAATTAGTATATAAGTATATATATATATATAGTAGTCATATATATATATATATATATATATATATATATATATATATATATATATATTGTAGTATATACTTTATTTAAAGTAGTACATATTATTGAATGGTGCGTATACATGTGTTTATATCTTCTATAGACGTATATCTTTAATGTATACATGTGTATATGTTCTATAAATTAGTATGTAACTATATATATATATATATTGTTGTATATATATATGTATATTGTAGTATATATTTTATTTAAAGCAGCACATATATATTGAATGGTGCATATATATGTGTATATATCTTCTAAAGTAGTATACATTTAACGTATACAAGTGTATATGTTTTATAAATTAGTATGTAAGTATATATATATATAAATATATTGTAGTATATACTTTATTTAAAGTAGTACATATATGTTGAATGGTGCGTATATATGTGCATATATCTTCTATAGACGTATATCTTTAACGTATACATGTGTATATGTTCTATAAATTAGTATGTAACTATATATATATATATATATATATATATATTGTTGTATATATATATGTATATTGTAGTATATATTTTATTTAAAGCAGCACATGTATATTGAATGGTGCATATATATGTGTATATATCTTCTAAAGTAGTATACATTTAACGTATACAAGTGTATATGTTTTATAAATTAGTATGTAAGTATATATATATATAAATATATTGTAGTATATACTTTATTTAAAGTAGTACATATATGTTGAATGGTGCGTATATATGTGTATATATCTTCTATAGACGTATATCTTTAACGTATACAAGTGTATATGTTTTATAAATTAGTATGTAACTATATATATATACATATTGTTGTATATATATGTGTATATTATAGTATATATTTTATTTAAAGTAGTACATATATATTGAATGGTGCATATATATGTGTATATATCTTCTAAAGTAGTATATATTTAACGTATACATGTGTATATGTTTTATAAATTAGTATATAAATATATATATATATATTGTAGTGTATATATATATATTATACTATTATAGTATATGTTTTATTTAAAGTAGTACGTATAGTCATATATAATTATATATTGAATGGTACGTATATATGTGTAATTGTTTATATATTTTTTTAAAAATATATATTGTATATTGGAGTGTATATAGTGTATATTGGAGTGTATATAGTGTATATTGAATTATTTATTTATTTTTTAAACGGGTTTGATCGGTTTTTAATCGGGTTTTACCGAATTTTGGTGGGTTTGGTCGGGTTGGGTTAAGTGGGCCGGGTTTGGGTGGGTTTTAATTTTTTTACTGTTTGGCCGGCCCGACCGGCCCGGCTAGCGTTAAAACCGGCCATTAACCCGGTTAAAATGAAAGGGCCGGTTCCGAATTGGCCCGGCCCAGCCCGTTTGACACTCATAATATATAGCGATTGAAATAGAGTTTACGTGAAGTACTACTCATTTTATAGAGATATCCAACAAGAGATCGAACACGGATTTAGCTACCAATTTGTTGGTAATTCCCAGTTAATCCATCGCTAAAACACTAATATCTAATTGAAGTTTCTTATAATCCAATCCATTGCTAATTTGTAGCTAAATGAGATAAGCGTAGAATTTTTGTTGTTTAGGTGCAAAATTATGTTGGCTGCGACTTCGTTATTTTCTAGTATATTTTGTTGCTGACAAACTAAAGTCTTCTCATACCTAAATTTATTTCTACAATCCAACAAATGCATGCACTCATAGTTAAATTTATAAGTGCTAAATTCATCAACAAATTAGAAGTTAAATATAAACAAATATTCATGTTTCTCTCTCTACATATATAATCCTTATTAATGTTTCTAGTGCATGAAGGCAGACAGCCAGACACGATATAATTCAAAGTTTATTTCTCCTTTTATAGACAAAAAAAATTAATAATGGGAACTCGATATTGGGTAATCAAAAATTAGAATGTGTTTTAACACTATTATCATTGTAAAGAAAATGCATCCTTCTTCCATCCCTCACATCTTCTACTCCTCTATTATTCTACACTACAAACAATTCTACAACTCTTCTAATCTTTCTATTAATTCTAGTTTTCTTCTTCCATTCATCTATTCTTAATTTTCACAACAAGAGAATCGTTACTTTGCCTAGGAATTCACGCCTCACGCCTACCACCTAAGCTACACGAAATTACTCAATCTTGTGGTATAACAACAATGTCAATCGTGATCTCCTTCGCATTCATGGGTAACTAAACTTCTCTGTTGGGGTGATGGAAGCCGAATGAGTTACTATCTATTGTTGTGAGTTTGTGAGTTCGAGGCACGTATATTGCTTATATCATTATTCTCTTCATCTTAATCTACATTCTTTGCGGTTGCAAACGCAAGAATACGCCAGTCTAACATTTAACTTGTTCGAGAGAAAAGTTATTTGTCTGGAAAAGAGATAATGTCAAGGTAGTAGGACACGCTTTCCTATTAAAAAGCTAGTGCCGTAACTGGACTAACCTCTTGGAGAATTCGTACCGTTAGACACGCTTTAAGCTCGAGAGAGTTAAAGTGAAATAGTCCTTGTTTAGGTCGAGAGACGCTTGGATTTACCATCGACTACAATCCTCTATAAGCAATTGCATGTCAGAATTCTACACACTCATAGCCAATAGAGACGTATACCTCAGAAGGTGGACATAACCCCAACGCCTCAATTCTCATTGTTTACAACTTACGTAACAATCTTTCTCTTTTACTTTGCTATTTTCAGCTTTTATTTAATTGTTTTGGTGACACATTACAATCCCCCCTTTTTACGAGACTTGCACCAAAAGTTTAGTAATCTTGCTTACTTGTTGGCCAAGCTATTCCCTGTGGGATCGACACCCAACCCAGGTTGGGTTCTATATTTGCTAACGACCGCTTTACACTCAAACGAGAGCTGTAGATTGAGCGTTATCAAAAATTAGGGCGACGGGGCCTGATGAGATTCCGGTGGATTTTTGGAAGTATGTTGGTGGGGCAGGTTTAAGGTGGTTGACTGATTTATTTAACGACATTTTTAAAAATGGGAGAATGCCTAAGGTTTGAAGGTGGAGTACGAAGATTCCGTTATATAAAAATAAGGGTGACATTCAGAGTTGCAACAACTATAGGGGTATTAAGTTGTTGAGTCACACTATGAAGATTTGGGAGAGAGTGGTTGAGCGGAGATTGAAGAGGGTCGTGTCCGTTTCGGAGAATCAGTTTGGATTTATGCCTGGTCGCTCGACGACAGAGGCAATCCACCTGGTAAGGATATTGGTGGAGTAGTATAGAGAAAGAAAGAGTGGTGTTCATCGATCTAGAAAAGACGTATGATAAAGTTCCGAGGGAGGTCCTTTGGAGATGCTTGGAGGTGAGAGGGGTCCCGGTGGCGTACATCAGAGCTATGAAGGACATGTACGATGGAGGGAAGACCCGAGTTAGGACGACGGGAGGAGGCTCAGAGCATTTTTCGGTCGAGACAGGATTGCATCAGGGATCGACTCTTAGTCCGTTCATTTTTGCATTAGTGATGGACGTGTTGACACGGAGTATCCAAGGCGAGGTGCCTTGGTGTATGTTATTTGTGGATGATGTAGTGTTAATTAATGAAATGCGGGGGGGGGGGGGGGAGGGTGAATGACAAATTGGAGGTTTGGAGGCAAACCCTTGAGTCTAAGGGGTTTAGGTTGAGTAGGCCAAGATGAAGTATTTGGAATGCAAGTTTAGTGACTCGAGGCAGGAGGACGAAGTGGTGGTGAGGTTGGACTCTCAGGAAATGTGTAAGAGGGATAGTTTTAAGTTTCTTGGGTCTATGATCTAGGGAGATGGTGAGATTGGTGAGGATGTTTCTAACCGTATTGGAGCAGGTTGGATGAAGTGGAGGCTCGCCTCGGGAGTGTTGTGCGATAAGAAGGTGCCCCTTAAGCTAAAAAGCAAATTCTATAGAGTGGCAGTTTATCCGGTCATGTTGTATGGGGCGGAGTATTGGCCAGTTAAGCACGTTCATCTCCAAAAATTAAAGATGACGGAAATGAGAATGTTGCATTGGATGTGTGGGTTTACTAAAGGGGACAAAGTTAGGAATGAGATTATCCAGAATAAGGTGGGAGTGGCTTCGGTGGAGGACAAGATGCGGGAAGAAAAGCTGAGATGGTTTGGGCATGTGATGAGGAGGGGCGCGGATGCCCCGGTTCGGAGGTGTGAGAGGCTAACGTTGGATGACTTTAGGAGGAGAAGAGGTAGGCCGAAGAAATACTGGAGAGAGGTGATTAGATATGACATGGAGTAGCTTCAGCTTACTGAGGACATGACCCTAGATAGGAAGGCGTGGAGGTCGAGGATTAGGGTAGAAGGCTAGTGTTAGTGTGTGGGTTATAGCTAGCAGTCAGGAGAGTTCTTGTGTAGCCAGATTTAGTAATCATAGGACAGTGTACGTAGGTATCTTTGGTATGTGAGTGTATGTCACTACTAGGTGGGTGTCCTATTTTCTATTGCTTAGTTCCTATTTTCTTATTCCGTGTTGCTCTTATTTCCCGTATTTTATATTTCTGTGATTTTATTCTATTATTTTCTATTTTTTATTTCGATTATGTCACCCATCCCCTTGTTTATTATCCTTTATCTTAAGCCGGGGGTCTATCGGAAACAACCTCTCTACTTCTTCGGAGATAGTAGTATGGACTGCGTACATGTTACCCTCTCCAGACTCCACACTGTGGGAATACACTAGTTTTGTTGTTGTTGTTTATGGTAAGACCTTTTCTTATTAAAAGTGATCAGAATTTCACTATTTTTCCTAATTTAAGAGTTGAAAATTAATTAAATATATTTACGGTAAAACCTTTCCTTATTAGAAATCATCAAAATTAATGAAAATTAATACTTTTTTCATTTTTTTAAAAATTCTAAATTAACTAAATTTGATTTAAAGAAGATTTGAAAAATCTAGAAATAAATGCAAAACCGTTAAAATATGAAAAAATTTAAAAGTACCAAATTCTTAAAAGTTTTAAGTACATAATAAGTATGTAATCAATGATTTTGTAAAGATAAGACTTTAAAAATAAGAAAAGATTTTAAATATCAGAAGATAATAATAACCGTAACATAAATATGGTTCAAATTGATGCATCTCTCTTAACCTATAGCAACAAGGGAAAGAGGTACTATATGAAAAACGCAAAAATGATGATTCATCAACCACTTGAAACTTCTGGTGGTAAAATATATATGTTTATATATTTATGTTTCTATTATTTTATTAAAGCGTGAAAGATTTTTGAAAAGTGATTTGAACTTTTACACTTTATTAAAAATCATCGCAATAGATAAAATTATTTAATTTTAAATAATCAAACATTACACGTGCGAGGCACGTGCAGTTAAACTAGTAATAATATATTAAAAGTGTGAAGACCCTTAAAAAGTGATTTGAAGTTTTTTCCCTTCATTAAAAATCTCTACAATAGACAAAATTATTTTTTCACTTATTTTTTTGCAATTATTATATATTACTAGTATTATTTTTGTAATATTAATTAGGCTCCTAAAATATATAGAAAAATACTTATTTAATTTTTCTGGTTGTTGCTCTCAAAAGTGTTGTTTCCTCATTGTTGCAAAGTTCCTTATTTTTAGCAAATTCAGAGGTATGGTAATGCTACAATACAATTAGTACAAATAGTATATATGCAATACAATCAATTTTTGGTAAAATTCTTTCTTTATTTTTGGTAAAATTTAGTAGTATCCTAATATAATATAAATAATATATATGTAATACAAATTATATAGGAGTCTTAATTTTTTTTTTCATTTATGAATATACTTTTATAATAGGAGTTATTTTGAAAAGGAAAAATCCATAAAGTTCACCAACAATCTTGATGTCACTGTGGTACTTTCTTCTTGTTCTTTGAATATGACAAGGTGAATTTGACACTACTTTTTTGGGAGTAAAAATTCGTAAATTGTTTAATGTTATGGGGTTTTAACGTTTTCTTATTATTTTAATTTTGATTTAAGTAGTCTTCAAAAACGAAAAGTTGATGAACCCTCTACCAAAATTTCACCAACAATTTCGATATTATTGAGGTACTTTGTTTTCATTCGTTGTTTATTATTGACTTAATTTGAGTTTTGATGTTTTATCTCAAGTGTTGAGGGAAATAGCAAAGGTAGCATTAATAATGCAAATCTAAAAAGTCCCCTTTTTAGATCTTGTCTCAAATATATATATATATATTTGCATAAAATTCAAATTAGGTTTGTTATTTTCTTTTGTAATAAGCATTCAAGTGAGACATATAATATTTGATATACAATATTTATTCATATCATTTAAATAGATATATCATTCTTTAACGTCAATATATTACTATTTTTCAATAATATTGTTCTTACTTCTTATGTATGCTTTATTAATTTACGCGAGAAACACGTGTTAAAAGTGTGAAAATTCTTTGAAAAATAATTTGAACTTTTTACCCTTCATTAAAATAATCTCCACTAGAGGATTACCTATTTACTTTTTGTTTCCCCCAACTATTTTTCTTCAATAATTGTCATTTGTTATTACCTTAATATTTAAAACTTTAAATTTAATTGAAACCCTTATTTGATCTAAGTAAGAAGTCATAATATTTAACACTTTTAAATCAATCGAAATTTTACTTTAAATAAAAGAAAATTTCTAGAATTAATTTTATAAAGTTGGAAGCACCTCATGAAGAATGAAATTTGAGATGTCGTGTTTATATTTGTTCTCCTTTTCTTTTCTGGAAAATCAAATTCAATAAAGATTTGATTTATATCTATTGCCCTTTCTCTTTTTTGAAAAATTAACTTCAATAAGGATTTGGTTAATATTTATTTTCTTTTTCTTTTCTGGAAAATCCAATTCAATAAAATTTTGATTTTCCAACAAGTACTGAAGGTGATTCATCTTTGTTAGATGTCTTTGTTTCGGTGAAGTTTTTCTATTATCTCGAATTTTATATTATTTTACTGTAGTTTCTATTTTGTTACTATTTATTGATTTTTTTTCTTATATTTTATAGGTGAGGTAGAGGAATATTCGATCAGGCCTTGAAGTTTATTTATCTAAAGGATAGATTTAATAGATTTTTTGTATAAATGTTTGATTTAATTATATTTTTTTGATATTTTGATTATCGTATTGCTTTGTTGTAGTTTCTGTTACGTTAATATCACAGGCGAAACTTTATATCAAATTCTTTTTGTAGGTGACAAGCGATTGACAAAATTAGAAAAATCGAGATACATGTTGTTGATCCTTCACTTTAATCATAAGTAAACTAAAAAAATCGAGATAATTTAGCTAAAACTTTGACCCTTCACTTTATTCATAAGTCATCATAATAATTTTCAAATTGTTAGTTGATAGAGAGAAAGGAAAGAGTGATTTGTAGAATGAGATCCATAGTTTGTTTTAGATGAGCATTTAGAAGTATAGAATATTTGTGAAAGTTTAGGTAGAAAGTTAAAAAAAATTAAGATATTTTAAATGTTATATAATGTCAATAAATATAGTTTATTTTAATGTCAATTGTTGTGTTTTAACAATTTTCTTTTTCGTATATATAATTTTATTTATTAACATAAAATACACGTGCAAAGCACGAATCTAAACTAGTAATACTGAAACTTGATAACTAGGAGAACTTAATAACAGTGCAAATAATTAATTAATATTGGCTATACTTATCAAGTGATTAGATCCACAAAATATTGGCCTCATAAAGCCTATTAATTAATTAATTAATTAATTAATTATCCATTATCATTATTGAGTAATGCTTCGCGACAACCCTATATAAGGTAACCTGATCTAGATGGGCTCTCATAGTTGCATTTGATTCAAGTAACCTGATCGTAGAGAACGTAACTCTTTCCTTGCTGAATTCTGATAAAAAAGTAAGCATAATGACATATTAATAACGTAAGAATTATTTGGAATATACAAAATTTGTACAGAGTACATGCACCGTTGTTAGCTGGAAAAATATGCATGTATCCACCGTTAAGTGAAGTCACCAAAATAAGTTAAACCTGATGATGATGATGATGATATATGTATATTTAGTCCCCATCTGTATTTTGTTCAAAAGCCTTAATTCCATGTACATAGACACAATATATAGCGGCAGAAATAGAGTTTACGTGAAGTATTAGCTAGTCCTTTTATAGAGGCATTTTGTTTCTGACAAATTTAAATTTTACGCTGAAAGTTCAGGTAACCAATCGATTGAGCTATTAAATTTTTCACCTAAACTTAATAGTAAATTCATCAACAAAAGTTAAATATAAACAACAATTCAAGTCTCTCTCTCTCTTTCTGTGTTATCTTTATTAATGCTTCTTGTGCATGTACGGGACACGATAAATTCGAAGTTTGACGTACGTGAATTATTACTCATTTTAGACAAAATAAAATAATAATGGGAACTCAATATTGGTTTAGTAAAACATAAGAATGTGTTTAACTCTATTATCATGTAAGGAAAATGTAGCTTGGCGCATGTTTTTCTTACCCTTAAACCATTTATGGTCGGTTTTCCTTAATTTCCGACCACAAAATCGATCAAAGTGCGTAGTCGGTAAAATTGTGGTAGCTTTTTAAAAATCGACCACGTGTGGTCGTTTTTTTTTTAATTCATTATTATTTTATAAAAATAGGAAAAAATGATTTTAAGAATAAAAAATTTAAAATAAAACAGGTGGTCGGTTTTTTTAAAAAAAAAAAAAAAAAAAAACCGACCACTTGTGGTTGTTTTTTATAAATATTTTTTAATTAATTTTTTTTTTTAAAAAGCTACCACATGTGGTCGGTTTTTTTGATAATTTTGTAAAAAAAAATATTGAAAATTTTAAACAAAGCTACCACATGTGATCGATTTTTTTGATAGTTTTGTAAAAAAAATATTTAAAATTTAAAAAAAGCTACCACATGTGGTCGATTTTTTTGATAATTTTGTAAAAAAAAATATTGAAAATTTTCAAAATACAAAAATTAAAAATCAAATTATTTACAATATAGCCCACCAATCATTTACAAACATTGATTATTATCTACAATACATCCCACCAATCATATATATGTAATCAACAAACCACCATAAGAATACAAACATTATTTACAAAATTTATCGAGGTTCCAAATCCAAACTATAAAACATACAAAATACTAAAAACTACAACTCATCATCCGCATCTTCATTCTCAGCCCCATCCATTCAATTATCAATATTTCGTTGATATATCCAGCTATAATCAAATTCCATCTACACATCCACAATTATATTACCTTATAATAGACCGTTATCGACATCGTGTGATCAGTGTAATTTGAAAAAAATATATATATAATTATTTCTAATGTAAATTATATATATATATATATATATATATATATATATATATATATTTGATTACATATATATAATTATTGCTCACTAAAAATTATTTATTTATTATTTTTTTTAGTTCAAAAACCGATCACAAGTGGTCGGTTTTTAAAAATATTTTCTTTTTTAAAAAAACATTTAAAAACCGACCACTAGTGGTCGGTTTTTTTTAAAATAAATTAAAAAAAATATAAAAATCGACCACAAGTGATCGGTTTTTTAAAAATATTTTTTAATTATTTTTAAAAAAAAACGACCACAAGTGATCGGTTTTCTTATTTTTTTTAATTTTTATTTATAAAATAATTAATAATTAATATAAAATTATTGAAAAAATTATTTTGAAATTTTAAAATATAAAAGCGACCACTTAAAAAGAAAAATAAAATTAAACCACATGTGGTCGATTTTTCGTGGTCGATTTTTCAGTTTTTTTTAGTAGTGATTCAAGGATATATGAATTGAGTTCGACCAAATAATAAAAGTATGATAAGCTAATTAAAAGAAAGTGATGAACAATAGACAAGTAATTAAGCAATGTGAAACAAAATATAAGATTGAAACCAACATGAGTTGTGGTACAGTGGATGGAGCTGCTCCACCCTTAACCATTGGTTGAGGGTTCGACTCTGGGCATGAAGAAAACTTTGTTGGGAGCGCTATCCCCCGAATGGAGTCCTACCCGGCACGAATCTGAATTTAATCGGACTCCAATGCGTATACCGGACATCGAATAGGAAATCAAAAAAAAAAATAAGATTGAATTTTCCTTAAGCTCAGAGGAAATCAGTTGACACAACATATAATCGGAAATAAAGTGCAATTTGTTGAATATTGAAATTATAAGAACATGATAACTCCGAGAACTTTAGTATAATACGAGTGTGAGAATGAACTTTCTCCTCAGGGGCGAATATAGTCTTATAGTTGTATGCGGGTTCACATGAATCTGATAGCTTCTGTTCAAATAATTTATTTTTATTTATAAATCTACTAAATATATATTAATATTTGATTTTTAAGATTGTTGCAGGAGCTCATAAACATCAAATTCTATATTTGTCTTTGTTTGTCTTGACTAACTCAACTCCAAAAAAATCTAGTTTATTAGGTCGACTATAGTGACAAAGCGTGAATTTTAGAATCCAATATATAATTAATTGCTAATAACACTTGATAGTTGATACAATATCACAATTCTAAAATTTTAATAGCTGTGTCTTTACCCCATTCCCCCAACGGCCCAACCCCCCACCCATCACGACATCCTCGACGAAAATTAAAGCAAAAGCGAAGACCAAAAGCAGTTAGCTAGCAAGAAAGAAGAAAAGGCAAATTAGGATTTCCCCCTTTTTCTGGCTAAATTCTGATTAAAAAATAAACATATGTAGTGACAAATTAATAACGTAAGAAAATTATTTGGAAATATACAAAATTTGTACAAAGTACATGTATCATTATTAGCTGGGAAAAACTGTTGACATCAGCCCAATACATAGGCCCAATTTATTACATGATCCGGGCCCATAAGTATTTTTATTTTCTTGCTATTATATGTATACACACTTCTAGAAAGTGGGAGTAGGGGCGGACCCATGGTGTCGCCAGGGTTCACCCGAACCCCCTTGGCAAAAAATTACCTTGTATATATAAGGTAGAAAATCAGTATTTATGTACATATATTAAATTTGAACTACCTGAAATAAGGTTGTTGGATAGCTCATTGGTTCTACGTCCACTTCTTGGGTTGCTCTTTTGGCCCTTGTGTCTCGGGTTCGATCCTTAGTAGGGGCGCACTTGTGTCGCGGGTTCGATCCTCAGTAGGGGCGCAAACTGCTTTTTTATTTTTAAATATCTGTTTTGTACAGTTTTAGTGGCTGTCCTGAAGCTATAATTAATATAAAAAAAAGGCAAAATGACTTTCTGGACTACTCTATTACGTCAGTTTTGTAAGTTGGACAATTCTACTTACATGTTTGTCATCTGTACCCTTGAACCCATCAAAAAACAATATTTTGCACCCTTTTGACCGTTGACCTTGCCCCATGGGCAAGGTCATGGTGACTAGGACAAAGAGAGTGTAACCACTCGCCTAGGGGTGCGAGTGAGGGTCAATTTTTGGCCAATTTTACATTAAAATAATAATAATAAAAAAAATAATATTAAAATTTAAAAAAAATAATTAAAAAGGGACCTTTTTTTCCCTCCATCTTTTTAAATTTAAAAATATTTTTTAAAATTTAAAAATAATTCTAAAAATTTAAAAGTATTTTTCAATTTTTTTTTTTTTTTTAAATTTTGCCAAAAATTTAAAAATGATCATTTCCCCCTTCCTTCTTTATTAATTTAAAAATATTTTAAAAATATTTAAAAATATTTTTAAAAATTAAAAAATCATTTACAAATATTTTTTTTAAAATATTATTTTCCATCCCCACCCCACCCCAGCTCGTCCCCACCCCCACACCCCACCCAGCCCATCCCCACCCCCACACCCCCCAGTCCCTCATTTTTAATTTAAAAATATTTTTAAAAATTTAAAAATATATTTAAAATTTAAAAAACAATAATTTTTTTCCCACCCCACCCCCTCTCCAACCCGTTCCCACCCCACCCAACCTCCCCCACCCCCACCCCCACCCCAGCTTGTCTCCACCCCACCCAGCCCCACTCACCCCTCTCCCCCAGCCCACCCCCAGCCCGTCTCCAGCCCACCCAGCCCCACGTAACCCCTCCCCCTTCCTCAGCCCCCCACCCCACCCAGCCCCACACAACCCCTTCCCCAACCCCCCACCCCACCCAGCCCGTCTCCATCCTACCCAGCCCCACGCAACCCCTTCCCTAGCCCCCAACCTCACCCAACCCATCTCCATCTCACCCAGCCCCACGCAACCCCTTCCCCAGCCCCCCACCCCACCCAGCCCGTCTCCATCCCACCCAGCCCCACTCAACCCCTTCCCCAGCCCGTCCTCATCCCACCCAGCCCCACGCAACCCCTTCCCCAGCCCCCCACCTCACCCAACCCCCTTCCTTCAGCCCCCCACCCCACCCCACCCAACCCCTTCCCCAGCCCCCACCTAACCCCACCCCACCTAGCCCCACGCAACCCCCTCCCCCAGCCCCTCCCCTCCCCCCACCCCAGCCCCTCCCCCCACAATTAATTAAAATTAAATATTTAAAATATGTAAATCATATTTAAATTAATTAATTATTTAAGTAAAATTTATTTAAATTAGGTTGGAATTTTAAATTTGATAAATTAATTAATTTAAAATTTAATTAATTAAATAAATGAATTAGTTAAGAATTTTAATTAATTAATTTTTCACTAATTTAAATTTAAAATTTAAATTAATTAAATTAATTTTAATATTTATTAATTTTAATGTAATACTTTTTTTATTATTTTTTATTTTAAAAATAATTATTCAAATTTTTCAAATTTTAAAAGCATGATTATTCAAATTTTTCTATAATTTATAAATTTTTCTTATTTAATTTTTTTTAATGACGTGGCAGATGACGTGGCAGGCATGACTGATGTGGCAGACGTGGTAGCAGATGTGGCAGCTGACGTGGGAGAGAGTGTCTTACACTCACCAAAAAAGGGTTTAAAATATTATTTTTTAGTAGGTTCAGGGGTCCAGATGATAAACATGTAAGTAGAAGTGTCTAACTTACAAAACTAACATAGTAGAGGGGTACGAAAGGTCATTTTGCCTAAAAAAAAAGACGCATGTTCGGATGTTTTGTACAACTTTGTAAAGGGTTAACTTTTTGTTTTACTTATTAATTACTCTTATTTAAGTTTAAGTATTTTATATGTATAGACTATATACTATTACATCCCTTGAAATTATATTTTATTGACATATTCACACATTTATGTTTTTATTTTTTCGAACCCCGAAGAAATTTTTTAAATCCGCCACTGAGTGGGAGAGTCAGATATTTTTCATGTCATTGTTATTAATAAAATTCTCTCTCTACAACCCTTGAATTCAATGTTTAGTTTCCATTTGTATTTTGTTCAAAAGCTTTAATTCTATGTAGGTAGACACAATACATAGCGGTTGAGATAAAGTTTACGTGAAGTACTAGCTAGTCCCTTTATAGATGCATGTTGTTGACAAATTAAATCCTTCTGAGACTAAATAGTACAATCTAACAAAAGTATGCATAATGCATGTATAGTTAAACTTAGTACTTAAAAAAATTGAGGTAGGGGAAGCCGGGAAGGGGATTATCAACTCGATGAAAAAGTTTAGATAATCAATAGACTAAGCTATTAAGATTTTCAGTTAAACTTATTACTAACTTCATCAACAAATTAAAAGTTAAATATAAACAAAAATTTAAGGCTAGATATATATGTTATTTTTATTAATGTTTCTAGTGCATGTAGGCAGACACAATAGAATTCAAAATTTGACGTGAATTATTTCTCATTTTGGACAAAATAAATTAAAGATGTGAACTCGATATTGGGTAAATCAGAGGATTTAGCTCCTCTCCATTTCTCTTATCTCCATTTTTCCCAGGTTACTATTTAGATGTGTGACATCTATGCTACTTAAATATCAAAGGTCTAGATTAATTAGTTTTCTTATCAAAGAAGTATACTAATTAACCATGATTAAAAGAAGAGATGTTGGTATTTAAATTTTTCAATTTTGGTAAGAAAATATCCATTTTTCAAAATTTTGATACAGAATTGAATTACTTCAATTAAACAACATTAAACTTTTGATATAAATTGATTTCTTCCATAGTTTTATTACAACTTTTCTTTTTTAAGAAAAAATACTCTATCTATTTTTGAAAAAGTTTATCGAACAAAAAAATTATTTTATATTTCTTTGACATTTTTTATGGCAAAGTAATTTTCAATATTTTTATTTAATATCTAAATGGTGGAAATTTTATTTTATGATTTATAATTTGTTTTTCATCGTAAACTAACTTATTTAAATGTTGATTTGAATTGGCAGAAAATTAGTCTACAAAGAAATTAAAAAAAAGTTATGAATAGAAAAAACAAGTTACGTATAACTAACAAAAACGATTTATTGTGGTGCTAAAAAATTGTGAGATGTCTTTTTTTTTTAAAGTTAAAATGGGATAAACTTATAGAGACTTAAACGACAGTAGTATATATATCTTTTTAACCATAGTTAAGGCACTTGATTACTTAAAAAACTATACCATTAATATTTAAATAAGACAAGTGTCATAAATCTAAGGGACAACTTGAAAAAAATGGAGAGATGAGAAATGGAAAGAAGCCGGATCCTAAATCAGATATTAAAATGTGCCTTGGTTCTATTACCACGTAAAGAAAATATATCTTGGCGCATATTCTGTTTAACCTTGAAACGTACGATAAAGTTAAATTTGTATGCATGATTAAAAGACATACGTGTTGAATTGACTAAACAATAAAACTATGATCGATAAGCTAACTAGAAAGTAATGAACAATAAGCAAGTAATTAAACAATGTGAATCAAAACATAAGATTGAATCGCTTTAAGCTTCGACGAAGTTGATTGGCAATGGCAATGGCACTGCAAAGTGCAAATTATAAAGTTGAATATTGAAAATGTAAAAACTTGTTAACTCTGAAAACTTTAGCATAATCCAATGCAAGTGTGAGAATGAAATTCAGATGCCTCTAACAAGAAAGGCTCTGTTCATAGCTACTACTTATTACTCTCTCCTTCTCATTTTACCCGTCCCAAATTTCCTAATTTGATGTCCCATTTTACTTATCAAGACAAGACAATTTTTTTCCACATTATACCCTTAGTGTAATTGATTAGTCCTTGTTATTAGCATTCTTGAAAAATATTATTTAAGAGGATTACCATTAAAAGTACACCATTAAGAATATAAATGGTGCTTTGGTATTAGTCATCAATCAATATTGAAACTAACAACAAGACACATTTAATAGGGGTAAAATGATAAAATTACATCACTAATCATTGTTTTCTTAATAGCTGTGTCATCCCAATTTGGGACGGGTAAAATGGGACGGAGGGAGTATGCATTAGTTTCACTTTCAGTTAACTTTGTACGAAACTCTTTAAAACCGAACATGTTTTTTATCAACTTCTCTTCAAACACGTCGGGTCAACTCGTGATTCAAATACGTGTTGAGTCCGAATTTTACCCTCTAACACGTTCTAGGCTAGACATTTCAGAGCATGTTTGATCTATAATAATAACAATGATCATGTACAACATTCATAAATAAAGAATAAGAATAATTGAACTATATTACCATATTAAGAAATGAACTTTGTCCTAGTTAACTCAATTCCTAAAGGCTTAGTTCATCAGGTTGACTAGTGATAAAGTCAGAAATTTATATAAGAAAATTCAAAAAAAATAAATAAATAAAAAATAGAATCTCATATTATAAATTTAATTTGTGATCACTTAAAACAATTTTTTCGGACCCCTTTACTAGTTAGCTAGTACATTAGAATTTTTCTTTGCATTGAGGAGATCATTCAATAGTTTATATTTTGTTTTTATGCTTTTTATACAATTTAATTTTTCGCCCAACGATTGTTAAATAAATATTTAAAACAAAAAACAGCACCTCATATATCCTCAATTACGTGGAACATTATATTATGACTAGTATAGTTGCTGCTGACAAAAGTTTTATGAATTTCTAAATTCATAAATTAGGTAAGCAGTCTAGGTATGGTTATCTTCAATTATATCTAAGTACATGTATATAGACACAAAAAGAAAATTCTTTGGGATTACATATTTTTTATTTGTCATTTCCCTATGTCGTGTCAAAATTGTTTTATCCATCAAGTAACAATGACTATATATGGAGTACCGGTGACAAAATCTATTTATCCTTTTTAAGTAACAATGACTTATGGAGTAGTGGTGACAAAATCTATTACTCTTTTTAAGTAATTTGTTCAATTCTTTTGAATGTATGGATTAATCAAGTGCTGACCCGTTTGTTGTTGAATTTAACTTAACTGATTGAACTCAAAATTACCTAAAAGAATTGATGGGATAAAATGAGTCAATTAGTCTAGCTTGATTCGATGGGTCAGCGATGATTAAACCTTATAATACAAAATCAAATTTGAAAAATGAAAATTACGTAAATTTTGACGAATTTAAGAAAAATACATTAGCTTTAATATTTTTATTGTCAGAAAGAAAGGTTGAGTTAAGTTGGACAAATTGGATAATAATTGTTTTAACCAACATGTTAACTAATCGATTATGAAAATTAGATAGGATTTTGCTTCTTTTTATTTTTTTGCAATACCTCGATGTGACATGGACGTGAAAGAGGTTCAAGAATCAGTTTTCTTTTTATAAGGGCTAAAATCACTTATTTTGATTTTTTTACCCCATATTGTAGGATGCATCTCAAAAGATACGAAAGATCTCTCTAAACTGTACAAATGACTTTAATCGAATAATGCAGAAATTTTCCCTTTTTATTTTTTGTAAAATATTATATATTGTGTCGCAAATTAATCACTTTGCAAGACAAGTTATAATCATTTGAAGAGGGAGGAGTATAGCACATTTAAATTTGTTCTTGGAAATTACTCTACACTTTATTTCACAAGCATATCAATCAGCAATGCATGTTACGTGCAATTAAATGAAATTAGTATCAGCTCGCGCGGTTAATATCAAATGAAATTAATTTCAAAAAATTATTATCTTATAAGTGATTTCTTTTATTTCAATATATAGGGAATATTTCTATTGTAGGTGCTATTTTTAATCTCAATTCACATACTTTATCTCTCAATTTGAAGTCAAATTCAAGATATTCACTTTAATTTAAATATTTCAAGGTATCTTAATCACTTTTGAAAAATTTGATTATCTTTAATTTTGGGATCGATTTTGGTCACAATATTTTTCCAAATCTATCTCCTGATTGCAAATTTGCTCCTGGAAATTGCTCGACATTTTATTTCACATACTTATCAATCAATAATGCATGTTACTTGCAATTAAATGAAATTCAATCCCCGTCCCCACTACCCACCCCACCACCCAATATCACATTACCTCTTAATCTATCTAGATATTTAAATAAATATTTAATAGTACAAATCATGTCTTGTTGAGACAATTCGACATGAAACCTTATGTTTTGCCTATGGCAAACAAAATAGTTTCTCCTTGCCATATTGCCAACATATTACTCTCCCCCCCCCCCCCCCCCTCTTGTTTTTTTACGTGGACCATGCTAGAATTTTTATAATACAACTAACTCACATTAAGCTAACTTAAAGAATGAATTAAGAAAAATTCGAGGGGGCGTCTGGTAGTTAATATCAGATTCACATTTTAGGAGCAGCAAAAATACTTGTTAGGTGATTTTTTTTTTTTTAATCTAAGTTTTAATTGACAAAATTACACAATATATGTACTAGTGAAGATAATAACTTATCGATGAAATTAACTAAATTGTGCATGAACAAAATCATACACAGCGGCAATAAAAAATGAGTTAAGAAAATTGAAAATAAATGGTATTATGATAAAATTATACCCCTTCCAATTCAATTTAGTTGGTCTACTTTTCTTTTTTATCTGCTCTTAAAATAATATCTTTTTCTCCTTTTAGAAACTATTCAATTTCAACTCTCTACATGACATATTCAAAATCATTAGATTAAAAAATATTTTTAATACATTTGACATTTTCTTTATTTAATACCACAAAATTTTAAAATTTTTTATATACTTTTTAAAATTTCATATCAAATTAAAATAGATTAAATAAATTAAAGCAGGAGAGTATTTAAGCCAAAATAGAAAGTGAAGATAGGTCCACTGATCGGAAAGAAGAAGAGGACAGATCAGGAAGAAAGAAATTTTGGGCAGATTTGACAAAGTTTTAAATTATAAAATGAAAATTATATTCGACTCGAGAAGAAATGACTCGAAGGACTTGAAAGCAAACTATTTTGCCGTTTTAGTCTTGTCTTGTCCCCACTATCTCCTTCCACTTGACTCTTTATCTTCCTCATTTATTTTTCTTATTTGATTTTATTTTGTTTTTATATAGTAAATTAAGATTTGACACCTTCTAATTTGGAAACTATTTATTGGGCTCATTTATTATTGTAAGGGTAACTTACATAAATTTTCGAATCTTGTAATGATATTACATAAAATCTAGATTATTTTGTTAATTACATTTAATTCCGATTTTTTAAAATGGTGATACATATAAAAAAAATGATACATTTGAAACTAACAAGATATTTATTTAAGGAAATAATAGATTCTCTTTTATTCATTATATTCTTTTATTTAAGGAAAGATATCTAATTTTTCTTTTTTTTAGATTTAATTTAGGTGTCTTAATTATGTTTCTCTTTTTCGTCTTTAATTATGAAAGATATGTTTTTTTTGGTCTTTTTTCTTTCTTTTCATCTTTAATTTTAGTCTTCTTTTTTTAGATTTAATTTTAATTATATTTCAATTCTGTTATAAGATAATAAAGAACAAAGAAGAAGAGTAGAGAGAGACTAGAGAATAATTCTTATTCCTCTTGAGGGATGAATTACAATAAAGGAAAACCCCTTTATTTATAGGGGAAAACTAACCTTGAGGTTTGTAACTTTTTCATAAATAGACATATACAATATATGGTAAAGTAGGTATTTACTATATATAGTAAAGTCGACATTCACTATATATGGTATATTTATAACACTCCCCCTTGAATGTCTAATTGATAGATAATGTGCCTCGTTAAAACCTTACTAGAAAAAACCCAGTGGGAAAAAGAAATCTAGTGAAGGAAAAAGAGTACACATCTCTAACAATACGCATATAGGCTGCCTCATTAAAAACCTTACAAGAAAAACCCAATGGGACAAAACCTCGTAAGGGAAAAAGAGTACAATACGTATTAACTCCCCCTAATGATAACATCCTTGAACCTTTGCATTCCGATCTTGTGCACCATCTTCTTGAAAGTTGCAATTGAAGGAGACTTGGTGAATAGGTCAGCCACATTGTAACTTGAATGAATCTGTTGTATGTTAATATCACCATTCTTTTTGTAGCTCATGTGTATAGAAAAGCTTTGATGAAGTGTGCTTTGTTCTATCTCCTTTGATGAATCCTCCATTAAGATGTGCTTGCATGATGCATTATCTCCGTATAAAATTGTAGGTAGATTTTCATATTTCACACCATATTTTTCTCGAATGAGATGTATCATGGACCTCAACCATACACATTCTCGATTTGCTTCATGAATAGCTATTATCTCAGCATGATTCGATGAAGTGGCTATGATAGACTGCTTTGTATATCTTCAAGATATTGCAGTACCACCACATATGAACACATAGCCTATTTGAGACCGAGCTTTATGTATGTCAGATAAGTACCCAAAATCAGCATGACCAATAAGATCGGGACTGCAAACTTGCTAATAAATTAACTAAAAAAAAAGGTTATATCAGGCCTTGTAGTATTTGTAAGATACATTAGTGCATCAATTGCACTAAGATATGGTACTTCATAACCAAGGAGTTCCTCATTCTTTTCTTGAGGTCGGAATTGATCCTTATTCAATTTTTGCATGTTTCTCATTTAAGCAAATACTCTATTGCTTTTGAAAACTCTCCAAGAATTTCAATGATACTGAAATCATCAAATTATATCTTATGAGGATAGTAAAAAATTTCCCAGAAACTTTATATGCTTCAGACATTTTGAATCCTTTAGGAATTTTCATATGGATGTTTGTCAAGTAACAATATCCAACATGTCAAGTCTGTGGACTGTAAATCAAATAAGTTTTACGCTTACCAAAATGCATCCTTTCAGGTCACTTGATAAATGTTTCTACGTCAGCATGCTTAAATTAACGTAGAATTCAGATCCTCATAATCTTTTACAATATTGCGCCAATATTGTATCAAAGATATCGTCGATGATTTCTTATTTTGTATCGGTTCACAATGCGATGTAACATTTTGAGATCTCATCACTTCATTATTTTCAGGTACCTAAACCTCTCATAAGGTTTCATGAAGTGTTATGTCGTTGGCTCTTCAAGAACATATTGCCTTCTTATCATGATTATTTGCTCCTTATCCTTTTCAAAGATTATTTCATTTGGAACCGATTAGTCTATCACGCTTCATGCATGCGTAGATTTTTTCCTTTAGGAACACAAAATAAGAGCACTTGCGCTTAATATGAGATACTTTCGGCATTTGACTTGAATTATCTTTTGGATGAGGATCTGGTGATAATTCCTAACATATTTCATAGCATTTATAATCTCCCCCTTATGTTAGGAAAACTAACATAGATCATCTACTTCTTTGAGGAATCCATCTTTGTGCATTATGATATATTCATTAATCGTATACCACACATCAAAATTATTAGATGGAGTAATTGGTTCCCGACTTTGAACCAATTGAAAGGGAAGAAATAATCATAATTTATTGGTCTAATGCATACAAGTGTTATTGCAATATATTATATTTCAGACCAATACATGAAGTTTTGTTCTCATTAACAATGGTTTAGATATTTATCGAAGGCATTCAATGCTAAACCATCATCATCAAGATGAATTATCTTGATTACACAATCTGAAAGTCACGCTTAACTCAATTTTATTGAGCAAGCAACTTTATGAATGTCAATCTGCAGGTTGACAATAAATGTATATGTGATCATTTTATTGATGCATCATTTTAACATATCACATGATAGATGAACGGACCCTTATTCACCTTTTATAATTTTCAGATTTGAAGGGATCCAATCCCAATATTAGTTGGTCCAACCAACTTATCATGAGAAAAAACGACATAAACAATTCTTGAAGAATCTTCTAGTTATTCAATACATGCACATCTTCGAGATGTCACAATCGTTCATATCAATTTATGAACTTTTATTCTAGTAAACTCCAAGTTTACCATGACATGTACTTTTTCTTTAGTAAATTTCAAATTTACTATTACATGAATAAATTTCAGATTTACTACTTCAGAAGATTTCAAAATTATTCAACCTCTTTCGAAGGTGAGTTGTGATACAATCACAATCAAGTGCACGTTTGCATTAATAAGTTTCTCATTCCCCAAGAATGGAATATAATCGTGCCTTAAGCCTATCAAATTATGATGGCTTATAACCTCTTTCAAGATTTTGCTACTTCAGAAGTAAATCGAGGCATACATATGATGTAAAGAATTTATTTTCTCTAGCATATCTTATAATCATATAAGTGTGTGAAAATATCAACACTTTTGATGATCATTATCATATTGTCCCTCCACGCGTATATTTTTGCATTCAATCACTTGTCTTCTTTCAGACATATTATGCACTGCTACCACATACACCTCAATAATGAAGTAAGTTGTCATATTTCAGACTTATCATATATTGCTACCACATTCACTTCATGGAATGGAGAATATTCAATGGATCGAATTTCATGACTTTTCATCAAACACCCATTATTTTGCCTTAGCCATCACAATATCATCAATATGGTGTATTGAGATTCAAACTCAATATTTGATCCATATAAAGGCGTCTTAGGCATGAATCGATGGGACTTGAACCCAACATATTATCATCTTTTTTGATAATATTGTTCTTGAGGAATAAATTTAAAATATAAATGGTTCCAAACCAATTATTTTTTTCTCAAATCCAATAATAATTATATTAGTAGTAGCAAAAGAAAGATAACATACAAAATTACTAACCTTGAAATCCTTCAGATTTATAATCTCACCTTGTTTGGCAGAGTCTCGTGTTGATAACGTGTTATAAAATAATAAAGAACAAAGAAGAAGAGTAGAGAGAGAATAGAGAGTAATTCTTATTTCTCTTGAGGGGGTGAATTACAATGAAGGAAAACCCCTTTATTTATAGGAAAAAACTAACCTTGAGGTTTGTAATTTTTTCATAAATAGACATACACAATATATGGTGAAGTAGGTATTCACTATATATGGTAAAGTAGACATTCACTATATATGATATATTTATAACAAATTCTTCTTTTAGTCTTTTTTTTAAAATATTATTACTTTTGTTTCCTATACTGACTACACCATTACCTTTCATTAATAACATATGAATCACCCAATAATTAAAATAAATAATTGTATCTATCATATGAATCACCATAATACCATATATATCACCCATTAATATCATATGAATTACCCTATAATTGAAATAAATAATTGTATCTACCATATGAATCACCATAATATCATATATATGAATCACCCAATAATTAAAATATATAATTGTATCTACCATATGAATCACCATAATACTATATATATGAATCACCCAATAATTGAAATAAATAATTGTATCTACCATATGAATCACCATAATACCATATATATCACTCATTAATATCATATGAATCACCCAATAATTGTATGTACCATATGAATCACCATAATACAATATGTATCACCCACTAATATCATATGTATTATCCGTTAAAATCATACAAAATGTATCTATCGTATGAATCACTATAATACCCATATAATGATATCATATTTATCATTCATATGAATCACCATTAAAAAAATAAACATGTGTGACTAACTAAATAAATTTATATATGTATCAATAGATTTTTTAAAAAAAATGGGAGAGATTTTAGGAGTGGAAAAAAAAAAGTTGCATGCATTAATGGAGGAGAAAAAATCAGGAAGGAAGATGATTTAAGCATTAATGGAAGAGAAAAAATCAGGAAGTAAGATGATTTAATAGTTGATAATTAGGGAGATATTTTAGGGAAGGAAATCTTGAATGAGTTAATGGTGGAGTAAAAATAGGATGTGGGGTTTTCTTGATATGTATCAAGAGTAAAGTTGAAAAATAAGATTTTATGTAAATTTTAAAAAAGTAAGGGATATTAGGTAATATAGTCTCTTAAGTATGGGATTTGTGTAATTTATCCTTATTGTAATCCGATTTTGAGACCCATTAATTTGGGCTCAATCCAACTAAGTAGATTGTTAAAATTATCCTCATTTTAGGTCCAATTTGATGTGCATATGTAAATTTTTCATGGGTCATTTCTTGAGCCTTAAATACAAATTAGGATTGGGGTGAAGTTTTTGTTAATATGAAAAAGAAAAAAAAGGTACAATTTATGATTATGCCACAAATAACACCCCATCGGCTTTAGTAATTTAATACACTGATGCACAAGTCATTAATTTTCAATCATATTTTACAATATGGACTACTAGGTACAAAATAATAATATAATATTTTTAGTGTTAACTTTTGGAATTGTTCCAATCAATCTTGTTGTGTGTTGCGTATTGACATTATTCCACCCATCAAAGTTTGTCGAATCCTTTTATTCATTATTTTCACTTAGTGAATGAAAGCATGGACAGGCGTAAACGTATTTTAAAGTTAGTAAACGTTTGTGGTTTCGCTAAATTTATCACAATGAAAAAATAATTATTTTGCATGCGAAGTGACATCTCTACTATACATTATGTGATTATGTTAGTGAATGCTACCATGGATAATTAGTGCTTTTAGTTAACACATATCGTTGCAGTATGAAGCAACGCTTATATTAAGTAAAATTAGCACGCAGTTGTTTCATTTTGAATTTTCTCCTCCCATGTTCAAGTATAATTTGAAAATAATTTTTACATACCCTAGTTCAATTTAGGAAAAACTATTAGGTGAGAATGTATATATTCATCAATGTATTTTTTAAGCCACCCAACGTACGATCATGTTTAAACATTTGTCCAAGTTGTGCTTGGACAATTGGACATTTAGAGTTAAAGATTTGGACATTAACAGATTCAATTGAAGCGTCAAATAGAAAGTTCACAGTCTTTTGTTTCAGTGCTCTTTTTGGAGTGAGTTTATGTTGGACGTTGATTATTTGTTAGTTGCAGTTCATTACATAAGTATAAAAAAAGACATTTATTTTTATAATCAGTTTGATGCAGAGTAATTGGCTCCAACAAAATATTATCTTTTTTAGTTCAAAGTTGTACTTACAAATAGATTGATCTGGACAACTTTTCATATACCCGAATAGTGAAAAAAAGAAATAAAGTTGTATGGGATTCGAATAACAGTCTTGTTTTTTGTATAATTTTCTTCAGGTTAAACTAACCAATGTTAAATGTGTTCAACACCTAATCTACGATTTGTATCTAATATATTCGATAATTCGTATGAATCGCTAGTCCTTCAATTAACTTATGTGTTCCATTGTTTGCATAAAGTTACGGCAAGTGTAATATGAAAAGAAGACATTTATTTGTTAACTGCAACTGGAAGAACAAACATACAGCGGAAAAGAAGAAACAACAATTTAAAAAGATCAAAAAAGAAAATAAATAAACAACCTAAGCAGCTGAATCAACACCCTCAGCAGCGTCACCACCTTCTTCAATATTCTCGTTGTTAACCTCTCGTATATAGGTGTGAAAACGATGTCTCAACTCCCACAGATCTCACTTAAGCTGTTCCATACACTGATTAAGGTCCCTCACCTCATCTTTCAGCAGCTCAATCTCCCAAATAGTGTGATAGCATCTTCTTCTTCGGACCACGCGACTATTTTCATTATTTAAGGAAGACATATTTTTTTTGTGTAAAAGAGGCATTTGAAAAGTTATTGAGGAAACTCTATAGGATAAGATAAAAGAAGAAAAAATTTACAAAGAAAAGAGGATACGTATGTAAATAAATAGGCTAGAATTTTTGTTGGAGAATTAAATGAGAAATAAATTATTTGTTTCGCCCTTCAGCAACCTACAAGTCGATCCATACTAGGTCTTGATATTGATAACGTCACCTAGGTTCTACCAAAAGCCTTGAACAGTGTTAAAGTCAGTCATAATGGTCTTACTGCATGCTATCATGACAAAGGTTTTCTTTATTGTTTGTCTTTGCCAAGTCCCATCTAAAATCAACCAAATCTGCCTGCAGGATTACTTTTCTCGTTCAAAATTTAGCAGAAAGATTTGGTTGGTAAATCTAGATGACTTCTTTTCCAGCTTTCGAATATTTAATTTGAAAAAAAAAACACAGAAAGAGAAAGAAATACGAAACCCAACAAAGGAGTGAAATAGTTATGATAGTTTTGTTAATGCAGTGATAGTAAAGGAAAATTAAAACTTAGTAATGGGAATTGAAAATTGAAAATAGGAACTAAAGAGTAAAGTTATGAGTTGTTTAATAATAATAATAATAATAATAATAATAATAATAATAATAATAATAATAATAATAATAATAATAATAAAAGACATTTAAACCAATCCATAACCTGAAAACTTGTTCACATAGGGATTACATGTTTAACATTTAACAAGACAGATCCGTCGTTACTGTTGGCTATCTCGAAGACCAAAATATCATCTACTTGGATATCCGCAGCACGGATGAAAAAGTTTCAACCATTACATATCCTCCGAGCGTTTCCATGGAAGCAGAACACTTTAACCGTATACGTCTTTCTATTACCACAATGTCAAATGGTTACTCGTGCTGGACCGATGGGGAAGTATATACATACCTCTTCTGGTATCGACTAAAAAGGAGAAAAGAGACGGGCGACTTACTCAAATTTGAAAGAGAACAAAATTTAAATGAGACAAATAAAGAAACATAGAATCCTTAATGAATAAAAATTAGAAATTACCACTTCGTCATATGTCATGTCTGTTACGTCCAACCTAATAATGAATTCTGGCCCGCGTTCATTAGGGTTGAGACGTACTGATCTGAACCTTGTCATTTTCTTCGATGGTGAGGGAAGGTGAGTAAGGTTTGGGTTGATATTCTGTGGTGTATTGTGGAGATGAGTGGTGAGATATTTTCATTTTCCCTCCAAATAAATAGTAAAGTTAAAGTTTTATCTTATTGAAACGGTTTTTGAATTTCCCAAAATACATTTAGGGAACCTCCTTCAAAACAATAATTTAAAAAAAAACAGAGGAAAAGCTACGGTTTCGAACTCGGGACCTATGAAATCTAAAGTTGATGTTTGACCAAGTCGCTGCAATAGCATTTAGTATTAGTTGGCATGCATTATATTTTTATTGATGCTCTATTTAGGTATCATTAAGGAACTCAATTATTTATTTAAATTAACACACAAATTAAGGGACTCATTTTAATAATTTAAATATTTTACATGTAGATTCCATATCTGTAACCAAAAATGGCATGATGAAATATTCAATTGATTATCGAAATCGTGCCGAGAATAGTGTATTCAACTGAACGACTTATAATCGATAGTTGTAGATGTAATGTAATTTGTTCATACTTTGAGTATGAACATGACACGACAACAGTGAACAGACTTAGTTGATGCAAAGAGAATGACAATGTTGATCAAATCAATTTTAATTGAATCTACAATAGTGAGATGGTTTGATTGACGTATAGTCATAATATTTACTCAATGTATGATTTCTGTAGCCATAATTGTTGATTCAACGTTTCTTTGTAATTGAATACATTTTGATTTATTCATGGACATAGGAAATGCGAAGATTGTTTTAGGTGGATACTTATTATTGTCACAATTATGAAATTTATTTCAATCCTAAGTAGGTTTAGACCACGAATATTATTCGCCATATTGCGAACTGTTGTATCTAAATATTGCGCAATGTGATTTTAATGTATTACGTAGAAATTGTGTTGCCGTAAATATTTCGTTGATTTATGAATAGTTGAAATCTTAAATAACCCGTCATAATATAACCCAAAATTCAAACGTAATATCTGAACCAAAATACAATGGTTTATTAATTTGAATGTTTTTAATTGCAACCTAAAACATTTAGATTTTTGTCAAGGAAAAATTATTTTAGCCATAAAATTTGGCCATAATAATAAAAAAATTTATTCACACTATAAACCAGTTATTTCTTGGACATTTTAACCCTTTTACCTTAAAAATTAAATATATTCTTTTATCATATTTTTAATACATTGATTATTGGGAATGAGCTTAATTGTAATTAATTCTCATATTCAGTGGAAAGTGTTTGCCAATTTTCCTTAGCCATTTTAAAATACGTATTCCCATTTCAATTTTCCTTAGCCAATTGAAACCTATTCCCATATTCATAGGTATAAACATTTATAATTTTCAATCATACGTATTTAGAAACATAGGATGGAAATTGAAACGTATTTTCAAACAGATTTAAACTTAATTTTTGCTAATTCTAATTCTCGAGTAAAAATTTCCTCTAATTCTAATTCTTTACTAAATATTTTTCCTCCACGCTTAAATATTTCTCCAGTGAAGCATATTTTCAGTATTTGAAAACATACGATGATAAATACGTTTATAGCTTGTCAATTTCCGTACATACTCATTATTTGGTAATTTTAGTATAATCTCATAATTTGAAAACATAATCATTATTTGTTAATTTCAGTTTAAAGCTATATAAATACGTTTTCAAATAAATTTACTTGGGCAGACATTCTTAATTTAAGTTAGTATACTTTTACACCTTTTAGTTAAGAAAAAATAATTAGGTAGAGATCTTAATATTTCATCGTGATCTCAGTCAATGTTATTCTTCCATAGAACGAATTTTATTTGTGACAGTAAAAACCAATCAGTAGTTTAGGTGGCATTTTCTAAGTTTGAACATTAGTACTTGACTCTATCTACGATTGTGTAAAATCGAACCAAAATCAATAATGTGTAATGACATTTTGATTATTGAACGAGTGGTTTGACTTATCGGATTAGCAAGTGTAAAGTCTGTTGATTTGTTGTTATAGCAATATTTTATAAATTCATTAGAGATTATTTTAGTAACAAATATAAGTAACAATTCATAATTTATCAAATCGCCGTAATATAGGAGTGAAAGACTTATATGATTAACTCTTATATCTCACTCTATTTTGTTCGACTGATGTGGACTATATGCTTAATTTCTATAAGTGTCAACGTTTATCAGGTTTAAGGTATGTTGAGATATCGTTATTGCGATATCTTACAAATTATGCCTGAGAATTATTTAAATATATATTTTAATTTTATTTAACCATATACTTTAAAAATACAAAATTAGAGGTCATTTTAGTAACAAATATAAGTAATGATTCACAATTTATCGAACCGGCATAACATAGGGGTGAAAGACTTGTACCATCAACACTTATGTCTCACTCTCTTTGGTTCGACACATATGAGTACTATATGACTGTTTTTTATAATGTGTCGACATATTTATCAGTTCTAAATTATGATGAATTGTCGTTATTGAAATATTTTAAAAATTATATTTATAAATTATTAAAATATATAATTTAATTTAATTTTAACATAAAAATTAAAAATAATTAATTATAGGTCGTGTTAGTAACAAATTTACGTAATGATTCATAATTTATCAATTCGGCGTAATATAGAGAGGAAACACTTGTGCGATCAACGCTTATGTGTCAATCTTATTGGTTTGACACATGAATTATATGCATGATTTTTATAATGTATCGATATTTACCAGTTCTAAATTGTGTTGAGTTGTCGTTGTTGAAATGTTTCACATATTATATTTACAAATTATTTAACATAATGTTTAATTTTATTTGAATATAATAATTTTAAAATAATTAAATGGAGGTTAATTTTGTAATATATATATATATATATTTTAATGAAAAATATGTGTTTTTTTAACCGAAAATATACGTATTTTAATTGTATAAGACTATTGATATTCTTGCCTAACAATTTGCGTTGCAACTGAATTGCAATAATTTTCTTGAGTTTAAAAAAATGCAAAATTTTGTTTGGAAGAAAAGACTATTATAGTCTTTTTATTATTATGGCCAAACTTTTATGGCCATTAAGCATCAAAGTATTGCAACTTATTTTTATATGCATTTTGCCTCTAAGAATTTTATTTTTTTATTTAGAGCCTGCCCAACCACTAATTAATGATTCGCTTGCTTACAATTTTTTTTTATTACCAATGCATTTGCTACTATTTATTTCACCAATCCCGATTTTGTTTCATCTTTTTTGCATTCATTGGTCGTCTTCCGAAAATAGAACTTAGAGAAAATTAATTAATGATATCGGTTACTCTTAGAATTTTTCAAGATAATAATGTCGAAGCAGCAAGATAAATAAAGAAGAAAAATTCGTTTAACACGAACTACTGAATACTTTTATAAGAACAAACCAATACAACAAGGTATTACTAATGTCTGATCAAATACGAAAAAGGTTCTGTGAGTGCAATGAGAAACTGTAGGTTCGGGTCCTGATTAAGAACAATAATTTTAACACAGTTTTCACAACTGCATATCAGCAACATATGTAACACATCTACTTCCCTAAAATTCGTAGCCCTAATAAATTGTCTCCATCCGTTGTTGATCCTACGATAGTTGTTGATGCCGGAAGCACCAACCTGAGCTCGATACACCTCACTTTGACAATGAAAGATCATAATCGGCGTCGAAATTTTGGGGAAGTAGTCATTGATGCTTAATGGTAGCCACTACAATCCCAAAAAAAGTGATGAATTAAACGAAGACACATACGAGGAACAGTTTTAAATAAATAATAAATAAATAAATATACCAGAAAGTTTTTCTCAAAGTAGAAGCGGCGCAGATTGACTCAGAACTGATGAACGGGACCTATCTGCGCTTGAATGGGGATAAACGACGACATATTTTTCTTTTCTTTTTTGAGAGTTATGAAGGAATGGAGTAGTTGGTTGTTGATGAAGTGTGCAATGTGTTGTCTTTTAAAGAGGAGAGGTATGAAAAGGGTTTGTATTGCTACAGGTGACCTGTGTAGTAGGTCAGCATTTATGGTCCGCAACTTTTATTGCTCATACGAAAAATAATCAAAAAAGATTGGGTTAGGGAGAATCGAACTCGTGAGTTAAGGAGTATTAACAGGATGATTGACCATATTTGCTACTAAAGCTTTAAACATAACACATATGTTTGACAAGGGATCAACATTCTATCAAATACTATTAATAACTCGTGCCAATGGATTGCTGAATGAATGCACGTTATAATGAATTGGGTCGACTTTCGGCTCTTAATTTGTCAATATTGTATGAAAATTTATTAAAATCGCTCGTGACACGTGATTGTTGAATCAATGTACGTCATGAATTGGGAATACTCTAAAATTGTCAACATTATATCAACCATTGTTGAATTCACTCATGACATGTTATTGTTGAATGAAGGCACGTCATGAAGCACGATAATTCTCAATTTATCGTACTTATATCAAATGCTATCATTAAATTAACTCTTGACGAGGAATTGTGGAATGAATGTACGTCATGAATTGCGTTGACTATCAATTTGTCAATTTTATATGAAAATTTAATACATTTTATCGCAATACGTGATTGTCGAATGAATGTACGTCATGAATTGCGAAGACTTTCAACTTGTCAATGTTATGTCAAACGTTGTGGAATTCACTTGTGACAAGTGATTGTTGAATGAATGTACGCCATGAAGTACGATAATTTTAAATTTGTCGTACTTATATCAAATGCTATCATTAAATTAACTCTTGACGAGGGATTGTGTAATGAATGTACGTCATGAATTGCGAACTGCCGTTACTTAATATTGCAAATTGTGATTTTAATGTATCTCGTTGATTTATGAATAGTTGAAATTTTAAATATAACGCGTCATAATATAATCCAAAATTGAAACATAATTTTCGAACCAAAATACTATGGCCTATTAATTTAACTGTTGTATTGCAAACTAAAATAATTCTAATTTTTTTGTTGTATTGCAACTTATTTTTAGATGTTTTTTGCGTGTAATAATATTTTTTATTTATTTAACGTGTACCCAATCACTAATTAATGGTTCAGGAGTTACTACCTTTTTTTTTCTAACCAATGCATTTGCCACAATTTATTTCACGAAACACAATTTGCATTCATTGTTCGACTTTTGAAAATAAAACTTATAGAAAATTGAAGCAGCAAGATAAATAAAGATGAATAAACTTGATGAACACGAACTACTGCATATATTTGTAATAATAAACCAAAACAACAAGGTATTACTAATGCCTGATCAATAACGGGAAAGGTTCTTTGAGTGCAATGAGAAATCGTAGGTTTGGATCTTGATTAAGAACAACAATTTTAATACAGTCTTCAGAACTACGTAATAGAAACATATGTAACACATCTCCTTCCCTAAAATTCGTAGCCCTGATAAATTCTCTCCATCCCTTGCTGATCTTACGATAGTTGTTGATGCCGAAAGCCGCAACCTGAGCTAGATACATCTCACTTTCACAATGAATGATCTTAACCAGCGTCGGGTTTAGGGGGAAGTAGTTGTTGACGCATAATGACAGCCACTACAATCCGGAAAAAAAAGTGATGAATGCATTAAACGAAGACACATAGGAAGAATAGATTTAAAAAACAACAAATAAATTTACCAGAAAGTCCTCAAAGTAGGAGCGGTGCAGATTAACTCAGAACAGATAATGGGGGCAGGTCTGCGTGTGAATGGGGATGAAAGGCGACATTTTTTTTCGAGAGTTATAGTATTACAGATGAAGTGTGCATTTGGTGACTTTTAAAGAGGAGAGGAATTGGGAGGGTTTATTTTGAAAGAGGTGACCTTCGTAGTTGGTCAGCATTTAGGGTCCGCAACACTTATTGCTCTTACAGAAAATAATCTAAAAAGAATAGATCAGAGAGAATCGAACACGCGACCTAAGAAATATTAACAAGATGATTGACCTTATATGCTACTAAAGCTTTCAGCACAAAGCATGCGGCATAATAATCAATCCATCAAAGAACTTGTACGTTTGACCATGGATCAACATTATATCAAATGCAATTACTAAATTATCGCGCGACACGTGATTGTTGTATGAATGTACGTCATGAATTGCGTCGACTCTCAATTTTTCAATATTATATAAAAATTTACTTTATTCTCTCGCGACACGTGATTGTTGAATGAATGTATGTGGTGAGTTGCGTTGACTATAAAATTTTCAACTTTATATCAAACGTTGTTGAATTCACTCTTTATGTCAAATCATATAGTTTGTAATAATTTACGAATTATGAATTACATTACTTTATGCAAAACCTAATAATTTATTACAAACTATATAAATAACTCGCCCGCCCCTGCCCCATCAAATTTATGATAATTCATGGAGTTCAACTATCACTTTTTCTATTTATTATCCCTCTTCCTTCATTACTTCCAATTAAAAAATATGTCGTTTTACTAGTTCTACTTTATCTACTTATTTCTAACTCCATGAATTATAATAGGAGACTTGTTTGTCCATGTGGGTTTCCTCCTATTGTGAGAATTTCATGGTCGGTTGACAATCCCGGACGTAGATTCCTCGGCTGTATGCATTATGGTGTACGAAATTTTAATATTCTATCTTATTTTTAAATTAATGTTTTGTAACAAGTTAATTTTATAACTTTCTTTTTTGTGAATTGCAGTCTCTATTTTGAGCTACTTACAACTTTTTTGAATGGTATGATCCAGAATTTTCACGTCAAGCCAAGATTGTGATCTTGGGTTTGTTGAAGAAGACCAACAAACAACAAAAAGAGTTGAAAGGCAAAATGATGCTAAAACTAATTTTGTGCATTAGTTTGATATGTAATGTGATGATGTTCATTTATGTTTTGTGTCATTGAATTGTAAAGTGATGTTGGCGTATGTAATGGTGCATTAGTTTGATAAGATGGTGTATTTTGACAGATTTAGTTATATGTCTTTGTTGATTAAAGCAATATATTTGTATGTAGTTATACATCTAATATTTCTTGGTTGTTGTTGTATCCTCTATTAGATGATGATAACTTGTAATTTTTTAGTTATATTGGTTATCGATTATTAGTCTCTAACGATTTGATTTTTGATTTAACCGATAAGAAATAGCTAAGTAAATAACATGAATAAAAAATGCATCTCATTTACATTTGTTATCGATTTTTAGTCTGTAATGATTTGATTTTCGATTTAATCTCAGCTCTTCAACTAAGTAATTCATCAATTTTCATTTGGCGCATCTCTCAAATTAAATGTTTTCAAAATAAACTAAAGAGTTGATATATAAATTCAATAAAAAAGGACATTCAAATCAAGGCATAATCCAAGCACCAAAAGTACGAATATCTTCCCAAATTTGAAATCTTTACATCCTTAAAGCTACTTTACACATCAATTATGTGTTGAACAGCTATAAAGATAAGTTTGGAAACACTGTAAAAGATCGTGAATTCCAAAACGTCTTCTATCCGAAAACCCGCATCACGAATGAAATATCTCCTCCCTTCATATATCCTCCGTCTGTTCTCGTACCCGAAGCAGGAGACCTTAGCCTTATACGCCTTCTTAGTACCACAATGAAGAATGGTTAATGGCGTCGGATCGTTGAGAAAGTATCGACTAACCTCTTGTGGTATCCACTAAAAAGGGAAAAAAAGATGGACGAATTATTCAATTTTGAAAGAGAACAAAAATTAAATTAAAATAACAAAGAAACGTAGAATCCTCATTGAACAGATAATTAAAAATTACCACTCCATCAAGATTCATGTATGATCTGGTCAATATAATACTAAATTCTGGTCGGTAATCGGTGGGGTAGCAGCGTACTTGAATGAAAGTGGTCATTTTTTTTGTGGTGGGGCCAGGAGAATAGGGTTTTAATTGAGTGTTTGTTTTGTATTGTGGATGAGATTGTTGATTGTAACTAGGTTTCGGTTGTGTGTTTGTTGTATATTGTGGAGTAGATTGTTGATTGTAATACGGGGAAGGGAAAGGCAATGGTTGAGATACCTAGATTGTGATGGTTTCTATTCTAGAGATGACCTAGAAAATTGTAGTTGCAAGGATTGACATTATTGATCATAGACAAAAAATTTAAAAGAAAATCAAAACATCATACAAAAAAAGGAAAAAACAATCAAAACAACATTGTTTGACCGTATTTGGTACCAGAGCTTTCAACACTATGCCAGCGGCATAATAATGTAATCATCAGCGAGTGCGTCCGTTTGACCAATTACGTGACATGAAATTTTAGAATGACTATCTCAAATTTACGTGACAAGGGATCGTTAAATGAATCTACATCATAAATTGCGTTTTTTAGTACTTTGTCAACATTATATCAACAATAAACCAATAAGACTTTATTTACAAGAGATTGTCGAATTAATGTACGTAATAATGAATTGCGTCGATTCTCAATTTGTCCATATTTAATGCAATAACTTTATTAAATTAACTCGTGACGACGGATTGTCGAATGAATGTACGTAATAATAAATTGCGTTGATTCTCAATTTGTCGATATTATATGAAATAACTTTATTAAATTGAATAGGAACAACGGATTGTCAAATGAATGTACGTAATAATGAATTGCGTTGATTTTCAATGTGTCCACATTATATGAAATAACTTTATTAAATTGAATAGCAACAATGGATTGTCGAATGAATGGACGTAATAATGAATTGCATCGATTCTCAATTTTTCTACATTTAATGCAATAACTTTATTAAATTACCTAGTGACAACGGATTGTTGAATGAATGTACGTAATAATATATTGCGTCGATTCTCAATTTGTCGACATTATATGAAATAACTTTATTAAATTGAATAGGAACAACGGATTGTCGAATGATTGTACGTAATAATGAATTGCGTCGATTCTCAATTTGTCCACATTATAGGAAATAACTTTATTAAATTGAATAGCAACAACGGATTGTCGAATGATTGTACGTAATAATGAATTGCGTCGATTCTCAATTTGTCCACATTTAATGCAATAACTTTATTAAATTAACTCGTGATAATGGATTGTCGAATGAATGTACGTAATAATGAATTTCGTCGATTCTCAATTGCCAACATTATATGAAATAACTTGATTAAATTGAATAGAAACAACGGATTGTTGAATTAATATACGTAATAATGAATTGCGTCGATTACCAATTTGTCGACATTGTATGAAAAAAACTTTATTAAATTGAATAGGAACAACGGATTGACGAATGAATGTACGTAATAATGAATTTCGTCGATTCTCAATTGTCAACATTATATTAAATAACTTTATTACATTGAATAATAACAAAGGATTGTCGAATGAATGGACGTAATAATGAATTACGTCGATTCTCAAGTTGTCGACTTTATATGAAATAACTTTATTAAATTGAATAGCAACAACGGATTGTCGAATGAATGGACGTAAAAATAAATTTCGTCGATTCTCAATTGTCAACATTATATGAAATACTTTATTAAATTGAATAATAACAATGGATTGTCGAATGAATGGACGTAATAATGAATTGCGTCGATTCTCAAGTTGTCAACTTTATATGAAATAACTTTTTAAATTGAATAGCAACAACGGATAGTCGAATGAATGAATGTAATAATGAATTGTGTCAATTCTTAATTTGTCCATATTTAATGCAATAACTTTATTAAATTAACTTGTGACAACGGATTGTTGAATTAATGTACGTAATAATGAATTGCATCGATTCTCAATTTATCGACATTATGTGAAAAAACTTTATTAAACTGAATAGGAACAACGGATTGACAAATGAATGTACATAATAATGAATTTCGTCGATTCTCAATTGTCAATATTATATGAAATAACTTTATTAAATTGAATAATAACAACGGATTGTCGAATGAATGGACGTAATAATGAATTGTGTCGATTCTCAAGTTGTTGACTTTATATGAAATAACTTTATTAAATTAAATAGCAACAACAGATTATCAAATGAATGAGCGTAGTAATGAATTGCATCGATTTTCAATTTGTCCACATTAAATGAAATAACTTTATTAAATTGAATAGCAACAACGGATTGTCGAATGAATGGACATAATAATGAATTGTGTTGATTCTCAAGTTATCGACTTTATATGAAATAACTTTATTAAATTGAATAACAACAACGGATTTTTGAATGAATGGACGTAATAATGAATTGCGTCGATTATCAATTTGTCCACATTATATGAAATAACTTTATTAAATTGAATTGCAACAACGGATTGTCGAATGAATGGACGTAATAATGAATTGCGTTAATTCTCAATTTGTCCACATTTAATGCACTAACTTTATTAAATTAACTCGGGACAACGGATTGACGAATGAATGTACGTAATAATAAATTGCGTCGATTCTAAATTTGTCTACATTATATGAAGTAACTTTATTAAATTGAATAGGAACAACGGATTGTCGAATGAATGTACTGAATAATGAATTTCGTCGATTCTCAATTGTCAATATTATATGAAATAACTTTATTAAATTGAATAACAACAGCGGATTGTTGAATTAATGTACGTAGTAATGAATTGCGTCGATTATCAATTTGTCGACATTATATGAAAAACTTTATTAAATTGAATAGGAACAATAGATTGACGAATGAATGTACGTAATAATGAATTTCGTCGATTCTCAATTGTCAACATTATATGAAATAACTTTATTAAATTGAATAATAACAACGGATTGTCGAATGAATGGACGTAATAATGAATTACATCGATTCTCAAGTTATCGACTTTATATGAAGTAACTTTATTAAATTGAATAGCAACAACGGATTGTCGAATGAATGGTCGTAATAATGAATTTCGTCGATTCTCAATTGTCAACATTATATGAAATAACTTTATTAATAACAACGGATTGTCGAATGAATGGACGTAATAATGAATTGCGTCGATTCTCAAGTTGTCGACTTTATATAAAATAACTTTATTAAATTGAATAGCAACAACGGATTGTCGAGTGAATGGACATAATAATGAATTTCGTCGATTCTCAATTTTTCCACATTATATGCAATAATTTTATTAAATTAACTCTTGACAATGGATTTTTGAATAAATGTACGTATAATAAACTGCGTCGATTCTCAATTTGTCGACATTATATAAAATAACTTTATTAAATTGAATAGCAACAATGGATTGTCGAGTGAATGAACGTAATAATGAATTGCGTCGATTCTCAATTTGTTCACATTATATGCAATAATTTTATTAAATTAACTTGTGATAATGGATTGTTGAAAGAATGTACGTATAATGACCTGCATCGATTGTCAATTTGTTGACATTATATGAAATAACTTTATAAGATTAACTCGCCACAATGGATTGTCGAATGAATGGACGTAATAATGAATTGCGTCGATTCTCAATTTGTTAACATTATATGCAATAACTTCATTAAATTAACTCGTGACAACGAATTGTCGAATGAATGTACATAATAATGAATTGCGCCGATTGTCAATTTGTCGACATTATATGAAATAACTGTATAAACTTTACTCGTAACAATATGGGAGTTGCAATAAGATTTTAAATCGATTTGTAAAGAAAAGAAAATGGAAAGGTAATCGTACTGGAATCAATAATTCTGACACTTTTGTAATAACCGTCGTTAATTTCCAATCTGTGTTTGTGCCATGCACAGTAGACTAAGACGATGAGCTGTAATTGTATCCATACGTAGGTAGGCTTGGCAAGGCTAGGGTAAAGAGGAGTCAAATCGTTCACACTATTACATGCATCACTCTACATGCATTTACAGACAACAATCAAATCGGATAATGGGCAATCAGTCAGTGATTGTTCTTTTTTGGTGCTAAATTTTTCAACTTTTTAAAACCTACTACAATGTAACGAAATAAAACCAACTTGAAAATTTAAGTCTGTTAAAACTCAATCTAGAAAATATTTATGAAAGGTATTGTTGAACATTTTAATTCCGTTATTATTGAACGTTCTAAAAAATGAATAAACACATAATTTTAAAATGGCCAAAGTATTGGGTGGTTTAAGACTTGTGATCTAACAATGGTGCGAGATATGACATGCTTCAATCAATATTCACATCAAATTAATGATCTTGCGTAAAAAAGGAGCTATTCAATCCTGCACATCTACTTTACTTACTTTTTCGATCACTCATGAAATGGGGTGGAGTGTTAACTGCGTATTGAGGAAATTATTCAATGCAACCAGGTTGTCAACTTTGCCCATCGACTGTTCCAAAATTTTGAAGTTGGATTTAATTGCCAAAAAAAATCATGCATCTAAGTGAAATCTTTTTTTTTAATTTTTTAGTGGTTTGTAATTCCGTGTTTTCTTATTCAGTTTGTCATCATTTACAATGACTCAAGCCTATCAAACATCCAATGCAACCAACAAGCCTCATTTTTTATGTTATTGCGGTAATCCAGCTGTTTTGAGGAAGTCTCGCACCGATTTAAATCCAGGTCGACTGCTCTTTAACTGTGTGGTTGGCCAAGTTGGTGATTTTATTTACCGTATTGTAATTATTTTGTTTGTTAAAATTCAATCTAATTCTTTTAATTTGTTATAGTATAGCGACGGTTGCTTTTTTTTCGAATGGCTTAAAGAGGATGCACCGGCGAGCAGTCCTTCCACGTGCAATTTGAAAGGACTTGCCAAGTTTGAAGTCCTCCAAAAGTTTCTTGAATTCGAAGAAAATGCGGAGCTTCTTACCTCACTGTTGTTTGAAGCCGAAGGACGAAGGGATCACTTAAAAGGATTGCTAAAAGAAACCGAACAGGAGAGAGATCAACTAAAATAAAAGTTAATTTTCGCCATAAAAAGAGAATACTCTTAAAAAATTATTGTATGTTATGGTGTTTGCGTTGCTTTTTTAAAATTTGTAACGGGTATGTACTAGAACTGAAAAAAATATATTTTCTCCTAAAATCTTTAACGATTATGCCAGCTTATTGTTAGTAATCAACTATAGGATCCATCTACAATTTCAAGAGTTTGCTCGGTTAATCTAGTCTAGGTAAATCGGTTTGCACTCTAAAAATAAATCTATTACTAATCGATATTTAATAAATTAAAAGGTACTCTATAATATGAAGCATTCCAAATAAACAATTCACACAAAACCAATAAATGTAAGATGATGTCAAAGTGTGACTGATTCATTAAAGGCGGAAAGTCGCGGCAAAGTATTTAATTTTTTCATGATGAATTGAGAATTTTACTATCTCCAATTGTGAATGATTTTAAATTTTGATCAGGAGCGGAAAACTCTCCAAAGTTTTTGTGATTATAGTGAAATTTTGACAATTAAAACTTGGAGGGAAACCACAAACTTTTAAAAATTTTATTGACCAACTAAAAAGGGATAACTTGTTACTACTATATAAAACGTCGTTGCTTCTGATAGTGTTTAACTTGTTACTAATATCCAAAGTTCTGATAGTCTTTACTTGAAAAGGGTATGAGTTGTCATAATTCTGTTTTTAGGCTTCTTGTGTTATCTTTCTTTATATTAAAATAACAACATTTTCTATTTAATTTTTATTTGCGCAGACTTAAAATGGAGATTGAACAGATACGTTCTCGAATTGAATCTTTAAAGCAAAGAATTGAAAGTCTACCAGATCGTGAAGAATTTTAAAAAAAATTATCGATATTGTCCTACTAAATTCAAGCTTTGGATAGAATGCTAAGGGGTTTACTCAGTCGCATGGGCTGCGATGCTGATGAATGTCTTACTCCTCCATCATCACCCACTCCTCAATGAATAATGGATGGTAAGTGTTAAGGTTATTTTGATCAGCTTCGACTGCTACAGATGTAATTTTGATTTATCGAACCATTCTCCAACGCGAATTGAATTAATTTGTCTCGATATATTTACTGTGATTTACGCTAACCAAATTATTTGAATTAAAAGTATGTTGACTAGAACAAAGTAGCATAACAATAGAAGCATTTTCTACTAGCAATACTCAATCTCATAAAATACTTATGCCATGACCATGGCAAAATTTAAACAAACATAAAAAACAGACGAAATAAAACTAAGATAACTAAACAAAACATGAAAATTCACCACAAGTCATCTTGACTATCCCCGCCGTCACTTTTATCCATGTGCCGAAATAAATCCTGCCTCATGTTATGCAGTTGCCGTCGAATTTCGTCATTTTCTACTCTGAGAGCATCCACAATTCCCCTCAGAAGTTCCATGTCTCTTATAAGATTTAGTGCAATCTCACGAACTCGGACTGGACGATGGTTATGTGGTTGACCATTTGCACGACCCATTGGGTGCCCGTTACCATAAATGTTGACGTCAAAATTGTCCATTATTTTCAAAGACTATTTATGTTCTTGAAAAGTTTTTTTTCTGATGATGAAGATTGAAGAGTTAGGGTTGTGTTATATAGTATCAAACCTATGAAACCCAAAGGACACCATCTGAAAGTTGCATCCATTGAACGTGACTCTTTGTTTTTTTAGAAATCTGAAACGTCTTCGACAAGTAGCGAACGTGACTCTTTATTTTTGCGAAAAAAATTGAACCGTCTGTGGAAAATATTGAACATGACTTTTATTAGGGTTAAGTAATTTGAAAGTCCGATAATTATTTTTATTTACACAAGCCGTAAGTTTAAAAGGTAATAGGCAATTATTACATTGATCTCCTAAAGTAACATCAGTGATTACTTACTCTTTTTCTCTGTCCACTACTTGCTATTGATCTCGCCCTAATGTTGGTCATAAAGAAAATCTACTTGCATTAGTTTTCTACAATGAATTAACAATCACACGCCACATTTAAAAATGTACATTATTTTTCATCTCAATTTATTTGATGATGTTTGAATTTTGAGAATAAATTGAGTTAATATTTTATTATATTTTATTATATGCCTGCTAATTTATTTTAATATGTAGCGAGTTAAAATGTTAAAATAAAATCAACAATGGGGATAACCAAAAATCTTTCACTACTAAATCTGAGAAATATGTTTAAGACTTTCGATTTATAGAAGAGAAAGTGATTACTCTGATTATGTAAGAAGCTGATTATTTACATGGAATTGAAGAAACAAAATACAGAATAAGTGATTACACCGTCGGTGAATTATTAGTTAAACTCAAAATTATATATTAAAAAAAGTAATCAGAATACAAAATAAGTTACATAGTTTGTTGCTGAATGGAAAAAATGACTTTTAGTCAACGTAATAAAATTTAAACAAACAAAAAATAGACAAAGCAAAATTAGGATAACTAAACTAAACATGACATATCACCACAGGCCGTCATTCCTATCCCCGCCGTCTATTTCACCCATGTGCTGAAATAACCTCTACCTGATGTAATGCATTTCCCGTTGAATTTTATCATTTTCTCGACTGAGAGTATCCACAAGTTCCCTCAGAAATTTCATGTCTCTTCTAAGATCAACAACTTCAAGGTTCACGTATGATACCCCGGCAACAACAAATTCTGTGATCGTTGGTCGACGATGGTTATGTGGTTGGCTGTTTGCATGACCGTTTGCATGATTGTTTGCGTGTGAATTATCCATTTTTTTCCAAAGTTTATTTAAGTTCTTGAAAACTTCTATTGAATGATAAGGTAAATTGAAAATGCTGGCTTGTGTTATATTGCATCAAACCCATGAAACTCAAAGGTCACCTTGTGAAAGTTGTATCCAGTGAACACGATTCTTCGTTTTGCTGAATTAAATTTGAAACATATTTCATAATTATGAACGCGACTCTTTATTTTTTTAAAATAGTTTGAATCATCAGCGACAATTAGTGATCATGTCGCTTAGTTTTGCCGAATTTACTTGAAATATCTTTGACAATTATTGAAGTTAACTCTATATTTTGGTTAAGTAATTTGAATGTTTTTGATAATTATTGGTTACCATTTTATTTGAACGCATGTCTTGTTAATACGGTTCGTAAATACTTAAAATTGTGCATTTTTTCATTAATTCGTCAAAAAATGTTAACTTAGAGAAGCTTCTACACAAACCACACTTAATTTTATTTAGGTTCAGGGGTGGAACGGAAAAACTACCAAGCTGTCTTTGCTGCACCATTCTCTCAATTCTACATTCAGCTGCTTCAATACGCCTGAACATCGCCTCTTGCTTGTCGCCAAAGCTGTCCACGCAGCGCATTAACGCTTCCAGCTCCACTAGCATTTTGTAAACCTAAGTGTACAACGATTGAAGTGGATTAATCGAAACATACCTGTATTGAGGTAGGGCATGCAAAGGGTGAGATCCATATGAGTTATTGGGTGGGTTACTCATTTTTACCTACAATTTCATAACAAAATTAAAAACTAAGAAGAAAGATGGTAATAGAAAAATGAATGAATGTGTGATCTGTTCTAACCTTATGTTATGTTCTATTACACGAAGCTTCTAAGATGATGCCTATGTTGTGCTATATCCTAATACAAACACTCAATTTATAGAAAAGAATTATCATAGGAAAGTAACATTTGCCTTTTGCTGACAATATTAACAGTCAACTTGTATAAACGTCACACATAATTTTTTTTTATAATATTTGAAGTGTAAATTTTATTTCTAAACTAAACTTAAGGTGAAAAGTAACGACAAATATTTGAAATTTAAATAAATTTCTTATGCCTTCGTCTGTTACGCTATAGTTGTAGATCAAAAAATGAGTTAGTTCCACGGTATATCACTCCAAATATTAAAGTATGCAACTGAAGTAACATGTCACTAACATAACCCACTACAATCATCGTCGCTGAACTACACATATAGTACAACCGTTTGAAATCAATGGAAGAGGTTAAATCTGTATAAGGGTTTTATTGTCTAAAAATGTATTCCCTCGATCCCATTTTATTTGTCTAAAATTTGTATTTTTTAATTGTTACTTGTCATTTTACCAAGTTAATGTGGGACTAGTACAATGGGACAACTGGAGTAATAGAGAATAGGAGAATTTTAATCCATTTTATTCTTCTTTGACCGTTGCTCTAATAAATGGGACATATATTACTACGGTATAACTAAGTAAGTAGTACTTGAAATTAAAAATTTAAATTAGAGTGGTGTAAGTTTGGTGCACCATCAATGTATTTACAACTTGCACAATCATGTAACTTTTATCTGTTGTAGTAGGTCTTCCATTTTTTTACCTGATTGGTGTAGGAAAAAAATACACAGGCCGTACATCAAAATTAAATTCGTAAAATTATTGCGTAAATGCCCAATGGGGTAGAGATATTAAGCAGCGCGGATGTTATATTATATTATTAGCTAAGCATAATTTTAAAAAAAAATTACTACCAACTTCTTAAACACCAAATCATTTGTAATTGCAAACTTGTTTATTACTACTCTACCATACTATGCGAAGTGAGGCTATTATTACATGGGGTTCTATATCACATGAAAGATTTTGGGTAGATTTTAGAAAGATTTGGAATAGTGACTCGAAAGGATGACTGCAAAGCTATTCCATTAGGCATGCGTGACACTCTTTAAAGGTGTCTTGGGAAATGACAAGGTTTCCTATCCAAAGCAAAAGCAATGATGTCATAGCCGTCGTTTGAAAAAAGGATCCCTTCGTTTAAGACATGCATGCACTCCATTAAAAATCCTAACCTAATTTTAATGGGTTGTTTGGCTGAAAAAAGAAATTGATGGTTGGACTTGGAATTGGAGTTACTGTTTATAGATATGAATATATATTGTAGTTGTTATTTAATTATTGTGTAAAAAATATAATTGATATAAGTGAAATATAATTTAAATTTTTTACAAAAAAAATAATTTTCATATAGTGAAGTTGTATTTTTGAAAAAAGAAAAATCTATTTTTCACTACTGGAGTGGAAGTAAGAAGTTTTTGGTGCATCAATCATTTTCAACGTTTCAAAGGGTTTCACCCCATCGCATAAATGTAACTATTCATAAATGGTCTTTTAATTAGACAACGACCTATTTAAATGACATTAACATTAGCACAAAACTAGTCTTTACACATTTCAGAACTCCCAAACTTATATTTTCGTTTAGTGTAATCTTGTTTAATCAGGAAAGAATTGAAAAGGTTAATTGTTCAACTACCAAATGCTTATCTTCTCTCCATTATGTGATGATGTTTAATATTTTATTTTGAATTATTATCATCTCTTCTTCATTAATCTGACTTATTTTGGTTCGTACAGAAATGAAAGGAAAAATCAGCGAGAAGTATGTGAATGCACTGATGGAGAAGCGTATGAAGGACCGTTTAGTTGATCTACACTTTCTTTGCATCGACCTTGTCTCTAAGATGGATGGGATACTGGCCCAACAAAATCAACTTCGCCAAAAAGTAGATAGTTTGGAGGCGTTGTTGAGGAAAACAACCCGTGCTTCAGGCCTTGATGACGATGATATCATCCCCCCATCACTCCCCTAGTAAAGTTGGTATCTTAGCACCCTACGCCCATAATAAAATAGTTAATAGTTTTTGTGTGGTTTCTTTTTGACAAGTTAATGACTAATAAAATTATTGTGTTGTAGTTGCAATGTTATGGTTGTTTAATTTCATTTTGTTTGACAAGTATGTTTCGATTGTAGTAAAAATTTTCATTATACGCATGTTGTTTAAGTATATGGTTTCGTTAAGTAAATTCATAATACTGTGAAATCAAAGATCAAACAAGAAATACTTTTCAATTCGTTGACAAAAGAAAAATGAGGCAGAATATACATAGGTCCATATTTTTTAATTAAGATGATTGACAAGTCTACAATTTAGGGTCTATGTACATGACCCTATTAAGTAAAAGGAGGGAAATGGTGTTATTTTCAAACTGTTTGGGTGAAACCTATACTTTGCAATATGGAGGAAAGTGGTCATCAAAATTTGAATAGAAATCTAATTTGCTTGCGCTATTTAAAGGCAATCTTGCTTTCATTTCAAATGTACTAGTCAATTTTTTTTATCATCTTTTGAAGGAGCTTTACCTAAGGTATGTACTGACATTAATATATTCTATTTTCCCCATCTTTGTTGCCCTATCACAATAACTCATCATCAAATTTGCTGACTTACTAGTTTGAAAATAGACGTTATCGATCCGATATGCACTAGCCTAGAAGAATTAGAGGAAAGAGTTGAAGCTCTACCACATCGTGAAGAAATTGAAGAAAAATTATAGGATTTATCCGATTGAATTCACTCATTAGACAGTTTTCTTCGCTGTTTACTTATGCGTTTGGGCATTGATACCCCACCTTCGCCCCTAGATAATGAATGATTGATGTAATTTAAAGATAAATGAAGCTATTGCGTTCATCTTATTAGAACGGGTTCTTTAATTTTTCTTATTGCATTTCCAAACATCAAATCTCACTGTTAGAAACAAAGGGTCCAGTAGGTTAGGTACAATCAGGCGCCATATTTCCCTACTAACCCTTAATCTTTCTTTGAAATCTGATTTAGTACTTATCTAAATTAATTCAGTAATTTCTATCAGCAAGCATTTAGTTTAGGTAATAAATACTTGTGATTTACCTAAGTCAAGCATCCTATAGGGGCAGCTCATCATTAATGCAATGTCATAATTTTTTATTAGCAAAACAAATCGTCAACTGAAAAATTAAACACAAATGGATGTGCTTTTAATATGGTCTTTTGGTGGTTTGAAATCATTTGATGATATAAAACATCAATTTTCTAAGTTAGTAGTTGGGCATGATAAATTTAAAATAACTTTATTTTATATTCATGTCCACTAAATTTACATTCTAATTTATCATAATAACTTTAAAACAACTCTAATTTATATGCATGAACAAATACAATTGTAACTTCAACTATATCCCCAAATTCTAATTTATCACTGTCAAACACGTACCACAATTACCTCAACTCAACTATCCCTTATCGACTATATAAATAGGGATAACCATTACACTAAACCACTCACCTTCTCCTCAACAATTGCAGAGAACTCTTTCTCGAAAAAAAAAACTTTCTTTCCAACAAATATAACCCTATACGTGAGTTGAAGTAATTTATTTTTTCTTCTCCTAACATGTCAAGTGTTAAACTGACTTTCTTTTCTTTTAAACTTTGTATTCTTTTTATTTTTCGTTAACAATTAAGGGATATTATTTGAGACATTGTTTTTTCATATTGCATGTCTGATTAGATTTAAGTTTTGCATTCTAAATATTATTTGGGTAATATTTTATTCATATTGCATGACTAATTTAGATTTTAGTTTTGTAATTTTTTTTAATCATGTGCTAAAGTTTTTATTCATCTATTATGTAGCAATGGCAGATCCAGTATGAAACGCGGCTGTGTTGATGAACGCAGTCAGAGATCTACATAGGACAGTGCGTGATTTATGCTGGGAGTTGGCCGCCACTAGAGCGAGGCTTATTAAGGAGATGCGTAGAATTGCGGGTCATCTGCCCAATGGACCTCCTAAAAATAACGAGAATAATAATAATAAGAACAATTAAGCTTGTGTTTTTTTAAAAAAATAATATGACATTTTATGTAGTACTTTTTATCTAGTAGTTTTTGTTGTATGTAGTATTATGTAATTAGTTTTCGTCGGCTGTAGTCTGGGTACCCCTGTTTCGCTTTTATTATTAATGAAGAATATCTATATTTGCTCCTACTGATTTTAGTTTTTAAAAAAAAAACTCACCCATGCAGAGCAGTATTACTTTGCTTCCGAAAAATCACTGAAGTATGAAAACTCACAGTATAAATTGGGTTCCAATGTTATGAGAGTTAGTTTATGTTTTATTAATTTAGGCTTTTAAAAAGTAATTCAATTTGCAGTCTTTCGAGTGACACTAGCTATTTGTTAGTCGAACGATGTTTAATAATGCCCGCAAGAGATAACTCGTCCAATGGAAAAGGATTTCCGAAATAACAAGCATACTTTCAATAGTTTAGTTTGTTAATAAAAAAAGATGACATTTCACTATCACAAAAGATTATTCATCCATTTCATTAAAATTACAAATGTCGTATTTTGATGAATTACTCGTCTTTTAATTTATTAGCATAACTCAAAAATATTTTTCTTAGTGGCACATGTAGAGACACAATGGAATTTTGATTGAAATGAAAAAAAGAACATTCAAAGAATTTGCATTGGAAAGATAAGAATGTAATTCAAAATGAGAATTCAAAGAATTTGCATTAAAAAGATCAGAATTTAATTAAACCTTGGTCGTTGAGGTTTCATCAACATTGAATATCAATTTCAAGTGGGTGAGTTCTATTTAAAGGATCTCTAGTGTTAAATAATACTTAAGCATTGCTTAACTAATTTTGATAAGTTCAATGATAAAAATAAATCTCAATAGTTAGTTATTCATTCAATACTTGCTAACATGTTGCAGCACTAACCTATTATTTTGCTTATTACCAGGACAAAATCGATAGGATTTATGCGTAGCTAATGGATATTGACGGCAAGTTGGATGGTCTTCGCCAAGAATTGTCTGCACGCATCGATGTGATTCAAGAGAAGCTTGGACTGCTGGAAAGCTACCATGCAGCGTTGGATGTCCAAGTCGATGCTTTGCATACTAGGATAAGTGTTATATTTGTACGATTAGGCATTAATCCTGGTGTTTCATTTCCCCCACCTTCGTCGTCTCCTTCAACGCCTACTTCATCACCCTCTCCATCCCCATCTCCACCATCCCCCCGTCCCAGATTTCCCTACCTCGATGATGTATTAGTTGTTTTTCATTCGTAATTATTGTTTAAATGAATGAAATTCTTTATGTAGCCGATTTTTGAATGTATTTCTAACATTTTATTATGATGATATTCTTTTCTACCCAATTATTGGACGTATTCCTTAACAAAATAAAGCACCTAGGTTTCAAATCTAACTTTAAAAGCAAAAGCAAAAGCAAAATCGTTTCATGCAAAGACTTCACATAACTGTAAAACGTGTGTAATATGATAGGGACGGTAAAATAGCATGTACATTGAGATCCCCACCTTATATTAGGCCATATATAAAGGTTGCCTACAACATCTATATCTCGTTATCTTATCCTAAGCCGTTTGTCATATTGGATTTCTGAGCTTCTATAAAAATTCTTGGTCATTTCTCTCACTTCTATCTACATCCGCAACTACAATGGATAGAACCCCCGCAAGTTCCACGAGAAAGACTCTACAGATAACCACGTCTCTTGATGTCCTGGAAAAGCTATACTCGGAAAAAAATCAAATCAATGTGATGTCTTGAAAGACGAGATGATCAAAATCTTCAAACTCCTCGTGGACAAAGAGAAAGATGAATGGATCAAGTTTTTCGTTCTTTATGAACCGAGGCCCCTAACAAAGGCCTTTGACATCTACCAGAAGAAAGACCGCCTGTAGTGTGTAGGGGGAAGGGTGGGTAGGTGGGGGGTTTGGGGTGGTTAGGCTTGTGTTTGGGGTTATTACTTGTTACTTTTCTTCCTAGCGAGTGAACAATTAACAGGTGGTTTACTTCATTAAATGTGTTATTTCTTCTCTTCTAGTTGTTAAATGTTGTTTCTTTATGTAATTGATGCTCCTGCCTTTGAAGGTTCCTTTATTTTCACTTTATGGCTAACGTTGGTTAAAGTTATGCATTGAACATTATGTCCTGATTCATTTAGAACTACTCATTAACCTAGGAAAAATAGCTGAGACCTAATTCATGGGACGTTCGAATGTTAAGTAATAAACAAACAACATCATGTAGCATTTTAATTCAATTAAACTAAATTAAAATATTTTTGTTACATATGTGTCAATACTCCTAGAACACACAAAGCCACAACTACTCAATATTACAACTATTAATAAATTGAGAAGTATCATACACAACATAATTAAATTCACAAGTTCAGATTTAGAAATTTCTTTACTTCATGTCATGTAATTACCAATCTAAAAAAATTTGCTCTACTCATGCTCATTGTCATTTATCATGTTGTTTTCGAGTCAAATTTTATCAAGGTTATCATGTGGATTTTGTGTCATTCATGCAAAATTTAGATTTGCAGGCTCCTTAATCAAACTTGAGAAGGGAAACTTGGACGGGTTTATATGTCGAATCCATCTTAATGGACACACACAGTGATAGATTTTGACAAAGCAAGATATAGGATCATCATTTTGACCTACCAAAGCCAAATTAATTGTATCAAGTACACACTCACTACTACCTCTTAAATCTCACTATCTGTATTTTATTGAGTCACTATTTACTACGCAGATTTTATTCGGGTCGAATAGATAATACGTAATATTGTAGTGTATTTATATGATCATTTTAATCACGAATTAGCCTATTCATATCCTCACTTTTCACTACAGACTCGTTTAGCAAGAGCCATTCCGCATAAGAAGAGCTGCATGGAAGATTGAGTTATTTTGGGTCATTTATTTTAATGTATTTGTATTGAAAAAGATTATGTAATCAAGTCACTGTGATTTTAGAGGGGGTAGGCTTCATGATATAGGGTCCTCAATGTTTCCCACTATTCACGCAACAACTTGCGATTTCTAGTTTTTTTCAAAAAAAAAAAGATGTGTACTATTAGTTTTCTTTATACTGATTTTGTCCAGTCCAATTGGAAAATGCGTAACGATGTGGTATATTATATGATAATTTTTTTCTACGCAGTCATTTACCATGTTGATTTTCGAGCGATTCGGCCAAAATTGAGTTTATGCAAGCTCCTTGCTCAAACTTGAGAAGAGCAACTTGGACGGGTTTATTTGTCACATCCATCGTGATGGCCTTACAAAGTGATGGCTTTTGACAAGCAACATATAGGTTATCATTATGACCTACCAAGTTAATTGTATCCAACTACTCTTTCAACTACTACCTCTAACTTTAACTTTTGAGTTACTTTTTCTTATGAATTTTTATTCAGGTCCAATAAAACATACAAAATGATGTACTATATTTATATGATCATTTTAATTAGTTGCATAGTGAAAGATTATGACATAAACTCATCACGTCATTGTTTATATGGAAAATATAGTAATATTCGTTATTAATGTACTATTAAGCACCAATAAACCAAAAATAAAATGGTTGTTGGGTGCTTTGACTTTGGTGTGAAATCTAAGCACCATCATGATCCCTCGAGGGATGTGGGTTCAATTCTCGCTTTCAATAAACTTTTTTCTTAAAGGAAGTGAGCACCCACAACCTCCCTCGTTCCCGAGGAAACTATTTCCGACTGAACTAAGAAGAGATATTTGGAAGATTGAGTTGTTTTGGGTCACTTCAACATTAATGCAATAGATTTGCATAGTTAAAATTATGAAATCAATTCATTCATATTTATAGGGTAGACATCATGATATAGGTTCATCAATACTTCCAACTATTCACTCAACAATTTGCGATTTCAAGTCAGGATATAATTTTTATTGTGCTGATATCATTCGATTCCAATCAAATTTTATTTGTTATAGTGGGTGAATTATCCGTATATTATATACCTACCTTTGTATATTTTCTACCTAATTTTACTTATTATACGCCGACTTTACTGGGTGCTGGAGCACCACATAAATTGGACGTAGGTCCGCACCTGACTAAGAAGATATGGTTGGAAGATTGAGTTATTTTGGGTCACTTCAACAGTAATGCATTTGCATAGTTAAAATTATGACAACAAGTCATTGTGATTTTTTAGAGTAGGCATCATGAAATAGGCTCTTCAATTCTTCCAACTACTCACTCAACAATTTGCGATTTCAGGGCACCATATTATTAAAGGTTAATTTTATTGTACCGATATTGTTCCATTCCAATAGAAAATACGTGATGATGTGACCCATATTTTTGTATCATATTTACTATGAAATTATTTAGCAGGCGGATTTCCGTTTCAAAAATTTTTAAGGTCATAAGGTGTATTTTGTGTCATTCATGCAACAGTGAGTTTTGCAAAAGGAAGCCTCAAGATTAAGATTCCAATGGCGGACACAGGATTTAAGGATAGCGGATGCTTACAAATTATTTAAACTGACAAAAGATTAAAAAATTAACCTCAATGAAGTTCAAACCCTGGGCATTTCTACAAGTGGATTAACCCAGAGTCAACCTAAATGCCAATGCAACCAACCGATTTTTGTTATAGTGGTTGTTTTTATATATTATATGGCTATTTTTCATATATTTTGGACGCTATTTAACCTATTACACTGAACTTTACTGGTGCTGGAGCAGTGAGCGCCACACAAATTGGACGTAGGTCTGCACCTGACTAAGAAGAGATGGTTGGAAGATTGAGTTGTTTTGGGTCACTTCAACATTAATGCATTTGCATAATTAAAATTATGACAAGAAGTCATTCTCATTTATAGGGTAGATATCATGAAATGGGCTCGTCAATGCTTCCAACTACTTACTCAACGATTTGCAATTTCAGGTGTCACGACCCAAAAACTAGGGCCATGATGGCACTTGTCGCGGCGTACCTTGACAAGTAAGCCTATCACCCAAACTAATATGAAAAGAGAAAAAGATAGAAATATCCCAAGGTAAGGCTTCTAGAACGAAGCCGAACTATATAAATAATCATAACAATGCGGAAAGAACTTATCCCAACTACCAATCATGCCCCAAAACCAGGTGTCAATAGTGTAAGAACTACTAATACAATTCAAGAGTCAAATACATTGGAAAAATAACCATAAAGGAATAATAACTGTCTCCGAATACTAATAAAGACATAACTAGTATAGAAAGATAGAGGTGAACTTCGGACGCATGAATGTCCAACTGCTACCTTAGAAGCTCCAACAATCGCCCGAGTCAAGTAAGCTGAGGCGCACTCAAGCTAGGACCTGCACCGAAAGGGCGCAGTAGGCATGAGTACGGTCCATTTGTACTCAGTAAGTATCATAGGCCAACCAAGCAAAGTAGTAAATAAAGCATACAAAATATACACTAAGGGCACATCACCAGCAATCAGAAAATGTCCTAGAACGATAGCCCACATCGTTTGCACTAACAGTTCTAATATATCTCACATATATTACAAAAACACACCAAGATATAGAACACAAGTATACATTATGTTACATATAATTAGAATAAGAGAGAACATATAGATACAAGATCATCAAATACAAGTAAAGAGAGGTAAGACAAATACATAGATGATAAGTCAATAAGGCAATACAACACAACATAAACACAATAAAATAAGTGCAATGTATATGATAATGATGATGATGATGATGATGATGATGCACGATGTTGTCGTACAACCTCTGGGATCGTTGCACAATCCCCGTATACACCTACGGAGCTAAAACATCCCGAAGTAGGACCCATGGGGGGTTCGTCAACCCATATACAATCCACATATCTCATATCTCCTTTTCGGCATATCCCTCGAAAAGGATTTTATAAGGTGTTACAATATTTTTAAAAAGGTGTTGCCAGTGTTTCTCAGATGTTGCCATGGTAGTACCAATGTTTCATGAATGAGTATGATATGAAGATGTAATGCTCACAACCCATCACAGTAAGTATTTCCACAACCAACCACATGATATATTTCCACAACCAACCACAATGATACATTTCCACAACCACATGAGCCAATATCCACTCGTTATTTTTATTTCATCCATGAATTTCCACATGTCTTATATGCCAATAAAGTGTGAATATAATCACAATACACCAATGTACCTTATTAAAAAATATAATATAATTGTTCACATGTATTCAAGGCTATCAATATCACATAGGACCCCACACGGTCAAACATATCACATAATATTTCAATTTCGACAATTACATCACATATAGGCCCCCACACGGGCACAACACGTAGATAATCATTTTTCATGATTAGTTCACACCCTTAACATGCATTTTATACCATCATTTACTACCCAACCCAGTCTGAAGAATTAAGTCATAACCTACCTCGAAAGCCGAAACCGATCCGCTACACTTGAACCCGCAACTTTACTTTTTACTAACAATCCCGAACTTCACTAGAAACATCAAATCTGAAATCTATGCGTCAAAACAAAACCAACGACATTCATATTGAATACTTTTGGTTCGGGGTCAAAACAGACCCCCAAAATGGATTTCCAAAAAAGATGGGCAAAATCGGAACTTTACTTCAAAAATATGTTCTCCATAATTTTAGGAACCTACAGCAGAAAAACCAAGTTAAATCGAGTCAAAAATGAGGTTCAAATCGAAGAAAAAACATTTTTGAGCTTTACTGGATAAAATATTTGAAATCCGGGTTAAAATCAAGAATCAGAGTTGTTTTGAAGGTTAAATCGATGAAAAACTAGTAATTATAAGATAAAAGTACTATTCAAGTGAAAATAAGTGAAATTTGAATTTAAAATCATGCCCTAAGATTTTTGGGATTTTGAGAAATTTATCAAGAAATTACTAAGAAAAGGGATGAATTCTTACCTTAAATCAGTAATAAAACCAAGAAAAAGATGTTAATCTAGCTTTTCAAACTCTCACAAACTTCATTTTTAAGATCCCAAACTATTTAGGGTTTAACTCTCAAGAGACAAAATGAAAAATGAGCAAAATGGGCCAAAAAGGTGAAAGAAATCTGCTATATATTGAAGATTTTTCTGCAATAACTGTGCAGTCTTTTTTTTTCAAGTCGAAATGGATTTCGACGGGGTGCTCGGAATTCGTTCGGAGTCTGTTTTATGCAAACGAACTATGCAACCATACTAAATTCGACGTTTCGGACGCGATGGAGATACCATATTTTCCAGAAAAAGTCGTTTTCACAAAATTGACCCCCAAAACTCGAAATCATAATTTTCCAAATTGAGGGTCGAAATGAGATTTATAAGCCGTAAAATTATACCAAATATGCTAACACACTAAAATCTATATTTCGGATCTGCTGGCTAAGTCGGATTTTCCATACGAGTTCGTTTCGACTAAATGTGGGTCCCACACCCAACTTTCTAATTTTTCAACTTTCTAATCAATAGGTCGAAATGAGCTTGGGTGCACCGAGACCCGAACCAAAGGTCTACCTAGCCTAAAATCGATATTCTGGAGCTGCTTGCACAGTCCGTTTGATCACCCATCGCACGGATCAAAATATAATCACATGAGTCCAAAATAAGGCTCTCGAAGCCATCAAAAACCACAATATAGCATAAATGATACCAAAATGCATCGAAAATCATGCCAAACACTCCCACACCCCAGAAATATCATAATGCAACTACGTAAAGGGGTAAAACACTCAAATCATACAAAATCACAAACTTCATATATTTCATCAATTTATATATATATATATATATTTGTTTTTCAGGTCATTACATCAGGTCACCATATTATTAAAGGTTAATTTTTATTGTGCCTATTTCGTTCCATTCCAATAGAAAATACGTAATGATATGATCCGTATTTTTATATAACATCTGATACATGATTTATTAAGTTCAACAACTAAAATTGCACCACATTATCAATCATAGATTTCAATTATACCGTGTGATTCATATATTTATTCGCAAACATATGAACAAACCACGCGAATAAAGCATATTCACTGACTATAATAAATATACACTCGTTTAAATGGATTTAATGCATGCCAAGCCATCTATATATGTGTGTTCAACATCACGTACCAAGGCATTCATTTGTAACCCTCAAATAATAATAAAGGTAAATTAATTCGCAACTTGGATAGAACACCCGTTAGAGAATCGATTTTCCTAGGTGGTTGTGCTTCCCCTAGTGTTCTAGAGAAACTTTATGAAGAACGCAAAGGGAAATGCGAAGTGCTTGAAGATGATCTCACTTAGCTCATTAAGCGTTTGTTCACATGGAAAGGAGGCTTGTATGTTGAAAAGCTCTTGCTTAACGAACAAGACCCCTTGACTAAATCTTTTGACATCTATCAGAATATAGTTCGTGAATATCGCCTTGCTCGCTCCCATAGAAGAGACACCGATGTTGCTGAATCACAGCATTCAAGGGGGGCCAATCAAGGCGAGACAAGCGATGCAGCTTCATGAACTAGACCAACAAAGAGGTCGTGTTCTAGGGTTCTACTTCTTTAGGTAGTTTAGCCGCATCATTTTGTATTTTTTGAAGTATTGCGAATCTAAACTTTTTTTAATTGAAATATTAATGCAATGTGCAATCTCCTTACTGGTGCTAATATTGCGAAAAATAAATAATTTTTAATTACTAATGCCTGCAAGAGATTACAAAATACATCATCCAAATGCCTAGGCTTTGGTAATTATAACACATGAAAATAAAACAGGACAGACATACTTAAAACAATGTTAGGTTAGCTTCCCAATTAGTTGCTACTATTACGCCTAATTCCCCGGCAAATTTTTCAGTTTCAACGTTTACTATTTCAAATTAATAAAAATTTATAATTAAAACTAAATACTGCATTTCGACATTCAATCAAAATCCAAAACAAAATAGTAACACCAAAAAAGAAAAGAACATGCTTTGATACTAATTTTTGTAAAAGTAACGATTAGCATGCAAAGAGGAGGTTTCAACTACATAGAATATATCGGTGCTGCTTAAGTTAAAGGACGAAGGTAGTTATCTTGATCCTTGCGATATCGATCAAATTTTTCTTTCGTATCACCTCAATTCTCTCTTCCATAGCATTTACCCGAATCATCATGAACTCTAGACGTTCCTGTGACCTTTTAATTTGTTCATCTAGCCCAGCCATTGCTTTGAATAGTTGTTCAGTATCACGTTGAACGCCATCAGAACTTTCTTCAGTAGGATGGACGTAAATACATAAAATAGTTGGTAGGGTTAAACATACATGCAAAAAATGGTAGGAATACAACAATGGATGGTAGTTTCAACTCATACCTTCATATCTTCAACAACTGCAACTACAATAAATTTCTTCTTCAAATTGTTATGGTTAACTACATGATTCCTATGTGGTCACACGGTTTAAATAAAGGGGAAAGATGTAAACTATCAATGTTGGAATTAATGTGCACGCCTAACCAATTGGTAGATTGTCTTGACAAGTCAAACATTACTTTACAAGTTACAATTAACTCTAATTTTTACCGGAAAGTAAATATTTACATACCAGATATGATTTAAGTTACCTAACGCATGTTTAATGTTCTAACTTTTCGCTCGTTAGGTACTCTTTCATAAAAATTCAATCGTCCACAAAAAATATTAATTGTCTTAATAATTATTCGGACTGTCGCATTAGAATGGAGGGGAACAGTTTCATTACGCTGTTAAAAAATAAAATATTGAAATTATATTATTTTATGACAACTTGAACAAGATCTACGGGTAGTTTAGGGTCCAATGTGTAGGGTTCGTTGAGGTTAGATGAGTGAGATTTTTTAAAAAGTGTAGGAAAATAATATGATTTAGGATTGAAAATTGTTCAAAGTCATTTTTAAAATTTTAATCTTACACTCATCTTAAAATAACTCAAATGCTAGAATTAATTTCATTCCGTTCTTCCAAATTAAAAAATAAATATTAATTAATTGCCATGAAATAATCAAATCACTTGTATAAATATTGACAACCATTGAAGCAACCATTCACTATACAAGTAAAGGTAAACGAACTGTATAACATGTCACATATTCCTACAATTTCCAATATTCAAAGCTCGCCAAAAATGTCTTCCTACCAATCGGCCTCTTCCAATGCCCGAGTCTCTTCCAATCCTCAACAAAGTTATGAGGAACTTCGCTTACTTCTTGCATTGTACTCTCAGCTTCATGACATCAAAATAGAGCTTGATGCCTTAACTCGATGCATGGAGAGTTTTGAGCGTAAGCAGGATGCCATGATCAAGATCATTGGGAAAATATTGGACAGAATTATGATGCTGCCTCCAAGAGCCTCCCATCCACCTCCAACTTCCTCCGACGCACTCAGCACCATAGAGAGAAAATAGAAATATTGTAAAGAAAATATTAATGTCTTAATGTTATTTTTACTTTCTAGTCTTAATGAAATGTATGCTTATGTTTCAGCTTTATTGACTGATTACTATAAATACATGATAAGTCATTTATCCCATCCATAGAGGAAGATCATGTAACTTCAAATATAAATATTGACAAATATAAAATAAAATAATTCTAAAAGGCATGAATTCGCAAAAAAAATAAAAATGAAAAAAAAATGTTTCTAAAAGGCATGAATTCAAAACGCAACACACGATTTAAAAAATGAACGAATTAATATTTTTGATTTGCCCAAGCACGCCTACCCAATGATATTACAAAAAAAATTGTTAAACCACCAGTTGTCTACAGTGATTACTAAGAAGAAAACGAAATAAAGAGTCATTCAACTATAAATGTCTGATGAATACCCTCAAAGATATGTCCATCTCATTGAGAATAAATGTTTGAATTATCAAAAAATTAACTAGAGCAAATTGCTTAAATTTTCTAACATATTTTATTCCAAAAACTTTTTCATATTAGTTATCCTTTAAAATAACTACAAAGAGTAACTACACAAAAGAATAACTATTATTAACTGAATAGTTTGAGTTTTTGATTTTGATTTATTGAATGTTGAATGTTGGAAATTGTTCAAAGTTGAGATATTTTTGACCTTCCAACTATATTCCTTGGAAATATAATAATTTCTTAAATGCTATGACTATTGGAACATCTACCACATTTATTACCTTAACTTTCACTTATTTTCGAAGCCTTCAATGCCTTTCTATTTAAATTTGTGAATATGGAGATCATCTACAGAATAACAAAACAAGAATTGATACTTAAAATGAGCTCCCAAGAAAATAATCCCGCAACTTCCAATTCCGAAGTCCCTTTCACCACCAAACACTTTTCGGCTCCCCTTAATCAACTCTTGTCGCTGTGTTCTCAGATGACTGAGGTCAGAAAATAGGTTGATGCTTTGAGTAGAGGTATGGAGAGTTTTGGCCACAAGTAGAAGCTGTTTATAAGTTACATGGAAACAACGGTGGATAAAATGACGAAGCCACCACAACCAACCTCTGTCCCACGAATGACATCAAACAGATAATTGTCTACTTTCTTTGTTCATATGTTTTTACTTTGTTTATGTTCCAATATTACTCTTTACAGGCAGCCGTTCCATTCAACGTTGCACATCATTATTAGTTTAATTTTTACTGAGATGTAAGTGATAATTGAAATCTTCTTAATGATGCTAATAATTCGAAGATCAAAGTATATTTAATACTGCCCGCAAGAGATTAGGAAATAAAACTTCAAACTGACCAGGCTTTGATGAATACTATATATAAAAGTAAAATAAAATAGACATGCTTAAATATATGTGGTTTAGTATTGAAAAGCATTGCAGTAGGTAACTTCATGCTTAGAGACTATTTTCAAATTCAATCAGACTACGTTGACTACATTGTGATACCAATAAATGTCTACATTAATTGCTAGGAAAATATTAGAAGAGTCATTCTATTAAAATCTCATCAGCACAAATTAGCAATAATGCATGATTTTAAATTAACGTGTGTGGATCATCGTAACGTAATATTGGTCAAGACATATTGTGCCTTTTATCGTTAGAAGATCCCAAATCAACAGAAATAATGATATACAAGCTAGTAGATAAATCGATCGTTAAATAATTCAAATCAATCAACTTTAAAATAATCGAGAACCACTACGTCGGAACTAGAAAGGCAAAAACTAGATAAAAAAAGATTGGTAAAAATATTTGTAGTGACACATATGGAATGTTATTGAACGCTACAGTAGTATAACTAGAATCGTTCTTATGTCTTCAATTTATTGGCATCACATCGTGTTTCTTCATCCCATTGATCCTTGGCCACTTCTCTTAATGAAAGGTCGTCTTTCACCAGTCGCCACACAGACTTCTGCAAATCGGACCCTCACTATAACTGTTTTCTCTTTCAAAACCACCTCTATTTACGTTGTTCGATCGACAAAAATGGTAGTGAGAATTATGATGTTTTTGACGATCGAAAAACGTAAACAGAGTTGGTTTTCAAAGAGGAAGTAGCTCCAGTGAGGGATCGGTTTGGAGGACTGAAGTTTGAGTGGAGACTGAAGAAAGACGACCTGTTCATTAATAGAAATGACCAAGGATCAATGAGATGAAGAAACACGATGTGATGCCTATAAATTGGAGACATAAGAACGATACTAGTTATTCTACTATAGAGTTCAATAACATTCCATATATGTCAGAACAAATATTTTTACCACTCTTTCTTTGTCTAATGTTTGCCTTTCTACTACCGACGTAGTGGTTTTCGATAATTTTAAAGTTGATTGCTTTGAATTATTTAACGATCGATTTGTCTACTAGCTTGCATATCATTATTTCTGTTGATTTAGGATCTTCTAACCCCTTCAAATTTGATGGGGAATGACAAGAATCCCCTTGTCATTCTACTTGTTACAAAATAACCAAGCAAGAAAATTGAACATACTTTTGCCATCTATTACGGTGTTTTAAAAAATTTACAACAACAACAACATATTTCTTTCCTGTATGATGCATGATGAGGCTGAAAATTCTTAATCCCGTACAATAAAGTGGATTACGATTTGGTTAAATGAGATACTCCTATCTAAGATAATACAGTCGTAATATTAAACAACTTCAACACCTGCACACAGGGGCGGATCTATGTAGAAGGTATGGGGTGGCACGACACCCGCACTTCTTGGATGAAACTCTGTATATTTATGTGTATATGTATCAGTTAATGTATAAATATTATGCTTGGCACCCACAATATCAAATGGACTAGTGGTGTAAGTGGTCGAAATTATTGGGTTTAAATCCAACAACGCGGGTTCGAAACCCGCTCTGTACTGTATTTTTAGAATATTTTTAGCACTTGTCTGTTTTATCTTTAAAAAAAAACATAGTGTGGCTATGAAGAATAGAACTCATGACCTCTTCTTTACAAATCACTTAACAATACCAACTAGGCAAGCCTTCATATAATACTAACACTTGTTAGATATATATAATTATAGTTTACTCTTTGAATATTGATTTCACTATTCTAAAATATCATACGGAGTATACGTTATTGTTCAAAATAAGGTGGCACCCGGATCTTTCGAATCTTGGATCCGCCTCTGCCTACACATAAATAGAGAAGTATTTATGAGTATCATACAACGTCGTAGAATCAAATACAATAAAGATTAAGGGAAGAAAAGGCACATCGTACTACAAAACTCATGTACTGTGGCATGATTACTTACGTTTGCATCATCGCCTCTACCTCCTCTACTATCACATACCCCACCTCCTCTACTACATCTACGACCCCGTCTTCCGCCGCCACTCCTACCTTGATTACTTTGTCCCTCCTCGTATACATCATAGTATCTAGATCCCCATCTTCTAGCATCTCCACGGAATGTGTATTGACGCGAAGATCTGTTTTTGTTGATCTGTGGCCTTCCACGTTAACGAACCTTCCACGAATTTCTTACGATTGTTGCATCAGTATCGGAGTTCGAATCAGGAATGTTAGGGATAGCCATGTCATCTTCCCAGACCATGCATGTTTTGAAACGATCTTACAAAATATTCTTCAAGTCCCTGCGTCTAACGGGACAGTCCAATACGAGGTCGCAGTTTCTATCGAATCATTTCTTGATCCCATTGTACACTCGGTACTCGTCCATCATTATTGGGTACCCTCTTGGAAAGAATTTACTCAGATGTGGGAAGACTATGTCTCTCCTCCAGTGGCGAAGTATATATCTATCGTGAAACAGGCGAATCCTTTTGAAAGTCATCATCCTCATAATGTGGCAGCACATAATCCCTTCACTTTCGAAGGTCTTGCAATTGCATTCAATATATTGATTGGCGAGATGGTACTCCATGGTGAAGACAAAATTATCACCGTGATAATCACTTCGTATCGAATAGTCTGTCACGTTATATACCTTAACTCCCTCCACCGCTTCAAAATCGACATGTTTTTTAATTTCACAGTGTGGTAGCCTTGCAGCATACACCCTAAAGAAATCATAAATAGCGCGGGTGTAGTGTCCATATATCTGCATATCCCAATCGAATACGATGGTAAGTCGTATAAGCTGCTTTTTTCACTAGCTTGGCTCTCCAATTCCTTCTCATATTTAAACCTGAGGTCAACCTCATATTGCTCAACAAACTGCTTTAGAGATCTTCGACCACTGATGTAACCATCAAATAAGGCATGTATTGACTCACAGATTTGCGTGGACATCATACCAGCCCAAAAAAAGTGCTTGAGAAATAAGGGAACCCATTTGGACCGCTCCGAGTAGAGACTTTAGAACCAAATCCGTCGACTCAGGTCGTATTCTTCAATGAAGGCCTGTCATTTATCCTCAAATTCAGCAATTATAATATTATCAAAGATGATCTCTTTGAAGCAAACCTTGACAGGCTTATAATTGGTCACCCCCTAAGCTTTACGGGTAGCTTGGTAAAGATGTGCCAAATGCAATACCTGTGGATGGTATTTGGCAGCACCTTACGAATGGTTGCCTTAATACTCTCGCATTGGTCTGTGAGGATAGCCGTTGGAGGTATTTCTCCCATGGCCGTAAGCCAAGTTCTGAATAAAAAAACATATGTTTCGATGTCCTCACTCATGAGCAAAGCACATCCCAGAAGTATGGACTGATTGTGGTGATTAACACCGATGAAGGAAGCAAATGGCATGCACCACTGATTCACGAGGTAGGTTGTATCGAAGCATATGAAGTCGCTGAAGTCGCGGTAGGCACCCTTGCAGTGTATGTGCACCCACACAATATTTCGAAGTCTGCCAGTATTGTCAGAGTATATTAAATAAAAAAAAAATTATTCTTGGACTGCATATCCACAAAAATCTGTGCAACGCGGCAACATGCTGGAAAGTATTCGGAGTCTCCATTGCTGAAGAATGTAGTTATGACAGTCCTTGGGAGTGCACCTCATTCTTTTGGGGCCTCCAGCTTCGACGTCCAAGAGTCTTATGCTCTTTGAAGGCCTTAGACCTGCAGTGTCGTGCGCTACTAGACTCCTCTTCACAGTCTTGCTCAATTTCCTGTGGGAGGGCAAACAATGCGACAGTGCAGGTTCCAACTCATGATTATGCTCTAAGATAACCTTTGTTACTATGCACAAACCATCATTCATCACTTGCCAGTTCACCCTAGCTTTGCAATCAACCCTCTTGTTTGATTCCTAGCCGTTGTCTTTCGGCACGTATCACACCCAAATGTCACATACTTTAATTGACCAGGCAATTTTTTTGCACTTTTCTTAACAACTCCAAAACCAGTCAAACGACTGTGTTCTTTATAAAATGTGAAACCGGTTTGTACACAATGAAAAAACATACCTTCAACAGGTCCTGCCGTATATTGCTCTTCAGTGTAGCTATCATCATGCATTGGGTCTTCCTCTTCTTCAACATCATCCTCCCCATAATGATCTTCTTCGACGTCGAAAACACTTAAATCTTCATCTTGAATCGATTGATGAGACCTATTCATCTCCTCATCAGCCAGGTTTTGAAGGTCTTCGTCGTCGGTGTCCAAATATCGATCTGGACCATCAGCATATCCACCATATGAATCTTCGTTACCATGCAAACTATCATTGTCCTCCAAACCCAAACCAAAAACGTCATGTAATGTTGTTCTTAATTGGTTATTAGATTCATTATGATCCATTATACCCGAATTAAATGAAAGAGGATAGAATAATTAATGACCAAGTGCAATGAAATGGTTAGGAAAATTTAATTGAATAAAGTAGAATGATTAGTGAAGACAAAATGTAAAAAAGAGGAAAGTTAAAAGAGTAGAGGAGAAGTTTGGTCTAATAAAAAAAATAAAAAGTGGTTTTGCAATTTTGGAGGAAAGAATAGGTGGCTTTGGAGTTAAAGGGCGAAATCGTTATTTTACCCTTTTCGAGTAAATCGAGGCCAAGTCGTTTAGCACTACCGATTATAAAGAAGGTTAGGATGTACATGCAGGTTGTTTTAGAAAAATTTAGGGGGGTGCGGATTAGGTGCGATAATTTAACTAGATAATAAATACGTAGGTATTTATGTTTATAATGAATATTATTGATTGAAATAATTTTCATTTTTATCTTCTTGACTTAAGATGTTTTATTAATTCATATTCTAGATTAGATATTATCGTAATTAAATTATCTAGTGTTTTAGGATCCTCGTTAGTAATATGTAACCTTTTGTATTCTAGGTATAAACTATATAGTTGGGTTTCTATTTCTTTTAATGATTTATTCTTTTCGAAAGATGTATTCATTAATTTGTGTAGTTTATTATTTTATCCTGTAGTAATTGTAGAGTTACAGATTTCTGTATAATAATTTACCCTAATTGTACTGTAATGTATATCTAATTCGAGATTTTCAATGTTATTTATTATCTTGTGTTGTTCTTCTCGTAGTGAGTTTTTTAAATTATATAAACTATTACATGTACTTTTTCCTAAATTTTCCAAGGTTTCTTCTATCCATATTAATTTTTCTTTTAGATTCTCCATTATTTTTCTAATTCGATTTCTATAATTAATTTCATCATTTAGATTATTTTGATTTTCTCTAGTTTTTCTTATATATTCTAACATCTTTTAATCTGAATAATATCCATCTGGGTAATTGTCCAGGTATAACTGTGCTATCCAATTTATAGTTTCAATTTCATAGTCTAATACTTTTTCTAATATTATTCTCTTAATATCTATAATTTCTATATCTCTAAGTATATATAAGATTAAGACTTTAAGATTATCTATCATTTAAAATTGACTAAATATTTTATTATAATATTTTGTAGTTGTTTGTTTTAATCTTATTAACTCTTTTATATTTTTACTAAGAAATTTTATATATTTTATATCTTTAGTTTCCATGTATTTGTCTAAATTTACTTTCATCTGTTTTTCTATTAACTGTATGTTTCTCATATCTTTTTCCAAAAATTTTAGATATATGTAATTTATCATGGTAAGTATTTGTAAGAGTAGTTAGGTAGGTATGGTATGTAATTTATTCTAGTCATATAATATTTACCAAATGCTTTTTCTAATATGATTTTTCTTATATCTACTACTTTTATATCCTTAAGTGCATACAAAATGAGTATTTTAAATTTATCTACCATTGTATCAGATAAATAATTATTCATTTTCATAAAATTGCTATTTTTAAAATATTCCCTTCAATCATGTACATAACAAAATATGGTCATCTTAGATTACTATATACTAGATTATTCTTAAATACCATGTTTTTCGGTCACTATTAGCATGGTAATCTGGATATTTTCCCTTAAACAACGCCTCTACTCTGGTTACTCCCCACCACGGCTTCTTGCCTTATTGGTTTCACCTTTAGGATGGCATAGTTCTTAGGGATTTTTCTTCGTTTCCACTTTGCTAATAAACTTCTTAACATATTATTCTTCGAATAATTCTACTATAAAGTAACTAACATGAATTTATTTTATCATACCATGATTGTTGGAAATTATGAATTTAGTTATTCATAATCATAAATAAATATACCTGTTCGGGTAGGTTTGATATTTCTGAGCTTTGTTCCTCCATAGATTTTTCCATTGAAATAAATATGTTTTTTAATAACTAAGCAAAATATTTGTAATGGGCAGGAGAGAGTTTTCGCTTCAACACATGAAGGCTTGCCTTGCAATGCCTTCAGTTCCTTTTATTTATAGAATGATTTTTTACAAAAGCATTTACATTTTTTGCACGTTTTCTAAAATTCTAAAAAAAAAAAGTCTCCTAATGAGACAAGAACTATTAATGCTATAGCCTAAAAAGTCTAAAAGGCTAAAAAAGCTACTAGAATTATTAGTGCTATAGCCTAAAAAGTCTAAAAGGCTAAAAATCTATACAACAATTTTACGTAAAATATATTTAATATCTTGTCTTCTATTATCACTCCGTTGATTTCTTCTTGTTGTCGTATCTGCTGGTTTTCCATATCTCCATTATTGCTTCTTATCTTATCTTCCAGTTGTCGCCTTTATCTTCTTCTATTCCAGTTGAACTTCTGGGACAATATTATCTTCTCCATTACATTTTGAACATTGATGGTCTGGATATTTATGTTCAATTAACTTGCAATATCTGATTAATAATTCTTCTGAAATAAATTTTTCTCTAATGGCTTTGGCGATAGTTTTTTTCTCTGGATTGAGTAAAGTTAGGATCCATTGCCTAACGTCTCCCATATCTGCTTCTCGTAGTTCCTTTGAATTTGAGTAGACTATTACATTACCTCTTGAATAATAACTCCATATAGGATTTCTATTGCGATAAGTGTTTTCTAACTCTTGAAGAATCGTAGATAGTCCAATAATTCTCTTATTTGCATAAAAATTTGGTATCTCAATTCTAGGTATTTCTGGTTGTTGAGTAATATCTTCTGGTATAATCATATCTCGGGTCATTCCTATTTTTACAACTTGTATTGGTGATTTAACTTCATCATACAATATCTCTGTTGGTGTCGTATAAAATTTTATAAAAAATAGGTTACCTTTGGTTATTCTTTTGAAAATGTTAAATGAATCATATATCTCTGGTATACTGGATATTTCATTTCCGTCTTAGGTATATATGGTACTAAGTAATCCATATTCGTAACAGGTTTTAACTAGACCTGGTTTGGTTTTGGGCAAAGCAATTAGCTTATTGTATCCGGTTAGCCTCTGGGTTATGTAATTCGTATGTGGTTCTTGGATGTTTATAGCTCTGGGGTTGGTATTTAAGAAGGTTTGTATTTTGTAAATATTTTCTATGTATGTTCGGGCTGTATAGTTGTAGGTCTTTTTGTCTTGGTTTAGACTTTCTCGGTATGTGATAATTTGTGGGGGTATAAACATAGGATCTTTTGGTGTATTTGGAATAAATGGTTTATCAAATAGCTTGTTTAGGTTCATATTTGTATTTTTCCTAACTCCTTTGCTTGTACCTGCAGAAGTAGATTGATAAATGTTATGGGTTTTATGGAGTATCCCAACGTCTCCTTCTAGCTCTGGAATTTTAATGTCTTCCGATCGACATAGCTCTGCACACTGCTGAGTTAGCTGATTTGTAGCTTCAGACTTCAGTTTAACTTCATTAGTCTTTAGCTTTTCTATTTCATTACCCATACTGTCCACTTTCATTGAAAGCGTAGTTAGGGTGTTGAATATCTTTTCTAGAGTATCCTCTTCTATTATATCAGTCTGTGTAGCTTTGTCTTGATATGTAATCTGCAATAACATTTTTGTTAGTACTAATTACTTCAATTGTAAATGTGAAATTTAATATATTCAAGACTAGTCTCCGAATTTCTTTTGTTGTAACTGAATTTTGTATTTTCTTTGTTAGCCACCAACGTACCTGTGTATTATCTGTTCGTACAATAAACTTGTTATATACAATATATGGCTCAAATGCTAATAAACATTTATATAATGAGTATAATTCTTTTTTATTTATTTCTCATTTTATTTTTGTTTCATTAAATGTACCTGAGTAGTATCTACAGTGGTGTTCTAATTTTTCTTCTTCATATTTATATTTAAGTACTCCTCCATAACTACATTCACTAACATCTGGTTCTACTATATATATGAATTTTCTATTTTCATATGGAAATTGTAATTTTGGTAATTCTTTACAAAGTATTTTTATTTTCTGAACTTGTTTTTTATCTTCTTCGTTATAATTATATTCTACATCCTTTTTTAATTTTTTCTGTAAGGGCTTTAGATTCTCTGCTAATTTTGGTATATATTCTCTTACTTGGTTTACTAATCCTAAAAATGATTGTAATTTCTTTTTTGTATGTAGTTCTTCTTTTGAATTTATTATTTTTTGTACTATATGTTGTTGCATTTTTACTCCACTTTTATCTATTTGTATTCCTAAAAATTCTATCTGATTTTTCATAATTTCGTCTTTCTTTTTACTTAAACTTATTCCCGATTTTTCTATTATATCCGTAAATTGTTCCAATAATTTTAAATGTTCTTCTTTGATCTTTGTATATAATAGTATATCGTCTATGTATACTATACAATTAGGTAGTTGTTTAAAATAACTATCCATAAAATGTTGATATCTACCTGGTGCATTTTTATATCCAAATGGTAATACATTCCATTCATAAAATCCTTGTGGTACCGTAAATGCGGTTAATTCCTTAGATTCTTCTTCTAACTTTAGATGGTAAAATCCTGATTTACAATCAAATTTACTAAAATAATTATATTCTTGTATTTTTCTTATTTTTAATATCTTATTTGGTATTGGGTAATTATAAGTCATTGTTTTTGCATTTAAATTTCTATAATCAATAACCATTCTACTTTTTCCTCTTTTTTGTTCACTATGTTTATTTACTATAAATGCTGGGCTATTATGTTTACTGTTACTTTTTTGTATATATTGTTTTTCTAATAATTCTTCTATATGCATTTTAAATTCTTTTAAATCATCAAAATAATATGTTAATGGCTTCTGGGTTATTGTGCTATTTTTATCTATTAATTCAACTTTTATAATGGTTTTATGTTTTTCTCATCCTTTTAATGGATCTTCACTATATAATTGTTCTAATTTTTTCTTAATTATTTCTATCTTATTTATTGAAAATATAGTTATCTCCTTCTTATTTATTGAAAATACGACCAGTTCTATTGTATCTTCAGTATTTTTTATATTTTCCAATTTTTGTGTAATTTTTTCACTTCTTTTTATCCAATCAGTTTTCTTTCTTATTTTATTAATAACTCTTTTTGCTCTTACTTTCTGTTTACATGGTGTTGTAAACCACCAATCTGTTCTAGTTATTATATGTGGGTATAATTTATCTAAAAACGACATTCCTAAAAGTATATCTTTTGTTGTTAGCTCATAATTATAGATTTCTTCTATTGTTAATATTTTATCCCATACTTGTGTTTTTACATTCTTAGCTTTATAAGTAATTAAGCTTCCTTCGTTATTAAATCCTATAACTATTATTGGTGTTTTTAATTTATCCCATTTACTTTCTGGTAAACAGTTATATCTACATAAATTAGCTTCTGCTCCTGTGTCTATCATAGACGTATAATATCTACTGTAATATCCTTCTACTACTATCTTCATTAATACATATATTTTCATTTTATGTTAAAGCTCTTCTTAAGAATAATTTCTCTCTGTTATATGTTATAGTTAATTGTGTATGTTCTATATTATATGGTTTTACTTGTTCTAACCATTTTATTCCTAATATTATGTCTGTTTTTTGCATTTCTTCTTTTACTTCAAATTCTATTTTTATTTTTCTTATTCCTATTATTATTTCTTTTTCTGCTATATTTTTAGTATTTATTAAACTTCTTAGTAGATCTGGGCATATATTATTGTCAGTTTTTATTTCCTCATTTTTTACTAGATATTTTGCTATATAATTTTCTTCTTGTCCTGTATTTAAGAGTATTAAATATTTTTTTTCATTTACCTTTCCTGTTATGTAATATTGATTTGAATTATCCATTGAACCTTTTGTCTTTACTTTATGACAATGCAGTGGATTTATCCAATTAATTGCTTTGTCAAACTAATGGATTTATCAATACAAATTCATTTCATGATTTGCATTAATACCCCTCCACCCTTTTCTAGCCAAGTTTTACGCGGAAAGGTTTTTTGTGTGTGGTTGATGAGGAGTTCTCGGTCGCTATTTATCATAGGTGCATTAGGTATTGTCCTATTGCGCTTCAATGTAATAGCCGGTAAATGAATTTGAAAGGGTAATTGTATTAGAAAAGCTCTATGTGGCGAGTTCGATTCAAAAAATATGCAAAAAGTGTCAAAATATAACTCTTCATTGATAAAATTACATGTTAAATCAACTCGATCATTCTTATAAATCAGTCCAAAAATCTTATCTTTATACTCTACTTTATTATTATGGGTAGAAGCTAAAGTCAAGGGGTTATTATGCAGAGTCAAAGAAATTTTGGGATATCATCAAGGGGTTAAAAATGTCATCAAAACTCAAAGTCAAAGAAATTATGGGATATCATCAAAACTAAAGACACAAAAATAAAATTATACACAAAGGTTGACTATTGTTGCTGAATATTGTCACTTGTGTTGAAGCAGAAGAATCAACAGAAATTCTAACCAATTTGCCAATAAAGGGTACATTTAACAGGGACGGATACATGTAACTAATAAATTAATTCTGACATTCATTATTTCATGATTCATGCAACTATCCTTTTTTTAACTTTTGGTGGAGTCAGTACACTGTATTTATTTATTTATTTATTTATTTATTTTTATTATCGAATCATAGTTTTCGTAAGTCATAACCATAACCGCGTCGAAGTGGACGTTAAAATAAGTACAGAGTAGTACAATTTAACTTTTTCTTGAAAATAAAAATAAATTCAAAAATTAAAATTTATAAGTATCTCAAGAAGAAAATTCAAAAACCTCCCACTGAATTATTTTTTTTCTTTAAAAAGTCAGCAGAATTTTTTAATTCAATCTTGATAATTAAGGAAATTTTAATGTAATGTTGGCAATTAAAAGTTGATTAGAAAATAAAGGCAAATTGCAGCAGCTTTCCTTTTTGAAAATTGTAAGTACACATTCAGGTTCAGTGCACTGCAAAAAATACAAGCTGTTTTTTCCCTCATATCGAGAGTTTGAAAATAGCCAAGTTGTACATCTTCTAATCACACAACTAGTCCGTACTTGTCCCTTATTTGTATTTGTATAAAAATTCAATTATATCAAAATCACATATTAAAGTGCCCATTCTAAGAATGGTGCTTCTAATATGATGTTTTGAGTTCGAATAAGAATAGAGTTACTTTTAGGGAAAAGACATTATTTTCATCTTATACTATATAAGAAAAGTCTAAGACATATTTAAATTATATAAGTGATTTATTACACACCTTAACTATATAAAAGTGATATTATTACCTCCCCGCAACCCCCATTCTAAGGCGCGTGTGTTACACTTATTTTAGGCGCGTCCAGCCTATTAAATAACAAAAGTAAACGGCTAAAAACATTAAGGGAAAATGCATCGTTTCCACCCCAAACTATAGTCAAAAAGTCAAATCCACACCTAAACTATATAAGTGACCTATTACACATCTTAACTATAAAAAAATGATATTTTTTACTGACGTGGTGCTGATGTGGCAGCGTGTGTAAAACACTACACCACATGCAAGTGGTGGTAGCCTGACAGCGTGTAAATAGTTTCATTTTTTTATAGTTTAGGTGTGTAATAGGTCACTAGTATAATTTAGGTGTGACTTCGACTTTTCGGATATAGTTTGGAATGGAAACGATGCCTTTTCCCTTACTTTTACTATCCCATCCCACCATAATTCATGTTGGTCCGCACTTCAATTAAACAACACTGTAGTAATTATCTGTGAGTTAAAATATTTCTGATTTTGCAACTTGTTTAGATTATATTTTACTTAAATCAAGTAGAACAACCTAGTATTAGTTGTTTTCTTTTGAACTTTTTCTTTAATTTTTGATAAATTACACCAACTGGAGGGGATACGCACTGGACGGGGGATACATTTCTTGTACTTGAAATGTGAGATAATTTATATACTATCATAGTAAAGATTAAGACACAATTACTAAAATTATTAATTTTGATTTAAGATTAGATATACATGCAGTTCATCTTCATTAATTCGTTCACAATAGCAATCAACAGTTAAATGTGAAACCAACTTCCACTATCCGCAAGCCATCACATTTTCACAATTAGAAAAACTTGATTCATAAGACGTCAGCCCTTATATTCAGGAATCAAATTTTAAGTATCGATTCGAAGTAGAGTGTATGTCAATAACAAAGAAGGATAAAAACACACTAATGAACAAGGAATGAATTAAAAACACATACTAAGCAATTTCTTTTTAAAAAAACGAAAAAAAAATCATCTTAAATTCTATTTTCAAAATAGGGACGTCCTCGAAAATTAATGATGAGTCATTCTTGAGTGCTATTTATGTTTTCCATGTTTTAACTATGAAAACTAAAGTTAATGCAAAAAATCAAAGGAGAAAAACTTATTGGAAGGGGATAATTGTTTTATTCAAAATGAATAATTTGATAAAATAATAAAAATTCTCCAAAATCCCATTCTCCGAAGAAAATATGAAGCATATATTAAATGATCACGTATTACAATTAACCAACTTATTATGACTAAATTAACATGAATATATATATATATAATCATGCAATTTTCTTTTCTTAAAATAAAAACTGTTGTCCCCTTTTTTAAAAAATAAAATAATATATATATATATATATATAAATAAAAATTGCTTCACTTTGTTTTCTCTAATTTTTCCATTTCTTGCTTTCTTTTCCTATGTTTATTTTCTTGTTTTCCATTTTTTCTAAGTTTGTGTGTGCATGATTTTACGTGTGTGCATATTTATTTATTTTTGTTTATTACACAAGTACACACTAATTACTGGTAAATTAACACAAATTACATCTTTCACAACAAATAACTTTAGATATTATCTCATTTTAAATTCAAAACCAATCTAATTAACATTATTTCGAAAAAATAACACACGAGTTATAAATAAAAACGTAGACACAAATTACATATAAATAACAAACTACACATAATAAATAATATAAAAATTCATAAGAATAACTTTAATCATGCTTCGATCAACTTAAAACTTATAAAATGATACAAAATGGATAAGAACCTGATAGACGAACTGATTAAAGAAAGTACGAACAACGTCCGGAAATTCGAACAAGACCCCAAACTCAAACTCAAACTCAAACTCTTTTTTCTTTTCTTTTTTCACTCTTTTCTTACTTCTTCCGTTTTTTTTTTTTTTGGTTTTCTTTCAAACTTTTCTTTTCCTATTGACTTTTCTAAGTCTCATTTTTGGTTTTTCTAAGGACTTTTGGTGTACGTTTTTTCTTGTTTGTTTTTGCTTTCTCTTTTGTTTTGTTTTTTTTTGCCCATCAAATATTGTTGTCCTCCCTTTTTTTGTTCTAAGTCCTTTTTTTTGTTGTCTTTCTCGTGTGTGTATTCCTGTTGTCCGTCTGTTGTAGTGTGTATATATATAGGGGTGTGATGTGGGAGGTTGAGGGAGTTGGAGGAAAATTAGGGGGTGGTTGGCGTAGGTTAGGATATGATAGGATAGGATTTTTAATTTTTTTTTTAAAGAAGATAATAATAATAACAAATAAAAATAATAAATATATAAAATAATAATAATAATAAAAATAATATAATAATAACTAATTAATTTTTATATTTAAGAAAATACAATAAAATTTTAAAAATAGCCAAAAATAAATATAATTAAGATAGTACTAAAACTACAAACTTATTTATTTAAAAAGATACATATTTTTTAAAATTTTGTATTATTTTTTTTAAAATTGTAATAAAATAAAATAATATCCTAAAATTAACTTCATTTAGTTATTTATTTTTTAACAAAAAAATTACTAAAAATAAAATAATAATTAAAATAATATCGAAAAATATACATATTACACTCGGGGAGGGTCAAAAATCACGTGTCTACATTTTGCCCCTCTTTGTTTGAAATTTCGAAGAGTTTTCATACAAAGAAGTAGACAAAGATATGATTTTTGATCCTCCGATTATTCAAAAAGAATATAAAAAGAAAAAGGAGATGTGATCGAGTCCTGGTTTTGGACCGCCTACATATCCCGGGTTATAAAGGAATCAGGTCACGTGTAGTTCAAAGGTAAAATGGTGAGAGAACGAGTTAGAGATCGAGTGAGGTTCTATCGACTTTCCGGTTGACGACTTCTCCTTTTACATTCACATGAATAACGAAAATAAAATTGAAGATACAAGTGAAAGATGTTATCTATTCAGCTATTCTGGAATCTTGACTTGAATCTTTATGACTTCTCAAATGGTGAGATAGTCGTTAGTTTGAGCTGAACTTGAAACATAAAATGTTCCTCCTCGTTGGCTTTTGACATTAGAGAGGAACTTGACAATTGATTTATTTTTCAAATTTTCTTCTGGTTTGAACTTGAAAATCTCCATCCTATTCTTCAGGTGGGCTCCTGACTTGCAACTGATAATGTTCACTCTATTCTTCAGGCGGGCTCCTGACTTGCTATTTGTTTCATCCTGTTCTTCATGTGGGCTCCTAACTTGTTACTTTTTCACCCTGTTCTTTAGGCGGGCTCCTGGACTTGCAACTTCTTCACCCTGTTCTTTAGGCGGGCTCCTAGACTTCTTTTTGTCTTCACCCAGTTCTTCAGGCGGGCACCTGGACTTTCTTTTTATTCACCCTGTTCTTCAGGAGGGCTCCTGGACTTACAATTTCTTCACCCTGTTCATCAGGCGGGCTCCTGGACTCAAAGTAAACAGTAAAACAGAAAATAGCATACCATTCTTCAGGAGGATCCTGAGCAGAAAATAGATTTTCACTCTTCAGGAGGGCCCTGAGCAGAAAGTAAAATTCAATAAACACGAACAGAATGTTTGCCCTAGTTTGTACTTAGAAAATGACTCGACTAAAAGGTACATCTTATAGGAATCAAGAGGAATGACTCGACTAAAAGGTACGTCTTATAGGAATCAAGGGTAATGACTCGACTAAAAGGTACGTTTTATAGGAATCAAGAGAAATGACTTGACTAAAAGGTATGTCTTATAGGAATCAAGGAGAATGACTCAACTAAAAAGTACGTCTTATAGGAATCAAGGGGATGACTCGACTAAAAGGTACGTCTTATAGGAATCAAGGGAGTGACTCAACTAAAAGGTTCGTCTTATAGGAATCAAGGGGATGACTTGACTAAACAGTACGTCTTATAGGAATCAAGGGGATGACTCGACTAAAAGGTACGTCTTATAGGAATCAAGGGAGTGACTCAACTAAAAGGTTCGTCTTATAGGAATCAAGGGGATGACTCGACTAAAAGGTACGTCTTATAGGAATCACGAAAAGTGACTCGACTAAAAGGTTCGTCTTATAGGAATCAAGGGGATGACTCGACTAAAAGGTACATCTTATAGGAATCACAAGGAGTGACTCGACTAAAAGATTCGTCATATAGGAATCAAGGGGGATGACTCGACTAAAAGGTACGTCTTATAGGAATCAAGGAGATGACTCAACTAAAAGGTTCATCTTATAGGAATCAAGGGGAATGACTCAACTAAAAGGTACGTCTTATAGGAATCACGGGGAGTGACTCGACTAAAAGGTTCGTCTTATAGGAATCAAGGGGATGACTCGACTAAAGGTACGTCTTCTAGGAGTGAATGTTAAAGTTAGGAAGTGTTTCACCTAACAAATGAAAACTGACTTATTCAGACTAGAAAGTGCATCTCTTAGGGGTTGAATAAAATTACTCGACCAAAAAGTGCATCTTCTAGGAGTGGTGGTTCAAGTTAGGAAGTGCTTCACCTAACAAATGAAACTTGAATTATCCAGATTAGGAAGTGCATCTCCTAGGGGTTGAATTTTTACCATAATTTGATTATCAAACCTGTGCAGCAACATTGCTTCCTGCATCTGTGGAAATGAGGCATTGCAGCCCTTGATATTTATGCTCTGAAGTCCTTAATTTGAAGGTAACATGTTCCCTGTTTCATCAAAGAAAACTTGTGAGTTCAAAAACATGGTGACACGTTTGTGGCTTTAGCTTTCATGGCAATCACTCTTGCTCTCGTCACATTTAACCTTGCTTCCAACCATTAGCATCTGTCACCGACTTGCTGCATCGTTGACCCAAACTCAGATTATTAGAAGTGACTCTGAAACAAACACAGTATCTTTGCTCCTCAAATAAACCCTTTAAATCTTGGTATTTCCATGAGTTTCCGGACTCGTCTGTTGACAAAACTCTTTTGCATGTCTTATTTCGGCTCACAATCATGTCTCTTTTATGTGTTGGTTGTTTGTCTTGCTTTGTGCAATTGAAGAAGCTAGTAGCCAGTTTTAAAATCTTTTCTCACTTGTTATGATACGGACTCGACTCAGAGACACAAGAATAATGACAATAATTTTTATCTGATGATAAAGATACAAAAAAATCAAAAATAGAAAAATAAAAAGAAAAGAAAAAAAATAGGTATTTTTAAAAAAAAAAAACGACAGAAGAAAACTTATTTGGGTGTGGTAGCCTATTCCAGCAATCATGACATGCATTTTGAATTAAACAACTTGATCTACCCACACTAATTATTACAACTCTTGTCCACTTATTGAGTTTGAAATAGAATCAATCTTGAATATGCTTCATCTAGATCACAATTCTCCTTTGGCTAGTGACACCTCAATGGGTTTTTGCCAACGCCTATCTCATTTTCATTTCTTTCTCAACTCACTGTCGCCTTATGGTGCCCAAAAGGGTTTTCACCAATAAGACTCTCTCATTTTTACTCATTCATTTTTTTTTTGAAAATAATGCCCAATATACGAAATATCATGCACTCATAATATGTTTAGTCTTGACATTCTCAAAGATTGATCTGAAGGTCTTTCTTTGGTTGTAACTTGGCTTTTGGAAAAGATTAGAAAGAAAGAGAGGCATGTGGCTCAAATATTTACATAATATTGGGCGAAACATACAACTTTTGAAATCGACTTTTTTTAAGGAAATAAACTTTGTCCCAGTTTCATTTCATTCTGGGTAATTTGAATTTTCTTTTGGTTGGACCGAACCCCAGAGTAGGGTTGCCTACGTATCTTGTCATAGCAAGAATCAGGTCAAACGTAGTTCAGAAATCTTGTTCTTTTGCTTGGTTTTCTTTCTTTTTTTTCTTGACTTTTCTCTATTTTTCTTCTTCTTCTTCTTCTTCTTTTTTGAGAGAGAGAGAAGCGAGAGATATTTTTTCCGACTTCATTTTTTCTTGATATTTTTCTGACTCTATTCTTTTTTTCTTGACACTTTTTTTTTACAGACTCTATTTTTTATTTCAAAAGAGGGATATAAAAGAAATAAAATAAAAGTTTAAAATGGATAACAAAGGATGACACAATATTTGGATAGCAGAATGAAATGCCTTCGTTATATCAATCCTTAAAAATGCAAGTACATAATATGCAATCTAGGAATGTAACATGAAAATCATACGCATCTTTTCAATATTGACTGTGACTAAGTACATGCACGTGTGTCACTTTTTTAAAAAAACTTGTAAACCATACAGGTCTACTTGTATTGTACTTTCCTCACAACAGATAACTTTTTTTTAGCTAATTTTCTTTTGCTTCTTCTGACAATAGAAAGTAAATATCCTTTGGTTGATCTCATTCAAAAATGCTTGATGTGAACCTCCTCATTGAAGATCACGTCATTTTTTATTCGCAAAGTGATTGTCTCAAAACATTCAAGTGAGGATGTAACTAGGTCTCCAAAAGATCTCAACACTTTACTTATTTTTCTTACATTTTTTTTCAACTCTAGGTTCTTGATCGAATGTTTCAGCATTAGATTGGGTTTTAAGATCTGGCTGAAAATTCAACATGCTTATCATATTATCAGAATCACCATAGAAAGAGCTCTTTGAAGAAAAAAAGATGATATATATTGAGAAATAAAAACAAAAGGGACACACATTTTTTTGATAGAAAGATAGAAGGGTTCGAACAAAAATGATAAGAAAATCAGATAATATAGGTCCTAAACTACAACCCTAAAATAATTCGGGTAACAGAAAACAAAACAAAACAAACTACTAGACCTCTTCCTAGCAGGGAGAGGATTGACTTCCCAATTGCTGAGCTTGACCTCTTAGACACCAATTTGCATACCAACATGACTAAAACTTTCCTCATTGTCAATGTTCTGCACCATAATTGATCTATCTTGAATCATCTTTTCAATTTTTCTTTTTAAATCTCGACAATCTTCAATACTATGACCCTGAGCATCAGAATGATACGCACATCGTGCATTAGGATTAAAATTTCTTGAACGGGGATTAATAATGTGCCTAAGGAGAGGAGTAATCATGCCCTCCTGTACCAATCTCTGAAATAAACTGGCATATGACTCTCCAATTGGTGTGAATCTATCGCTCGACTTCTGCCTCATTTCATTATTTGGTTTGGATTAAAAATTGGGCCTAGAAAGGCTTTGGTATATTTGTGGAATTGGAGGATGACTTTGAGGAGTTGGTGTGTGCCATTGTGGGTAAGATGGGGGTTAAACATATGGTTGTGCATTATACATTGGATATGAAGGTGGGGGACTGGAGTATAATGGACTTTGGAGGTGATTATGTGGATCTTGGGCATGAACTTGGGCTTGATCCTGAGAGAGACAACGACGTGGTCTTCTTGATCGCTCCCGCTGTCCAACTACAATAGTAGATGCATCTTCCTCATTCTTCTTCTCCCCAACACTTCCTGAACCTTTTTAAATTGCTTGAGTAGTTGCTTTTAATGTTGCAAAACTCATAATGCAACCGGACTTAATTCCATTCTCTATGATCTCACCCATTTTGAGAACATCAATAAATGGTTTGCCTAATACAGATAACAAGTGTTGATAATATGTTTTATTCTGCGCTTGAATAAACACCTCCACTATCTTATTTTCTTTCATTGGGGTTTTCATCCTAGCAGCTTGTTCACGCCATCTAATCGCATACTCCTTGAAATTTTCATTGTTCTTCTTCTTCATATTAGTCAGGGATTTCTCATCAGGAATCAACTCGACATTGTACTAAAATTATTGCACGAATTCGTTATCCAAGTCATCCCAACTACTCCACTTGTCGATGTCTTGATCTACAAACCACTCTGAGGCTAGACTCGAAAGGTTTTCACCCAAATAAGCCATGAGTAATTCTTCTTTACCTCTGGCACCAGTCACATTAGCATATGGGCCGAATCCAGATGGGTATAATGGATCGCTAGTTTGAGCTTGAACAGGATTTGGATCATTCGTAGTTGAAAGTCTAGGGATTGAAAAAGGCGGGGCTTGTCCATTCATCCAAGCTTGGTACATTTCCGCCATCTGTTGTTTCAATAACTTAATTTCTTCCATTGATGCTAATTCCTGCGAAATCAGCTGATTTTGCTCTTCTTCACTGTCAGACCCTACACCTTCTCTGCGGGTCATCTTTCTCTTTTCTTTGTGTCTAGTGTTGTACGGATGTGATGACAGTTTAAACCACAAACGAACCACCAACTACTTTATCTTTCTGAGACCAAGTAGTAAATGGGTGAGTGTTATATTTTAAGCACATTATAATGCCACGTTATATGTCATGCTTCTATATGCATTTTTCAACCTATCATGGAAGGCTTTGTGATTCATCTCGACTTTTCTAGGTATATTTTTCAAAAAATTATGATCGAACCCTTTGGAGGGTTGCCTACGTATCATGTCAGGACATGAATCAGATGTTGCGTAGTTCGGGAAATATATGTCGTACAAAACTCAGCCTCAAGACCCTTAAAGGTTCAGGACTGTTAAGATTTATATACTTTTTTTATTTTGTAAAAGCTTAGCCTCATGATCCCTAAAGATTCAGGGCTATTAAGATATATAAAAATTGGACTTGAGGATTAGAAAAATAATTATGACAGTAATCATATTTTTAAAATATTCTCCAATAAATCTATGAATAATTTTTCAAAAGATAGGGTCGTATCCTAAGAAGGACTTCCTACGTATTCCACTAAGATGTGAGAATCAGACCCTCGTAGTTCATGAAGACCGTAAAACTATGTTACTATATATTTAAAAAAATTATTTCTTTTAAAAATAATTTTTTTCTTTGAAAAATGATTTACTAAATTTGAAAATAATATAATCTCTTGCATTTCAAAGTTGCCTAAAGCCGGTCAACAAACAAACAACCTTCCAAACAAATGTCAAAGAGCACGTAAGATGTACATGTTGATCTTTATAAAGTAGGTCACCTGTCCTAGACAGACTTGACCCCTGTGTTGAGTCTCACTAAGTCAAATGCATATGATGCAAATAAAGCGGCACCTAATAGGGATAACCAGATTCTGAGTTTTCAGTTCTTCTAAGTTTAAGCCTAATAGGGATAGGTGTCTAGACTGGCTTACCCGAGTGGACACTCGATCCGGGGAGGACAACTTGGTCTGTAGCAGGGCAACACCGTCTTCGTTGCCGATCGAACTCCGCTTAACATGTGTGACTATAATCCTTTACCAGGTGCCTTGGCACTCCGGATATCTCAAAAAGAAAGTAGGATGCATACGCTGCATTTCTTCTATCCTATTTCAGAAACTCAGAGGGGGTCCACAAGAAAAGACAATATGTAATACAGTTCAATCAATATCAAAGCTGTAAATAAGCGACAAGTAGCACATAAGGCCAACAAACACAATATCAACAATAATTAAAGCGTATATAAGTCAATATAAAAATCTCGAATTCTTATTATTCTCCAGCAGAGTCGCCAGAGATGTCACACCCCTTTTTCGCCCGAAAGGTTCGAGATCGAAGGGATTTTTCAATTAAAGTGACAGTATTGAATAGGGATTAGTTTATTAACAGAGTCGCCAATTGGAACTGAGTTATGGTGTTCCAAGTCACCTTTTTGAATCCCTAATCAAAAGAAATGACTCTTTATTACGGTCTACGAAAATAGAAGACCGGGTAAGAAATTCTGTTGACCGAGGAAAAAGAATGAGGCACTCCTCGAGTCCCGTGGTTCAAGCACGGTTGCTTTTATTGACTTATCTTGACTTAAACTATTTTGGTAAATTATGTTAAGACCTTGCTTCGCTCATTTTAATATCTAAAATCTGTCTATTTATTTTATATTAAACAAATCGGTGAAAACTAATTTTAGAAAAATATTTGCCAAGGTGCATTATTGCATTCTTGAATTTTAAAGTGTCTCGGAAAGATGTGTATGCCGCATTCTTAATTGAGACGAATATTTTAAACACGCCTAAACTTGCCTAGCGTTAACAAGCATTTGTCTGTCTCTTATAACTTGAGACAATTTTCTTATTCATACTTACTCTCTTCGCTTTTTTTTTTCTCCAAATTTACAACTCGCCTCTCTCTTACAAATGTTTTTTCTTCTCTTTTCTTTTATCAATTATGATTATATATATTTCTAATCTTTTTAAACAAAGAGAATTAATCTTACTTCTACGAATAAATTATTAATACATAAACTTAATAAAATTACTTAAAAGCCTAATTAACATAATCCGTAACAAAATTAATAATAAAATCAAACTTAGCAAAAACTACCATCACGAAGTTAACAAACAAAAAATAATAATAATAATTAAATGATCACGTATTACAGTTAACCAACTTATTATGACTAAATTAACATGAATATATATATATATATATATATATATATATATATATATATATATATATATAATTTTCTTCACTTTGTTTTCTCTAATTTTTCCATTTCTTGCTTTCTTTTCCTATGTTTATTTTCTTGTTTTCCATTTTTTTTAAGTTTGTGTGTGCATGATTTTACGTGTGTGCATGCATATATTTTTTTTGCTTATTACACAAGTACACACTAATTACTGGTAAATTAACACAAATTACATCTTTAACACAAATAACTTTAGATATTATCTCATTTTAAATTCAAAATCAATCTAATTAACATTATTTCGAAAAAATAACACACGAGTTATAAATAAAAACGTAGACACAAACTACATATAAATAACAAACTACACATAATAAATAATATAAAAATTCATAATAATAACTTTAATCATGCTTCAATGAACTTAAAACTTATAAAATGATACAAAATGGATAAGAACCTGATAGACGAACTGATTAAAGAAAGTACGAACAACGTTCGAAAACTCGAACAAGACCCCAAACTCAAACTCAAACTCTTTTTTTTTTTTCATTCTTTTCTTACTTCTTCCGGGTTTTTTTTTTTGGTTTTCTTTCAATTTTTTCTTTTCATTTTGGCTTTTCTAAGTCTCATTTTTGGTTTTTCTCCAATCTCCTTTTCTTTTCTTCTAGTTGGTGTACGTTTTTTCTTGTTTTTTTTTTTTTTTGCCCATCAAATATTGTTGTCCTCCCTTTTTTTGTTCTAAGTCCTTCTTTTTTTTGTTGTCTTTCTCGTGTGTATTCCTGTTGTTCGTCTGTTGTAGTGTGTATATATATAGGGGTGTGATGTGGGAGGTTGAGGGAATTGGAGGAAAATTAGGGGGCGGTTGGGGTAGGTTAGGATAGGATAGGATTTTTAAAATTTTTTCTTTTTAAAGAAGCTAATAATAATAACAAATAAAAATAATAAATAAATAAAATAATAATAATAATAATAACAATAAAAAAATAATATAATAATAACTAATTAATTTTATATTTAAGAAAATACAATAAAAGTTTAAAAATAGCCAAAAATAAATATAATTAAGATAGTACTAAAACTACAAACTTATTTATTTAAAAGGAAACATATTTTTTTAAAAATTTTTGTATTATTTTTTTAAAATTGTAACAAAATAAAATAATATCCTAAAATTAACTTCATTTAGTTATTTATTTTTTAACTAAAAATAAAATAATAATTAAAATAATATCGAATCAAATATAAATATTTAATATCGAAAAATATACATATTACACTCGGAGAGGGTAAAAAATCATGTGTCTACAAGCGTTATATTAAGAAAAATTTAAGAAGTACCAAAATTTTAAACGTTCTAAGTATGTAATATATATATATATATATATATATACTAAAAGTGTGAAGACCTATAAAAAAAATGATTTGAACTTTTTGCCCTTTATTAAAAGTTTTCACTTTAGACAAAATCGTCCTTTTCCTATTTTTATATTTAAAAATTAATAATTTAATTATTTTTTTCTGATTTGGGACTTTGAAACCTACTAAACTATAAATTACTTTTCCCTTACTATAAATTAATTTTTACCTTGTTTAAAATATATGTAATTTAGGACTTTCACCTTATTTAAAAAATTTATATTGTGTTTTGTTTAGGATTCTTTGCTTTTCCTTTATTTAGTGTTTATTATACATTAGGAAGCCAAAAAAACTGTAGTGTGTTAGATTTAGGATTCTTTGAATTTTTTTTTATTTAGTATTCGTTATACTTTAAGAAGCCATCAAAAGTTGCCTCTACCTTATATTTACCGTATTCTAATTTTATGCTATTCATCATGAATTAATGCGTCTCTTTTCACCTAAGCAATGTTTACTTTAGTTATCGAGCCGACCATTTATTTCCTCAAGAATAGTTTTTGCATATGCATGGCTTAATAACTCTCTGTTGAGATTTTCATAGCCGTATTTTTCACTGATTTTGTTTTCTAAATTGATGCTTGAACCATTACTAAAGTGAATTCTTGGAGATGCTTATATCCCTAAGTTGTCACTCTCGGGGGATAAGTAAATATTGGTCTCTAAGAGGCGAGACATTGATTCTATAGAGACCGTTATTCGAATATTTCCTTATATTGTTATGTTGGTTGAATGGTATTCTTTGTTTGCTCCTGTAGGCCAAATATTCACAGATGTTGTTGGTAGTCCATATAATGTGGCTCCTGAGGTGCTTTTGAAGCATTATGGTCCAGAAGTAGATGTGTGGACAACAAGAGTCATACTCTACATACTGCTAAGTGGTGTACCATCATTTTGAGCTGGTATACTTTATATTGACATGTATTTTTTTTACCTCTCCCTAAGAGTTTTCATTCCTTTTGTAAGTAGGTGTGTTTAACGTTCGAGCAACTCTCTCTTGTCATATACTTGACAGTGTATTATAAGACTTGATAGCACATATAGTTGAAACATCTTTTTGGAAGAACTTAATGAGAACTTAAAAGGGAAGATTTGGATACAAATTAAAAAGTAGATGGATCAAAAATTTTGGTTTTGAATTTCAATTTATGATTTTATCTGCTTCTTTTGTCAAATTTCATGAGATACTCGACAGCATCCACTGTAGCTAATTCGAAAAAGTAGATGAAAAGACCAAAAAAAAAAACATTCATAAGCAATAATGGTATTATCCATATATCATTCTCAAAAAAGTCGATTAGCTTTGAGGCAATTTTTCTAAAAGGTTAGTTTAATTATATTGTATTGATATTTTTATTATTGTATTATTTATTATAGTTTACAAGAGATATATGAATGTTGGTTGGCTTTGAAGAATTTTTTGTCTAAAAGTTTGGTGTAAATTATATTATATTATTTTGATATTTTATTATGATATTATTTTGTTGCATTTTAAAGGTGGTTGATGAATATCGGTTGGATTCGAAGAATTTTTTTGTGTAAAGATTATAGGTTTAATTATATTATTTATTATGTTGATATCTCTATTATCCTATTATTTTGTATGTTCTGTCGGACTTTGAGAAATTTTTGCTGCAAATGTTAGACTTAATCTTTTTGTCATAATTTCTTACTATTTGTTGTTTTTCTGTTTAATACAAGTGGTAGATGAATGTAAGTCGACTTTGAGAAAATTTTTGTGTAAAGGTCAGATTTAATTGTGTTGTTTTGATATCTCTATTATGTCATAATTTATAGGTGGTAGATGAATATCAATCGGCTTTGAAGAAACTCTAATTTTTAATTATTATTCATCTTTTTCCTTCTACTTTCATAGTTGTTCGCTCAAAGTAGATATATGGGAGATGTATGAAATTGCTTCTATTGCTACTCATACAGTGAATGCATTTATTTACTAATAATGATAATAATTTTTTTTTTAATTTTGTCCAAAATTTTATGTAACTAATAATGTTTCAGTTGCTTGATTTATAAATATATTGCATAGCAGCATAAAAGCGTTATAATAAGAAAAATTTAAGCAGTAGGAAAAGATTACTAAAAGAAAAACTCCTAAAATACATCAAAAAATTCCTAAAATGGATAAAATAAGAACTTCTAAATATAATATGCGTTTTCATGTCAGCATGGTCTCCGGCCTTTTTTTTACTTTACTTATTAATTAAATAAAGGATCCTACATAATTAAATACTAATAAAGTTTCTAAATATGAAGAGTTACTACATAGTTCAACAAGGAAACATCAAGTAGTCGAGAAATTTTGTTAATTTCAATGTCCTAATAGTAGTAGGCTTGAAATTTAGGATTTTGTTTTCCTAAGTATAAATAACCTACATGAACTTTTATTGGAATCACATTATCGTATTTTTAATTTGTGATTGAGTTTTTGATTGTCTTGATGAATTTCTTAGAGGTCTTCCTATACTCGAGTTGTGGATGTTGATAAGATAGATGTTGCATAGCGATGTAAGATCTTTTTTTTATTGAAATTGTAGTTATAACTTTTATCTTCTGAATTTTATAGTTAAGGATGATGTAGAATTATTCAGACCTTTCTTTTGTTGTTTTTCTAGCTACAAATTTTGTCTTCTGGATGCTGTAGTTAAAATGGTGTTGAATTATTCCTTAGAAGTCTTTCAATATTGTGGATGATCAAGTAGAGGCTGCCTTGCGAATTAAGAAACTTCTTTTGTTGTAGTTGTAGCTGTAAACTTTGTCTTCTAGGTGTCGTAGTTAAGAATGATGTTGCATTAATTTTCTATTGTAATGCTAAGTTACCATTCTCTTCTGTAGTAGCTGCAGTATTCAATTTGATTTTCGACAAATATAGATTTTGGGCAGAGGCAGATCTAAAATTTTAATTTTGTGGGTTTCTTGGGCAAAATAAATATTAAAAAAAAAAGTGACTGGTGGGGTTAAACCTACAACCAAGAAGTCAGCAATGTTTAAGTAGGCACCTTCTTTGTGCGTTTCCAATATGAATATAAGATCGCACGAAAGTTACTAAATTTCCGAGAACCCCCACCTAATCCCCTAAATTCGTCGTTGATTTTGGGTAAACCTATTTAATTTTGCAAGTCACTGAAGACCTATATAGAGCAAGTTTTTGCTAGAATTTGTTCTAAATTACTACATGTTAGATTTTGTTTTTGTTTTTATTTTCTTGACATTCTCTTATAGTGTGTTATGTTTTATTTATTTTAATATTTATTTTTTGTATTTGTGATAGGTGTTGCAACAAAATTATGATATTTTTTGTCTTTTGATAGATGATGTTTAGTCCAAAAGGCTCCACGTATAATAACAATAGTTTTTATCTCAATTATTATGTATGATATCACGACCATTGGTGCTCTTTCGAACCGAGAGATAGGGATTTTCTTTCATTGCAATGTTTAGATTTGTCATCTTCTACTTTATCATAATCATTTTTATTTTCGTTAATTTATTACAAGTAATGGTGTTATATTATTAATGCTTATATGGTATTATATATTTTTTATATAGTGAATTTTAACAAGAATTAGCCCAACATGCCTATAAAGTTGAACAACAATACAAGTAAATTTCTACCTAAGTTTCACTTTTTCAAAATAATATTTATTGTCAAATAAATTACTCATTTAGGTCACGCGCAAAGCGCGTACAATCATTTTTTTTTTCTATTTTTCTATTTAAAAATTAATAATTTAATTATTTTTTTCTGATTTGGAACTTTGAAACCTACTAAATTATAAATTAATTTTTACGTTACTATAAATTATTTTTTACCTTATTTAACTTATATGTAATTTAAGACTTTCACCTTATTTAAAATATATGTAATTTAAGACTTTCAAACCAACTAATACAGTGTATTAATTTTTTTTTATTTAAGGACTTTTTATTTAGAGAGAGAGAGAGAGAGAGAGAGAATTGTCGCATTAAAAAAAAATCATCAGAGTTTAAATAATATAGGCTATTGATTCTGTAATGTGGCAGGATTCGTGATTATGATTAGAGTTGTTCTTGGGTGAAGACACATATTTATATTTATTTTAATAGTCCGTGATTGTTCTTCGCTGCAATTTGTGAAGACATAGTTATTTATTGAACAGAGTTGAAGTTTAACAGTAAGTTTTTCTAGATTTGGATCGACGTGTGATTAATTCATATTTTATTTTATTTTTAAGATGGTCATTTGTTTTTGTTTAAAAAATTTATTCGGTGAGTTGAGAATCTCAGAATTCGCTTGATTGCTTATTTTTATTATAGATATTTTAGTTGTGTGTGCATTATGATAAACGAATTAACTAGGTAAATCTTTTATTTGTTGTAAACAAAATAAATAATACATAGTTGGAATCGAAAAGTGAAACGTTTCCTCTATATATTATTGTCATTCAAATTTTAACTATTAATCATTTATTACTACATATTTATTTCCTGTTCTAAGACCAAAGGTCAATTATGGAAAAGAATAGGTTGTTTTAGATAAAATTATTCATTTAATGAAGTACCTTGAATGATTAATACTTTTATCATCAAACAGTGTTATCAAAGGTGTAAGAGGGAGAGATTTAGAGTGTTATATTTTAATACTTTTTTTGCGTTATATTTTAAAAGTGTAATACTTAATAATATAACAAACACATATCAATTTATTTTTCATGCATTTATTATTATTAATGTTATGTACATTTACAACGCACGTATACTAAACTAGTATATATATATACATATATATATATACATACATATATACATACATACATACATACATATATACATACATACATATATACATACATACATACATACATACATACATACATATATATATATATATCCAATGAAGTACTTTTTCAGTAATTTTACTCAAACTGATTAAAATTAACAAATAATATCTTTACCAAAACGACTAAAATTTAGAAAATAATAAATTTTATCTCAAATTTTATTTTTTCAAAAAAGTACTTCCTTGAAAATAATTAATGGCCAATTTCTTGAGTTCTATTCATAGTTTTTATGTTGAAGAAAAAAATATTTTATTCATAAACTCAAATAACATTTTATAATTAGTCATTCTTCTTGTGTTATTTTGCTGCTAGTATATATTAAAATAGTCAGAAATGGAGCTAATTGATGTTGAATCTCTATAACTTCTCCGTGTACATTTTCATATTTTACAATACTGTTTACATTGAAGTAAGTATAGTTGAATTTATATTTTGCCAAGAGAATGCGTGTTAAATTAAATTCTATTTTAAGTTCGTTTACTGGCGATTGATTATCATTTTACTATATAAAATAGTGAAACCATGATGAAAACAAGTAATAAAATAGTGCATACTTGATGAAATCCCAACGTTAAAATTTACGTTGGATGAACGACAAGCTTTCTCCAAAGAGGAGGGACTTCATCAAGCCATAGTGGTTAAATTATTCATGGGATCACCAGATTTATCAATTTTAAGATCAATTTTGCCTAAATTTCTTGGCATTAAGGGACATTGTCTTGTCGGGTTGCTTGCTCAAAGGCAACTTCTTATTCGTATGGATCACCGTCTGAATAATTAGGAAGAATTCACACAGTAAAATCCTTTAAGAGGATCTCATGGTTGGAACAAAGGACAGTCCAGACCATCAAAAGGAAATATTATGATGATTTTGTGGCTGCATTATCAAGAGGTGTAAAATATTTCATGCACAAAGACAAAATCATCAGATTAGAATTTTTCTGTGGACTATTGGATTCAATCCTAAGGAGGAGACTTCACGTACGGCAGTATGAATTTCATTTCCAAACGCGTCGATGGATTTGTTTGCTAAGAGTTCTTTGCTTTCCATTGCTTCAGCAGTTGAAAAATCTATTGTTGTGAATAAGGCCATACAAGTGAGATCAAGACCGAGCACGGCTAGGGTTAAAGTCATCCTTGACTTAATGGACAAGTATCCGAACCGTATTCGAATTCAAAGTGTAGACAAAGTTACGAGTAAAATTATTGAAGAGTTTCAGGAGGTGGTGTATGATATTTTACCTCAATATTGCACCCATTGTAAGCACTAGGGTCACGATGAAAAGAAGTGTCAATTGTTAATTGAAAAAAAAGTAGTGTTCGAAAAAAAAGATGATGCGACAATAAAGATTGAGGGAGTTTCGGTTGAAAAAATTGCAAGGAGATGCACGTGATTATCTAAATACTAAGAAGAAACAACAAAATGGAGTCAACATGGGGATATTCCAATAAGTCAAACTTTGGCTAGGGTGTCCGAAAACTTAGCGGAAAAAGCACAGGCTGAAAAGGAAACTATTCAAAATCTGCCTAATGTTGTGGATACAAGTGCCGGGACTAAGATTTTGATGGTTTCTAAGCAGGATATGGAGTTGAACAATACTAGAGATGATGTTGGAGATGAGGGCTGGAAAATGATTTCACGCAAACAATCTGTTAGTCCTCAAATTAGCAAAGAACTTAACGTGGCAAAGAAATATTGTGTTACAACAAAGGATGTTGTGGATCCTAACACGTTCGAGGCTCTTTTAGATAAAAATGAGCACCAATCTGATTCGGGCAATCCTAAATGTCAAATTGCACTTCCATAAGTGACAAATATGCTAATACAACAACACATTGCAAATTTGGTTTATCCCGTACCCGTCTTGAAGTCGTTGATGGCAACATAAGATGCTTCGGCGTGTGAGATGCCTTCTTCATCTATGGATTTAATTGGTGAGCAACGGAATGACTTTGGACATAAATTATTGTTCAAGGGGAATTAACAAGAAGTGGATGGAGTAGTAGTCTTAACTCCGACGCATTCAAACAACAAGGTTGAAGCGAAGAGTGACAAAAAAGTGGTACAAATATAAAGAGTTGGGTAGATATGGCAGAGGAGGAGAAGCAGGCCTCATCCCCTCCAACGTGCAACAAGTTGAGTCCAGCAGTCTCAGAATTTGTGACAATTTATGCAATGGTTCATCCATCTTTAGCCGCGGAATAATTTGTGGCTCAAACAAGTGCACCTTTAAATGTTATGGATAATCCTATCAAAGGGTTTCAGGCGAAGAGGTATGAGCCAGGAGATTTGGTAGAAGATCCAATGGAAGCATTAAGGGTGATTTACGCGTTGACATATTTGATGAAGAAGCTGAGGATGAAATATTGGATGAATGCTTAGCTAAAGTGGCTAGGGATGAAAATCTTTCACCTATGCAACAAAGGAAAGGATTCAAGAAAAAGAAGACTCACGAAAGAAAACATAGTTGGGATGGTAAAGTGTCTGAAGAGATTATTCTAAGACAATTACCAATGAGGGTGGCAAAACAGAAAGAAACAAGGTTCAATTATATCAACAAGATTTAATAGATCCAAGAAGAATTGATGAAATATGAAGATATTTTGGAGTGATTAGAGGAAGAAGACAAGGTGAAGAATCTAATCTTTATAGGGCTACATCTTCTTGAAGATTTTCACTTTTTAACAAAACATGAATCTGACTCCACATTCTTGATTATTTTAATCTTTCACTACTTAAGTATTATCATTTGTAATATCATCATAGAGTTGGTTATTAACTCTGTGATGATCATAGAATATTTAGTTCTATCTTCTTCTTATTTTTTACATGCATGTTAATTACAAGAGGTTTTGCATTGCCTCAATAGGATTAGTAAGGCAAGGCCGCCTCCCTTGCTTGTACTTTTTCTTTTGAGTTATGCTTTGAATATGTATATAAAAACTAGCCCTGGGCATCTCGCCTAGTGAATTTGCTTTAAAAAAAGTGTCAGTCAATACCCTATACGGAGGTCAGACTAGTACACTAAGGAATCGTTTGGTAGAAGGAATAAGAAAAATAATTTCGAAATAAAGTTTGGGATTAACTTAATCTCATATTTGGATTAACTTAGTCCCATGACTATCTTATCCCATCATTTATAAATGATGCGACTATTATCCCATATGAAAGGGGGATAAAATAATCTCATGAAATATCCCTACTTATTCCATCACGTGTATCAAACGATCCCTAAGTGTAATCATAGATCACAAATCTGACGGCTTTGTCCTCTTGTCCTTATCTTTCACCCTTTTTGTCAACATCCCTATCTTCCATCTAAACCCTTCCAAACCAGGTTTCCATTTTGGACAACATCACATTCAAACTATTCTATGAAGGAATTTCAGCGATCAATCCATTTTCATCGAGTTACCTCTCGAGCATACAGAATGCTTTTGTTTCTTTATTCGCCTTTCAGGGTTTATATCCGATATAAATATCTCTGTTCATAATAGTGCAAAACTTAATTTACCTAGCAAATAGAAATTTTATTTCAATATTATTTAGACTGATAAATTCTATTTAGATATTAACTAAAATATCAAATCTTAAACAAATTTGATTTTCTATATCTTTGAATTATTTTTCACCACATATTCTAAATCAAAACTAAATTTATTACATAAAAACAAGGAAAGATTTTGTCCACAAAGGATAATTATTTATTCAAAATATAATATCCTTGAAGTAGTTAATTAGTATGCACATTGGGATTTGTCGGGTTAGCGGTTAACGATTATAGCAGTTAACTATTAACGACTATCAGTTAATGATTAGCAGTTAACGATTATAGCAGTTAACTATTAACGACTATCAGTTAATGATTAGCGGTTAATGATTATAGCAGTTAACTATTAACGACTATCAGTTAATGATTAGCAGTTAACGATTATAGCAGTTAACTATTAACGACTATCAGTTAATGATTAGCGGTTAACGATTATAGCAGTTAACTATTAACGACTATCAGTTAATGATTAGCGGTTAACGATTATAGCAGTTAACTATTAACGACTATCAGTTAATGATTAGCGGTTAACGATTATAGCAGTTAACTATTAACGACTATCAGTTAATGATTAGCAGTTAACGACTAACGATTAACGGATAATGATTTATAGTTAGCAGCTAACGATTAACTGTAACAGTTAACATTCAATCAAAAAATAATTCAATGATTAACGTGACTCAAAATAATAATAACAATAACGATAACATTATTTTATCCTATTCTAAAACTTAATATGTTAATCTTACTTGAAGCAATTAGTTTGCACATTAAGTTGATCAATGGTCATCAGAAAAGTAATGACAATAGTAATAATTCTTTAATTAAAATTGCATAAATAACGGAGACAATAGTTTTATCCGAGCTATTAAAATTTAGAAAAACAATAAATTTTATCTCAATCTCGATTTTTCCTAATCAAATATAGAACAAATCCGCAAGAAATAGTGAATCATTTCTTGAGTTTTATTCATAATTTTTCATGTTCTAAATATAAATTAAATTTATTACAAAAATAAGCTAGGGAAAATAATTGACGAAGAATAATTATTTATTTAAGATCTAATAAAACAATAACGATGCTGTCAAAATAATTTCTTTTACCCCATCCCACTAAAAAGAAAAGTAAAAAAAAAACGTATAAACTATTATAGGACTTACCTCTGAGCGTGTGTTTGTTTTTTTAAATAAAAGTTTGGGCTTATAAGAGCCCCTTTGTATTAACCTTACACCAATAGATAATTTGGCTGCATATTAAAGCGATCTCAATCATCAAACAAGTAATAACAATAAAATAATTTTGTAATTAGAATCACGAAAATCATAAAGATAATATCTTTATCAAATCTATTAAAATTTAAAAAATAATAAACTTAATCTCAAATTTCATTTTTTAAATTGAATATAGAATAAATTTTCGAGAACTAGTGTTTCACTTCTTGAGGTCTATTTATAATTATCCAAATGATAAATTAAGTTTATTAAAGAAAAATAAGGGAGAAAATTACCCAGGAAGAATAATTGTTTTTCAAAACTTAATAAAATAATAATAGTTCTCCAAAATATAATATTAAGTTATCATTCTAAAAATTACCTTTGTGTTAATCTTTCTTGAAGTAATTAATTTGACAATCATCAAACAAGTAATAACAATAGTTATAATTCTATAATCTAAATCACAAAATTCACAGAAATAATTGAAATATAAAAAATAAAAAAAAAAACTTAATTTCAAATTACATTTTTTCAAATCAAAGTTTAGAATAAATCCTCACAATGACTATAATTTCATAATCTAAATCACAAAATTCACGAGGCAAGATATATCTATATCCAAAATAATTAAAATTTGAAAAAAAAAAAAACTTAAATTTCAAATTGCATTTTTTCAAATCTAGTCCAGAATAAATCATCAAGAACTAGTGTTCTGAATCTTGAGTTCTATTTATGATTTTTATGTTCCAAATGAATATTAAATTTATTACGAAATAATAAGGAGAAAAAATTACCCACAAAGAGTAATTATTTTTAAAATTTAATAAAATAATAAAATTTCTCCCAAAATTAATTCTTTATACAAATAATATAAAATTATTCTGAAATTACGTTCGTATTATTTTTACTCAAAATAATTAATTTTTCTGTATATTAAAATGCTCAACAATCACCAAAAAAGTGATAAAAATAACCGTAATTTTATAGTCTAAATCGTGAAATTCACGTAGTAATGTCTCTATCCAAAACAACTAAAATGTAGTAAAATATAAATTTTATTTCTCCAAATCAAATCTAGGTGCATCTTCAAGAACCAATATGTCATTTCTTGAGTTTTATTTGTAATTTTTATGTTTTATATGAATACTAAATTTATTATGAAATAATAAGGAGAAAAAATTACCCACGAAGAGTAATTATTTTCAAAATCTGATAAAATAATAAAAATTCTTCCAAAATTAATTATTTTTAAAAATATTATAAAATTATTTTGAATATTATGTTTGTATTATTGTTACTCAAAATAATTAATTTTTCAGCATACTAAAATGGTCAACAATTACCAAAAAAGTAATAACAATAATTGTATTTGCATAGTCTAAACCGTAAAATTCACGGAGATAATATCTCTATCCAAAACAACTAGAATATAATAAAATAATAAGTTTTATTTCTCCCAATCAAAATCTGAGTGCATCCTCAAGAACCGATATTTCATTTCTTGAGTTCTATTTATAACTTTTTATGTTCCAAATGAATACTAAATTTATTGCAAAATAATAAGGAGAAAAAATTACCCACGAAGAGTAATGACTTTCAAAATCTGATAAAATAATAAAAGTTCTTCCAAAATTATTTTTTCAAGAAAATAATATAAAATTATTCTGAAAATTACGTTTGTATTATTTTGAATAAATAATTAATTTTTCTGCTTACTAAAATGGTCAACAATCAACAAAAAAGTAAAAACAATAACTGTAATCATATACTAAATTGCGAAATTCACGGAGGTCATATCTCTATCCAAAAATCTAAAATATAGTAAAATAATAAATTTTATTTCTCTGAATCAAATCTAGGTACATCCTCAAGAACCAATATGTCATTTCTTGAGTTCTGTTTATAATTTCCATCTTCAAAGTATGAAAATCTAGTTTATTTCAATATTGTTTTTCTTTTTTTTTACTACTTTGGTTTATCTTACTTGAGTCGAAACTCTTGCAATAATTATTTCTTTATCTTCACAAAATTTTGTTTTGTATACATTTTAACCTCATCAAATTTAGTTTTCTTCGCTGTTGTTTTTCTTTTTCCTTACTACTTGATTTACTTGAGAAAATTGAAGGAAATGTGTCTTTTAAGTCTTAAATGAAGAATTGGTGACACTGACCAACTTAAAGGGTTAAACATCATTAGGAAACTTGATTAAGTTAATTGTGGACTTGATTAATATTTTCAAAACTTTTTAAACTTTTCCAAAAATACAAATCAACCCAACCCACACCCCTCTTCAATCCAAATCAACCACTCTCTCTCTCGACAGCTTCTCTCAACTCTCTCTTAACCAACAGTTCTGCAAAATTTCTCCCTTCAACCTCCGGCGACAAACAGTCGGGCGAGTTCCTTTTCAATTTTCAACCATCAATCGACGTGAAGACTTCTTCGGCGACAACAACTTCGAGTTCTTCGTCGTCCCATTTCCTTTTTCACAGGTAAAAAATTATGAAGAAACAGAGGAATTTGAGCCAACTACTCTTCTAGTATTGAAATGTGGACTCAATAAAACCCTAATTTCTGACATTTCTTCTTCTTGGTGTCGTACTGTTGATTCGAATTTGTTGGTGATTTTTGGTCACAGTTGATGTTCTTAGTGTGTGTGTGTGTGATGTGTTGGTGTTGCTGAGTTAATTTGTTGTTTGTTTTGATAAAAATGGTATTTCAACAGATGAAACATCTGATGTAACAGATGAAACATTTGATGCAACAGATGAAAATCTGATGCAACTATGAAAATCTGATGCAACAGGTGAACAATCTAACAGATCATTCATTTGCTGCGACAGACGACTCTTCTGTTTGGAAGAAATCTAAACAATATTGATCCAACAGATAACTAATTAGTGATATGTTTTTATTCTTTCCAACGGTTTACTCATCCATTGCAACAGGTCGGTTATATGTTGCAGCAGATAACATACCTGGTATAATAGATTCGTGATCTGTTTTTATGGTTTCCAACTAATTACTCACCCGTTGCAACGGGTTGGTTATATGTTGCAACATATAAACTACCTGGTGCAACAGATTAGTGATCTATTTTGATTTTTTTCAACGGTTTACTCATCCATTGCAACAGGTCGGTTATATGTTGCAACAGATAACATACCTAGTGCAACAGATTAGTGATTTATTTTTATTTTTTCCAATGGTTTACTCATCCGTTGCAACAGATAACATACCTGGTGCAACAGATTAGTGATCTATTTTTATGATTTCCAACGGATTACTCATCCGTTGCAACGGGTCGGTTATATGTTGCATTAGATAAAATACCAGGTGCAACAGATTAGTGATCTGTTTTATGGTTCCCATGGATTACTTATCCGTTGCAATGGGTCGATTATATGTTGCATCAGATAAAATACCAGGTGCAACAAATTAGTGATCAATTTTTATGGTTCCCACGGATTACTCATCCGTTGCAACAGATCGGTTATATGTTGCATCAGATAAAATACCAGGTGCAACAGATTAGTGATCTATTTTTATGGTTTCCGCGGATAACTCATCCGTTGAAACAAGTCGGTTATATGTTGCAATAGATAACATACCTGGTGCAACAGATTAGTTGTCTGTTGGAACTTTTATATTACTGTTATGCATTAATCAATTATAATCTATGTTATATTCCTGTTAATTTAAGATAATATGGCTCCCAAAAGAAAAGAAATCGAATCAAGTCCAAGTAAAGGAACAAGTGAAACAGCTTGGCTACATCCATCACTCTATGAGCTTGCTTTACAAGCGTTATCTTAATCAGGAGCAGAAGATAATGAACACAGGGAGGAGGAATCATTCAAAAGAGATGATCCAAATACTAATAGCCCTTTCGCCGAAGAGTTGGTCAAAATCTTCAGCATTGATCGTTATCCTGTGAGAATGCAGTGTGATGGTGCAACAGATTTAACGGGTGATCTCGTGGTTAAGTCAGTTATGGGAAAATCTTTCGACGCCTTCAGAAAAATACTTCGAGAATAAAAATTAGATTTTTATTTCAGGGAAAGCTGCTTTGGGAAATATCTTGATTTGCCGGAGGACAACAATACTCGTTTCCATATGAAAATGGTATATGATCTTCTCAAGTGCAGGTTTATGTATGAAAACAAAGATAAGATGGACGAGGTGTGGATAAATTACTGTGGCATGCCTATTTGTTTTGGTTGGAAGGAGTTTGCCATAGTTACCAGACTAAAATGTTATCTTCCTTCTCCTTCTCAAGTTATACCTACTCTGACCCAAAAAAAAGCACCCCGCACACCCAAAAAAGGCAAAGACAAGTCGAGTGATCGTGATGACCTGGTGTCCATTGTTGGTCCAAGCTTCAAAAATAAAAATCTGATAGAAGCGTCGAAAGGTAAAGGACTTTCAAAGAAGCACAAGCAATCATTGTGCTTGGTTTGGTTTGTACATAATGTTCTTTGGGCGAGAGACGTTAATAACAACATAAGCCTCCATTTAATAAATCTCTTTGAGGATCTTGAGGCATTTAACAACAATTCTTGGGGTTATAAAAGCTTTAAAATGACTATCGAATATTTGTTGACTCCGTTAACGCCAAAAACAGTCAACTTATATGGTTTTCCATGGGCCTTCATGGTAAATATTTCTTTTATCATGATATGATTCATCATTTTTTTATTCAATAATGCTTTTGATTTATTGGCGTTATGTTATAGGCTTGGGCATTTGAAGCCATTCCTTATTTGAGACAACAAGTGAACTACCAGGAAGAAGTTTTCTGTCTAAGAATTCTAATATGGTTGTCGGCCAAAACCGATAAAAATGCAAAATTTCTTGATCTTTTCAACCCCCCAAGGAAGCAGTAAGTCCAATTCTAATCAAGTTTTTATTTTAATTAATGATTAAATAATTTTATCATCATTCTTAATATATGTACCGATTTATTTTAAATTATCCATCCGTGGCTTGTTCCAACCAAACGAGAGTTGAAGATGCCATTTTTTCTTACTTTACGATTTGTGCAAACTTTATCGGACCCTAAGGTCGTTGATGGAATAAAAATAGAATTGTTTGGAGCAACAATCATCACAAGAAAAATAATTTGGAGGGTGGGGCTAATAATGCTCCTCTTACAGTTTTTGAAACAATAAGTCATTATGATTATGATCATAATGGTTGTACAGATTTTTCTCCAGATTTTGTCACATCTAGCGAATGTTCTGCATACAAATATCAAAACTGCGAGGCGAAACACGATAGAGTGATTAATGTTATTAATGCACTAACTACTTCTGTAAAGGAAATGACATCTAAGAGGGGTGTCATTCCATCAAAGAGGATTTCATATTCAGACACTCCACTAGAGATCAAGGCAGCTAAGAGTAAAAGGAAAGACATTTCCAAGGCATCATTAAGCATAAAAAAAGCAAGATTGCAACGCCTTTGTCTTTGTCTTACATCGATGTTCAATGTGCAAGGGACACAGGAGAGCAACATGAGCTGAAGAAGGTAAATGTACATCATCTGTTTCAAAAAACAAACAGGCACATATCTGTTTCAACAGATGATACATCTGCTGAAAATTATCAAAAAGATATATACATCTGTTGAAACTGTTGTCAAACCTGTTACATCAGATTCATTATTTGTTTCAACAGATGAGTCTTATGTTGCAACATATGGGTCATCTGTTCAAAATTATCGTACTGCTCTGATTTACCTATTCGAATTTGTCCCAATAGATAATCCATCTGATGCAACATAAGACTCATCTGTTACAATAGATGTACAATCTGTTGTATATCTCTACTTAGCATTGACAATTCTGGTTTACCAGGTGGATGTCGGTAACGACCTAATTTTTCTGGAACCAGAATGTCACACGGTGCTCATGATACCGAAGGACCACAAGTCAATCCTCTACTGATATCTGTACCTGAACACTGCATAATATAGATAATAAATGCGAAAACTGGTCATAAGGTTCAAAACATCTAAAAATACTCAAAATTTAAAATTGAATACTAATACATCTGTCCGAAAAGCCTCTAAACTGTATGAGCTATGGAGTTGATGGGACATGTCTCCAACTAACTCTGTCTACCTAAAATAAACAAAATCTGATGTAATAATAATAAAAGGACCATCCTCGAATGAAGAGGACTCACTGCTATGTCTACTGTTGCTGACTGGGACTAACACCATAGCGCAAATGCGTCAGTATGAAATTGTACCAAGTATGAAGATGAGGTAGGCTAAATGCAAGGGCTTATGCATGAACAATTACTTAACTGAATAATCATGAGAGTACAGAATGAGAACACATGCATGAATGCACAAACCATAACTAAAATTATTGTGACTCGAAATACTGAAACTGATTAACTGAATCTACTCATATCAATGACTGAATTCTGAGCTTTCTACTCTCGACTGACAACATCGAAGATCAAACCTCTCTAACGGATGATTCCAGAATGTACTATCAATGATAAGAGATGATCATGTCTGAATCTGACAACAAGAATACTCAAATGAATCTAAGACTGAGATCAAGCCCATCTGACGGGTGATCTCGGGATCTGATAATGAGATTACTCAACTGAATTTGAGACTGAGATCAAGCCTATCTGACGAGTGATCTCTAGATCTGATAACAAGAATACTCAACTAAATCTAAGACTGAGATCAAGCTTATCTGACGGATGATCTCTAGATCTGATAACAAGAATACTCAACTAAATCTGAGACTGAGATTAAGCCTATCTGACGGGTGATCTCGGGATCTGATAATGAGATTACTCAACTGAATCTGAGACTGAGATCAAGACTATCTGACGGGTGATCTCGGGGTCTGATAATGAGATTACTCAACTGAATCTGAGACTGAGATCAAGCCTATCTGACGGGTGATCTCGGGGTTTGATAATGAGATTACTCAACTAAATCTGAGACTGAGATCAAGCCTATCTGACGGGTGATCTCGGGATCTAATAATGAGATTACTCAACTGATTCTGAGACTGAGATCAAGCCTACACTTAATTGACATGAACACACCACTTAATAAGCAACTTGAAGAGGGTTTATCATGAACATCACATGAATACCACATACTTGGGTCAAAGCTTGAAAACCTTGTAAACAAACATGAATCACAACTCAATAATTGCATGAACATCAATTTCAACTCACATGAATCATGAAAACTCATAAACATAAAAGCTTTGAAATTTAAAAAAGGGTTATTGAGCTTCTTGGATGAAAGGGACCCAAGAATCAACATCTACATACCTTAGAGAAACTCTTTCTTGAAAGCCCTTGGAGAGATTCTTGATTTCTTGATTTCTCTTGAAGAAGAAGGAAGGGTTTTGATTTTGTAAAAACCCTAGCTCTTGTTCTTGAACAACTTTGAGAGAAAACAATGATACTTTGGGTGAAATGAGGCCAAATCCCGTGTTAAGAAGTATATATAGGAGTTGGGAAAAGACCCTTTTTCGCCCTTGGAATTAAACTGAAAAATCCCGATTCTACATACTGGCGCGCCGCACCATAATTGCGCCAGATCACTGGAAATTGGACAATTGGAAAACTGCTTAATGGCGCGACGCGGTGGAAATAATGTTGCCACCTTAGTTGCGAACTAAAAAGGCACCGCGACGCGGTGGAATCGCGTTGGTGCAGTAGAAATTGATAATTCTAAAATTAAACCTTGGCGCGATGCGCCATAATCGCGGAGGCTCACTGGATTTTGACGATTGCCATTTTGGCTGGCTCCGCGACGCGCTAAAGTGTCAGGTGGCACACTGTCTTACTAAAATGGCTTTAACTCTTTGCCCGAGTGTTGGATTTTGACGAATTTGGTATCAACGGAAAGCTTATTCAATTCTCTACATGATAAAAAGTCGATATTAGGGAAATTCTACACAGTTCAAAATATTTCTCACTTGAAAAGACATTTCTCAATCTTTGAAGGCCGGATTTACGCTTCACTGAACACGCTTTAAGGCTCAGACTATGAGATAATTTTGCGGGGTCTTACAATGTCACTATAGAAGTTACTGCTGAAGAACATAATATCATAGTTGATAATCCATCAACTGCTTCCAAAGAAGAAAAAAAAGTGAAGCCTGCCAGCTTGGGAGAACAGAAGAATTACCCGTTTGAAGGGTTCAACATCTCGGACTAGGCTCCAAAAAGACTAACACAGTTGATCAATGACTATTCAGAATGGATTGATGCTGGGTTGTTAAAGCATCATGCCGGCAGGTACATAAATCAATTTTATAGATATTGGTTTATACAATTCTTGTTGTATGAACCTGACTTTAACACATATAAATCATCATGTAGAAAACAAAATGACGAACGCTACCAAGTGAACGAATCGAGTCTTGGTTTTGATATGTTTGACTTTGTTGTTGCACATTTCGAAATGAAGAATTAGTTCTATTTGATGTCACAACCCCAAATTTGCTGGAATGATGAGGTTTAAATGCCATACATATTACTATTAATTAATAGTTTATTTAATTACATCTGCTTATTGATTTTTTCATCACGTAATCCAAAATATTTGATAATATGTGCAGCACATCGATGTCATTTTTTACTACCTCTGAAAGAAGGCCAAGTTGCAAACACAAGAACAATACAGATACACGACAGACAATTATTTGTACAAAGTTTATATCAATAATGCCTACGATAGGTATTATCAACAATAACCGGAAGTTTCCTGAAATGAGGAATGCTTAATCAACATCATCAAAGATTTTAGCATTTCGGTTGGCTTACCTTGGCATTTGGTCGATGAAGTGTACATCCCAATCAATTGTGGTGATGAATTCCATTGGGTGTTGACTGTCGGCGTTCTAAATGAGAGGCGCATTCGAGTTTATAACTCGATGTCGCGAAGGAGACGTTTTGGGCCGTCACCTGAGATACAAAAGCTGGCCAAAATATTATCTACTTACCTTGATATGAGTGGCTTTTTGGACCAAAGGGTTCATACTGATTGGTCGACAATTGAAGCATACCGGGATAAAATGACTAATCCATTTAATGTACAATATGTTGAAGGAATTGTTTAATAAACCATTGGTAGCCTGTAAGTTTAAGTGTCATAATTTAGTTTCATTTCACAAATTTCACAACGCTTGCAAGAACTGCAAGATATGAATTATCTATTTTTTTATAACGCAGGGATTGCGGTCCTTTTATTGCCGCCTACGCCGAGTATTTGAGTGATGGATTACAAGTACCAAATGATGAACTTGATACCGCATTACTCTGCAAAAGATAGGTTGCTCTTTTATGGAAATATGGAGAAGCAAAATCTCAGAAGCCGTACGCAACCGACGTTAAAGATCCACGACGACCAAAGCCGAATTTTGTAGCTCCTGATAAAGAACAAATTGTCCATATTAATTAGATCTTTATAGCTTGAGTCCGTCAATATACTAACCTATCCTCTTTGGTTTAACTTGTTGATTTATTTGTAGAGTAGATCGTTTGTACCCATAATAATTTTTTTACATTTCATTTATTTGTTGAGTTATTTCATGTAATTTTTGAAGGCTTCGATTTATTTTATTCTGTCTATAAATATAATTTAATCCTTAGTTTTGAACATGTTAATTGAAAGGGAGTACTAGATTCAAATATCGCAATAGATAATACATCTGCTGCAACAGACGACATATCTTATCAAACAGATTTAGACATATGTTGCAATATGCGATGAACACGTAGGTCATCTGCTGGAAATTATATAACAGGTCTTCCTACTTTTTGATTTGCTCCAACAGATTACCGATCAGTTGCAACAGATAGATTATATGTTGCAACAGATCGTATATCTGTTGCGATAGACAGACTGGGAACATCTGCATAACGCAATAGATGACCATCCTATTCTAATAGATAATCAATCTGTCACAATAGGTACTATATCTGTTACGACAGATATAAAATTTGGTGCATTATAAAAATTCAACTTGGCCAGACATAAAAATTATTGCCACTACATGTAAAGTGAATTGGCTGGAAATAAAAATTTGTTATCGTGTTCATCTCTGGCTTTGTATATGTTTTTTTATACACGGGCTCCAACCACTATATGCCCAAATCCATTGCATCTTTCCCATAATGGTGTCGCACACATCTATTATTTGTGTGTCGGTCAGCAAATACTCGATGTATGTAAGTGAGTATGGCCCGCACGCTGCACCGGTTTTATTTCTTGGGAGCTGGATATTCTTATTTCGACCTTTAAAATCACATGATTCCTTTGTCAAGACTTCAGCCGACAAATGATCCATCAGCTTACTCTGCGTCAACAACTTGGGTAACAACTTCAAGAGTGGCTATATGTGGGTTAAAAATGTCTTTTTGCTGAAGACAGGTAAGTTGCAATCATAAACCTTAATATTTCCCTCGTATAGTAGTATCTCAATAGTGAGAAAATGTATGACATCCACGTTCATGACTGCAAGAATTCTCTTTGCCTTGATCCAGCTCTTGCCATGTGGATATGGCCTCTTCCCTCTAACATATTTAATCGCTTCTTCATTCCATTAGAATGTAGAAACTAACTGGTCAAATCCCAAGCCACCAAAATCAGCTATCTTACAGAGTTTAGCGTATCTATCCTTGAAATTGTTGTAGAAATTGAGGTCCATTATCCTTGAAATCCGATGCAGAGGGTTCTCTGAATTAGTTCACAGATTACCTAGCCAACGCAACTTATACAACAGATGTGTATTATGTTGCAACAGAATACCAAGTTTTTGCAACAGATTACACATCTGCTGCGTAGATTCTTCTTCATGGAGTCGATTGGAAGGCTAGGTTAGCAAAAGTAAACTTACCTTGTCCTCGTACCACACGCGCATATTTGTCATATTCAAGAAGTCGTTGGCGGCAAATGAATGCATGGTATATTCTTTTTCAACCTTCATCTTGATGAATTTTTCCAGTTCTTTCTTCTTCTCCTTGCCAAGCGTCGCGAATATATCCACCTTCTTCGACGGCCCCTAAACTTCATCAAGTCTTGCAGCAGCAGGAGTTGCAATTTTTGCTAATTTCAGAACAGAGAGAATTTGTCTAATTGTTTTTCTCTTCCTCCTAACCTCCACTGTAGGAGTGCATGACTCCCTCACCTCATTGGATGGTATAACACTTCTCCTGGATTTCAACTCCTCGGCAGCTTCAACAATAGCCTCTAGTTTTTCAAGGAGTTTATCCTATTTGTCCTTGTATAATTTGCGTTTGCAATGAGAATATAAGGGTGAAGAGGGGTGAGAGGGACCACTGTAAGGGTGGGAGGGACCGGTGTAGAGGTGAGAGGGAGGACCTGTGCAAGGGGTGTTTTCAAACATATTTATTTTTTGCTGAGCACCAACATGTTCATAATTACGACTGGCAGCAGCAGCAGCAACAGGATGGCTGCCACTATCACAAATAACTCCACAAGCAACACCCCCAGAAGAAGCACCAGGATCTGTTGCAGTTTGAGGTTGGTCGTGAAGAGCTTCAACATTAGGCTGACCTTTCCTAACTGCTCTTCTTATAGATGTTTCTCCAGCCAATTTCTTCTTTACTAATTCCACCGTTGGGTCTTTTTTTTTATCAACAAGACCCAGAGTAAGAAAAAAAGTCATCCCCAGCATGCACAACCTATAGAAAAAAGCCAGGAGGAATTTAAATCATATAATAATAATTCGCAGTCAGTTAGGTTACATGGGGCTCGGGTTACATGGATGTTAACACAGCCAACTTAGGCAACAGATGATCTAGCTACCGCAACAGCTGATCTGTATATTGAAACAGATTGATAATATGTTTCATCAGATTACCCATCTGTTGCATAATTTGCAGTAGATGGGTAATTTGTTGAGTAGGGTTCAGAGAACCAGAGCAACAGATGGTTAATCTGTTGCACCAATTGCAGTTAATGGACAATCTGTTGTAACAGACGACCCATCTGTCGCAACAGATGGAACATCTGTTTTAATATCTTTCTTTGAGGTAAATTATTTTACTTGAAAAAAGACGTACTGCATCATCTGGAGGGTTAAAGAGATCAGCCTCGTTAATATTTTTTTTGCTGCTCTCTACTGCAGCCAACCACCTAAGGATCCTTGGATTAGAAACCTTATTCGGATAATCCTTGAAATGCTTTCGGAGAGTAGGAATGGCTTCACATGCCCAAGCCTAAAAATTGTGAACAGGAAGCAAACAAAAAAAAGTCATAACTATATTCAATATAAATTAATGAATGAGTAAAACTAATGATCAATTTTACCATGAAAGCCCAAGGAAAGCCGTATAATGTGGTCGTCTTTGGCTTTAGCTTTTTCAGTAAATATTTGACAGTCAAGTAGTAGTTGTCGTATCCCCAGGGATAATCATTGAATTTCCCAAAATCATCAGCAAGCGCAAACAAATCATGTTCTATGACTTTCCTATAAAACGGAATGGACAAACCAAACTAAGCATAATTTCTCCCTGTAGTGCTTTGGTATGTCTTTATTCTTGAGATCTGCCATCAAATTGTCCACTCTGTAGCTAGGCCCAACAATGCCCAACAACCCATTTTTTTTTACCTTGCGTTTGTTGAACTCTTTGTGGGGTGTTTTCTTGATGAGAGGTTCTTCTGGACGACCGCATCTTAAGCCCATCACTATGGCAAACTCTTTCAATCCAAAACAAACCGGCATGCCACAGTAGTTGATCCAGACTTCATTCATCTTTTTTTCACCCTCCTTCAGACCTCTATCATCCCCGCATACTTGATCCTACGCTTGAGGAGGACATATACCATGATCATTGGGAAACGGAGAAGGCGGGCCGCAGACAGCTCAAGAAAGTATGCAAAGCAGCTCTTTTTAAAAATTTCATCTATGTTTTCCCTCTTCATGATACTTTTAAGTTCGTTAAAAGGTTTCCTCAACTGATATTTAAGTACAACATCACAAAATACTGCGTTAGGGTTACTCATCGGCATCGCAACTCAAAACTCGATGCTACTAATAGTTTTGACAAAATCATGCTGGGATTTCGATGTTATTTCACGCTCCATTGGTGAGAAGGAGTTATCACTTTCCTCAGCTTTATTTTTTCCTGACTAAGATTGTTCTAGAAGTTCCTCCGAATCTATATGTAGTCTAGCCTTTTTTGTTGGGTGGTCAGAAGTTGATCCACTTTCAGTTTTTTTTCTTTTGGGAGACATCTTTTAACTACAAATAATAGAAAAATAAAAAATACATTGCATTTGATGTCTGCATAATTTTTTAAAAAAAGGTGAGGCAAATTTCAATAAATTATTCTACGCCACATAACAAAAAAAAACTCCAACGAACAACCCATCAGTTGGAACAGATGGGGAACCCGAATCTGTTTGAAGACCTATTTAATATCTCCCAACAGATATTCCACCTGTTGTAATAGGTGGACAAATTTAAATAAATTATTCTACGCCACATTATGAAAAAATACTCCAACGGATAACCCATCAGTTGGAACAGACGGAAAATCTGTTTGAAGACCTATTAAATATCCTCTTACAGTTCTTTCACCCGTTGCAACAAATGGACTACCACCACCACAACCAATGCTACCACCAATCCCACCAAGACCACCACCAATGCCACCAATACCAACACCAATACCACCGACACCACCGCCAAAAAACACAAATACGAACACCACCAACAACAGCCACCAACAACACCACAAACACCATCCAACATTACCACGACAGTCAACAAAACACTAAGAGAAAAACTAGGATTTTCTTGGGTGATTCCTACTTTTTTAGCATCAAAACTCAAAATTGTTAACTCATTCTCGAAGATAATACAACTAAAAGTCTTCTTTTTTCATCATTAACTAAAAAACTTATTTTTTAGAATAAAGAACAAATGTAGAAATCTTCTCGAACTTTGTTACCTGCGAAGACAGAGAAAATGACGGATACAAGCGGGAATGAAGTCGAAAAAATAACTATATGTGGTCGTAAATGGAAAGAAAATTGACCTATTTTGAAAGGTTGAGCAATATGTTGAGTAGTTGTTATTTGTATTATTGAGAGAGAGAGGAGACCGAGAGAGAGAGAGAGAAGAGTGAGAACTTCAAATTTGAAATAAAAAGTTTTTCACGTAAATGGATGATTTGTATGGGTTAATTTGTAATTTTGCAAAAGAATGACAAGTTTTGAAATTGCTAATTTGGTCCGAATTGATCTTAATTAATTTTAAAAATTTTGAAAGATATAGTTTTTAAAACATTGAGTTGATGAGAACTCATTTCAACTCAGAGTGATCGATCGACGACTCGGGTCGGGATGAACGCAATACCAATGCCATGCAATTACAAAGACTCGATTGAATTTGTAGTTGACCATGTGAGCTCATTCATTCATCCCTAGTTCTACCTAAATAAACTTAGGTACTCTCACTATACTAACGTTGAGTTGATGAGAACTTATTTCAACTCAGAGTGATCGATCGACGACTCGAGTCGGGATGAACGCAATACCAACGCCATGCAATTGCAAAGACTCGATTGGATTTGTAATTGACCCTGTGAGATCATTCATTCTTCCCTAGTTCCACCTAAATCAACTTAGGTACTATCACTATCCTAACATTGAGTTGATGAGAACTCATTTCAACTCAGAGTGATCGATCGACGACTCAGGTTGGGATGAACGTAATACCAACGCCATGCAATTGTAAAGACTCGATTGGATTTGTAGTTGACCATGTGAGCTCATTCATTCATCCCTAGTTTCACCTAAATCAACTTAGGTACTATCACTATCCTAACATTGAGTTAATAAGAACTCATTTCAACTCAGAGTGATCGATCGACGACTTAGGTCGGAATGAACGCAATACCAATGCCATGCAATTGTAAAGACTCGATTGGATTTGTAGTTGACCCTGTGAGATCATTCATTCATCCCTAGTTCCACCTAAATCAATTGTAATAAAATTTGTTGCAACAAACGATTGAGCTGTTGAAAATTTTCAAATAGATATTCATATTTATTGCAACAGATGACATATCTGATTTAATTATCAAATAGATATTTGCATCTGTTATGACAGATGACTGAGTTATTGGAAATTTTCAAACAGATATTTATATTTATTGTAACAGATGACATATCTAATTTAATTATCAAATAAATATTTGCATCTGTTGTGACAGATGACTGAACTGTTGGAAATTTTCAAACAGATATTTATATCTGTTTTAACAGATGACTGAGATGTTCGGATTTTTTAAACAGATATTTATATATGTTGCAACAGATGACATATCTGTTTGAAAATCTTTTTTTCTCTTTTAATTTTAAAGCAAGCTTCTGTCCGAGTAGATAATATCAAGTAGTACTTACTACTAAAGGTGGTAAAAAATATTTCTTGGATATCTCAAAAGTGAGTTCATTGAGCAGTCTTGTCTTGTCTTTTCAATGTCACTAGTCTTAGTCTTCATTGTGCCCCTCAAATTATTAATGATATTAATGAATATTAATTAATGAATATTGAAAATCCCCACGTCTACGTACACAATACATCTATAAAAATTATCTCATCTCTCTCTCTTCGGCTGCAGTTTATTTTATTCAACTCTCATCTTTTTCTTTCTCTCCTCTTTAGGGTCACAATCTTTTTTCTCTCTTTTCTCTTCTCTTCTCATAAAGATCCTTTCGGATCTAAACCGATCCATATCTTTCCTCGACTGAAATTGTTGTTTTAATCCTCTTTTTGACATTAAGGTATTGTTCATTATTGCTCTTTCATTCTCTTCTTATTCTTTGCAAGTTATTTACATCTATTTTTTTATTTAATTACTATTTACTCATATCATATTTATTAAAAAAAATGAAAGAACTTTTAAGTGTTGAATAAATAAACCGAGAATTTTTATTATAATATGCAAAAAAAGTCATCTGTTGGGAGAAGTTTAAAAGCCTTGTTGGCAGTATCATTTTTTATATGTATTTTATTTATTTTTTTATTATTGATGCAGTTATTGATGTTGGTGGTGGGGTTGGCATTGTTGGAACTTGTGGTGTGGTGTTGTTGATGGTTCTGAAACAAAGGATGTTGCTTCTTTGTTATTGATGATGTTGTTGGAACAAATGTTGTTGTTTCTTTGTTATTGATGTTTTTTATTTGTAGTTTATGTTGTTGTTGATGTTGCTGCAACAGATGGAGAAACTGTTGGAATAAATCAAACCACCAGAAAGGCTAGTTGGATGTATTCCATCAGACTCCACATCTGTTGCAACAGACTCCACATCTGTTGCAACAGATGGATAATGTTCTTTCTGTGACATTAATTTTTTTCCTCTTCTTTGTAGATAGAAGGAACTGAAAGTTAACCAACTTTTCTCGGACCATTACAAGAGGTTGCAGTAAAGATGGGTTCGGAGGAATAAATTGCATGCAGATGGAACCATTTCATATATAAGAGGTATGTATTACTGATAATGTTATCATGCAAACTCACATAGAGTACACTGATTTTGTGAATGTTGCCTTTACTGATTAGTCATAGATCATTCAAATAAGATGTCTGTAATTTTACAGTTAAGTTTGATATATTCGAACTGATAAGGCTGAGGGACCATGAATATGGTTTTGATACCCTGTTAAGATTTAATGTCGGTTGTTGCTCATGTTTATTTGTCAAGCATTGGGAAGGGATCTAGTTTTAGTGTCATTGTAAGGAGATTCAATAGTGATTGGACTAACTTTTAGGGTGCATTAGACCCTTAGAGGTCCTTCGAAGCTTAGCACTGCATCTAACAAGAACGGAAAACCAATAGAAATTCCCCTGGCCCAAATTTATCTGGTTGGGTTGCTCGCTCGGGGTGATGATTATATGCCAGAAGGTGCGGTAGGAGAATGCCTTCGAGGGAAATGGGTGGTTGATGGAAGACTATATTATCTGAGAGCTAATTGAAGAAGAGACATAGGGTAGAAAGTAGCTTCTAGTGAATCTGGCCGATGGAATTATCTTAAAAGATGTAAAATCTGAATCAAGTGCAAATATAAAAGTGTATCCGGTAATGTAATGTCGTCTGTTGTCTCTCTGAAAGAAAAATAATGCAGATGGACACTTTTCTAGGGAGCCGGATGGTCGGGATTATCACCTAGATAGAAAATAGGAAAAGACCGACAAAGCAGCCTCACGGGCATTGAGGGTTGAAATGATGTACAACAAGTCTAGAAACTTACCCCAACAGCAACTGCAGTTAAAATAAGGAATCTAAGCGAAGGTGGCAATTTCTGAATTTTAAATTTCATCCCATGTCTTCTTGTTTGTGTTTTCGATCAGGTCCACTGCCGTTGACCTGATCGAAACCGCAAACGAGATTGAAAGGCAAATTGAGTATCATTATTTCCTTAGCAATATGGTTATAATTGATTGTGTTTTCTTGCCTTAGCATACTTCAACATTCCTTGGAGAAGATCAGATGTTTGTTGTAGTATGTGAATCTCAATAATTTTCAAGCTTGCCTCCAGCTTGCTGATTCTGTATTTAAGTTAGTCATTGTCATCTTCGAAGTTGGTAAGGAGTTCCCCATCTCTTGTGAGCTCGATAGGGACACCACCTTCAAAGTTGTTGCATTTTAGGTGCCCTTCAGAACACTTTCTTCAGAAGCCTTAAAGGATACATGGAGGGTCGCTGTGTTTGTTTTAGGTCAAAATGTATTGATGCACGTTGAAGATGTGGTCCCAACAGTTGTAAAACACACTTTTATCGAGTGTTACTCAATGCATCTTGCTCAACCAATTTGATAAATTAATAAGCATGGAGTTACGTAGCATGTGATCTAAACCGACTCTACTAAGCCTATCAAATGCTTACGTAACTCCAAGCTTATTACCCTATCAAAAAAAATATGACCGAGTTAGTGCATAAATCAAACGAGCTTAATCTGTCAGCCTTTTTGCTGATCACTCTTCTCCTATATATATGACAAGATATCTGCTATGCAAAAGTCTACACCGTCGCCAGACATGCTTGTCAGGGAGCAATTCTTCAGAAGGCATCTTTTGTGAGCTTGTTTGATTTGTGAACTAAGTCGGTTATATTTTTTTGATAGTGTAATGATCTCGGAGTTACGTAACGTTTGATAGGCTTGGTAGAGTCGGTTTAGATCACACGCTACGTAACTCCTTGCTTATTAATTTATCAAATTGTTTAAGCAAGATGCATTGAGCAACGCTCGATAAAAGTGTGTTGTTCAACTGTTGGGACCACATCTTCAACGTGCATCAACACATTTTGACCTAAAACAAACACAGCGACCCTCCATGTATTCTGAAGAAAGTGTTCTGAAGGGCTTCTAGAATGCCACAACTTTGAAGGTAGTGTTCCTGATCGAACTCACAAGAGATGAGAAACTCCTTACCAACTTCAAAGACGGCAACGACTAGCTTGAATACAGAATCAGCAAGCTGGAGGCAAGCTTGAAAATTATCGGGATTCACATACTACAGCAAGCATCTGATCTTCTCCAAGGAATGTTAAAAGCATGCTAAGGCAAGAAAACACAATCAATTAATCCATATTGCTAAGGAAGTAATGATACTCTATTTGCCTTTCAATCTCGTGTGTGGTTCCGATCAGGTCAACGATAGTGGACCTGGTCGGAAACACAAATAAGAAGGCATGGGACGAAATTTAAAATTCAAAAATTGTCGTCTTCTCTTAGATTCCTTATTTTAACTGCAGTTGTTGTTGGCGTAAGTTTTCTAGACTTATTGTATATCATTTCAACCCTCGATGCCCGTGAGGCTGCTTTGTTGGTCTTCTCCTATTTTTTATCTAGGTCATAATCCCGACCACGCAGCTCCCTAACAAAGTGTCCATCTGTATTATTTTTCTTTCAGAGAGACAACAAACGAAATAACATTATCGGATACACTTTCATATTTGCACTTGATTCAGATTTCGCATCTTTTAAGATAATTCCATCGGCCAGATTCATTAGAAGTTACTTTTTACCCTATATCTCTTCTTCAATTAGCTCTCAGATGAAATAGTCTTCCATCAACCACCCATTTTTCCTCGAAGACATTCTCTTACCGCACCTTCTACCATATAATCATCACCTCGAGCGAGCAACCCAACCATATAAATTTGGGCCAGGGGAATTTCTATTGGTTTTTCGTTCTTATTTGATGCAGTGCGAGGCTTCGAAGGTGTTCTCAGAGTCCAATGCACACTTAAAGTTAAGTCCAATCGTTATTGGTTCTCTGCAATAACAACAAATATTGATCCCTTCTCAAAACTTGACACGCATAAACACGAGCAACAACCGTCAATAATTCATAGCAGGGTATTTACACCATCTTCATGAGGTCCTCAGCCTTATCAATTTCGAACCTATCAAACTTAACGGTGCAACGCAGGATCTTATTTGAATGATCAGTGCCTAATCGGTTAAAAATTGCATTCACAAAAATATTGGACTTTGTGTGTGTTGTCCCGGTGACCTTATCAGTAAAACATACTTAACTCCCACACATATGATAGTGGATCCATCTGCACGCACTTTATTCTTTCTAGCCCATCTATGGCTTAAATTGAATAAACAGATGACTAGCTAGTTGCAACAGATGCCACATCTGTTTATATTGTCAAATAATTGGAGACATCTATTACGACAGATAATCAACCTGTTGCAACATATGATGTATCTGTTGGAGAAATCAGACAGATATATACATCTTTTGCAAAAGATTGCCAGTATGTTGTAAGTTATCTAACAGAAAGAATATATTTTGCAACAGATTACCCATCTGTTAGATTTATTTTAAAGCAATTTTCTTTTCTTTCCGAGATACAATAATTTATAAATAGGTCCCTCCTTACAAATATGGATGATCCAGATTCGTACAAGAATATTCATATTGAGTCCCTGCGTGAACTTCAAAGGTAGTTTGATGAACTCCAAAGAGATTTGGCTGACTTCGGAGTAAGGCTGAGTAGCAAGGTTGCCGGATGAAAAATGTCTGATTGACAATAATAATAATAGTAATAATAATTAGGTAATGTTTTTTATTTTAGCGCATGTATTTTCCTCCTTTTGTATATCGAATCTACCCAAGAGAGTCAAAAATCTATGTCATTTGGTGGTCGACTTTGAATTTTTAATTCTTATTTAGTATTTAATAATCATTCTGTTTATTCCTTGTTCTCAACATGTCGACAATTGGTGGTAGAGATTAAGCAATTTGTGTCAACAAAGGTTAATTTGATGCGACAGATCGATCATATGTTGCATCAGGCGGTTATTAATAAAAAAAGTTATTGTTGTTATTGAGAGGATGAAAAAGAAAAGAAAAGACATGACTTTCCGATTATTTAATATGAAAAATATTTCGTAAATAAATAATAAGGAAATAAATGATAAACACAATTTATAATCGTAAAAGAACAGTTATTTAATTTTAATAACTGATCGTGACTTTTCACCATTTTTATTTTTGAATTTGTTTTTTAAAATTATTTATTATATAATAAGAAAAAGTCACAATATTGGATTAATTAACTTATATGATGATTGTTAAGAAAAAACAAGGTAAAGGTCGGTCGTGACTTTTTGTCTAAAAAAACACATACATTCATCAGTGTTGCTGATGCATCAAATTCTCCATCTGTTGCGACTGATGTATCAACTGTTAGAAGAAATCAAAAAAGATATTAATATAGAACGTCTATTTGTTGATACAGGTGGTATATCTGTTGCAACTGATGGTTTATCAGATTCAATAGATATACAATCTGTTGCCAGAAAATAAAAATGGTTATTATTTTATTAAAGAATTTGAATAGGTATTTTTTTTTAATTTATAAAATAAAAAGTCAACAAATTTAGATTAATGATATAAAGTAGATTATATGTTGCAACAAATATATTATCTGATGCAACAGGTTCACTATTGTTGCAACATATGATATATCTGTTGTCACAGATGATTTATCTGATGCAACCGATATAGAATCTGTTGTCACAACTCAATAAAAATGATTCTTGAAAAGAGATAATTAATAATAATAATCTGAAAAGTCATAACTTATCACAATATTTCTTAATTTAATTAAGTCATTACTTTTCACATTAATAAAAAATATAATTAATAAATGGAGGTGAACAGTTAGATTATATGTTGCAACAGATAGGTTAACTGATGCAACATATTTTATATTTATTGCAACAGATGATATATCTGTTGTCACCGATGTGTTATCTGATGCAACAAATATAGAATCTGTTGCCACAACTCAATAAAAACGGTTCTTGAAAAGAACTAATTAATAATAATAATCTGAAAAGTCATGACTTATCACAATATTTATTTTCTTAATTTAAGCAAAAATATAATTAATGAATGGAGGTGAATAGTCGCGCCTTTTTGCCTCTCATTCAAATTCAATCCTCTATAAATAGGTCCCTCCTTACTCAATCGTTCATTCAACTACTCTTTTTATTTATTGCATCTTGTCTTTCATATTATACTCTAGAAGATTATGGCTAACCCAGTGTGGGACGTTGCTTTTCTGCCAGACGCCATAAATGAACTTCAGAATCAAGTTCGTGACCTGCAATGGAAACTGGAAGGAGTTAGAGCAAGAATGTTCTGCGAGATACGCAGGCTGAGGAGAGTCTTGCTACTTTCGGTTGAAGATTGGCCTACTGGCAATGATGATGATGATAACAATAATAATAATAATAATAATTAGATTATTATTTTTCTTTTAGTCTATATATGTATTTTTATTTATTTTTTGTTTAATAAAAAAATTATATTTGATCTTTGACGTTTTAATTCATATTTAATTTTCATTCTATCTATTATCTTCTCAACAAACATGTTGACGATTCGACGTAAAAAGGAATAATTTAGAATCCAATAGCAATAGCAAGATTTATCTGTTGGGTTTGTGGCAGGGGCTGATGTGTTGTTCAAAACAAATTACTCATGTTGCAACAGATAAGAAGTCTGATGTAACAGATAAATAGTCTGTTTCAACAAATAACTAGTTTGTTGCTTGGCTCTGACGTTTTAATTCATACTCCCTCCATCTCAAATTATTCATCTCAAATTGAGATGCCACATTGATTAAGAAAAATAATTAATAACATGTTTAGTTTACCATAATCCACTGATCAGTTGGTGGGACAGTAGACGTGTTTGAAATAACCATTGTTTGCTATTCAATCAAAATTTCATAAGAGAAGAAAGTTTTTAATGTCGGCCGGCGTGTAGTCCCCCTATTAAATGATATTTTTATTTTAATTTGAAGAAAAAGTGATTAATGCAAAGGGTAAAACATAGATGTTTTTTAATATTTTCTTGATTAATAAAAAAAATAAGTAAAATGAGAAATCAAATTAGGAAATTCGGGACAGGTAATTGGACGTAAGGAATAATTTTGAATCCAGTAGCAATATCAAGAGTCGAAACATATTGGTTATCTGTTGGGTTTGTGGCAGGGGCTGATTTGTATTGTTCCAAACAGATTAATCATTCGTTGCAACAGATAATTAGTCTGGTGCAATAGATAAACATCCTGATGCAACAGATAAAACTTCTGATGCAATAGATTACTCATCTGATGCACCAGATGATTGATTTGTTTAAATTGTGGGCACTTATGTTGGATTCATGATCGGGGTTCTATCCATTGTTGGAAAAACAGAAGTGTACCCAGATGACAAATACGAATAAAAATCATAATTTTACTTACCAAAGTCACTTATGAAGTAATGCCAAAGTGGAAAGTGATGTAGTAAACAAAATTTGACATAAGAAATTGGTCAGATAGCAGCAATAGCGCTGTACTAACAACAACAACAACAACAAATGGTCGACAAGAAGAAGATGAAGATGATAATGAAGTAGAAGATGATGATAATGAAGCAGAAGATGATGAATAAAGCAGCAGAAACACTAAACAACAAAAATAGCTAAGAGAAAGCAACAATGGATGAGAAGAGAGAGAAAGACGCCTTTTTTTCCCTCCATTTCCCGTTAGTTTAGGTAAACATTGAGATCAAAGTGTAAATTTAAAAACTTGTGGATTATTTTCAAACTTTTCCAACTTTCTTAATCCATAATAAAGTAATTGTCACGTCCAACTATACCTCATTTTAAAACTCTTTTATCACCAGTGGTCCAAAGCCCCGATTTACTTTACTTAAGCCGAAAGTCTTTCAAAATCATCTTTTCTATCTTTAGAAGATAGAAACAACTTTATAACTTTTTGTAGCCATTTGGCCATGAAAATTACTTTTTTTTCGGAGTTGGAGTTGGAGTTGTGTTTGGCCATGTCTTTTTGAATTTTTTTTTAGACTTTTGAAAAATCTTTTTTAAATATGATTTTAGGCCCTCAACTTTTAAAAATTATCAAAATCACCCAACTACTAATTTACCTAACATACAACCAAATGTTGAGAAAATAATTTATATGTCTTCAATTGATAAATAATTAACAACAAACTAATTATTATGATTGTTATTCTTCTAAAATTTGAATAAAAATATCACAAGCACGAGCTAAATAAGTTTATATAACCATAATCGATTAAATAGAGAAAAATATATTTTGATAAATATGATTGATAGATATAAATATATTTTATATATTCTTAAATTTGTTGATGAAAATTCTTAATTATTTTCACTTGAATTAATTATTTTATTGAATTTGGTCTTTTTTTTAAATTACGGAATTTAGTTAATAAGAGGGGTTTGTGTAAAAATTTAAAGATTGGGGTTATATGTAATAATAATGAAAGTTGAAATTGGAAGTGGAAAAAAGGGAAAACAACAAAAAGTTGTTTTCCATTTTCGGAATTTTAATCCGAAATTGTTTTTCAAAGTTTCATTGCCAAACAACATAATTTCCAACTCCGAAAAAAAATTTCGGAAAAAGGAGAAAAATATCCATGGCCAAACGGGCCTTTATGTTCCAAATAAATACTAAATTTATTACGAAATAATAAGGAGAAAAAATTATCCACGAAGAGTAATTATTTTCAAAATCCAATAAAATAATAAAAGTTCTTCCAAAATTAATTTTTCATAAAAATAATACAAAATTATTCTGAAAATTACGTTTGTATAATTTTTACTGAATAATTAATTTTTCTGCATACTAAAATGGTCAACAATCAATAAAAAAGTGATAACAATAACTGTAATCATAGTCTAAATTGTGAAATTCATGGAGGTAATATCTCTATCCAAAACAACTAAAATATAGTAAAGTAATAAATTTTATTTCTCCGAATTAAATTTAGGTAAAAAATTTAAAAATAATTTTTTAAAAAAATTTAATATTTTTTCAGTTTTTAAAATTTAAAAATAACTATTCATGGAGATTCCATAACTATTCCAAAAATGGAAAGTTCGACACAATTGGGATTTTTTTTTAATTGGAAGCAGTTACTAATTCATGATCTGACATGTACAGAATGAAAACTTCATTCTCGATTCTACGAAAATTTTGATGAAAGCCTTTCATTTGCTTCTCTTCGATGGAAGTTTGATTTTCTCAGAATGTATCCTAATTTTGGGCCTAATTCTTCTTCTGATGATCGATTCAACCTCTGATCAAAAAGATATACCTTGTTTATATTTCATCTCTTCAACAAGTTTAGTAATGAGCATAACAGCCCTATTGTTCCGATGGAGAGAAGAACCTATGATTAGCTTTTCAGGATAATTTTAAAAATTAAAAAAAATATTTAAAAAATAAATAAAAAAGGCCCTCCCCCTCCCCAACCCCGTCTAGCACCCCTACCCCACCGCCCCCACCCCATTCACTAGCCCGCCACCGTACCCTACCCCATCCACCACTCCATCACCGTTTCCCACCCCATCCAGCACCCTCCCCGTTCCCCCATCCACCACCCCGTTCCCCCTCCTTCTTCCAGTCCTCCACCCCCATCTCCTGATCCCCCACCCCGTCTTCCACCCTCCCCCAAGCAACACAAACGATCAATACCAGCGTTCCGCCCCCCACCCCCACCTCACTGCAGCATTACAAAACCCCATCAAGACCATAACATTACAAAACCCCATTACAAAAGTTTTTTTCTCCTCCAAGTCCATTAGCAGCAGCTTTGGTCAATTTTTTGTTAAATTTCATCCACCATCAACCCACGTGCAACCCTCCCTAACGCCCCTTCTTCACAGTAGCCACCTCCAACAGCCATGACAACCATCAATAATTTTTTCTTTTTAAAATAAAATGGTGAAATCATTAAGATGAAAATTGAACATTCAAAATTATGATAAAAATGGGCAAGCAATGGGAACTCAAAATTTTTGTAATTGTGATGGAAAAAGAAAAGGTACCTTTAGGTGAAAGAAAATAGGGATTGTAATGGTGCCAGTGGAGGGGGAGGGAGGCGGGTGACTTTTATTTTATTTTTAAGCAAGATTTTTTTTTAAATTGTTTTAATGTAATTATGATATAAAAAAAATATCAAAACTGGAAATTCATTTTTAAATTTTTCCTCTCAATTTAAATTTTTTTCATATTTTTTTTGGAATTAAAATTTAAATTTGAAATTTTTTCATATTTTTTGGGACTAAAATTTAAATTTGAATCGAAAGTGAGTGATAGTAGATATTGAAAAATTAGTGAATTTCATGAATAAATTTGAAAAAAACTTAAAGTTTTTGTGAATTTGTTAAAGATATTCAAATTTAAAAATTGAAAATTCATTATGTTTGTATATATGAATTTATAGTTAAAAATTTAAATTAGTTGGAGAAGAATTTTAATTATTTAGAATAAATTTGATGTTTAATTTGTGAGCAAAAATAAAAACATGATTATTCAAATTTTTCTACAATTTATAATTTTATTTATTTAATTAAATTAATTTTAATATTTAATTTGTTATGTAACATTTTAAAAATGTCTTGAAATTTAATGAAATGCTTGAAAATGATGTGGCAGATGACATGACAGTTGATGTGGCAGCTGACGTGGGAGAGAGTATTACACTCTCCAAAAAAGTGTTTAAAATGTTGTTTTTTAGTGAATTCAGGGGTTCAGATGACAAACATGTAAGTAGAAGTGTCTAACTTACAAAACGAACATAATATAGGGGACTAGAAGGTCATTTTTCCTAATTTCTTTATATTCACAAAATTTCGTTTTGCATATATTTTAACCTTATCAAATTATTTTTTCTTCGCAGTTGTTTTTCCTTGTACTTACTACTTGATTTACTTTACTTAAATCGAAAGTCTTTCAAAATCAATTTTTCTATCTTTATAAAATAAAAATAACGTCGGCATATATTTTAACCTTTTCAGACCCAATACGGCAAAATACGAAGACTAAAGTATAACAAGGAAAAGAAACGGAAACTAGTATACGGTTGAACCGGTACGATGTAAGCAGCAGAAAGTGGCAAAAAAATGCATGAAAAACGGTTTCAAGGAATGATACAATGAATGGTGCAAAAATTGTAGAAAGAGGTAATCATTTATGTTTTTCTGTGGACTTGACACCTCACCAAACATATCTTTTTATTAATAAAAATGATATTCTTTTAATTACTATTATTTTTTTTGTGTGTATATATATATTCAGTGCACACTGTTGGTAAATTACAATACCACTACTTTTTTTCTCTTCTTTGACAACTTTCTTCTTTCTTCGGTGTTTTTTTTCTCCCTACTCTGATAGGTTTTTGTGGAAATCTTGGGCGTTGTTGATGTGTAATGCAAATCTCTGTTGAAAATAAAATTTGGGGTTTGTTGTTCTTGGTGCAAAGTTTGTTTTTTTTGGATTTCCTTTGTGGGTTTTCTTGTAAAGTGCAGCAGCAACCATGTCTACTCTTGTTAATTACAGTGGTGAGTTGTATTTTTTGAGTTATGTTTTTTTTTTTTTTTTTGGAATTACAGCCTCCCTGTCTCTACTAGATAGGGGTAAGGTCTGCAGTTCTGCATACGTTCTATCAGTTTCAGAATCCACTTTTATGTGATTTCTTTGGGTCTGCTGTTGTTTTTTTTGAATTATGTTTAGATAGTGTATGTGAGTATATTTTGAAAAAAAATTATCTTGAAATATTGATTTGGTTATGAAATTTGATCAAATCTTGAAAATTTGATCTTTCAATGTTTTTTAATTTTCAAGAAACTGGCTTGCTCAAACCAGTTTTTTTGGGGGGGTTTTGGGACTTCTACTCATGAAATTACCGAGTAAAATGTATGTATTAGATTTTGAACTTGATATTTGAAACTTGAAAATTTGAGTTTTTGGAGTTGAAGTTGTGTTTGGACATGCAGTTTACTTGGACTATTTGGAGTTTTGTGAATGGTAGTTCTGAAACATTCAAAGATTGGTCTCAGCTAGTTTTTGAAAATATTTAAAGATGAGATTTTTTTTTGTCAAATTTCATGGCCGAAGATGTATTTGAAGATAAATGTTTAAAATCTATGACTTACTTTTCTTACATATAGGCTTGATTGTTGATATGAATATGAAGGTGTTGGAGTAACTAGTTATTTGGTAGTGAAAATGAAAAAAGAAAAACGCAGTAAAAAAAACTGAAAAATTGTTGCTTTGGCTTTGAAGATGTTAATCTTGCTCCTATGTAGACTTTTTGTTTTGTTAGTTTCTGTGTATTGTTCAGATTGATGTTAAAGATTGGCACTTTCTGATAAAGAATAATTGTTCTGGTCTTTGTTGCTAAGAATTTGTATGATGTTCAATATTTAATCTGATAATTGGTTCTTAATAGGGTAGATCTTAGTTCTCAGCTTTTTATCTAATGAATTTTCTGATAAAATTTGGCTATACCTGAATGATGTTAAAGATAAGATTTTGGAAGAAATGGGCATGAATTCATTATCTTGTGAATGCTTCTATTAGGGAATTTTCTGAAAAGATAGCTGATCTTGCTGTTTGATCTTTTCAGGTGATAATGAGTTCTATTCTGGAGGATCACTTTGTTCAGCTGATTTGGGTCTTATGTTGTCTCTTGGTCATGCTGATAGTTACTTTCCTGTTACTAAGAGGGCACGCATTAGTGCCCCGTTTGTCGTTGAAGAGAGGACAAAGAATTCACCTATCGAAAAACTTCCCGATGAATGCCTATTTGAGATCTTCAGGAGATTGCAAGGAGGCTGTGAAAGGAGTGCAGCAGCTTGTGTTTCTAAGCATTGGCTTATGCTCTTGAGTCATGTGAGGAGCTCTGACATTTGCCATACCAATCTTTCAGCTGCTGATGGGGCTTCAAAAGATACGAACATGGTCTCAGCTGATGAAAATCTTGAAGTTGGGTGTAATGGATACCTTACTAGGCATGTAGAAGGGAAGAAAGCTACAGATATTAGACTTTCTGCTATTGCAATTGGAACTTCCAGCCGTGGGGGTCTTGGAAAGCTCTCAGTTCGGGGGAGCAACTCCGTTCGTGGTGTTACTAATGTTGGTCTATCAGCAATTGCCCATGGTTGTCCTTCTCTTAGGGTTCTTTCATTGTGGAATGTTCCTAATGTTGGAGATGAAGGTTTTGTAGAGATTGCAAGGGGGTGTCATTCATTAGAAAAGCTGGATCTATGTCACTGTCCCTCAAATTCCAACAAAGGCCTGGTTGCAATAGCAGAGAATTGTCCAAGTTTGACTTCTTTGACGATTGAATCTTGTCGAAATATTGGAAATGAAGGTCTGCAAGCTATTGGAAGATGCTGTACCAAATTACAGTCTCTTACTATTAAAGACTGCCCTCTTGTAGGGGATCAGGCAGTTATTAGCCTTCTGTTGTCAGGTACTACAATGTTGAAGAAAGTGAAACTTCATGGTCTAAACATTACGGATTTCTCCCTTGCTGTTATTGGTCACTATGGCAAGGCGATTACTGATCTTAATCTGAGTTCACTTCGTAACGTAACTCAGAAGGGCTTTTGGGTTATGGGTAATACTCAGGGTCTGCTGCAATCTCTGGCTTCTTTGACAATCACATTGTGCATGGGAGTCACTGATTTGAGTCTTGAAGCAGTGGGAAAGGGCTGTACAAATCTTAAACACATGAACCTTCACAAGTGTTGTTTTGTTTCTGATGGTGGACTTGTTGCTTTTGCTAGAGCTGCTGGATCTCTTGTGAGTCTTTATTTGGAAGAGTGCAACTGGATCACCCAAATGGGCATCCTAAATGCAGTTTCAATCTGCCGAAAATTGAAGTCTCTTTCCCTGCTGAAGTGTATGGGAGTCAAGGATTTACCTCCACAAGCTTCCTCACTTTTTCCCTGTGAATCTCTTCGATCGTTGTCCATCCGAAGCTGTCCAGGATTCGGTAGCACTAGCTTAGCTATGGTGGGGAAGCTGTGTCCCCAGCTTCGTCAATTGAATCTCAGTGGGTTTACTGGAATAACAGATGCTGGTCTTCTCCCACTTTTGGAGAACTCCAAGGCAGGACTCGTCATGGTTAATCTTACCGACTGTCTGAACTTGACCGATGAAGTGGTGTTGTCCTTAGCTAGGCTACACGGTGAGACCTTGGAATATTTAAATCTTGATGGATGCATGAAGATTACAGATGCAAGTTTGGTGGCAATTGCTGGTAATTGTCCATTCGTTGGTGATCTTGATGTTTCTAAGTGTTCAATAACTGATTCTGGTGTAGCTGCTTTATCCCGTGGAGTGCAAGTAAAGCTGCAGGTTCTTTCACTATCAGGTTGCTCCATGGTAACAAACAAGAGCATTCCGTTTTTTAATACGTTGGGTGAGAGCTTAGTTGGTTTGAATCTCCAGCACTGCGCCATAAGTAGCAGCAAAGTTGGGCTTCTTGTTGAGGACTTGTGGAGATGTGATATCCTCTCCTAAAAGCCAACTGGGGCACAAGGCTATGCATCATCCAAAGGGAGTTGGACGAAGAGTAGTAGCTATTTGGTTCATAAAGCTCGGCAGGATAGAAGCGAACATGATTGTGGTTTTTGGCCCACTAATGGCCTTGTGATGCTCCAGTGGCTTGGTTGTTTTCCAGGAAGCTATGACGGAACGTTTTCCATCATGCTTTGCAGGGTTTTATCAACTTAAGGCCTGTTCAAAATCAGTCGGTCTCCGGTCTCTCATGGAGGCTGCCTCTTACATAGCCATGGTATCCTGAGAATACAGTTACATAAGTCTTGGAGTTCAAGTTTTAACTAGTGTTGCTCCTGTTTCTGTCTTTCGCGAACATTGGGCGGGGGGGGGGGGGGGGGGGGGGGGGGGGGGGTTGAGCTAAATAATGCTTCTCTTAAACATGTATATGGGTATCATGCATTTGCCTTGGTAGTAGTACTACACTACAGAATCAGACGATCATAGTTTTAGTATGTAGTTGTCGTGTTAAGAAGAAGAAGTCGTTATTGTTGTTGTAATAAGCGTTTTACTTTGTGTCTTATTCTGTAGTTGAGCTGCACAATTTCTGTAGCATGGTGTCTGGTAATCAGGGGCTTGGTCATGGCAACTAGTCCATCTTGGTTGCCAGGGAAAAAACCTAGGTACCTAGGTTGTTTTTCTGGTGTCCCAAGTCCTAGTTTTTGATAGGATTGTCAAAATTCCTACTTTGTACAAGGTTCTTTGTCTTTCAGATTTGTACTTGGCAGCTACTTTATTATCTAATAAAACTGTGTTAGTTTGTCTAAATTCTGCTTAATGTTTCTCTTATAGTTCTCTCAAAGTTTGTTGATTGATCTGTGCTCGTGTTCTACATGAACGTTACATTTCTTTTGAGTCGAAACTCGTAAGTCTTGTGGTAAACAACTTGTTTACTCTACCAAGGTAGAGGTAAGGTCCATGTATTTTATTTTACCCTCCCGACTTGTAAGATTACAATTGTTATTATTGTTGAGATAACTCTAGCTGTGCTGGAGATTATTCAAAGTAAAGATGTGTGCCAGTAGTACTTTTTTCTTGCATATCACCTTTGACATCTGAGTGTGCAAGATTCAATGGATAGGATTTGTAGGTCCACCATGAACCAACATTGTGTACTTTGTATCTTGCGTCACCTTTTTATTTGGAAAAAGTATAAAATTATGGTATACATATTAGATGTCTTCATTGGACAAATTTTTGCAAGTACTTTTGTCGTTGAAATAATGTCGGGTGCAACTGTTCCTTCTACTTTATAGGTGTTGAGGGAACTTTCAACACAACTAACAATACTATTCTACTTCCAAAATATAGCAACAACTTTTAAAAACACATATGCAACTTTCAATAAATTTCACAAAATTAGAAATTTTGGTGATCTTCTTATCCTCTTTCACACAAATCTTATTAGTCGTTGTCCCCATGCCACTTCCTCTTTTATTTCGCCGTTGGCTACAGTTGCTCCATCAGAAATTACTGATCTTTGCCGGAATTTAGCCGAGCTTCAGCGAAAAATTCAGAGACTTTTTTTTTTCCGGTTTTCTTCTTTTTGAGTTACCTCTCATGTATTTCACTACTTCTCTCCAAGTATATGTACATAACATGTATCACGTGTATATATAATACTGATACACGTGACATTCACAAGACATATAGGTGATATACACACATTATAAAGCAATATACGTATTTGTATGTCATGTGTATGCCACTATATGTACAATAATACATGTGAAATACAATAATGTGGACTTAACAATAACATATAACACCATATACACCAGAGAAAAAAACCAAGAAATTGCGTGCCATAGACCCAAATATGGGTCACTTTAGATATTTGACCCCAATAAGAAATGTCTATATGGGTGACTTTAGATATTTGATCCCAATAAAAAATGTCTTTAAAGAATAACCTTACTTACTTTTTAAGTATAGTACAAGTACCATTTTACCCCTCTACACCTCAAATATATTTTTAAAACTTTCCATACTTATTTGTCTCTCAAATTTTATTTTTCATTATTTTCACTTTTAATTTTTTTCTTTAATTTATTATTCTATTTTTTTATTATTTTCACTTTTTTATTTTTTCTTTAATTTTATTATTTTTACTTTTTATTCTTTTCCTTTAATTTTATTTTTATGTTTTAATTCATTTGTCTCAAACTTTATTTTTTTCTTTTTCTCAAGCATTATCTTTTTTTTTTTAATTCATTTGTCTTTAACCTTTATTTTTCTTTTATTTTTTGATTTTATCAGTTCTCTTTTTTTCCCCCTCATTTTTCTCAAACTTTATTTTTATTTTTTCCGCTCATTTTTATTTTCTCAATTTTTTAAATTCTTCGCTTTTTCCTTAATCTTTGTTTTTTCCTTGCCTTTTTTTTTTCTCACTCTTTTTTTTTATTTCTCTATTTTGCTAGATCGTTTTTTTCTTTTTTTCAGTTCTCTTTTTTCCCTCATTTTTTTCAAACTTTATTTTTATTTTTCCTCTCATTTTTATTTTTCTCAATATTTTTAATTTTTTGGTTTTTTCTTGATCTTTATATTTTTTCTTTCCTTTTTTTTTCTCAATCTTTTTTTTTATTTCTCTATTTTGTTTGATCGTTTTTTTCTGTTTCCTCAACTTTTATTATATTTTGCTAATAAATAAAAAATTGGATAATCCACAAAGGGATTTTCTTTTTTTGATATCAAAGCAAATTTAAGGGCATGAATTGTTGTTACGAAGTTGTTTGAAAATTCTTGAGATAAGTCGTGTCTCTAAGGCGAGAGTTGTAGAATATCTCATAAATAAAGACATAATGTGGTAGTGTCAACTCTTGCCCGTGGGGAATAATTTATTATTTGAAAGTCCATGAGCAAAGTCTTGCCTCTAAGTAAGAGTTGTAGAACATCCCATAAATGAAGACATAACGTGGTAGTGTCAACTCTTGTCCGTGGGGCATAATTCCATGAGCAAAGTCTTGCCTCTAAGTAAGAGTTGTAGAACATCCCATAAATGAAGACATAACGTGGTAGTGTCAACTCTTGTCCGTGGGGCATAATTTATTATTTGAAAGTCCTTGAACTAAGTTTTGCCTCTAAGGCAAGAGTTGTAGAACATCCCATAAATAAAGACATAACGTGATAGTGTCAACTCTTGCCCGTGGTATATAATTTGTAGTTTGAAAGTCCTTGAGCTAAGTCTTGCCTCTAAGGCAATAGTTGTAGAACATCTCATAAATGTAAACATAACGTGGTAGAGTCAACTCTTGCCCGTGGGGCATAATTTGTAGTTTGAAAGTCCTTGAGCTAATTAAGTCTTGCCTCTAAGACAATAGTGGTAGAATATCTCATAAATGAAAATATAACGTGGTAGAGTTAACTCTTGCCCGTGGGGCATAATTTGTAGTTTGAAAGTCCTTAAGCCAAGTCTTGCCTCTAAGGCAATAGTTGTAAAACCTCTCATAAATGAAAATATAACGTGGTAGAGTTAACTCTTGCCCGTGGGGCATAATTTATTATTTGAAAGTCCTTGAACTAAGTCTTGCCTCTAAGGCAAGAGTTGTAGAACATCCCATAAATAAAGACATAACGCGGTAGTGTCAACTCTTGCCCGTGGGACATAATTTGTAGTTTGAAAATCCTTGAGCTAAGTCTTGCCTCTAAGGCAATAGTTGTAGAACATCTCATAAATGAAAACATAATGTGGTAGAGTCAACTCTTGCCCGTGGGGCATAATTTATAGTCTGAAAGTCCTTGAGCTAAGTCTTGCCTCTAAAGCAATAGTTGTAGAACATCTCATAAATGAAAACATAACGTGGTAGAGTCAACTCTTGCCCGTGAGACATAATTTGTTGTTTGAAAGTCCTTGAGTCAAGTCTTGCCTCTAAGACAATAGTTGTAGAATATCTCATAAATGAAAACATAATGTGGTAGAGTCAATTCTTGCTCGTGGGACCTAATTTGTAGTTTGAAAGTCCTTGAGCTAAGTCTTGCCTCTAAGGCAATAGTTGTAGAACATCTCATAAATGAAAATATAACGTGGTAGAGTCAACTCTTGCCCGTGAGGCATAATTTGTTGCTTGAAAGTCCTTAAGCTAAGTCTTGCCTTTAAGGCAATACAATGTGGTAGTGTCAACTCTTTTCCATGAAACATAACTTGTTGTTTGAAAATCATAAGTCTTGCCTCTACAATGTAGTAGTGTCAACTCTTGCCCATGAAACGTAGCTTATTGTTCGAAAGTTGTAAATCTTACCTTTATAATGTGATAGTGTCAACTCTTACTCAGGAGATGTAACTTGAATGGAAGAAATCGAAGAAAAGAACAAAAATAATAAAAATTGCGAAAAAAGAAGAAAATGAAGAAAAATAACAAAAAAATAAAAATCAAAGAAAATGTAGAAGTTGAGAGAGAATAGGAAAAAAATAAAGGTTGATAAAAAAAAGAAAGATTAAATAAAAATAAAGGTCGAGAAAAAATAAAAATCAAAGAAAAAGAAAAAAAAGTTTTTTTTTATAAAAGTAGACGTTGAAAGGTGTAAAGGAAAAAAGTAAGGGTTGAGAAAAACTAAAAAGAATCAAAAAAAGGAGGAAAAAAAATAAAAAATAAAAATAATATAAAATAAAAAAGAAAGAAAAAAGAAGTTGAGAGGAAAAAAGTAAGGGTTGAGAAATTAAAAATAAAAAGAGAAAAAAAAATCAAAGTAAAATTAAAAAGAGAAAAAAATAAAAGTTGAAAGATATAAATATGGAGTTGTTATCCATTATGAGGATCATTTATATAATTTACTTCGTTGATCGGGGGAACTTTTGTCCAAAAAAATACTAGTTAATAGGTAAAGGTTATTTTAAGAAAACTTTTTTATTTGGGGCTAAAATTTGAAAGTCACCCTAATTTGGGTCTATTTTTTAGATTCACCCGAAAAAGACATACACTAGAACAACTTTGATAGTTGTTGAACAACTTTGCAAAGTTGTTCAACAACTGTGCAAAGTTGCTGAAGCGAAAATGTTTAAAAAAAAATTGAATTTTTTTTTGTCCCTTTTACCTAATTCTTAAAACTTGAAGGACCCTCACTTAATTGAGAAATTTGTTTGTCCCTTTTAATTCAAAGTCCCGACAGAGAAAAAGACATACACTCATTCTACCGCCAATAGAGATGTTAGCTCCTATATTTCTCTCTCAAAGTCTGATGATTGATCCTACTTGATGTAGGAAGTGCTTATGTCCTAATATAAAATGGTTAAAAGTTCTTCGAACCACTGACGTCTTGGTTCGTAGCCACGTGCTCTAATCCCTTGAGCTACATGCCCCACCCCGTAGCCATTGGTTTGCTGAAATTGGCATGACCTACTCGAGGAAGAGTAGTGCTTAACAGTTAAATTCGGAGAAGGCACGATACTGGTAGTATCTTTCTTTCTAATTCAGGAAAGGAACATTGAAATTCAGTAAAATTTGTCGATCTCCTAAATTTTTCATTCTTCAAATGTTAGACATCTTCATTACTCAATAATCGCACTACTTCTAGTCTGTTAGACATCAATCAATCGACTACGTCTCAATGTTAAAAGCTTGATTCAAGAATGCCAACAAGCAACTGCTAAAAATCAAGTGCACAATTTTCAGCTGAATCAAGCAGCTATATAAAAAACATTTTTCAAGTTGAAGATGTGTGTGCCCATATTTAAAGTGCATTATTTATTGTAACAAGTTATTTGTTATGAATGAGCCTGGATTAGTATTGGCAAAGCAGTCCAACATCGGATTAAGTGGCTATATTTGAGATCTGGGTTGATAACTAGTGACTTGTGACAGTAAAATGGAATCATGCAAATTGTGATAATTGCTTAGATAAAGACTATGCTTCTTATCTCAATTCCCTTTAATCCTCTCATCCCCTTCAACTATTTATGTTGTAATATTGTAATTACACCTTTCCGCATTATAATCAAATTTTATTAATTTCGTTCCTTTTGAAGTGTATTGATTGTTGAGTTGAGAATTCATTACATTGGTTAACAGTACTTTTTTTCTTGCACATTACCTTTGACATTATTTGTATAATAATGCAAAATTCAATGGACTAGATTTGTAGGTCCACTATGAACCAATATTTTAGAGATTTGTTCCAACTATTTTTCTTTGTATACTTTGCATCTTGCTTATGGGTGTCAAGTGGGCCGGCCCAACCCGGCTCGACCCGGCCCTCGTAACTAATCCGGCCTGGTAAGCCCTAGGGCTTTAGGGTTCCGGATCCCGGACCGGTTATTTTTTTAAAATGGGCCCGGCTAACCCGACTCGGACCAAGCCCGGTCCAGGCCCGCCGGTTAACCGGCCCAGCCCGGATACTTTTTTTTTTAAAAAAAAAAAGAAAAAAAAAAAGGGATTTTGGGCCAAACTAGCCGTTGGCCCAACGGCTATATAGCCGTTTTTGGGTCCAAACGGCTAGTTTGGGCCCATTTATTAAAAAAAATAAAATTAACTTTAAAAAATATTTTTTAATCCCAAAAAAAATTCTATAAATACCCTACAACTTCAAATCATTTTTCACACAATTTTTCACTCTCTCAAATCTCATTCTCTCTCAAATCTCAATTCTCAAATATTCAATATATTTAATTTCTTAAAGTGTTCACTTTAATTTTTTAATTTTTCGTTTACAAAGTACGAGCGGAAGTTTCTAAAGTCGCAATCTTCGGATACTTTTAAAATTTGGTATTGTCGTTTCATCTCTTACGTTTAATTTTTATTTATTGTATTAATTGTTTAATATTTAATTTTATTATATTTGTGTATTTTGAATATTTTTAGTTTAATTTAATTTATATTATGGATAAATTAAGAAACCTCGCTACTAAAGGTGTTAAAATTTTTTGTTCCGGAAGCAGTAGTGGTAGTAAAAAGCGAATTACTAGCGGTAGAGGTAGTTCAAGTAGTAAATATACCCGTGTGCCTTCGCCTCCGGTACCGCTTGGTACACCTTTTGAGGAAGAAATAGGTGTAGGTGCTCACGATATGGATTATGTAGAAGCTCAGGAAAATTACGGTATAGAAGAAGAAAATGAAGTAGATGCGGTTAATTTAGACGAAGATAATGAAAATATTGCTGAGACACCCGCAGTAGGAGATGCTAACGTTAGATCTGAATCAATTAATCTCCCTCCCCTTCCTTCCAGTGCCCCAAGACCTCGTAAAAGAACTAGTATTGCATGGCAATTTTTTGAACGTATATCAGATATTGAGGTGCAATGCAATATTTGTCAACAAATATATAAGCATAGAAGTAGAGACAAGCAAGGGGGTACGGGTACGTTAATGAGACATGTAGCTGAAGATCACAAAAGAGAGTTAAATATTACACAAGGTGGTGGGGATGTTGGTGGGCCAACGCAAACTAGAATGGACCCAGCAACCGGTCACGTAGCGAAGAAGTATAATAAATTGAGGGACCGGGAAGAAATAGCTAAAATGGTAGCTGTGGGTTGTTTGCCTTTTAATTTTCCTTCTTCTGATGCCTTTATTCGTTGTATACAAGCAATTTATTATCCTATGTTTAACGGTATTCCAAGAACTACTTGTCGGTCTGATATTTTTAGACTTCATTCACAATATTGTTTTTATTTATCAACATTGTTAAAAAATATTCAATGTAGATTGTCCCTAACTTCTGATCTTGATCGTGCTGTAAATAAAAATGATTATTTAACCGTTACTTGTCATTGGATGGATAGTAATTTCGTGATGCAAAAACGTATTCTTGCTTTTTTATATGATGAAGATCGTAAACATACTGGACAATTTATTGCTGATTCTATTGTTAAAATTGTCGGATATTATGGTATCGAAAATAAAATTTTATGTATTGCTTTTGATAATGCTTCTAACAACAACACTGCTATAAAAAAATTAAAATCTACGCTATCTCCGCCCTTGCCTGAAATTTTTCATATTAAGTGTGCATGTCATATATATAATTTAATTGTAAAAGATGGTCTTGAGTTTTTTGAGTTTTATATTGAAAAAATTCACCTTGCTATTGGTTTTATTTAAGGAAATAATCGTAGATCGAGAATTAGAGAATTTAAAGTTAAATGTCAAGAAAATGGACTTACACCGATTTTGATGACTGAGGAAATTGATACTAGATGGAATTCTACGTATGAATTTTTAAAAACTTGTTATAAATATAGAATTCCTATTACACTAGCTTTTAACCAACATTGCGGTTCATTTGCTGATTCTGCTGATTGCATGCTACATAATTCTGATTGGGTTGTAATTAATGATCTTGTTAAGTTTTTAGAAAAAATTTATGTAGCTACGGTTGAATTTTCCAGTGCTTATTATCCTACTGTTTGTAATATTTTGGCATATATAGCCGATATTTCTGGTTTGCTCAAAGAATATAAAAATAAAGAAGGTTATAAAGAAGCTGTTGACGCCATGTTTACGAAATTTGAAAAATATTTTTTCCCGATTCCCCCTATTTACTTGGTTGGTGCTATGCTAAATCCGTGCATGAAATATAATAATATGTGTCACTTTAGTACTCTTATTTATACTAACTTAGAAATAAATACTAACCATGATTCTGAACAAGTACAACCTGATTTGTGGACGGCTACGGCTGATGCAAAGGATTACATAGAAAAATTATATAATCACTATGTTGATTTATTTGATTTAACCGTACCTACAAATATCACTCCAACTGTCGCTCCTCATCCTCCCGAGGAGCCATCATCTTCTAAAAGGCCGACACATAGCATTTTTTCTGATTCGTTTTATGATTTAAATTGTTGGAACAGTGTTGATGAGAGAACTTACACATCAACTTATCGGGAAGAGCTGAAATATTATCTTCGGACAGCACCAGAGGATCGCAGACGACGGATCAACTCGTTGGATTGGTGGAGGAGTAATGAAATACAATATCCTGTGCTTTCAAGATTAGCTAGAGATATCTTGAATGTTCCAATGTCAACCGTTGCATCAGATAGCGCCTTTAGTCAGGGACGCCAACAGCTTGGAGACAACCGACACTCATTGGGAAGCAATGCAATGAATGTTCTAGTTTGCCTCAGAGATTGGATTAGAGCGGAAAGAAGAAACTAAGGAATGGAACCGGAGCCGAGCGACGAGCTGAAACTTGAAGAAATTATGACTTCACGGGAGAACTCAGCAGAATCAAGTCCAATGCATGGTTTTGCCCCCGTTGACTTCGACTATCCTATGCAAGTTCCCATTAATATTAACATGAATGAGTTGGAAAAAATGATGCATAATTTATAGATTTTTCATTCATATAAATTATAAATTTTGGATCATTTTGCAATCAATAAAATTCCCCAAATTCATTCACTCCTTAGTCCTTGCTTTTTATATTTTTTCATTTAACGATTTAAAATTTTAAATTGAATTTCTAGTTTTCTACTTTAAATTAAAAACTTACTTCTAATATATTATTAATTTACTACCAAATATTATTAATTTATTATATTAAGTAACACATGTTTTGTATATTTGTGCATATATCTTCTATAGAAGTGTATATTTAACGTATACATGTGTATATGTTTTATAAATTAGTATATAAGTATATCTATATATATTGTAATGTATATATAATGTAGTATATTTTATAAGTAGTAGTATATATACATTGAATGGTGCGTATACACGTGTATATATCTTCTATAGAAGTGTATATTTAATGTATACATGTGTATATATTTTATAAATTGGATATCTTCTATAGAAGTGTATATATGTGTATATATCTTCTATAGACGTATATATTTAACATATACAAGTGTATATGTCTTACAAATTAGTATATAACTATATATATATACATATTGTAGTATATATATATGTATATTGTAGTATATATTTTATTTAAAGTAGTACATATATATTGAATGTTGTGTATATATGTGTATATATCTTCTCTAGACGTATATATTTAACGTATACAAGTGTATATGTTTTACAAATTAGTATATAACTATATATATATACATATTGTAGTATATATATATGTATATTGTAGTATATATTTTATTTGAAGTAGTACATTTATTGAATGTTGTATATATATGTGTATATATCTTCTCTAGACGTATATATTTAACGTATACAAGTGCATATGTTTTACAAATTAGTATATAACTATATATATATACATATTGTAGTATATATATATATGTGTATATTTTAGTATATATTTTATTTGAAGTAGTACATATATTTTGAATGGTGTGTATATATGTGTATATTTCTTCTACAGATGTATATATTTAATGTATCCAAGTGTATATGTTTTACAAATTAGTATATAACTATATATATATATATACATATTGTAGTATATATATATGTATATTGTAGTATATATTTTATTTAACGTATGACATATATATTGAATGGTACGTATATATGTGTATATATCTTATATAGATGTATATATTTAACGTATACAAGTGTATATGTTTAATAAATTAGTATAATATAACTATCTATGTATTGTAATCCATGTATATTGTAGTATATATTTTATTTTAAGTAGTACATATACATTGATTGGTGCGTATATATGTGTATATATCTTATATAGATGTATATATTTAACGTATACAAGTGTATATGTTTTATAAATTAGTATAATATAACCATCTATACATTGTAATACATATATATGTATATTGTAGTATATATTTTATTTAAAGTAGTACATACATATTGAATGGTGCGTATATATGTGTATATATCTTCTATAGACGTATATATTTAACGTATACAAGTGTATATGTTTTATAAATTAGTATATAACTATATATATATATATAAATATATATACATACATAGTATATACATATATATTGTAGTATATATTTTATTTAAAGTAGTACCTATATATTGATTTAAAATGATTTAAAATGAATTTCTAGTTTAAATTAAAAACTTACTTTTAATATATTATTAATTAACTATCACACACATATATATATATATATATATTGTTGTATATACTTTATTTAAAGTAGTACATATATATTGAATGGTGCGTATATATGTGTTTATATCTTCTATAGACTTATATCTTTAACGTATACAAGTGTATATGTTTTATAAATTAGTATATAAGTATATATATATATATAGTAGTATATATATATTGTAGTTTATACTTTATTTAAAGTAGTACATATTATTGAATGGTGCGTATATATGTGTATATATCTTCTATAGACGTATATCTTTAACGTATACATGTGTATATGTTCTATAAATTAGTATGTAACTGTATATATATATATATTGTTGTATATATATATATGTATATTGTAGTATATATTTTATTTAAAGCGGTACATATATATTGAATGATGCGTATATATGTGCATATATCTTCTAAAGTAGTATACATTTAACGTATACAAGTGTATATGTTTTATAAATTAGTATGTAAGTATATATATATATATATATATATATATTGTAGTATATACTTTATTTAAAGTAGTACATATATATTGAATGGTGCGTATATATGTGTATATATCTTCTATAGACGTATATCTTTAACGTATACAAGTGTATATGTTTTATAAATTAGTATGTAACTATATATATATACATATTGTTGTATATATATATATGTATATTGTAGTATATATTTTTTTTAAAGTAGTACATATATATTGAATGGTGCATATATATGTGTATATATCTTCTAAAGTAGTATATATTTAACGTATATATGTGTATATGTTTTATAAATTAGTATATAAATATATATATATATATATATATATATATATATATTGTAGTGTATATATATATTATACTATTATAGTATATGTTTTATTTAAAGTAGTACGTATAGTCATATATAATTATATATTGAATGGTACGTATATATGTGTAATTGTTTATATATTTTTTTAAAAATATATATTGTATATTGGAGTGTATATAGTGTATATTGGAGTGTATATAGTGTATATTGGATTTTTTATTTATTTTTTAAACGAGTTTGACCGGTTTTTAACCGGGTTTGACCGGGTTTTGGTGGGTCTAACCGGGTTGGGTTAAGTGGGCCGGGTTAGGGTGGATTTTAATTTTTTTACTATTTGGCCCGGCCCGGCTAGCGACAAAACCGGCCCTTAACCGGCCCTCAACCCGGTTAAAATGGAAGGGCCGGTTCCGGGTTGGCTCGGCCCGGCCCGGCCCGTTTGACATCCATAATCTTGCTTCACCTTTTTTGGAAGTAAAAGTTTTAAAAATATAGTACACAGAGATGTTTTTTTTGGACAAATTTTCAAATGCCTTAATTTGTAGCTTGAATTTTGTCGAGAGAACACGTTGGGAAAATGGTCTTATGTTATTTAAAATATTTTACTTATATTTTTAAGGGATCTTTCAAAAATAGCTATACTTTACTGAAAAGCTCACCTTCTATAGTCATATTTTACATAATTATCATTTATAGCCGTTGTATTCAATTTACGCCCGTTGTATTCAGTTTTATCAATAGTTTGTATTCATATAAAATATAAATACAGTACCATTTAGCCGTTGTATTCGATTCACAGCCGCTGTATTCACTTTTACTCAGTGATTTGTATTCATAAAAAACATAAATACAATACATATTTAGTCTCGTAAAAAACACTACCATTTTTTTCTTTTTCATTTTTTTTTTTTTCTCTCTTCTATCTCTAACTACTATTTCTCTTCTTTTTTTTTGGTTTTCTTTTTTGCACTTATTTTCTTTATCATTTTTTTTGTTCTATTTTATATTTTTTGTATTTTTGAAAAAATATGACTATTCGAGCACAAGTCATGGATGATAAAGTAAATACCACAATTGTTTATCGTATTTGTAGTCACACCGACATTTATATTTTTGTATTCATTGATACAACTGTATTCGTATTTGTATTTTAAAGTTCACGCTTATATTTGTATTTTGTAGTTCGCATTGATATTTGTATTTTATGGTTCACACATGTATTTGTATTTGTATTTGTTAGTTCGCACCATCATTTATATTTTATATAATTTGCAATTGTATTTTAAAGAACTGTTTTGTATTTGTATTTTATAATTGACTGTATATTATATCGGATTATATTTGTATTGTGATTTTATTGTGTTTGTATATTTAGATTATATTTGTATTTGAAGTCTATTTTTGTCGATACTTTTTTATTTTTTAAAAATTATTTTGTATTTGTAATTTGATTGCATATTGTATTTAGCCGTGATTATGTACAATTTATCATTTGTATTTGTATACAAACAAGTAAATGCATTAATTGTATTTTCTTGATTCTAAAATATATAAATATGTAATGTATCATTTGATACAAATGTACCATTTTGTATTTGTATGTCAAAATTATCATTCGTATTTGTAAATAAATAAATATCACTTGATACAAATACAATTACAAACAAATGAAACAAATGATTTTATTAATACAATATGTATTTGTATATATTGTATTTGTATAAAAATTTGAATTGTATTTATTTGTATCAATAAATACAACTCGTATCAATAAATGCAAACAAGTATTCGTAGAAAGAAAATCAATCGTTCCTTTTCAATAATTAAAAAATACAAATGATTGTTCACACTTGTATCTATATGTTATAGTTCGCATTTGTATTTTTATTTTATAGTTCGTACTTGTATTTGTATGTTATAGTTCGTATTAGTATTTGTATTTTATAGTTCGCTCTTATACTTGTATTTGCTAGTTTGCACAAATGAAAAGAAAGAGAGAAATGAAAAGGAAAAAAAAGAGAAAAAATGAGAGAAAAAGAAGGAAAAAAAAGAGAGTAATAGAAAATAGAGAAAAAAATAAAAAAAAGGAGAAAATAAAAAGGAAAAAAGAAAAAATGAAAAAAAGAAAACGAAAAAGAAAAAAGTGAAAAAGGAAAAAAGAAAGAGAAAACAAAAAATAAAGAAAAAAACTTAAAAAGGAAAAAAAAAAAAAGGAGAGTAATAGAAAATAGAGAAAAAGAGAAAATACACGAGAGAGACTATGAATTGTAATTAGGGATAATTAATAGGCAAAAGGGGTTATAATTGTAATTAATTGAAACTTAGACTAAATAGAATAATTAGGAGTCAATGTTTGCTAACTTATGTAGTTATCCCTATTTTTAATTAGTTTTGCATCGAGCTACCGTATTTTAATTAGTACTAGTTTGGATTGAATGGTAACTCATAAACGTGAGTTCGATTATAGTGTAGTAATTGGTATTAGTCCATATATCTATAATCTATATCTATAATTTATAGTCTATAATCTATAATCTATATCTATAATATATAATCTATAATATATTAAAAGTGTAAAAACTCTTAGAAAAATGATTTGAACTTTCTGTCCTTTATTAAAAGAGTCTTTTTTAGACAAAACTGTCTTTTCACTATTTTTTTAATTTATTTTATTTAATTATTTTTTTATTATATTAACTAGACTTCCTAAAATATATGACTCCTAAAATATATGGTAGGAGAATTAATTAATATTTTTCTTTCTACTGTTCAATAAGAAAAATACTCCTAAAATAGGTCTATTAAGGAAATACTTCTATAAATATTGAGATGTAGTTAAACTAGAGAACAAACCGGTTTGCCTATTAGGAGAATATGATTGATGCTCATCTAACTTGATTCGATTGCATGTCTAGATTGGTGGATGTTTGATTTTTCAACCCTCAACATCTTCACTATTTTTGTCAGCATAATAGAATTCAACATATGTGTATATATATATATCTTCTTTGTTTTCATTCAAAATCATTCTTTACGGTCAAAATTTTCGCTCAGACAAGAATTAGTTGGATCAAAATCGAAGCTTTGTGATCACTATTATATTATTTTTTTATAGTTTACAGGTTGTAGATGAATATCGGTTGGCTTTGAAGAATTTTTTGTGTAAAGGATAGATTTAATTGTATTGTTTTAATATCTTTATTATCTTATTGTTTAATTTTAATTTACACATGCTAGATAAATGTGGGTCGGCTTTAAAAATTTTTTAGGTAAAAGTTAGGTTTAATTGCATTATCGTAATATCTCTATCAGTTTGTTATTTTGTGGCAGTTTACAATTCATAGATGAATCTCGATCGGCTTTGAGAATTTTTTGTGTGTAAAATTTAAGTTTAATTATATTATTTTGATATCACTTTTAGCGTATTATTTTGTTGCAGTTTACAGGTGATACATAAATGTTGGTCAGCTTTGAAGAATTTTTTTTTAAAGGTTAGGTTCAGTTGTATTATTTCGATATCTCTATTATCGCATTACTTTGTTATTGTTACAGGTGGTAGATGAGTGGCGGACGACTTTGAGAAAATTTTTGTATGTAAAGATTAGATTTAATTGTATTATTTTGATGTCTGTATCATTGTATTATTTTGTTACAATTTACAGATGGTAGATGAATGTCGATCGACTTTTAAAAATATTTTTGATAAAAGTTAGGTTTAATAAATAAATTCTCCATTTTTACATACTCAAAAGATATTAAATTTAATTATTATATTCATCTTTATTATTTAAACAAATATCCTATTTAGTGTAATGTTTGAACTCATCAAAGTGAAGTACACGCGCAAGGCGTATACCTAAACTAGTTTTAGAAAAAATGACACCTCATATTCATTAGGACAAAAACTTTTACTAAATAACCATTTTTCAAAGTAATACTATAGAGCAGTCACTCTTATTTTAATTCGACCAACTAGCTATTTTTGAAAGCTGTATAGATTGTGTATAAAAATGATATAAAAACTATATAATTTTTATGTAGAATACGCATTGATATAAGATAAGTATAGAAATTGTATAGTTATTACATAAAATACATACACATACACACACACACATATATACGTATATATAGAATATGTAGATATATAAAATATTGTATAGACTATATATATATGTGTGTGTGTGGTGTGTGCGCGCGCGCATGTGCACGCGTGCGTGTGTGTATGAAATCAAATACAATTGTATAAAAAGCATATAATTATTGTATAGAATTTGTATGTATATAAGATATATGTATAGAACAATGAATGTGCTATAGCGGCTGTACCAATATGGTGTAGGGGTTGTATTAATATGATAAAGAGTTGTATCAATATGGTAAATATTGTATCAATATGATATAAAGATTGCATTAATATGGTATCGAAACTATATATGCATAGGTTTTTCAATACAAACAATATGAATGTTGTATTGGAACCATATCATTATGATATAGGAACTATCTATACCATATTGATACAAAATGTATGTAATAAACAAATGTTATTTTTAATCATCTGAACAATAATTACAGTTAAAGATTGTATAGAAGTTGTATACAAATTATATAATTGTTATATATAATATGTATCCGTACATGATATATATATATATATAAACTACATTGTTTTGTATTTTATTAGTAAGAAAAAATAGCAACTAGAATATTATCAATTTATATTTAATGGTTAAAAGAAAAAACTACGAAATTTTATAATCTGAAAAGAATGAAGCACCAATCTCCACTAAAAAAATGTAACCATTTTTATTTTTTTTTAAAACACAACAACAGCCAAAAAAAAAAAAAAAAAAAAAAAAAAAGAAGAGAAAAGGACTCAGCTGTCAATAGCCAAATGGTTAGAATGGAACTTAAAATCTTTTGGCTATTTTGTGTCCTTTTTTTTAGTCGGGTAACCGTTTATGTCCTTTCCCTTACGTTTTATGTGCTTGGTGAGTGTAGGATTAACCCAATTAGACACGTAATTGGAGGGCCTATTAGAGTATCACTTTTATATCAAAGTCCCTTCTCCAACCCTTATATAAGGCACACTTTGGTGCTGTTTGAATTGATTTTTGACTTTTGATTTTTGACTTATAAGTTATAAGCTAGAAATTTTAATTTATAACTTTTGACTTATTTTTAACATTTTAAATCAAAAGTCATAAGTTAAGCTGTCTGGACGATACCATCTTGAGTACGGATAATAGAAAGAAAATTCTACTTTGTTTGATAATTTGTTATGGCTCAAACAAGTACGGCGATCAATTCTAATGATCTTTATCTAGTATGTAATGTATTATTATGTTCGATCTAGAAATTTATTAAATAAAAAATCTAATGAATGTTGTAAATTAAAAACGATAATAAGAGGCTACGGTGTCTTACAGTAAAATAATATATTAGTTCAGTATCAATTCTAATGATCTTTATCTAGTATGTAATGTATTATTATGTTCGATCTAGAAATTTATTAAATAAAAAATCTAATGAATGTTGTAAATTAAAAACGAGAATAAGAGGCTACGGTGTCTTACAGTAAAATAATATATTAGTTCAGTATCAAGTTAATGATTTTGTCATTTGTGTACTCTTCTGTTAGGATTTCAAAATCCACTTAGTTATTATTGTTATTTTTTCGTTTAATAATAGCTATTTATTATTGATTTGACACACTACTTAAGAAACAATAAATAAGATAATTTTACTATCTTATTCTTTGAATATAATAAATTAAATGTTATGAAAAATGCATTGCATTATGAATAACATTTAATACTAAGGGGTCGTTTGACAGAGTGTATTGAAAAAAATAATGCATGCATTTGTTAATGTGTACTATTAGTATCTTGTTTGGTACATTTTTTAGTCTATATATATAACTAATGCTTACATTAGTTATACACTCTATTGTGCATTGAGGTGTGTATTATTAATATCATCTATTTTCTATGTATTAATAATACAAAAGCTTCAGCACATGCGTTAACTTATTAAAAGACAAATTTACCCCTCAAAGTTTTTTCCTCTTCTTAATCATATATGATTTTTCCTTTTTTCTTGTTTTTCCCCAGTTTTTTCTGCTCCGATCTGTAGCTGCCGCTACTTTCTTCTTGTTTCATCTCCATTTTTAACTTCAACATTTTCTTATATAATCATCCTGTAGGTTTTCTTTGTTAATTGATTTTGTTTTGTTTGAATTTTGCAAAAATTGCAGAAGAGATCTTTATTTGTTTGGTTTCATCTCCATTTTTTCTTGTTTGAATTTTGTCTCGTTGTTGCCAACATTAGACTTTTCTGTGTGTATCATTATGTCATCAAACAGGAGGATAATGCTTCCACGAATTTTTCGTTTCTACAGCAGTAACTATTGTTACTTCTAAGTTTGAAAGGGAGTATTAAAAAAGGTCTTTTAGTAATCAAATATCTTTTTATAAAAAATATATAAATATTTATTATATTTAATACATCAAATCTAACACTGTGCAAGAAATAATATCAGCATAACTAATACCAGCATTACTAATGCTTGCATTAATAACACAGACATTACTAATACACCTTATTCATCATTATTCTTATACCTTCTACCAAACGATCCCTAAGAATAAAATGAGCATAAATAGGCATATTATCCATTGATTGTTCAAATTGAATAATTATTGTTAGACATCTATTTTTAATGAAATGGATAAGTAAAAATGAACTATGGAAACATTTGTTTTGTTAGATAAAAGATGATTTGACTTTGCCTCATTTTTCATGAAAGTAAATTTGACAAAATTTGATAAAAGTCCTATCTAAAATGTGAGGAAAAAAATAAAAATATCCTTATGTATGAGGTTAGATTCAAAATGGTCCCTTCATATATTTTGAGTTGTTTTGGTACTTCAACCATTACACCCGACCACCAAACTGTAATTTACAAACCCAATAGATCCAATTCCTAATATCCAAATGCCCCATACACCTTCCTATTTGAGAAAAACATCGATCAAGAGAGAGCTAAATCTGTTCAAAGATTTTAAGCTTGTGGATTGTTTAAATTGCTTTATGTAATTTGGTCTACTGTTGTTGAAAATGGTGATTCACGAAAATACATTAAAAATCGACCAATTTGGTGCTTGAAATGAGGCTAAAAATGGTGTTGAAATAGTGCTGATGAGGTGATGCTTAAATGGTGCTGAAATTGTGTTGAAAGGGTACTGAAAATAATTCAAAAAGGTACTAAAATAATGCTAAAAATGATCTAATTTATAGCTTCATTAGCTGCTTAAATGCAGCCAAAAAACACATGCACAATGACCAATTTTGCTGCAGTCGTGTTGAAAATGGTGCAGATAATAATCTAAGGTACAGTTTTGTTAGATGCTAAAATGCAACCAAAAATCACCTGCATAGTGACCAATTTAATACTAAATTTGTGCTGACATGCAGCCAAAACACCTCCAACAGTTTAAATTTGTTGAAATGTAGAAAGAAGAACATTTGAAATGTAGTTCTCTCTCAATCGATCAAATTTTAACTGTGAGTAGATTTTAACTGAAATTTGTTGGATTTATTGGGTCAGATTAGATGAATTAAACTGTGAGTAGATTTTAATTAGGAGCAAAATATATTCATGTAGGACAATAAGGTACGTGCCTAAAGTTGGATGATAATGACAATTTTATTGAGACAATATGAGAATTGGTAAATATAATTTTTTTTAGAGTATAGAGACAAATATAATCCTTTTCAAAAAAACTATATTGCATGTATTTAGTAAGGAGGCTGGTGGAGCAGTATGTGAAGAGAAGAAGAATTTACATTTGATGTTCATTGATTTAGAAAAGACTTACGACAGAGTTCCAGAGAGGTTCTATGAAGGTGCTTCGAGGCTAGAGAAGTACCGGTGGCGTATACTAGGTCAATTAAAGACATATACGATAGACCCAAGACTCGATAAGAATCGTGGGAGGAGACTGTTTCCAATAAATTTTAATTCATGAAAAATAAACTTCAATCACAAATAAAATATAAAGAAACAAAAATATTTTATTGATAAAAATGTGTAGTTACAATAATTCGAAGGCCGTTAGTAGTGTATTTCTCAAACATGGAAAGATTTGAATATGATCTCCATGCAAAGAGGCTTTTTGTAGATCTTTTTGACGTATTTGGTTATCAAGAAGAGGGAGTTTTGATCTCTTTTTGTGAATATACCATGAGTTTATGAAATTTTGGAGATACCTCTTTAAGAGAATATATCACTCTACAAAAAGGCATGATTTAGGATTTTGGATAGAATAGCCTCCAAGTTAAGGTTTAGGTAGAGTAGCCTCCAAGAAACTCTAACATGATTAAGCTCTCTTGTAGAGTCTCGCAAATTTTGATGTCTACAGAGACATAAAGCACTTTTCCGTATTGATGGGGTTTCACTTGGGATCAATCCTTAGCCCGTTTTGTTTACCTTGATGATGGATGTCTTGATGCAGCAAATTCAAAGAAAGGTGTCATGGTGTATGTTATTTGTGGATGATGTAGTTTTGACTAACTAGAATCGTAAGGGACTTAATGATAAGTTGAAAGTTTGGATATAGACCTTAGAGTAGAGTTTAGGTTAAGTAGGACCAAAACTTGACATTTGGAGCGCAAGTTCAGTGAGCTGATGCAGAAGGCTGATGTGGAGATGAGACTTGATACTCAGGCTATTCAAAATAGAGGTAGCTTCAAATATCATGGGTTTATTATCCAGGAAAATTAAGAGATTGACGAGGATGTCACTCATTTTATTGGTGCAGGGTGGATGAAATAAAAACTTGCTTCTAAAGTTCTGTGTGATAAAAAGGTGCCTCCTAAACTTAAGAATAAGTTTTAAAGAGTGGTGGTTAGACCAACTGTATGGATGTAAAACGCCATAAAAATCCTAGTCCATTTCAATCTTATATTGCATGTAAAAAGGGGGTCTAAAACTTAGAAAACTAAGCTAAGTGTAAGAGACTCAGTCTCACTTTTGTTCTCTAAACTTTGATGATTTTATTATCGACCTTACCGACCCCGAAAAGTTGGTTTCTAAGTTGATTCATGATCAAGGTCGCCTATAGGTCATCTCGGGTGAGTTTTGGATTTTTCGGACGGCATTTGAGGCATGTTTGGATGACCAAAATAGAGACCCAACGCGATGGGGCCGCGTCGCATCGAATATCGTGTTGGCATCAGCAATGCAACGCCTCGCCCATCGCGTCAGGTTGAACGAAGCGGCGCATCGGCTGTAGCATCACTAGGAGCATTTTGTTCAATAAGTTATGGGTATGTGAGGGTAATTGAGTCATTTTCCTTTACTTTACCATACCTATAACATGAGATTAAGGATCCAAAAGGGCAAATTTACAAATCTTTTCACAAATTATCTCAAGAACAAAACCCTAGTTTCTTCAAGTCCAAGTTCAAGCTTCAAACAATCACCAACAACTCACATGAATTCAACTACTAAGGTATGTTAGGTGTTCATCCTTGGGTCCATTCCACCCTTGGAAGTCCAAGAACCTTTTTCAAAACCTAAGTTATGAGCTCGCATGATTTAAATTGAATTATGTCCATGTATGTATTGTTGTTTGGGTGTCAAGTTAAGAATATATGAATTTCATGTGGAATAAACTAATGCATATGTTAATTGATGTAAGTATCATATTAAACCCCTAAATTGTGAATTGAACATTGAAGTCATGATATGTTAGCATGTTGTTCATTCCCATGTACAAAATTATGCCTTTCAAGTGTTTGATAAAATATCTAGATGAGTGAGAGTTGAATAATGATTATTTGATATGCTTTTAAAATTGTGGTATGATCCTATTGTCAATGATATCGAGTCCTGGGGGTTATGATACCCAAAATTTAGTTGTTTACTTAGTTTTCAGTAGTTATAGAAGGGTTCCAGTCGTATCATGAGCAGTAATACACGGTCAGTTAACATGGTTAGTCGAGTTCAGTTAAGCTTAGCCTAGTCTAGTGATCAGTGTCGATTCAATTGGGAGTAAGATTCAGCACCGAGCGAACCCAAGGATAGGTACATTCCTTCCAGCTTATGGTATGACCTTTAGTAGCAGTCCCTGAGTTACAGAACTACGTAGCCAACGTAGGTTCATATGTCTTCCTGCTAGACTAGGGTTGATATACACACACATATATATATGTCATGAGTCTTCCTGCTAGATTAGGATTAACCCAGCCATTGTTAGTAACTCGTGGTACGGTACTAATACCCTTTCAACTGGAGTTACAGGTTGGACCCCAATCAGTCTATATTGGGGCATGTCGGTTAGATGATAGCTCCCACAGTGTCAGTTCCAATACTCAGTTCAGAATTTAGTTCAGTCTTGCTTGACCATAGCATAGAGTTTATCAGTTATTCAGTTATCAAATTTTAGTGTTTCAGATTATTGACTATTTTAGAACTTATTTTATGTTTGGTCATGCATTCTCAGTCTTTATAGTTTTCATGCATTCTTACTCAATACCTCATGTTATACATTCAGTCAGTTATTACTCATGAACATGAACCCATATATATAAGCCTAATATCATTTAGTTTACCAGTACATTCAAAGTACTGATCGCATACTCATTTCTTGTGCTATGATGCCTTATATCATTGGTTCAGATACTCGAATTCCCGATCGTACTTAGACTTTCCAGAGCATCATCAGCAGCAGCCGTGGTGAGTACTCTTTCTTCTAGGATGAGTTATCTTATATTCAGTATGTTAGTGTTTCAGTTATTTAGTCAGTCAAATTTAGTTAGGGGCTTGTCCCATCAACTCCACAGTCAGACAGTTCAGAAGCTTTCAGACTAGTATAGACAGTTGGTCAGTTTTCAGTTGTGATTATTAGTTGTTTTATCAGTATTGCTAGTATCTTTCCATATGTTTAAAACTATGATTCAGTATTGATTTCAGTTGTTAAAACCTTATGGCATTTCAGTTAAAATTTTGTACATGTTATTTATCAATTTTATTCAGTGCTCAAAACAGGTACTAGCTCATGGGTTAACTTGTAGTCTCTCTGGACCGTAAGCACCGTGTGGAGTTCAGGGTGTACTCCCGGAGTGTTAAAAATTTAGTATCAGAGCCTAAGGATTTAAAGCGTTCTATGGAGTCTGAAAGCCGCATTGGGTAGAGTCTTGTGCATAGGTGTGTAGCGCGCCGCACTTATGGGCAAGAGGCTGCAAGACGTTTTAGGAAAAGTTTTCCTTCTTTTAGTATTCATATCGTGCGAATGAGCAGGATCTCAAGTTAAACTCTCTATCTAATTCAAATCTTCATTCTATTTACAGAATATGCCTCCCAGGAAAACTACTGGAAGAAGAAATGAAAACCAACCAGCACCTCCGCCCATTCAGAAAGATCTCCTAAAGAAAATATTTCTCATCCAGAGTTCATAGCTGCATTCACCACTCTAGCTCACTCTGTAGTAGCCCAAAATATGTAATCAGCTGTTGTTCTGGCCAACCTACTGGCTAATACTGCCGCAACCAGGATTTGGGACTTCACCCAAATGAATCCTCTTTCATTTTCGGGATCTAAGTCTGAATATGATCCATAGGAATTACTGGACATGGTGCAGAAGGTAACAAACATTATGGGGGTGACTTCTAGTGAGAGTGCTGAATTAGATGCCTACTAGCTGCAAGATGTAGCTCATGTATGGTTTAAGTAGTGAAAGGGGGATAGGGGCGCAGAGGCAAGACCTATAGAATGAGAGGAGTTTGCTACGACCTTTGTGGATAGATTTTTCCATTGGAGCTGAGGAAAGCCAAAGTGCTAGAGTTTATCAACCTGAAGTAGGGCAATATGAGTGTGAAAGATTATTCCCTAAAATTTACTCAGCTGGCCAGGTATGCTCCTCATGTAGTAGGTAATAACAGGTCTAGGATGAGCAAGTTCATGTCTGAGGTGTTCGATGGTGTGGTCAAAGAGTGTAGGACTTCAATGTTGATCAAAGAGATAGACTTGGAGAGGTTGATGGTCCATGCATAGTAGTTAGAGAAGGAAAATATTAAGGAGAGAGAGAGAACAAGAGGACTAGAATAGGTAGCTTTAATTTCAGTCAGTTGAAGTCAAAGGGTGGTAATCGTCCTTAATTCCGCCTGAAATCTTTAGTCTCAGCTCCGTCTTTGGCTAGTGCACCAATGCCCAAATTCAGGAATGATAATAAGGATAGGGCGCCAAGCTCTAAGTCTCAGGGTAGTATGAATAGTGCTCGAACAAATCCCATTTGCCAAAAATGTGGTAGGAACCATTAGGGTGTTTGTAGAGTTGGCAGCGATGTATGCTTTGGGTTTGGCAAGCCAGGACATAAAATCAGAGAATTTTCACAGGTAGGTCCCTAGAGTCAGCACAATCTTCTCCCAGCTCAGTCTGATCGCCCGTCTCAGCAGGTGCCGCTTCCTGTGTGTAATACCCCAATTATTTCTTAAGCCTAAATCCGCCTTTTGAGTGAATATAGATGACTTCCAAAGTGATTAATGCTTATACCATGTTGTATTTCACTAATTTCTATTTTTTTCAATGTAGATCATTGAATAAGCTTTCCATCGATACCAAATTTGGCCAAATCCAACACTCGGGTGAAGAGTTAGAGCCATTTTAGTGAGATAACGTGCCACCTGGCACTTTAGCACGTCACAGAGCCAGCCAAAATGGTAATTTTCATTTTCTAGTGAGCCTCCGCGATATTGATGCCTCGCGCCAAGGCTCAATTTTAGGATTGTCAAATTCCAGTGCATCAACGCGATTCCACCGCGTCGCGGTGTCCTTCCAGGTCACGACCAAAGTGGCAAATGTGACTTCACCGCGTCGCGCCACTGAGCAGTTTCCCAATTATCCAATTCCAGTGAAGGACCACGATCCTGGCGCGTCGCGCCAAGGCCAAAACTCGGGCTCCAGTTATAGAATTTTCTCAAGGGTATTTTGGTTATTTCCGCCAATTTTGGCCTCTATATATATCCAAGTAGAGAAGAGCAATTCATTTTCTCTCCAATCTCTTCCAAGAAATATCTAGAGCTAGGGTTTCTCTCCTCCAATTCCAAATCCAAATCTTCTCCAAAAAAATTCAAGAATCTTTCGTATATTTCACCGAGTTGTTCAAGAATTAAATTCTCTAATTCAAAGGTATCAAGAAACTTAGCTCAAAAGTATGAAGAAGAGTTTCCAATCAAGTCTTTTCATCTTAAAATTATAATCCAAGGTATGTGGGGCTTGAACAAGAATATCCTTTCATTCTTGTGCCCAAAGAATTGATTTTTACTATTAGAATTTCATGATCCTTGCAAGTGGGTGGGTTTACACCCAAATTTCTATATTTATGATTTATGAGATTTGAGTTGATTATGTTTGATATTTATGATTATTTTACCATCATATTTCTTAAATTGAGAATATATGCCATGGATTGTATTTTTATATTATGTATTGATGATTTCTAAGTGATTTAAGACAAGTGTCATGAGTTATGCTTTTTCCATGAGAAATTTGAGTGTTGAATATATTTATCGATATTGACCTTGAGAGTCAAGAATGAGTCCTATGATGTTTTCTTAAAGCTTTTGATACTTGATATGATTTGATAATCAAGTGTACTTGATGTTAAGAAAGACTGTTTAAGTTTGAGTGAAGTTAGGAATCCACAAGTTGTATATGATTTACAGATGAGATATATTTATGATTTAGTCCTCATGATAGACCCTTGAGTTGATTAAGGTAGATTTTCTAACGCATTCTGAGCTGAGTTGATTAAGAGAGTCATTATTGTCAGCATGTATGACTTTATTTTACATTTATGATATTTTTTAAAAGTGTTTCATACACCCCCACATACTCAGTACAATCCCAAGTACTGATTCACATACTCTTCTATGTTCTACATTTTCTCGTGATGTAGATTCAGGTGCTCAGTCTCAGCAACGACAGTGATCTTTGAGTACCTCCATCTACATTTTACAGTTGCTGAGTCCTCATGGTTTGAGGACCTATGTCCCTGGTTTTTGTTTTGCTAGTAGATGGTTGTTTCTTTTCAGTTCAGGCGAGTCAGTTGGGGATCTGTCCCAATGGCTCTTCAGTCTTTTGCAGTAGAGGCTTTGTCAAACTAGAGTACCAGTATGTACAGAACTTTCAGTATTTTATTTGTACATGATAGTATTTCTTCGTATCATAGTATGCTCTTAACATGATTATTCTTCCCTATTTTAAAATGATTAGTGTCATAGTGAGTTTTGAAAGTGATGACAGGCTTAGAGGGTTAGCTTGAGGCCACGTGTGGCCTTAAGCACTGTGTGACGTCTCGGGATAGGTTCTTGGGGCGTTACAAGCTTGGTATCAGAGCCTAAGGTTTGAAGAGTCGTAGGGAGTCGAACAATCCGCGTTACGTAGAGTCTTGATCATTGGTGTGTAGCGCGCCACATCTATGAGCAAGAGGCTATGAGATGGTTTAGGAAAAGTTATTTCTTTCTTCAAAAGTCTATCGTGCCTACAATTGTTTTTCTTTGCTATTAATCCATGCTCTATTATGACAGAAAATGCCTCTTTGTAGAGCTTGCAGAAACAATGAACGACCTTAACCCGTTGATCCTTTAGGTGAGATGGTATCCCACGCTGAATTTTGGACAACTTTTCAAGCGCTAGCCCAGGCGGTTACCGCCAATGCTCAGACCCATTTTCAGGCCGCAGTTTCACCTCTGCAGGAAGGTAATTCAGTGGCAACTTGGGTTCATGATTTTATTCGGATGAATCCGCCAGAGTTTTATGGGTCAAATACAGGCGAGGACCCACAAATGTATCTTGATGAGGTGAAAAAGATCACCCAAATTATGCATGTAACGGAGAAAGAAAGTATGAAGCTAGCTTTCTATCGCTTGAAAGATGTTGCTTATGATTAGGTGGAGATGTGGAGGAAGAGCAGAGGGGAGGATCCCACCCCCATGACTTGGCAGTTGTTCCAGGACGCGTTCTTAGACAGATTCTTTTCCCCGGAGTTACGGGTAGAAAAATTAGAAGAATTTATGAACTTGAGACAGGGCTCCATGACAGTTAAAGAGTATTGTCTTAAGTTTAACCAGTTATCTAAGTATGCTCCCGGTATGATGGCTGATTCTAGAACCAATATGAGTAAGTTTTTGGCTGGTGTGTCTGGTTATGTTATTAAAAAGTGTAGATCCGTTATTCTTAATAGTGATATGGACCTTTCTAGATTAATGATACATGCTCAACAGATTGAAGCGGACAAAGTGAAGGAGAGAGAAAGAGTAAGGGCAAATAAGAGAGTTAGATCAGAGCAGCAGGGGTATGGTCAGACTAGATTTTCTGGAGGGAATCGTCTTCAGTCCTAAAACCGTTCACTTATGCCAGCACCTTCATCATCCAGTGCTCCCGCATTCAAAATTAGGCAGGAGCAGGGTAATAGGCCTACTATGTCTAGGTCCCAGGACAGTGTGAGTAACAGACCTCGTCCTCCCCATGTCCGAAGTGCGGTAGGGACCATTCTGGTGAGTGCTTAGTCAATCGGAGGGGTTGTTTTGGTTACGGTAAGTTGGGACACAGATTTAGGAATTTCCCATACGCTAGACATGGGAGTCGTAATGTTTGTCCCCAGAGTTAAGCTATTAGTTCTCTAGCACCTTTAGCTCATCCTACTCCTCCTCATGGTGCCTCGCCTAGTACTGCAAGTGATCAACGCCAGAATCGCTTTTATGCTATACCACCCCACCAGGAGCAGGAGAATTCACTAGATGTTATTACTGGTACGCTCCGTGTATTTTATTTCGATATGTATGTGTTGATGGACCCTGGGTCAAGTCTTTCTTATGTGACTCCGTTGGTGGCTGTGAATTTTGAAATCATTGCTGAAAAGATTCCTGAGCCTTTTCTAATTTCTACCCCAGTAGGTGAATCTGTTGTTGTTAAGCAAGTGTATAAGAAGTGTCCTATCATTGTCCTTAACAGAATCATGTTTGCAGACTTGATCGAGCTAGACATGGTTGATTTTGACATTATTCTGGGTATGGATTGGCTTCACTCTTTTTATGCATCTATAGACTGTCGTACCCATGTAGTCAAGTTTCAGTTTCCCAACGAGCCAGTTTTTGAGTGGTTCAGAAGTTCTGTAGCTCCCAAGAGTCATTTTATATCCTACCTTAAGGCTAGGAAATTGATATCCAAGGGTTGTATCTATCATTTAGTTCGAGTTAAAGACACTAAGTCCAAGACTCCGACTATTCAGTATATTAGTATTGTCAATGAGTTTCTTGATGTTTTCCCAAAAGATCTCCCAGGGGTACCTCCCGATAGAGAGATAGAATTCAGGATTGATCTTCTCCCTGATACGTAGCCTATTTCTATTTTTCCGTATCGTATGGCCCCCTCAAAACTTAAGAAGTTGAAGGAGCAACTCAAAAATCTTCTTGATAAGGATTTTATAAGGCCTAGCGTGTCTCCTTGGGGCGTACCTATTCTATTCGTGAAAAAAAAAGATGGTTCATTGCGTATGTGCATTAACTACCGTCAGCTCAACAAGGTCACAGTCAAGAACACGTACCCTCTTCCTAGAATTGATGACCTGTTTGATCAGCTGCAAGGCACCAGTTATTTCTTGAAAATAGATTTAAGATCCGGTTATCACCAACTTAAAGTCAGAGAGTGTGATATTCCAAAGACAACTTTTCGCACCCGTTATGGTCATTTTGAATTCCTGATCATGTCCTTCGGGCTAACTAACACCCCAACAACTTTTATGGACCTCATGAATCGGGTGTTCAGATAGTACTTGGATATGTTTGTTATTGTGTTCATAGATGACATCCTTGTATACTTCCAAAATAAAAATGACCATGCAGATCATCTACGAATTGTCTTACAAACCCTTAGAGATCATCAGTTGGTTGCCAAATTTAGCAAGTGTGAATTTTGTTTAAGGTCATTTGCCTTTCTGGGTCATATTGTTTCCTCTAAAGGTATTCCAGTTGATCCTCAAAAGGTAGAAGCTTTGAAAAATTAGCCTAGACCTATTTCCCCATCTGACATTAGGAGTTTCTTGGGTCTAGCTGGTTACTATCATTGTTTTGTTGAAGGTTTCTCCTCCATTGCTGCTCCTTTGATCCGGTTAACCCAAAAGAAAGTTAAATTCCAGTGGTCAGATTCTTGTGAGAAGAGTTTTCAGGAGTTGAAGACTCGACTCACTTCAGCCCCTGTGATGACCCTGCCTAATGGTGTAGATAATTTTGTGGTGTATTGTAACGCTTCTAGAGTTGGGTTGGGTTGTGTGTTGATGCAGAAGGGTAAGGCTATAGTCTATGCCTCCCGACAGTTGAAACCTCATGAGAAGAATTACCCGACCCATGATCTTGAGCTAGTTGCAGTAGTTTTTGCCTTAAAAATCTGGAGACATTACTTGTACGGTGTTCATGTTGATGTCTTTACGGATCACAAGAGTTTGCAGTATGTGTTTACTCAGAGAGAGTTGAACCTGCAGCAGAGACGATGGTTAGAATTGGTGAAGGACTATGATATGAGCGTGTTGTATCACCCAGGCAAGGCCAATGTAGTGGCGGATGCCCTTAGTAGGTCGTCCATGGGTAGTGTGACACATGTAGAGAATGATAAAAAAGAATTGGTTCGCGAAGTGCATCGTTTGTCTAGGTTGGGTGTTAGATTGCTTGATTCAGCTGAGGGTAATATTTGGGTTCAAAGTAGTTCTGAATCTTCTCTAGTTTCATAAGTAAATGAGAAGCAGGATATGGATTCTCATTTGGTCGAACTGAAAAGGCCAGTTAAAGACCAAAAGGTGGGGGTTTTCTCCCAAGGGGGATATGGTGTATTGAGACTTCAGACTAGATTGTGTGTGCCTGATGTTGATGATCTGAGGCAGAGGATTATGGCTGAAGCGCATGACGCACGATATTCTATTCATCTCGGTGCTACCAAGATGTACCGCAATTTGCGGGAAATTTATTGGTGAAATGGTATGAAGAGGGATATAGCAAAGTTTGAAGAAAAGTGTGCAACTTGCCAACAGGTGAAGATAAAGCACCAGAGACCCGGTGGTATGATGCAAGAATTTAGCATTCCTACTTAGAAGTGGAAAGTGGTGAACATAGATTTCGTGAATGGTTTACCTCTCTCTCATCGTCATCATGATTTTATTTGGGTCGTTGTAGATAGGTTGACTAAATCAGCACATTTCCTGCCAGTACATACATCTTTTACAGCTGAGGACTATGCTAAGTTGTACATCCGAGAGTTAGTCAGGTTGCATGGAGTTCTGTTGGCTATCATCTCCGATAGAGGTACTCAATTTACTTATCAGTTTTAGAGAGATTTTCATAAGGGTCTTGGCACCCAAGTTCGTCTTAGCTTCGCTTTTCATCCTTTAATAGACGGTCAAGCTGAGAGGACTATCCAGACTTTGGAGGATATGTTGAGGGCATGTGTTATTCATTTCAAAGAAATGTGGGATGAACATTTTCCATTGATTGAATTTGTGTATAACAACAGTTTTCATGCTAGCATTGGAATGGCTCCATTTGAGGCTTTGTATGGAAGGAGTTGTAGATCACCCATAGGTTGATTTGAAGTAGGTGAGGCTACTGTGATTGGACCTGATGCTGTGTTCGAGGCCATGGAGAAAGTTAAGTTTATTCGAGAAAGATTGAAGATATCCTAGAGTCGTCAGAAGTCGTATGCAGATGTGAGAAGAAGAGCTCTTGAGTTTAAAGTTGATGATTTAGTGTACTTGAAAATTTTGCCCATGAAAGGGGTGAAAAGATTTGGAAAGAAAGGAAAGCTTAGTCCCTGATATATTGGCCCTTATAGAATTTTGAATTATGTTGGGAAAGAAGATTATGAGATTGAGTTGCCTGCAGAGTTGTCAGTTGTCCACCCTGTCTTTCACGTTTCTATGCTCAAGAAGTACATTGGTGATTCTGTTGTGGTTGAACCATCAGAGAGCTTAGATGTTTGGGATAGTCTTTCTTCTGATGAAGTTTCGGTCGAGATCCTAAATTATCAAGTTCGTAGACTAAGAAACAAGGAAGTTCCCTTGGTTAAAGTTCTGTGGCGAAATCAATCAATAGAGGGTGCTACTTGGGAAGCAGAAGCAGATATATGATTTAAGTATCATCATCTCTTCTCCACGAGTTCAAGTCAAGATGAAGGTATCATTCTTCATTAATTCAGTTTCCTTCTAATCCAGCGTATTCAGTTGTATAGATATCGATTCTATGATTCATGCATTCTATGAAGTACTAAAAAATCTAGAGTGAAGTAAGTCGGTTGAGAAAATGGTTCCCATAAAGTATTTCAAGTTTCCTCTTTGATCTTGAGCCTAACTAGCAATATTCGAGGATGAATGTTTCCAAGGGGGAGATATTGTAATACCCCGATCATTTCTTAAGCCTAAATCTGCCTTTTGAGTGAATATGGATGACTTCCAAAGTGATTGATGTTTATACCAAATTCGCCCAAATCCGACACTCGGGTGAAGAGTTAGAGCCATTTTAGTGAGACAGTGTGCCACCTGACACTTTAGCGCGTCACGGAGGCAGCCAAAATGGCAATTGTCATTTTCCAGTGAGCCTCCGCGATATTGAAGCGTCGCGCCAAGGCTCAATTTTAGGATTGTCAAATTCCAGTGCACCAACGCGATTCCACCGCGTTGCGGTGCCCTTCCAGGTCATGACCAAGGTGGAAAATGCGACTTCACTGCATCGCTCCACTGAGCAGTTTCCCAATTGTCCAATTCCAGTGAAGGACCGCGATCCTGGCGCGTCGCGCCAAGGCCAAAACTTGCGCTCCAGTTCTAGAATTTTCTCAAGGGTATTTTGGTTATTTCCGCCCATTATGGCCTCTCTATATATATCCAAGTAGAGAAGAACAATTCATTTTCTCTCCAATCTCTTCCAAGAAATATCTAAAGCTAGGGTTTCTCTCCTCCAATTCCAAATCCAAATCTTCTCCAAGAAAATTGAATAATCTTCCATATATTTCGCCGAGTTGTTCAAGAATTAAGTTCTCTAAGTCAAAGGTATCAAGAAACTTAGCTCAAAAGTGTGAAGAAGAGTTTCCAATCAAGTTTTTTCATCTTAAAATTATAATCCAAGGTATGTGGGGCTTGAACAAGAATATCCTTTCATTCTTGTTCCCAAAGAATTGATTTTACTATTGGAATTTCATGATCCTTGCAAGTGGGTTTACACCCAAATTTCTTTATTTATGATTTATGAAATTTCAGTTGATTAAGTTTGATATTTTTGATTATTTTACCATCATATTTCTTAAATTGAGAATTTATGCCATGGATTGTATTTTGTTATTATGTATTGATGATTTCTAAGTGATTTAAGACAAGTGTCATGAGTTATGCTTTTTCTATGAGAAGTTTGAATATTGAATATATTTATCGATATTGAGATTGAGAGTCAAGAATGAGTCCTATGATGTTTTCTTGAAGCTTTTGATACTTGATATGATTTGATAAGCAAGTGTACTTGATGTTGAGAAAGACTGTTTGAGTTTGAATCGAGTTAGGAATCCACAAGTTGTATATGATTTACAGATGAGATATATTTATGATTTGGTCTTCATGATAGACCCTTGAGTTGATTCAGGTGGATTTCCTAACGCGTTCTGAGCTGAGTCTGGGAGGAGTATTTAGCACTGAGTGGGAAGTGTGGGTTCAGCACATCCTACTTCCCCAGAACTATGTGCCAAGGAGTATAACGCTCCCGCCAATGTGGGTTTCCTTCTTTTGGAGGGCAAAACATTGGACTCCATGCGGCTCACATGGTTTATGTCGGTTATAAGAAACTCCCAAGTCCATAATAGTCTAAGTTTCTTGAGTTACCGAGTCACTCTAAGTCATGAGTCAAAGAGTTTGAGTTGATTCCAATGATTTATGAGATTTGTGAAGCATGTGTTATTATCGATGATTTATGGAAATTATGTTTCAGGAAATTCAAGCAAAGAGAGTCATTATTGTCATCATGCATGACTTTATTTTATATTTATGATATTGTTTAAAAGTGTTGCATACACCCTCATATACTCAGTACAATCCCAAGTACTGGTTCCCATACTCTTCTATGTTCTATATTTTCTCGTGATATAGGTTCAGGTGCTCAGTCTCAGCAGTAACATTGATCTTTGAGTACCTCCATATACATTTTTATAGTTGTTGAGTCCTCATGGTTCGAGGACCTATGTCCCTAATTTTTGCCTTGATAGTAGATGGTTGTTTCTTTTCAGTTCAGACGAGTCAGTTGGGGATCTGTCCCAATAGCCCATCAGTCTTCTGTAGTAGAGTCTTTGTTAGACTAGAGTACCAGTATGTACAGAACTTTCAGTATTTTATTTGTACAGGACAATATTTCTTCGTATCACAGTATGCTTTTGACATGATTATTCTTCCCTATTTTAAAATGATTAGTGTTATAGTGAGTTTTGAAAGTGATGACAGGCTTAGAGTGTTAGCTTGAGGCCACGTGTGGCCTTAAGCACCGTGTGACATCTCGATATAGGTTCTTAGGGCGTTACACAGTGCCACCAGTGGGCATCTCCCAAACAGGCTCTATGCACTTCAGTCCCGACAGGATCAGGAAAGTTCCCCTGATATGGTTACTGGTGCGTTGCAAGTCTTTCACTTACATGTTTATGCTTTCCTAGATCCCGGAGCTTCTCTTTCTTTTGTAACCCCTTATATAGCTGTCAACTTCAGAGTCAGTCCTGAAACTTTAACAGAGCCTTTCTCAGTATCTACCCCAGTGTGTAAGTCTATCGTAGCCAGACGGGTATACAGAAACTGCCCGGTTACAGTGTCCCAGAAAGTTACCTCAGTAGACCTAGTAGAGTTAGAGATGATGAATTTTGACTTCATTCTTGGCATGGAATTGCTCCATTCATACTATGCTTCAGTTGATTATAGGAATAGAATTGTCTACTTCCAGTTCCCAAATGAACCATTCTTTGAATGGAGGGGCAGTATCACAGCGCCTAGAGGTTAACTTGTTTCATACCTTATAGAGATAAAAATGGCATCCAAGGGATGTGTCTATCATATTGTGCGAGTCAAAGACTCTAGTTCTGAGACTTCCAATCTTGAGTCAGTTCCAGTAGCAAGGGAATTTCCAGATGTGCTCCCTGAAGATTTTCCTGGAGTTTCTCCCAAAAGGGAAATTGACTGTGGAATAGACCTTCTTCCGGATACTTAATGTATTTTTATTTCGCCATACAGAATGGCTCCAGCTGAACTCAAAGAGTTGAAAGAACAGTTAAAATGCCTCCTAGATAAGGGATTCATTAGGCGTAGTGTTTCCCTGTGGGGTGCACCATTCCTATTTGTGTGTAAAAAAGATGATTCTCTTAGGATGTGCATTGACTACCGTCAGTTGAACAAAATCACAATCAAGAATAAATACCCACTTGCTAGAATCGATGACTTATTCAACCAACTTCAGGGTGCCAGTTAATTTTCTAAGATAGACCTCAGATCCGTCTATCAGCAGCTCAGAGTAAGAGAATGTGACATTTCGAAAATAGTTTTCCAAACTCGGTATGATCACTTTGAGTTTCTAGTCATGTCCTTTGGTCTCACAAATATCCCAACAGCCTTTATAGACTTGATGAACCGAGTGTTCAAGCAGTACTTGGACATTTTCGTCATAGTCTTCATCAATGATATTCTTGTCTATTCCCGTAACAAAAATGATCATGCAGACCACCCCTGAATAGTATTACAGACTCTTAGAGCCCATCAGTTGTTCGTCAAATTCAGCAAGTGTAAATTTAGGTTAAGATCAGTAGCTTTCCTTGGTCATATTATTTCTGGTGATGGTATTAGAGTTGATCCTCAAAAGACTAAAGCAGTAAAAAACTGGCTTAGACTTATCTGTCCTTCAGATATCAGGAGTTTCTTGGGTTTGGTCGGCTATTACCAATGATTTTTTGAAGGGTTTTCATCTATTGCATCCCCCATGTCAAGATTTACTCAGAAGAAAGTCAAGTTCTAGTGGTCAGATTCTTGTAAGAAGAGTTTTTAAGAGTTGAAGACTCGACTTACCACAAACCCAGTATTAATACTACCAGATGGTTCAGATGGATTTGTTGTGTATTATTATGCTTCTAGAGTTGGTTTGGGGTGTGTTTTGATGCAGAAGGGTAAGGTTATAGACTATGCCTCCAGACAGATTAAGCCCCGTGAAAAGAATTACACTACCAATGATATTGAATTAACAGTTGTTTTGTTCGCCTTAACGATTTGGAGGCATTATTTGTATGGGGTGCATGTTGATGTGTTCGCATACCACAAGAGCTTGCAGTATGTATTCTCGCAGAAAGATTTGAACTTGCACTAAATAAGGAGGTTAGCGTTGTTGAAAGACTATGATATCAGTGTTCTGTATTATCTGGGAAAGGCCAATGTAGTTGCATATGCCCTTAGTAGGTTGTCCATGGATAGAGATTCTCATGTTGAAAATGATAAGAAGAAGCTAGTTCAGGAAGTTCATCAGCTTGCTAGACTAGGTATCCGTTTGGTTGATTTAGCCGAGGGTAGTATGCAAAATAGTTTGAAATCTTTTTTGGTTGCCGAAGTGAAAGAAAAGCGGGATATGGATTCTAGTTTGGTTAGTTTGAAGGAGTCTGTCAGAGATAAGAAAGTAGAGGTTTTCTACCAAAGGGGAGATGGTGTTTTGTGTTGCCGGGGTAGACTGTGTGTGTCATGTGTAGATGACTTGAGACAACAAATTTTTGCCAAAGCGCATGGTGCGCGTTACTCTATTCATCCAGGGGCCACCAAGATGTACCACGATTTGCATGAAATCTATTAGTGGAGTGGGATGAAGAGAGACATTGCAGAGTTTGTAGCTAAGTGCTCTACTTTCCAATAGGTTAAGATTGAGCACCAAAAGCCTAGTGGTTCTGTACAGGAGTTCAGTATCCCCAGAGAAAGTTAACATGGACTTTATGACGGGTTTGCCTCGTACTCATCATCAGCATGATTTGATTTAGGTCATTGTAGATAGGATGACCAAGTCAGTTATTTCCTACCAGTCCATACTTCCTATTCAGCTGAGGATTACGCCAAGCTCTACCTTAGAGAGTTGGTTAGGTTGCATGGTACTCTGTTGTCCATCATTTTTTATAGAGGTACTCAGTTTACCTCACACTTTTAGAAAGCCTTCTAGAAGGGTCTTGGTACCTAAGTTCAACTCAGTACAACCTTTCACCCTCAGACGAATGGTCAAGAAGAGAGGACCATTCAGACCCTAGAAGACATGTTAAGAGCGTGTGTCCTCGATTTTAAAGGTAGCTGGGATGATCACTTGCCTTTGATCGAGTTTGTATATAATAACTACTATCATTCCAACATTTAGATGGCTTTATTTGAGGCTCTATATGGGAGGATATATAGGTCTCTAATTGGTTGGTTTGAGATAGGTGAGGCCACATTGATAGGGACTAATTTGGTGTTTGATTCTTTAGATAAAGTTCAATTAATTAGGGAGAGGCTTAAGACAGCCTAAAGCTGACAAAAATCCTCTGCTGATGTGAGAAGGAGAGACCTTGAGTTTGATATTGGTGACTTAGTCTACTTGAAAATCTCTCCCATGAAGGGGGTAAAAAGGAATGGTAAGAAGAGGAAGCTTAGTCCCCGGTATGTTGGACCTTAATAAATTCTAAGTCGTTTCGAAAAGGTAGCCTATGACCTTGATTTGCCTGCAGACTTAGCATCAGTGCACCCAGTATTTCACGTCTCAATGCTAAAGAAGTATATTGGTGACCCAGCAATTGTAGTCCCCTTAGAAAGTGTAGATGTTCAGAATAGTCTCTCTTATGAAGAAGTTCCAGTCGAAATCCTTGATCATCAGATTCGCAGACTAAGGAACAATGAAGTTCCCTCGGTCAAAGTTCTTTGGCAAAACCAGTCTGTTGACGGAGATACTTGGGAAGCAGAAGCAGACATGCGAACCAAGTACCCTCATCTCTTCTCCGTAAAATAAGACTCAGCCTAAGGTAACAGTCTTCCTTAGATTTATTCTGTTTCATACTCAGTTCCAGCTGCATATCATTCTCATGTCATTCATGCATTAACGAATCAGTTTGGCCATGTGTCATGTTTCAAGTTTCAGTCATGTTTTAGTTGTGCATGTCAGTATAATCACAGTTCCTCAGTGGTCTCAATTTAGTCAGCATCATTCGAGAACGAATGTTCCCAAGGGGGAGATATTGTAAGACCCCGTAAAAATCCTAGTCCATTTTAGTCTTATATTGCATGCAAAAAGGGGGTCCAAAACATAGAAAACTTAGTTAAGTGTTAGAGACTTAGTCTCACTTTTGGCCTCTAAACTTTGATGACTTTATTATAGACCTTCCCAACCTCGGAAAATTAATTTCTAAGTTGATTCATGATCAGGGTCGCCTATAGGTCATCTCGGGTGAGTTTTGGATTTTTTGAATGACGTTTGAGGCATGTCTGGATGACCAAAACAGCGACTTAATGCGATTGGATTGCGTTGCGTCAAGTATCGCGGGTTGATCGACACGGCGCGTTGGGTGTAGCATCATTGGGTCCATTTTATTCAACAAGTTACTGGTATGTGGGGTAATCGAGTTATTTTCCCCTACTTTACCCCACCCATAACACGAGATTAAGGATCCAAAAGGGAAAATTTACTCATCTTTTCACAAATTCTCTCAAGAACAAATCCCTAGTTTCTTTAAGTCCAAGTTCAAGCTTCAAGCAATCTGTAATACCCCGCAATTTCCCAATTCAGTTTAGTCTTCAGTACATGAGAATCCCTAAGTAGAATTTTTGTTCTAGGCAGAATTTTCCCATATTTAAACCCACCATCTTGTAGGAAATTCAGTCATCTTTCCAACGATATAAATTTTTCCCAGATTCAATAATCGGGTAAGAAGTTATGGCTATTTTAAGTTCCAGTCGTAAAACACCGTCATTTCAGTCATTAACGCATCGCGCCATAGGTCCAAATGACAATTTTCAATTTCCAGTGTGACTCTGCGATCTCACCGAATCACAGAGGGCCTCCAATTCCCAATTGTCCACATCCAGTAAGCGTCCGCGATTACGCCGTGTCACGCCGTTAGCCTAGTTCCCAGTGACACGGCGCGATAGCGCCGCGTCACGCCAAGGCCCCAAATCAAAAATTTTAACGAAAAATTAAAGTTTTATCCAAGGGTAAATTAGTCTTTCCTATGTATTTAATCCACCCAGATATGGTATTTAATCCCTAAAACATATTTAGGTCATTATTAACTCACTTCTCCCCAATTTAAGACATTCTCTCTCAAAGATAGAAAACCCTAGTCTCTAAGTTTCAAGAGCAATCTCAAGAATCCCTCCGAGAATCTTCAAGAACTTCAAGAATTAAGATTCCCAGGTATGTTAGATGTTCATTCATGGATCCTTACCTTCCATGGTGCCCAAGAATTCCCTTTTCAAAATATAATACTTTGGATTCTATACTTTCTTTGTTTGAATTGAATTGAATTGATGTTTCATGTTATTGTTGGGTTTTCGTCCATGATTTAATTACAAGTTTTTATGGAATTAATCATTATATGTGTTGAATTGCATGATCTTCATGATAAACCATACGATGTACAAGTTGATTGATGTAGCCATGATCACCATGTATGTTTACTATTATGTGACCTAAGCATGCTCCCCAAGTGTTTGTCTAAATGCCTAAGTGAATGAAATAGTGTCATTATACCATGATAGTATGTACTCCCCATTCATGCACTAGTCAATGCATCCTAAGTGTTTGTTTAAACGTCTTAATGAGTGATTTATGAACATATAGCCATAGTCGTGTTTCGAAAACTTATACCATGATTTACTTTTAATGTTATCGAGTCCTGGAGGTACTTAATACCCGACAATCTAGCTGTTTACCTAGAGCCTTAGTAATTATGGAATAAACTCCATAGTATCATGAATATCAAAACTCGGTGAGTTACCGAACTCAGCTAACTCAGTACAGTCCAGTCCAGTCCAGTCTAATCAGTTAGTGTCATTCAGTTGGGAGTATGAACTAGCACTGAGTAAATATAGAGATGATGACTTCTCCCGTTAGAAAGGCAGAGTCGTTAGTAGCAGTCTCACACTATAGAACTACATAGTTAGCGTAGGATGTGAGGAGTCACCGATCAGATTAAGGCTTAGCTACCTCCCAGGGGTCACCCATCAGATTAGGCTTGACTTTCTGTTCAGGGTCACCCGTCAGATAGGCTTGACCACAACAGTGTCTTTACCCGTGGCACGGTATTGGAACCCTTCCAACTGGGGTTACAGGTTGGACCCCACTCAGTTTACTCAGGGGCATGTCGATTAAGTGAGAATTCTCACTATTTCAGTTTCAGTCTTAGTCTTCAGAATAGAACTCAGTTCAGTTATCAGAGTGAGTTCCAGTATACTCAATTACAGTATGCACAGTATGTTCAGTAGTTACAGATCCTCCATGTATGCTAATCCAGCTCTTGCATAGCATTCAGTTAGTTATTGTTCATGCATATAAACCCATGCATTTAGTATTACCTCATTTAGCATACCAGTACATTCCCACGTACTGATCGCATACTCATTTTTTACGCTATGATGTCTCATATCATAGGTTCAGATGCTCAGATTCCTGATCGCAATAACCAGTTCCAGTTATCAGCAACAGTTATAGTAGTGGGTCCTCATACTCCGAGGATGTTTGATTACTTCAGTACATTCAGCAGTTCATTATTTCAGTAGTCGGAGTTAGTTGGGAACTTGTCCCATCAACTCCATATTCAAATAGTTAGAGGATTTTCAGACTAGAGTATTTCAGACAGTTGTTTTGTATTTCAGTAGTTTATTCAGTTTTGATTATAGTATTTTGAACCTTATGGAATTTCAGTCCATTTTCTGCATTTATTTCAGTATTATTATCCAGTTCTCACAGCAAATATCAGTCATGGGTTAACTTGTGGTCCTTCGAGATCGTAAGCACCGTGTAGCATTCGGAGTACAGACTTGGGGCTAGCGGTGGGCATGGTGTGGTATGTTACGGTATTTGATACTTTAGTACGGTAATTTCGGTATTCGATTTTTAAAAATATTATATTATTACCATACCATATTAATTCGGCATGGTTCAGTATTTTGATGTTTGGTTTTGGTATTTTACGATATGGTAATCGGTAACCATAGTTTGTTTAACTTCGACAATATATATTCGTATACTAGAGTATTATAACTTCGACTTTTCAAAAGCACGTCTTCATTGTATCATAAATTCACATTAATGATGTAGAAATATTGAAAAAGAAGTATAAACAATTTCTTTTATTAGTCAATTACACCAAAAAGATATTTCAATTAAAATAGAGTAGCAAAAGTTTCAATGTCTAAATATTTTTATACTAATAATAAGTATTATCTTTGTGTGTCTCTCTGTATGTATATATATATATATATATACATATATATATATCTATATTTATAAAAGTTACTTATGTAACTATACATATACTTCGGTATGGTATTCAATTTTCGGTATGTCATTTGTAAATACTGAATACCATACCATATACCAAAAAAATTTAAAATGTATACCATATACCATACCAAATAGCATAATATCAAAACCACGGTATTAAAAATTTTGGTTTGGTCTGGTAATTCGGTATATACCATACCATGCCCACCCCTACTTGGGGCGTTACACAATCACCAACAACTCATATGAACTCAACTACTAAGGTATGTTAGGTGTTCATCCTTGGTCTCTTTCACCCTTGGAAGTCCAAAAACCTTTTTCAAAACCTAAGTTATGAATTCGCATGATTTAAATTGAATTATGTCCATGTATGTGTTGTTGTTTGGTGTCAAGTTAAGAATATATAAATTTTATGTGGAATAAACTAATGTATATGTTGATTGATGTAAGTATTATGTCGAAACCAAAAATTGTGAATTGAATGTTGAAGTCATAATATGTTAGCATGTTGTTCATTCCCATGTACAAGATTATGCCTTCCAAGTGTTCGATAAAATATCTAGATGAGTGATAGTTGAATAGTGATTATTTGCTATGCTTTTAAAATTGTGGTATGGTCCTATTGTAAATGATATCGAGTCCTAGGGGTTATGATATCGAAATTAGTTGTTTACTTAGTTTTCAGTAGTTATAGAAGGGTTTTAGTCATATCATGAGCAGTAATACTCGGTCGGTTAACATGGTTAGTGCGAGTTCAATTAAGCTTAACCCAACCTAGTGATCAATGTCGGTTCAGTTGGGAGTAGGATTCAGCACCGAACGAACCCAAGGATGGGGGCATTCCTGATAGCTTAGGGTGTGAACCTTAGTAGCAGTCCCTGAGTTACAGAACTATGTAGCCAGCGTAGGTTGATATGTCTTCCTAGCAGACTAGGATTGACATACATATATATATCTCATGAGTCTTCCTGCCAGATTAGGATTGACCCAGCCATTGTTAGTAACCCGTGGCACGGTACTAACACCCTTCCAACTGGGGTTACAGGTTGGACCCCAATCAGTCTTTATTGGGGCATATCGGTTAGATGATAGCTCCCATAGTTTCTGTTCCAGTACTTAGTTCAGAATTCAGTTCATTCTTTCTTGACCATAGCATAGGGTTTATCAATTATTTAGTTATCAGATTTCAGTGTTTTAGATTACAAACTATTTTAGAACTTATTTTATGCTTGGTCATGCATTTTTAGTCTTTACAGTTTTCATACATTCTTACTCAGTACATCATGATATACATTCAGTCAGTTATTACTCATGAACATGAACTCATGCACATCAGCCTAACCTTATTTAGCATACCAGTACATTCAAAGTACTGATCGCATACTTGTTTCTTGCGCTATGATGTCTTATATCATAGGTTCAGACGTTTGAATTCTCGATCGTATTTAGAATTCCTAGTGCATCGGCAGCAACAGCCGTGGTGAGTCATCTTCCTTTGAGGATGAGTTATATTATATTTAGTTATGTCAGTTGTTCAGTTATTTTAGTCAGTAGGAGTTAGTTGGGGGCTTGTCCCATTAACTCCACAGTCAGACAATTTAGAGGCTTTCAGACTAGTACAGACAGTTAGTCAGTTTTCAATTGTGATTATCAGTCATTTTATCAGTATTGCCAATATGTTTCCAAGCATTTAAAACCATGATTCAGTATTGATTTCAGTTGTTAAAATCTTATGGAATTTTAGTTGAAATTTCGTACATGTTGTTTATCAGTTTTATTCAGTGCTCACAGTAGGTACCAGCTCATGTGTTAGCTTGTGGTCTCTCAGAACTGTAAGCACCGTATGGCATGCAAGGTGTACTCCCAGGTCATTACAATGGAGTAGAGTGTTGGCTAGCTAAGAACTATTACATCTAGAGAATAAAGGCAGTGGAGATAAGGATACTACGATGGATTTATGGATTGACTAAGAAAGATAGAATTAAAATTAAGAATATCTGAGTTAAGATGAGAATGACTTCATTAGAGAACAAGATGTAGGATGCAAGGTTAAGATGTTTCAAGCATGTGAAAGGAGATGAACTAATGCCCAATGGGAAGGTGTGAGATATTGGAAATGTATGGATTTAAGAGAAGTCCGAATAAACCAAAGAAATATTGTGGTAAGGTGACTAGATAGGATATTGCACGACAATAGATTGATGAGGACATAATATTAGATAGAAAGGTTTTAGAATGCAAATTAGGGTAGAGGGTTAGGATATTGGAGTGAGTTCATGATAGTAGGTAGTAGTGTTATCCTTATGTTGTTTCAGGTAGATCCCTTGTAGTGTTATTTTATGGTTGTATTGTTCTATTATTATTTGTTGTTGTGCTACTCATTATTATCTTTATACTCTTTTTATATCTTTTTTCTTAATTGTATTTTATCTTGAGTTGAGCGTCTATCGAAATAACTATCTACCTCACCTTTGAGGTAGTGATATCGTCTTTGTACACTCTACGCACTCCAAACTCCACTGTATAAGAATACACTGAGTTTTTTATTAATTATACCAATCTCATGAGGTTAGAACTTTTGGTCAAAAATCAATTGATATAAGGCAAATTGGTTCCACTTCTTTGGAATCTATGCTTCAAGGATCACATCTAAGGATCCAAGACTTGGTCATTCTAGAGGAGCAAATACGTGATTGGAGGATAGCTTGGAAGGAACTACATTTGATAATGTCCTCTAAGGGAGTAATGAGCAACATCGCATTTGGCTAATAGCTTGGGCCCCGGTAGAGCATAGGCACCAATATAGGGCCAATAAGTATTGTGTTTCAATCTTGGGTCACTTTTGTCCCCAAGTTGCATTTAGGGTCACTTTTGATACCAATTTGTAATAAATTTCCTTTGGCCGATAAATAGCTAGGACTCTTCTCTTTTTAAGAAAAAAATTATTCTGGATGATTATATGCACTTGCGAGTATTTTTAATTGAAGCTTGTTGGGAGTTTCATTGATTCGTGAGAAACATAGGTTGCTCGAAAATCTATTCTCGTGGGATTCTTGGAAGAGGATGGTGTTATCGGTGATTGAAAGAAAGGTCTTAGGGTTTAATAAACCCTTTGGTTGATCTCTCTTTATCGATTTGTGTTAATATATCTATCCTTCTATCCTTTTTGTTTCTTTACGTGTTTGTCTCATTTTCCCTTATTTTTCATGTTTTTGTGTTGTTTTTATTGTTGTTATTTTGGTTCGTATTATTTAGTATCAGAGACGAGCTTCGTTACATTCCCACGAAGTCAATCTTGGGTCTCGTTGTGTTGAAAAATTGAAAAATCACAAAAAAATTGCTCTTCCCATTTTGTCCTTAGGTCAAATTTTGATTTTTTTATTTTTGTATGTTCTTGTGTTTTTAGTTTTAGATTTTTGTTTCCTTACTCTATTAGAGTCTAAATCTCAAATTTGAGCTTAATCAAAGTTGATTTGAAGGTTTTGCCATTAATGAGTTAAACTTAAAGAAATTTTGAAATGGGTCTTAAAATCTGAGAATTTTGGGGTGAAATTGAATATTGAAAGATATTAGGGTTGTTAGCCATACAAAAAGGAGCTTAGATTTCAAATTTGGTGCGATTCCAAGTTGAAATGAGTGAGTTGGGTTTTTGAAATCTTCACCCTTGTTCTTGAAGTTCTTGGTAAAGAATAAGCAAGAAAGTACAATTTGATCCAAAACTCTTGGTACAAATTTTGAAAAAAGTATTTTTCAACCCATAAAGGGTAAATACGAGATGAAGTAGTCCTAAAAAGTCACGAAATCGAAGAAATCGACCTTGGGACATGGAGCCCAAATTGCAGCGGATCTAATTATGGTTGATGAGAAGGCTGACAAGTCGTCAACTTAGTGATGAGTTGTCACTCTAGTCGTCATCTAGGTCACGAGCTATCACCCTAGTAGTCAGCTAAAGATAGCCACTAACCGCCTATAATGCTTAGAGTTGATGCCCACATTGACAAGTTGTCAACCAAGTGACGTATACCTACTAAGTCATCAATCTAGTAGTCAACTAGGTGACGAACTATCATCCTAGTCATCAGCTAAAGACAGCCTCAAACCTTCTACACTGCTTAGATTTGACGACAACATTGATAGGTTGTCAACCAAGTGACGACTACCGACTAATCATCAACCTAAGATAGCCTTCAAATCCTATTCTGTTTAGGATTGACGACAACCTTAATAAGTTATCATCTTAGTGACGACTTCCAGCCCCATCATCACCCTATTCATTATTTTGTTCTCAATTTGGATAGAATTTTGTTAACCTCACCTTTCAATTTCTAGTTTCTTTTCTTGATTCTTAAATTTTTATTCTTAAATACTAATTAACAACTAATGATTGATCTATTAGTTGATTAATTGATTCTTGAGTCCATTTTTTTTTTCTTCTTTATATATTTTATCATTTCTTTCTTTGTCAAAATCATTGAGTTAAGCCTTTTACCTTTCAAATGAGTCATCAATAGTTGTTTTATCTTATTTCTCAATTGCGCTAAGAAGCTATGGGTGGAGAAAATCTTGATACCCTCTTGGAGTTAGTCCTAGGTATGCTAAAAAATATAAAGCAAATGGCTAGGGAAATTTCAAACATAAATGAAAAGTTGTTGAACATCGATTGTGGATTGAAAAGGATAGGTGATAGGTTGGAAAACATTGGGGAGAATTTAAAGGCCTCTTATCCTAGTCCTCGACCCCATGTACAAACTTTCTCAAACCTACCAAATACGACACAAGTCCTATAAAGTGTTGTACGATCACTCCAAATCCAAAGTATTAAGACGTGAAGTTTTGATAATTGACAAGAGGCCATGAAACATGTAAGCATAGTTGGTTCATGAAAAACTGCTTCAAAAGAGTTCAACATGCAAGAGGACTTTTTGTGGATAAATTCAAATGAGAAAAAATAATGGAAAAAAAGTTTGTTACTTCAAATAAACATTAGGAGATCATCATGTGCTGAAAAGAAGAGTTAGTGTTTGACTAGAACACTCAAGAAGAGAGTTCAATAAGCATGGGAGTCATTGTGGAGTTGAAAGTCTACTTGGTTGTGAAGATCAATAAAAATTATAAATATTCAAGGATTTTCAAAATAAAATTCATGCACAAATAGTGAGAGAAAAAAAGGAGAACACGAGTAAATAAATAAGAACAATATTTGAGAGAGTTTTTCCTAGCTATCGAAGTGCAGCCTAATACAATGAGCCAGATTGAAGAACCAGATTATAGAACCTGTTTCATCCTTGTGTCGAACAAACTTCTATTATAGTTAATATGTATTAGGAAGTTTACTGAGTTTTAATTTTCATGCTTTTTTAGTGCTAGTATGTTATAAACTGGTTTAGGAGTTTATCCTCGAGTTGGGATAACTCAAAGACTTGGGAACATAAACCTTGGAAAGTGTATGTGTTTTTAGTAATTAGAGTTAGTTCCTAGGGTTGCTATAGTTTTGTAATCTGATTTTCAAGTGAGGGAACTTGAAGTAGGTTTCAACAGTCCGGGGAGATTATTGAACATTAGGAATTAGAGTTTATAGTTCCTTAGGTTGTAGATTTTGTAATCTTTTGTTGGGAGGCTCATTGTGTTTAGTGAAGTTGATGTTAAATTCTGTAGAGGTACAGGTCGTGATTTTTTACACCTTTTATGAGCTGGGTGTTTTCCATGCAAAACTATCATATTCATTATTTACTACTTCTGTTGGAACACATTAGGCAACCTGGTCCATCCGTAGGCAAAAATGGGCATAACTCACGTGAGTTATTAGGACGTGTAGAAATATCAATTGGTATCAAAGCAGATTATCTTGTGAAGGCTAACACCTTAAGATAAGATCAAATATGAATTTTTGTAGCATCCCAAGAGTACACCATGGGCGTCACGCGGTGCTTACGACCCCGAAGGACCACAAGCTAACTAGGGGTGGGCATGGTATGGTATGGTATGGTACGGTATTTGAAAATTTGGTACGGTAATTTTGGTATTCGATTTTTAAAAATATTATTCCATTACCATACCATATTAATTCGGTATGGTTTAGTATTTTGACGTTTAATTTCGGTGTTTTGCGGTATGGTAATCGGTAACCATAGTTTGTTTAACTTCGACAATAAATATTCGTATACTAGAGTATTATTACTTCGAATTTTCAAAAATAGGTCTTAATTGTATCATAAATACACATTAATGATGTAGAAATATTGATAAAGAAGTATATACAATTTGTTTTTATTAGTCAATTACACCAAAAAGATATTTCAATCAAAATAGAGTAGCGAAAGTTTCAATGTCTAAATATTTTTATACTAATACTAAGTATTATATTTGTGTGTGTATTTGTATGTATATATATATATATACATATATATATCAATATATATAAAAGTTACTTATGTAACAATATATACTTTGGTATGGTATTCGGTATTTCGGTACGTCATTTGTAATTACCGAATACCATACCATATACCAAAAAAATTTAAAATGTATACCATATACCATACCAAATACCATAATATCAAAACCACGGTATTAAAAATTTTGGTTTGGTATGGTAATTCGGTATATATCATACCATGACCACCCCTAATGTTAACCCATGACTGGTACCTACTGTGAACACTGAATATAATGCTAGAATATATATGCGGAAGAAATCTGAAAAAATCATAAGGTTCTCAAAATACTGAAATAATAACTGAGTATAACTGATAATGTAAGAACCCGCAAAATCCTAAGCTTAATTCCGTCCATTTATGCTTGTTAAGGGGGTCCCATACTTAGAAGGTTCTAGCTAAGTTTCCAGACTTAGTTTATTTTAGCCTTCAAAAGTTCGCAGTCTCATTTCGTGGCTTTAATGTCCTTTAATGGTCCGTATTCTTGCTAATTTATGACCAGGAAGGTCAATAGGTGTTCCCAGACAAGTTTTAAATTTTTTAAAACTTGTTTAGACCACGTTCGAAATTCCAAAATAGTGGACTAACGCGATCTTGGCGCACCGCATCGCCAATCGTATTGGTTGATATTGTTGAAGGTTGCCAGGATCAAAGTACTGAGACTCGATGGCGCGACGTGTCGACTATCGCATCAATGCCATCGACGTGCCGCGTCGATAATAGCATCGATGCCCAATTTTAGTCATTAAATGTCCGCATTTTTAAGGGAAAAAAGGTCAATTTCCCACCCCTATATAAGTCTAAAATACGGGATTTAGCCCTAATTCAACCAAAATATAGTGTCTTTCTCAAGTTTCTCTCAAGAATAAGTTAGGATTTTCAATTAAGGATTCAAATTCAATACTCAAATTCAAGAATCTCTCCGTCAATCTTCATATAATAAAGAACTAAGGTATGCATAGTGTTCATTCATGGATTCCTTTCGTCCATGAAGCCCAAGAATCAAGTTTTAAACTATTAATTCTGATATTCATGTTATGGATTGATTATGTTCATGAGGTGGTTGTTGTATGATTCCCAAGTTGGAATCTTTATTTCTTTTATGAAACTATGTTAGCATGCAAGTCGAAAACTATGAACTTAGTTGGTTATGGCGTGTTAATTTGATGATTATGCCTATGCCCTAAGTGGTGCATGTAAGGTGTTTGATAAAATGCCTAAGAGAATAAAAATTATACATTATAGCTTAATTGTGACCCAAACGATAAATGCATGTTTTACCCTTATGTTCAAATGGCTCCCATGCTATTGATGTTCATTGTAGATGTTTGTTGGAATGGTCATGATGTTAGAGTATGAAATTATGACATGATTATATGCATTCCTATACACGTACAACATTATGATAACTATGTGCTTCATGAAATTCCCAACTTATTATATGATGAATTGTTGATATTGGTCATGTGTTCAAGAAGTGTCAAGTCTTATCAGTTTCATGCTATTCAGTCCTGGGAGTACTTGTACCCGACAATTTAGTTATGTGCCTAGAGCCAGTGTCAGTTTTCACGATACTCTCAGTCAAACCATGATCATTAGAATTCAGTCAGTCTCACGACTTAAAAAAAATTAGTGAATTCAGTATCAGTCTAGTCCTACTCAGTAACCTCAGTAATCTCAGTAACCTCAGTGATCTCAGTAATATCAGTAATCTTTGTAATATTTGTAATCTCAGCAATCCCATCCATTTATCAAATCTCAGTAGTATTTCATCAGTCAACGAAATTTAGTGAACCCAGTTCAAATCAGTTATACAATACGATCGGTAATAGTT